>JAEQBH010001943.1:0-1200000 GCA_016808115.1 Tetrastigma voinierianum | reverse complement strand
CCACTCATGTTTCTAATGTTATGCGGGGGTTACCTAAACTTCCGCAAATGCTAGGAAAATTAGCTTTCTATTTGTAGGAAGCGAGATAAGCTAGGAATTGAGCGTGTAGGGACATATAGAGAGATTGTGTTAGATACGGGCTATTGCCTTGATCTAGAGAAGTGTTTATATGTTCTGATTGCTCTGAAATCTTGTTTTGTTCTAGATTGGATGTTTTAAGGTTTTGATTTTGGATTGGACATGGTTGTTTTTCATTGTCGTGGAACGAACGCTTTTGTAGTCTTTATTCGTTATCGATCACACTTTTATATTGTTTCAATCTAGAATTCTACTTTTATTTAATTCCTGTTTAATGTTGATGTTAAATATGATGTTGGTATGAAAAGGAGTGCGCCAATGAGTCTTCTGTTGACTTGTAGCATAAAGGCTCAGTCATATATCCAAGAAAGTTTTGAGACTAATTAAAAGCGAAGTTTTGCCTCAGGTGGATTTTACGATTGGAATAATACTTGTGGTGCATTAAGGGTAAATAAACCAAACATGTATCAAAACAAGCTTTACCACGAGGGTAGTGTTGCTTGATTTAATACATACGGATATTTGTAATTCGCTGGTGTACCATCTTGGGGGGCGGTGAGAGTATTTCATCACCTTCATTGATGATTACTCTAGAGTACTGTTACCTTTATTCTTGCATGAAGAACTGATCGGTTGATGTCCTTGAGACATTCATTGAGTTGAGACGAGTTAAATATAAAGGTTAAGGTAAATACGTTAGATAGAGGTGGTGAATATTAGTAAGACATGGAAGTTGGATAAATTCCGAGGCCCATTTAAGAAACTCCTTGAGTCCAAGGGCATTTGTCTTATGATATACAATGCCGGGATCGCCACAAATATAGTAGAAAGTAAATGTCGTACATTGATGGAAATGGTAAGTATGGTGAATGATAGTTACGTACATTTCATTATGGATGTTTGCATTAGAACTGACGCATACATATTAAATAGGGTACCTAGTAAGCGATTCTAAGAAACCTTATGGAACTATGGACATCTAGGAAATACAGTTTAAGACATCTTCACGTGTGAGGCATCGAGTGAGGATATATAATCACATGAAAAGTTGGATTCGGGACCATTAGTGGTTATTTCATTGGATATCAGGAAGGTCAAAGGGTATAGATTCTATTGTCCTAACATGTCACGAGGAGTGTGATCAGGAATGCTCGCTTCATTGAAAATGGCAGTGTCAGTGGGAGTGTGGGAGCACGTGATGTGGAGATAAGAGAGAGTCATTGATCAGATAGAGCCATCAATGATCCATCTGAATTGAAGTTCCTATTATTGTAGCCATGACCACCAGGCATGAATATGGAACAACAACAAATGGATGCTCGAGCCCAGTGTAGATGCCATTGTTCAAGAAGAGGGAGGAAAATGCTCAAGTTAATGGTAAGTGCGACCTCGAAGAAATAGTATCAGGAGGTCTACTAGAGA
This sequence comes from Tetrastigma voinierianum, assembly GCA_016808115.1. Taxonomy (NCBI): domain Eukaryota; kingdom Viridiplantae; phylum Streptophyta; class Magnoliopsida; order Vitales; family Vitaceae; genus Tetrastigma; species Tetrastigma voinierianum. The sequence goes on along the minus strand of JAEQBH010001943.1, from coordinate 1,198,500 downwards.
GAAAAGATCGGCTATTTAATGACGCTATATAGTTTATGCACTTGAGCATGAAAGTGACTTGAGCATTGATAATGACCTGGTCTCTTTCGGCCCGAGCCATGAGCGGTGAAATTTTGATAAGTGGTTAATGGCCGTGAAGGAAGAGTTGAAATCCATGGATGACAATAATGTTTGAAATGACGGAATTAGGAAGGATTCTGAAAATTAATTTGTAAGTTTGGAGTCTTTAAGACAGAGACTCCCCGAAATGTGATGTCGAGAGTCTGACCGGACTTGTTGCGAGTTACACTCGAAAGGATGGCATTGACTACAGAGACTTTCTCTCCGGTTTCTAGAAAGGACTCTTTAAAGGTTGTAATAGCTTTGGTGGCTCATTTGATCTTGAGCTTCACCAAATGGATGTTAAAAACGGCCTTTCTCAATGGAGATTTGGAAGAGAAGAGGAGTATATGGATCCCAACCTCAAAGGTTTGGGACCACAAGTAAAAGAAATTTGGTATGTAGGTTGAAGAAATCAATCTATGGATTAAACGAACTACAGACGATGGTATTTGAAGTTTTAATGATCTTAGTATTGTCATATGGTTGTAAAAATGGCTAGTTGGCCGGTGCATCTACATGAAGGTTAATAGGGGCTCAGTTCACTAATCCTTGTGTTGTATGTAGTGATATTCTTCATACTTTAGTGATGGAAGTGGGTTATTGCATGATGTTAAGAATTACCTTTCTAGTAACTTTGGAAATGAAGGATATGGGTGAGGCTTCCTATGTAGTCGGAATAAATATTTGGGATAGATAACAAGGAATTTTGGATTATCTCAGGCTTACACATCAACAAAGTTCTAGAAAATTAAGATGTGGAATCATGTACATAGTCAGTTCCACATCCCGGAAAGGAACAATTTCAGTCTATCCCCCGATAATCAGCGATTTGGAGCATAAAGAAATGGATAATATTCCTTATGCTTCTTTAGTTGGGGAGTTTGATGTATGCTCGGACTGTGCTAAATTGGGATAAGCTGCGGTGGTATGTTGGTCGTTATCAATCAAATCTGGATTATTTCATTGACTGCCGAAGAAAGTTTGAGGTACTTGCAAGGCACCTAAGGATCACATGCTCACATATAGAAGAACTAGTAACCTTGAGTTGTTAGTTACTCGGACTCGGATACGGATGTAAGGATGCAGAAAGTCCACATTTGGCTATTTGTTCCTTCTAGCTTATGGAGCTATCTCATGGAAGAGTGGTAAGCGATAATAAATTTGCTAACTTATTTATTAATTTGAATTATAGCGTCTTTGAAGGCTACAGGTTCAATGCGTTGTGGGCTGCTCGATTTCTTAATGGTTTAAGTATCATTGGTACCCTTGCTAAACAAATGAAAATTTATTGTGATAATCTGGCGGTATATTATTCTCTAAGAATGATAGATGCTCCAGGGTACTGGCATATGGATTTAAAGTATCACATCTGTCGAAGATGTGCAAAATCAAGAGTTTGGAAATAGTGCACATTGGCACCCATGATATGATTGCGGATCCGTTGACTAAAGGAGTAGCTCCTAAAACATTTATTGGCCATATTAGTAAAATGGGAGTAGTCGTGAAGTCCTTGTATATCGGATGATTGGTGATACATGTATGAATTTATGTTTGCTGCGTTTATGTTTATTTTGATACTCTGAATATCGATGTTTGTTTGGATTTGTATCTATGAATCATATTTCGATTATGCATATTTTATTATGATTATAGATATTAGGTCTTGGTAATACATTTGTGGGATAAGGTATTTTCGGGTGTACACCTTATCAAATTGTATTTGAATTGAATTGACTTGTGATACATGGAAGGAATCAAGGCGTTTGTCGGGCTCATTATTTGCCATGATTCGGTCGGTTTAGTTCTTACAAAGTTGTGAAACTTATATATAACATTTTAAGTGAGCTCGAAGTTATGTTAATATATTTGGCATACTAGTCGTATATGAATCAAGTGGGAGAATGTTATAGAATTTTAATTTGAGTGAATTATATAATTTCGATTATTGATAATTGTCATCGTCGTACACACGGTGATGATTAGTGTAGTATCTAAGAGACAATTATCAGTGTAAATCCTAAAATCTTGGAGTTCGTTTAAAATTTAAGTATTTTAGTGTGTTTTGTTATATGAGTAAATGTCTTAATAAAGACATTTAATGATATCTTCTTCCTCTTATGTATTTATATATATATAAAGGCATGGCACTCTACGGCTTCGAGGGTTTGATTCGAGAAAGTCGAGAATCGATAGTCGCTTATGTAAATCAAGGGCGATTTTAAGTGTTCTGGTCGGCATAGGAAAACTTATATATATTATTCTTGGGATATTCGATTATCGTGATGGATTAGCGAAGTAAGTTTTTAACACTTCATTTTAAGGAATTATGCCATGATTGTTAAATTGGTTGATTTAATTGTTCTATTAGGATCCAAATTGTTAAATCGTTTCCGAAAATTTTCAACAATTTATTAACAATTGCCTCTATCATCAACTTAATGTTCGATTATATACTAATGAAGTTATTAAAGAGGGCGCTAAAGAGTTTTCCAAAGTGTACAGGAAGTACACATCGATTAAATTCAACCTGTCTATATTTATATCATGAATAATGAATATGGCTGAATTGTTCTCCGACAATATTAAGTTTACCTTCAAATATCCCTCCTTATCTTTAACATGAAAGAGAAATCCAAAACACATGCTGTACATATGCGGCATGTAAATTGCTCGTTATACAAGCTTTACATTTAAGTATTTTCTTAAAAAATACTCAGGTATGTTTTTCTTTTCTTTACCTAAACTTTAGTTATGGATACTGTTAAATATGATTAAATATTTAGTTATTTGTTTTTTCTAAAAAAAAATTAATTTTTAAATTTTTATTAAAATTTTGAAAAAATAAAATTTTTAATAAAAATATAAAAATACATATGCTTTTATATCATTTTTTTTAATTGATAAAAAGATAAATATATTATAACCAAAAAGACGTCCAAAGGCAACCTAAATGTACACAAGGAATATAAAAGAAAGGGCCAAAGGCAATGCCAAAAAACAATAAGAGAAAAGCAAAGAGAACAACCCACCACCTAACCAAAAAAAAAGCCACCAGAACAAAGCCTCCAAAAATCATATATACCTTCAAGAGAACGCAAAAATAACCCCGTATCATTTACATCCCAACCAAGATAAGAAATCTAACAAAGAATTTGTCCTATTGTCCATGTACATGTTTGCTCAAGATCAAAGATTGCAAAGAAAAGAGGATTTCATCCTAAGAGTAGATATAGCCTCATTACCAAATGTAATTCTATTTCTCTAACACCTGACCGTCCAAAATAAGCAAAGGGGGCAGCCATCCACACTCTTTTTCGCCTGTTGCCTACAAACGAACCTTGCCAAGAAAGAAGGACCTCTCTGATTGAGTAAGGGAAGGCCCTGTTGACTCCCATAATGGCTAGCAAAAGATCCCAAAGTATCTTGGTCTTTGGGCAATGAACCGAAATATAGTCAACCGTCTTTTCGTCTTCCTCGCACAGGAAGTATTTATTAGCTAGCACTCTTCCCCTTCTTTTGAGTTGATTCAAGGTCAAAATCTTTCCCCAAGAGGTTTCCCAAGCAAAAAAAAACCGATCTTAGAGGGGACACAAGGATTCCAAATGGATTTAAAAGGGAAAGTAGCATCACTTGAGTCGCTCAGAAGCTTATACATAAACTTCACAGTGAATCTTCCATCCTTAGCCTCTATCAGAAAATGTCCATCATCCATCTCAGGGATAACTTGTTTACCAACAAGGTAACAAGGAAATTGAAGAACCTCTCTACCTCCTCCATCTCCCAATCATCAAACGTCCTTGTAAAGCTAGGAGACTACCCCCTCTCTCCCCGGACATCTGCTACCATAATCTCCTTTTTAGTAGTTGTGGAATAGGCTTTTATAAAATTAGTGTTTGGTGTCCACCCAAAGTCTAACAATATCTCACGTCGGTTATGAATGAGAAAGCTTATGAGAATATAAGTATGGATAACATCCAATTGGTATGAGACCTTTTAGAGAAAAGCCCAAAAACAAAACCATGAGGACTTAGGCCTAAAGTAGACAATGTCATACAATTTTTTATATGGATGGGTCCATGAGGCTTCCAACGGTGATATCAAAGCCAGGTTCAAGCTTAAATGTGTGGGTGAAAGCCGAACAAAATGGTATAGCCCCTTGGCAAATGGTGTGTGCTTCATGTAACACCCCTTCCCTTGAGCCAAGGCAGGAGAGGGGACACCACACGAGACTAGGACTTCTTAAACACGATATCATAATTAACATGAACTTGTAATACTACCATTGTAGTGGTATTTAAATGTTCATGTACATAAATTCCTGAGTCTCATTTGCTTATAGTTACACAAGTTCCACTATTACAAAATTTTACATTTACATTTCAAAACAAAGTTAAAAACCTACATCAAGTGGACTCTTAATGTTGTGTTGGCTCTAGCGAATGTGGGATGTCTCTAATGACCTTTTCAGTACCTACACGGATGAAATATCTGTGCTAAGCTTATAACTTAGTGGAAAAACAGATAACATAAATGACTACATGCAGTGGTCCTCGATCATAATATACATATAACTTAATTCATATATCAGAGTTTTCACATCTCCCATATGAGTACTTAATAGAAGTTTCCGGACGCAAGATGCTTCGTAGATTCTGACTGCAAACAATAGATTCTTTCGATTTCATATCTCATATATCATATTATTCATGTACACAGCATATAAGTATTTATGCGCAAAAATATAGGTAACAATGAATGAAAGGGACATAGCCTGATATAGATGCTCGAAGTACGATCTGTTGAGCAGGAGGTCGTAAAAGCATAAATGAAGGCTGGTATGCGCGCATGCAGAGTGTGTAGGCTCGTAGCACTATGTAAGTGTCATAAGCGTGATGAGGGTGCGAGAAACCTTGCTAAGCGAAGTGTGGCTGCTAAACGAGGCGTATGCGCACGTGTGGGAGTGTATCGAGAGATGTCTGATGCATTCAACTGATCGGTCTTAGAGCGGACTATGCAGTTATATGTATTACTTGAGCTTGTTACATTGTTCTTAATCGCATTCTTATTTGGATAACACAAACAAATAAGGGCAATGAAATAGAAATGCATGTAATTAGCTTTGCCTCGACGTGAGTTAGAAACATTTTCATATAAGCTTTGTATACAGTCTGCGAGCGTTCCGTTCACTTGTTGGGGATCCTACATTACTCCAAGCGATGGTTTCTAAGTGCTTGAAGACGAAGCAAGCAGAGACTTGAGGTTCGCCTAGGCAAAGCAACCCTCACGAGGCGAGGCAGAAACTGGGGATTTTGGGCTTTAGGTTCACCTAGGCAAAGAAGCGTCGGGCTAGAACAAAAATGGGCATTTTTGCCCTATTTCACTAAAAAATTCCATAAAAACAAAACAATATCATAACAACTCTCAAACCCAACTTAAACTAATCAAAAATACTTTTATTATGATTTTTCCTACACAAACCTAAACAAAGAGGGATTTGTGATAGTTTCCATACAAAAGTTTTATACCTTGATCTTGAACACATTAACCTAGCTTCCCTTTTTCTTTTCTTCTTCCTTCTTTCTCACTTGAACAAGAAGAACCCCTAAAAATGGCTTCTTCTTCTCCCCAAAACCAGATGCCTTAACTCCCTTTAAAGCCAAAATGAGAACTCATCTCATTCCAAGACCAATTTTGGCCTTATCCCTCATTTGGCTTAATTTTGGGCCTTACAATTTTGTCCTCCAACTCTCATCTATTTGCAAGTCAACTTATCCAAATTCTTTAATAACATATTATCTTTTTACATAATGTTCTTTGAGTCCTTAATTTGACAATTACCATTTTACCCTTAACACTTAAATTTCTGAAAAATATCATTTTGACTTTTATTATCTGGCTGATTTGTAATAAGCTAATGTATAATTTAGGGTGTTAATTTGTCCGGCAATGAAGGAAATATGAATTTAAGGGGAGGCTCGATAAAACTTTATTCGATGGAAGGATTGTTGGGTGTGCATAAAAAGTCTCACAATATCTCACATTGATTATGAATGGGAAGATTTGTGAGTATATAAGCATGGATAATATTCAATTGATATAAGACCTTTTAGGGAAAAGCCTAAAAACAAAATGAGAGCTTACACTCAAAGTAAATGGTTTTCTCATATTTGAATATTTAGATTTTTCTTAATAGAAAAAACATTAAAAAAAAAGGTTTAACATAAAGTCAAAGACAAATTTTTGGCTTTTCTTTTTAGCCAAAAATTTCAAAAATTCAACAATAAATAACCAAAAAGTTAAAAAAAAAAAAAAAAGAACAAATAGGCTTGATGCTAAAAATAATTTTACTTTCAGCAAAAAGCTAAATTTTTAACTTTTTATTTGTAAAAATTGAAATTTAATATTAGTCGTAAAAGTTAAAATAAATAAGCTTATTGTTAAAAGCAATTTCACTTTAAGCAAAAAGTCAAAAAACAAATACCACCTTAATCTCTTTTGGTGAAATTTTAAACTTGATTAATATATAATAAAATAAAGTTACCAAAATAAAAAGTATATACTCTCCTAATCTCACCCCTACACAGAGTTTAGCACCATTATCCCATAAATCTATATCTATTAGCCTTTTTATTTTTTACACTTTAATTTCGAGGTAGTTAACTATTATTACAGGACTCGAACCTAGCCCCTACTTTCTATGCCATTTGCCTATTTGAAATAATAAGCATTCTACCACTCGATTTAAGTATGATGAACATATTCACTAACTTTTTTTTTTTAATAAGTTGGAGGGGTGATCGATACCCTGAAACACACAAAGAGGGCACTTAAACCCTTCGTGGCAAAACACTTAGCATATCTTGAACAATCAGACTATTCCAGCTCGTCCAAAGGAGACGTCCCCATCTCATAATGTTGCTACTATTAGACTCTACTTCAACAGTGAGTTTTGTAGCAAAACATTTTTAAAAAATTGGCTTCGCCCGGGTTCGAACCGGAGACCTTCAGTGTGTTAGACTGACGTGATAACCAACTACACCACGAAACCAGATGCTATTAATTTAATTTTAATAAATGTTTATTCCAAATCAGAGTTCCGCCTTTTAACCCTTTTAACTACAGGCCTTTTTCTCAAGCATCCAAACCCCACGCTCTTTCGGCCAAGATCTTCTTCCTCTCCGAAAACCCTATCTGCTCTCTTCCTTCTCTTTGGTCTCTCCTAACTCTTTTGCTCTTAGGGTTCCAACATGTCTAACGCTTTGGACATGTCTCTCGATGATCTCATCAAGAACAATAAACGATCCGGAGGCGGTGGTGGTGGCCGAGGCCGCGGCCGCGGCTCGGGGCCTGGCCCTGCCCGTCGTCTCCCCAATCGCGGTGCTAATCGAGTCACACCCTATTCCGTCAGCAAGGTGATTTAGGGTTTCTCTGTTCCATCGTCCGATCTGTTGTTGTAGTTTCTGATTTGTGATTCAGATTCGTTCTCAGTTTCTTATGAAGTGTTTTCTCTATTTCTTGATGGTCTCCGTTGCGTCGTTTTCAGGCGCCGGATACGACTTGGCAGCATGATATGTTTGCGGATCAGGCGGCGGCCTATCCGGCGCAAGCCGGTAGGACTTCCTCCATTGAAACGGGGACTAAACTCTATATATCTAACTTGGGTGTAATACTGAATGAGGATATCAAAGGTAGTGAAATATCCATTGAATTTATTTTTTCTGTGGTACTTCTTTTGAATTTAATTTATTTCATATTATCTATAAATCTTTAATATTCAAAGTTATCATTCTGAAATAATCGTAATTTTGCTAATTTGGATCTATTACCTTGTTTACTTTGGCTGTTCATGCATCCATAGAAGATAAAAGTATCATCTTTCATGAGAAGGATCTAGGTGATGCTTTTTGAGGAAAAATTGTTTCAAGAATTTACCACTGGAATTTGGGGTTCTCTATGGTTTTTTAAGTTGCAGAGGATAATTTGCTAGTATGTATTTCCTGTCGCGGATAGGTGTTGTGAGCAGTTCCTCGTTTTTTATAGTTCTGAAATTGGATGAGTATGGTTGTCTGTAATTATATTGTCTAGTGAATCAATTACACTTAAAGAAAGAAAGAAAAGCAATCTGTTGTCAATTGCCATAATAATCAACATGGTTGGCCTGATTTGCTTGCATATCTCACAGAGGAATTTCATTCCATAAGATGCTCCTTCATTTAGAATTTGGGGGATTTCTGAATAGATCTTTCTTGATTAGTTGGCGGGTAATGAAATTGTCGGCATTTGCACTTAGAAAAAAAAAGAAAAAAGAAAGATATTGGTGTCATTTTCCATTTCATCAGTTTTTCTTTCATACCTTTTTTTCTGATAAGTACACAGTTTAGTCTCAACTGAGACTTGAACCTGGTCCCCTCCCTATGCGCACCCTAGTCCTTAACCACTGAGCTAGGCCTCATTGGCAGTGTTCTTCACATACCTAAATATATTAGAATTGGTTTTTTTTTTCTTTTTTGCCTTTTAAGATCTTAAATGGTGAAATGTGAGTGCTTCTGTTTTCATGTTGTACTGGATGAACTATCCTTGTGGTTCCAATGGTGAATTAACCGTTGAAAGGATGAAGGTATTGTTTCTTTGTGGTTGTCTTTGTAGTTTGGGATATCATTTTTTAAAGCATCGTTGATAATTTCATTATGAATGGATGGTGCATTAGTTATTTAGGACTTTGCAGTTTTTTTTTTTGACAAAAAGGACTTTGCAGTTAATTGCATTAAAAGAAACAATTTTTTCCCTCAGAAAATAAAATAAAATGAGGGATGTAATATATCACCAAGGTATTTAAGGCTTTGAATAGCATCGTCAACTTTGGTTCTGCCATAACTTCAAATTTCCATGATATTCTTGGCAACATTAAGTCATCCAGTCGATTCCTTTTATCCGATCTCTTTTTTCTTCATATTATTTTTTTGGTTCTTGAATTGACCCCAATTTTTTGTCATCGATTATTGTGATTGAGGTTGTATATTTGGTTCTTTCAAGTAATTGATTTCCAGTTACATGATGCAATTTTCTAGTCTCTGACTTTTTATGCCTTATCCTATTGCTTTCTGGCTTATGCATGGTTTTCCATTTAAGAACTCATGTTTGTATCCTGTACGCTGTTGGACTCATCCCATCTTTTTGAATATATCTTTTGCTGTTTGCATATAAAAAAAATCTCATGATTGTATTTAAGTTCCTCTGTTGTTTGATTTAATCATGGTGCTGTTCATCAGTCAGACTCCAATTGGATCTGTTCCATATCTGATTTGAGGGTTTCTTTTTTCTTGATACTCTGTTTGTTTGCTTAATTTAATTGAGCTAGCATTTACACTTTTTCATTTCTTGTTTTTTGTTTTGTTTTATTTTCATTTTCTTCCCTTGGGCTAAAAAACTTTTCAATTAGTTATGGATATGTTACTAATATAAATTTACTTGCCGTGGAAATAGTTCAAAGCTGTTACAATTTATTTGGTGGTTCTTCTAATGTGAGTTTTGCTATGCACAGGAGCTTTTTGCAGAGGTTGGTGACCTGAAAAGATATTCAATCCATTATGACCGGAGTGGGAGATCGAAGGTATCTTGTCAAGTTTGGCATAGTATGGTCCTGATGATTTCTTTGTGTCTTGTTGTGGTTTAGAAAAACTCTTTTTCTTAGGGAACGGCAGAGGTTGTGTTCTCCCGACGAGGAGATGCGGTAGCAGCTGTCAAGAGATACAACAATGTTCAACTTGATGGGAAACCAATGAAAATAGAGATTGTGGGAACAAATATTGCAACACCTGTGCCTCCTGTTACTAATGGAACCTTTGGAAATTCAAATGGCATTCCCAGAAAGTATGTGTTATTGTTTTTCTATGTCTTATTATGTCTTATTTCCTATTAAATTCTGGTGTAACATCTGATGTGTCTATATATTTTTACCTCCGGATGTTCTTTATGCTCCAAGTTATCTCCCTATGGTGTTAGCTAAGAAGTTCTAGCATGTAATTATGTTTCCACTAGAGGGTTGAACAAAACATGATATATTGAAGGCTTAAAGTTTCTCCCTATATTCTAATATTGAATATAATTACTCAAGAGAGCTCCCATCTAGGGGTGTAATCGAGTCCAGTCGATACAGAGCCAAGTTCAAGCTCGACTCGATTAAAAAAATCGAAGTTCGAACCCGACTTGAACTTGATTGGGGTTTTTATCAAATGTTTGAAACTCGACTCGTAAAATAGTCGAGATACTTGAACTCGACTCGACAAAACTCGAATCAATTAAAAAATTAATAAATAATTATACTCGACTCGAGTTCAACTCGATTAAGCTCGCGAGCAGCTTGAGTCAAGTAGTGTGATACTCGAACTTGATTCGATTAATTCTAAGTCGAATTCGAGTATTCTATAAGTCGAGTTTGAGTAGTTTGACTCGTTTACACACCTACTCCCTTCCAAAATGGAATGAAGAGAGACCATTGAAATTCTTGGAAGTGCCATTTAAAAAAAAAAGTGAGCTTGTGCAAAATTGTGTTGCTTTGATATGGATACTTTCTTAAACAAAAAAAGGGGGGAAAAGAAAAATATCCTCTTGAAAAGTTATGATGATAAAACCGTTACATTCACTGTGAACTCTGATACATCATAAATTTACTAACTTGCATCCCTCTGGAAGTTAATTGACGTTAGATAATATGTCATTACCCATTAACTCAATCTAATGCCCAGTTCAAATTTAGGCTTTGGCTGTTTCTATTTTGGAGCTGCTTATCATGTAGATTCTGTTAGAGGTTAATGAACTTTTAACCATGATTGTCAATTTCATGACAAGCATCAGCCTGATGGTTGTGAACATATCCTTCTAGGTGACATGATAATTCTTCCGTTATTGTCATATATCTTGTCTTGTTATCTCTTTCTGTTTAAATCCTAGTAGTATCACTCAGCAACAGAAGTATAGGAAAATGTTTTGTTGGTTTTTGCTTTTGTTTTACTTATGGGTTGGAAAGACCTGTTGTTTCGGCTCTTTCTTAATTGGGTGGGCCTTTGTATTTTAGAGTGGAGTATGTGATTATCTATGGCGCCTTGGGTTTGGGTTTCTAGAAAACAAATGAATGCCTAGGATCTCTAGTATGCAGAATTAGAATTGCCTGTGGATTCCCTATTGACCCACTCTTCTGTTGTTCATTTGAAATGTCAGGTTAGTGTCTATTGTATTCTGCATGAACACAGGCTTGCTGAAGATTGATTGTTTATTTCAACTGTTTAGATCATGTAGTAGCTTCTCTGTTCATATATATGAGCATGATTTATTGGTTGGAAACCATAACCCCAATTATTCGCAAGTAATGAGACTTTTTCCCCCAATGAAATTAGGGTTATATTTCTAAATCATCAAGTAATGAGACTTTGATCCTATTGGGATTTTTTTTTTTTTAATTTTCCCCTCTAATTTCTTATGTTTCTCACCTGTTCAGCAATTCATTGTAGTTGTTCATCCTTGCTGAGATGCCTTTCTATTAGTGGTCTGGGATCTCTTGGCTTACTAGGTTGCATGGTTATCTTGAGAGTAGCAAGAAGGCATCCAAGGTGCCCTTGAAAGCCTGGTCATCCCTTATAACTAGAAAAGGGTGGGGTTGAGATAACAATAAATGAAGGTGGAGATTAGCCTATCCTGGTTTGTTTTGGTGTATATGGAGAGGACAGAATTGGAACATCTTCGAGGGTTTGATTGAGCATTTAGAATTGGTGGTGAAAAACGATTTGTTGAATTTCTCTTTCCATGTCCATTGAGGCGCATTGGCCTTTTTTGGGTCACAGATTTTTGGGTGGTTCTGTGTGCTTGTTGTCATGTCTGGTTTGATCACTTCTTTTTTGTTCCCTTTGGTAGTTGGGTTGCACCCTTTCTTCTATGGTTCCCTTTCTTGGTCATTTCCTTAAGTTAGGTGAATACTTATGGTATGCCCTTGTATTTAAGATGATCTCCTTTAGCATTGTGTTCCATGTAAATTTGTTTGTGGTAATCGAGAGCCCCGTTTCTTTTTTGCGTTGTCTGGTGTTTTTTCATGTTGGACACCTTCAATTGATGTATATATTTTTTACACTTTGGGATGTTCTTCTAGCACCTATTTTAATGTTTTTCTATCGGTTAGCGCCTTTTTTTTTGTTTTTTTAATTTTATTTTATAGATAAACATAGATACAAAACACAGGCCACAGGGAATATAAGAAGTATACAAATAGCCAAAGAACAAAAACCAGACTGAACAAAAAAACCTCATCACCCTTCAACTTGAGGTCATCCACTCTAAAAAGCCTATAAGTGAAGAAATCTCTTCACCTAAGTACAATATATTCTTGCTTATAAAAAAGTACAATCTATTTCAGCTCCACAAAGAATGCTTTAATCTCTAGGCCCATCTCTAGAAAGCTATACGGGTTCTTTCCTTCCAAACTGTCCAAAAATTGCACAAAGGGATAGACTTCCAAATTTTCTTTCTCTTCTTGGCCAAAAGATCCCCTCCAATTGAGTAAAGCCTCCTTAATTGTCTTTGGGAGAACCCAATATACTCCTATTATGGAGAATATGATCTCCCACAAAGAACTCACCACAGAACAATGCAGCAAAAAGTGGTGAACAAACTGCACATCCACACAGATAACATCTATTGGGAAACTGCCACCCCTTTCTTTGAATATTGTCTAGGGTTAGAACCTTTCCCCGAGCCACTCCCCACGCATAAAAGGCTTGACTTAGTTGCTACGCAGGGCACCCAAATGCCCTTTTCAGGGAATATGGATGTTGTTCTTGGCTTTAACACCTTGTAAGCTCCATGTTGTAAGCTTCACGAACTGAAAAGCTATCACCTACCACCCCATTTCCAATAGACTTTGTCCAACTTAGAAGTGACCTTTTCTTTCTGCAGGGTACTTAAAAGATTCATAACCAAGTCCAATTCCTAATCATTAAAAGCTCTCACAAACTTAAACTTCCACCAAGTCCATTATCAACCGTTTGATCCCATACCTTTGCCACTGTTTCAAGTTTGTTGTCTGCTATACCAAATAGTGTTAGGAAGGGGATTGGCTAAGAGCTGAAGGGCTGCACCAATGATCCATCCAGAATCTTATTCTGTTGCCATTACCAATACTAAATTTCCTATTTCCACTATCCCAACTTGATTCTTTTATAATTTCCTTCCAAAAACCCACCCCAAAAGACCCCCAGGCTTTCTTAGACCTCCATTTAAGATCCTCTATCCCATATTTAGAGCAAATAAGTCGTTTCCAAATGCTATCCAAATCCGTAACAAATCTCTAGATTGATTTTCCAAGTAAAGCTCTGTTCATAAGAGTCAGTTTTCTCAAGCCCAAGCCACCCTGCCCTTTTTCAGAACACACTACGTCCCAATTAACCAAGTGTGACTTCCTTTCAAGACTCCCACCTACCCAAAGGAAATTTATCTGCATCTTTTCCAACCTCTTAGCCACAACTGCTGACATTATAACCAGGGACATGTGATAAACAGGCAAACTGGCTAAAGTACTCTTTATTAGGGTTATCCTCCTGCCTTTGGAAATATAATTCCTTTTCCAAAAAGCGATCCTTGTTCCAAGCTTTGAGCATAGACCTGACCTCTTCTAATTTTCTGGATAATCTATAGCTTTCTGTATCTCTGATGACTGACACCCCCTGCTATCAACCTTTCAGCATATCCTCGAAGCCTTCAACTTTCTGCTACATATTCTCAAAACGAAAGGGGTTGACCCTCTTCTCACTCCCCCACACTCCAATAAGATGGGGGCATGATCAAAAGTAGGTCTAGGAAGGTTCAGTTGCATCACAGGACTACAATGGTCCAGCCAGGCATGAGAAGTTACCTCCTGATTGGGGTAAATCAACAACTTAGCACCTGTTTTAATGTATGCACTTCCTTACCTGTCAAAAAACTGTAGACAAGGTTGAATTGCATGCTTCTTATAGGCAAGATTTACAAAAATTAAACTTTTCTCTTTTTTTTTATAAGTTAGCCAAGAGAAGGTTCATATGATGAATAAAAGAAGTGCCAGGCTGCCATAGGTTGGGTAATAAAGGATAACAAAGGGGAAGGGTCAGACTTGAAAAAAAACAAAACCTCCTCTTCCCTAAGAATCATTGATCTCATCATGGAGCATCACAAACTTTGACAAATGAGCTCTTTAATGATTGAGCTGATTGCTCTAATTTTTGGGCAAAGTCCAAAAAATACACAGTATGGTGATCTTTTAAACCTACTTGCACTTTACAAAAGGGCTTGCCTACTTAGGGTCTCCCTCACAGAAAAAACTAGGATCACACTACTCTGGATTAAGAAAATAGCCATAACTTTTTGCAAGTGTCATAACTCCCCAGGAGATGGGTAATTTGATCTGACAAGGAAGCAAATTGTCTTCCTCAGGCCCCCCCTTGTTCTTACCATGAAATATGTGGGGTAGAGCTAAAATTTTTCCAAATGTCTGCATGGTATACTACCTGCATAAGAATTTATTCACCTGTTAAGATTCTTTTCCCCCCTTTTTTTAAATGCTTAATAAATTCTCTTTTGCAAATTTGTGTTTATGATTTTGTCATTTTGAAAATTATAAAAATCTGACAACTATGATTTGTTAAGTGATGGTTTTTGGCGCTTGCAAGTCAGTTGAATGTGGTAATGAACAAACTGCTCTATTGAGATGCAATTTTTGTGCAAAAAAAACTGGTTGAAACCTTAAGTTTTGGAAATTGGTTATTAAGGATGGTCCAGATGGCAAAACCTGCGGTGCATGAACATTATTGATGCTGACATAAAACTAGTGAGTTTGGTTAAAACTGTAATTTGGTTGTGTTTGAAATCATATAGGCCTGTCTATGCCCTTTAGTAAACTGCTAAGGTTAGAGCAACCTCTGCCTGACACAAATTGATTTGTTTATTTTTTTTTTTTTTGTGTTGACCAAATTTTAGACCACACCATCTTGCCTTCAGACAACTCAGTTAAATGCTTTCTTCCCCATATAGATGACAGAGTAATCTCATTAACCATCACAAATGTAATGTGGGAGATGCTTATGGACTGTACAAGAAAATTTTAGGTCGAATTCTTTGCATTCTACATTCTTGTAGATTTGCTTTCACCATCTTTAACCTGTTTTTTTTTTTTATTATTGTTTCACAGAAGCACTATGCACTTTTCTAGTAAATTAACTTTTCTCTAGTCTCTGATAAAATTGACTTAGATTTATTGTCTAACATGTTCTGGATATGGGAATGGAACAGTGCTCAAGGAAGGGGTGGTTCACAGGGACGCCCACGTGGTGGTGGTGGTGGTGGTGGTGGCAGTGGTGGCAGTGGTGGACGAGGATTTGGAAGGGGGCGTGGACAGGGAAGAGGCCGTGGTGAAAAGGTTTCTGCTGAGGACCTTGATGCTGAGTTGGAGAAGTATCACTCAGAAGCAATGCAGATAAACTGAAGGGCGTTTATGTGTTTTGTTGGTTCGGTTTTTACGTCTTCTACAATAGCCATTGTGTGCTTGATGATGCAACAACACTGACTGTTTTATGTATTTCTACCAACTTACTTTTAGAGAGAAGGAAAGCAGTACTCATGGAAAGAACCTGTTAGAATCTTGGGTTATCCAGCTTGGACTTTTATTGTCAACTGTTCCTTTGATTTGGGTGTAGTATGTCGGTTAATTAACCAGCACCCTATGTATTCTGCACTCCTACTTTCCGTTAGGTTCTCTATCGTTTTTGCTTCATTCCACGCGCATTGGCATGGAAGTGGGAACTGTTTCTTTTTATTTCTCCATACAAAGAAGACATTCTGCAATGTGAAAGAGGGAGGTTTGAGCATTGCAAAGATTCACCAACTATGTTCTGGAATTTCTTCTGCCATCATGAAACTATGTTCGGGGTTTCTTCTGGCATCATTAAGCTGGCATGACGGCAATTTGAGGTAGTTTTCTTCATGTTTCTACCTTGACCTTTAGATTCAACTGTAGTTAAAGTTTTGTGTCTTGTATTGTGCGTAGTAATGCTGTTAATTGGTTGAGTTTCTTTAGCTGTTTTGAGTTACATCTCTTTCCATAATATTCTTCTGTCCAGGGAAATGCTATAGTTCCCATGATTATTTGGTATTGATCTAGACGTAACATGTCGTGATGAGGTCAGTGATATGTATGTATATAATAACAAGGTAAAAAAGCAAGTTTGGTGAATTGGAGGAATTAGTCTGGAGTCTTTTGAGTGTTCAAAAAGCTATGAGCATTCAGAATCCTTGACCTTTTACTGAACTCCGTAGTATGTATGTATGTATGTATGTGGAATGAGATAATTTTAAGTCTTCTAGTGTTAAGAGGGATCATAATGGCAGCTGCTCGCCAAAGCTCGGAACTCTGATCTTCACTGGAAACATCATCCCTGCTCACGTAAGATAGCATTCTCTGTCAAGTCCTTTGCCAGTTTCAGGATGAGTTTGCTATGGTTATGCATTCCAGTGTAATTGATAGTTTGCAGCCCAAGTAACCGTGTATCAAAGGTCAAACCATGTGAAAATCAATGTCCAACTGCAGATTGGTGGAGAAACTGGCATGAAGGCTTTATGCATGCTGTGTTTATTATTGGTGCCAGAAGCTCCCTCTATTGATCATGGTTGGTCTGATTTCCACATTTATACCACAAAAATTCAAACCTGTTCGACTACAAGGTTGCCCTTTACAATATAAAAGGTTGGAAATGCGTTTCAGGAAGGGAAATTTTCAGATATGTTGATTCTGATTGATGCCTCAAGAAGGATATCTGATCTTTTAGTTGTGTTTTGGTTATACCCAGTCTAGTTTTTGTCATCATTATCACCTACAAAGTAAAAGTCTTAATGTATTTTCTCAACTTGTCTACTGTAATTCCCGTTGTAGTCAAGAACTTAAAAAATATTTAGTTTTATGAGCTTGTTTAACTTTTAGATTAAGCATATGAATGCTTGAATTTTTAGATGTGAAGCCTCCATATTTATGGTTAGGCGCAATGCTTGGTTGCATTGGCTCTAATTTAGACCGAGGAATGGGCATGACCTGCTTCAGGCCAATCTAGATGATCCACTGCTTGGATTCAATGCTGGTGCATGGCTTCAGCCGGCTCTGGGGTTGTGCTTTTGCTTGTCAGATGATAATTAACCATGGTCGGTTTTATTATTGGACAGTTCATGATGTTCATATTGATCTATTATGCACCTTTGCAACTAGCATTGGGTAGACCTCATACGATAACAGTCCTAGCTCGACCTGATCTTGATCTTTTGTTTCATTTCTTCTAGAACAATCACAAACTTTTTTGATCCACTACCAGAAATTCAATGCATGATCTCAGCGTTCAATGTGTATTCCTGAATCGCATTTTTCAATTATTAAACCATTTCATTTCACCAACTCAACATTTATATGTTTTCAAGTAACATAACAATTAGTTTTTTTGGTTGGTTAATTGGTCACATTTTATTCATGAAATGGGTTGGATTCGTTACATCTTTCTTGTCTAAGGCTCGGCCCATTTCCAAGAATTTGGGCTGCGAATAGTCTCATTGCTAATGTTAGGATCCACGGCAGAGATTTATGTGTTGATGACGGTTTGGCTTGGTGACAGCAGGCTCTTAAATAAATAAGATGATGACAATTCAATTGCAGTGCAGTCCACTATAAGTAACCATGGAAATATGATAAGCATTTCTGTTGTTGGTTAAAATTTTATGAAAAGCTGGGTCATCAAAATTTTAGTTTCTTTATTTTAGGCCCTGTTGGGCCTTCTCATTTTGGCTTGGATGAAATAAGATGACGATTCAATTGCGATTCACAATAAGTAAAAATGGAGATATGATACAAGCAAGCTTTTTATTAAAATTTTAGTTTTTATATTTTAGGCATTCTTGGGTCTTCTCAGCTTCTCCAAACTTGAAAATATCAACCGCAATAGAGAATACAAAACAGCCTTTATGCAAGCCATTATGAAGTTCCAACAAGAAGAGGGCCAATACCATGGATATAGCAAGCGGAAGAAGAGGCTAATGAGATGTCTAGGATACTGTCCAACCTGCATACACCATTATCAACAATGGCTCAGTTTGAAACCCTGAAAGTACTAGGAAAAAAAATAATAATGCAAAATGATTCTTTTTTTCATGTGTTGGTTGTGGAAATATAAAAAGAAATTCAAATATAATCAAATTCCTCAAAATTTTACCTATTTCTAAATTTCTTAGTCCTTGTATAATAAAAAGAAAAAAAACAAATGAAATGAGTTTGAATAAATATATAGAACTAATTTATCAAGTTTAAAAAGGAAGATGATTTTCTCATGTTAGCTTATACTTTGAAAAATATAATATATTTTTCAGTCCTTATATAATAGAGAAAAACAAACAAAATAATTTTTAATAGTATTTTCCGGAATCCAAACAAAGCCTTAGTAAATCCACAGATTCACTGAGTTGAAAATCATTGAAGAGAAACTTACGGGGAAAAGCAAATCCAATGCTTCCCAAGCTGCATGACGTACAATCCTTGTGGGATACATTGGACCCCCAGGTGATGTAAAGCTATATAAGCAAGCTTTTAACCTTGTACTTGTGGTCATTCTTAGCTCCAAGCCTGCAGAATTTAGTCATTACTATGCTGATCAGAATAATTTATGACCATAAACCTCATCTTATAACTAAAATGATCCATAGTTAAATGGCACTACCTTGGAGAACTTTAATTTGGGAAAGGTAATGTAGCAGTACTGGCTCCACCTTCAATCTCTGAAGCTAATTGAAGAACAATTTGAACAAAAAATCAGTCAGTTTGATTAAATATTTCCCAATGGGCAACAACTAACGTTAATACCACCCAAAAGATACACCATTTAAAGATTGTGTTTCAAATACAACCTGGTCAGCAAGTTCAATTACAAAAATGTCTGCCGAACCACCAGCCAAGAAGGAATTAGGGAAAATAGGAAATTCCTTCAAGAAGCTTTCGAGCTTGTCAACTTCAAAAGAAGAAAAAATATATGATTAAATTACTGAAGGATACACTCATCATCAATCGACTCAAAGTTACAATAGTGATAGCACCTACCAGAGTTATAAAAGAATATGAACCTTGAAAGTAGAAGATAGAGATCTCTTTGGGCCTGGTGAATGATTAAAAATGAACAGTTAAACATCACATATTTATGCCATTCAAGATAACATTCACCATGGAACACACTACACAACACGACCACCATATATGTTTCTGATTTACAGAATAAAGACTGATCCACTACAAATAATAAATATATAAATCGTGCCTAACCTGTGAAGCAATCTTATTTAATCGTGTGGGCACCAATGCAACTTCCTCTAGGAGATACTGAACCAAACAGGAAGGACAAGAATAAGCAAACTATCTATAGTAAAATCATTTCAACACACAAATTTTCAACAGTAAGCATTCTGTCCTTGATAGGAATCTTACATGAAAGAGGGACTGGAAGCGCCTTGTGTTTGTATGGATGTCGATCCTGCAGTTAATCACAAAATGATATTACAGTGAAGCCCTCTTTTTTCGCCCTTTTCACAGGGTAAGCAGGAGAGCAATTCCAAATATCTTCCATCATAGAAGAATGAAAAGTTGGACATTACCATTGGTATTTAAAAAAAAAAGAATCCAATGACTAGTATGTGTAGTTGAACTCAGAGTCAGTTTTTTGGTTTCCCAATGAGACTTTTTTTTTATGGGTAAACAAACAGCATGTATTAACCACAAAAAAGAATACATCAAAAGCTGCCTGAGAGTATACTGGGAGTATACAAAGAAGGATCAGTCAAAAAAGGGAGCCAACTGCTCAAGAAAACGCACCATCCCAAGAAGTCACCTATGTCCCCACTATACACATTGGACCAAGACCAAAAATTACGAATGAAAAAACTCTTTAATCTGTACACAGAAAAGGCCTCATTATCAAAGGCCACTCTATTTCTTTCACCCCAAACTAACCAAAAGAGGCAAAGAGGGGCTGACTTCCACACTTTCTTACGTTTCTTACCCACTTGAGCTCCTTGCCAAGAAAGAAGAGTCTGACGCACCAAAAAAGGAAAGACCCACCTCATACCAATGATAGCCAAAATAAGCTCCCAAAGCATTCTAGCATGGCAAAGGTACTCAGAGATGCTCTACTTTTCCTCTCTTGAGGTAGTATCATTGACTAAAGGTTCACCCTCTTTGAGTTGATTCGTAGTCAACACTCATTCCAAGAAGCCTCACAAAAAGCTAACCTTTATGGAACTATGAGAGATTCAAATGCATTGGTCGTGAACGTAACGGCAAAGTGGTAGGGTGATTCAACACCTCGTACATTAGTTTAATTAAATAATTGCCAGAAATGCTCCCTCTCAAAATCTATTTGTCCTCCTTCTTAGCAAAAACTTTCAAAGGCTTAATAGCATGCAAGAAGATCTCCACCTCCCTTAACTCCCAGTCATTAAAAGACTATTAAAGCAAGGGCTATAGCCTCCTCCTTTCCTAGAATAGTCCCAAACAAATGTCCTTTGAAAAACTGACTCTTCTTCCATCCCTAATAAGAAATGTCCATTGTCTAGGATAGTTATCCAATCTTTCCTTTTTTCTTTCCACAAACATGTCCCAAAATTGTCTCTTTTCTCCCCTGAGAACCAACCCCCCTGCATCTCACCAAACTTTCTGCTAATAGCTTTCTCATTTACGAAACGCCAATTCCATTTTCCTAATAAGACTTTGTTCAGCTTGTTTAAGCCTTTGAACCTCAACCCACCAAATTTTTTATCAGTACTAACAATGGCCCACTTTACCATATGAGGTTTTTGATCAAAATTTCCCTCACCCCAAAGAAAATCCTTTTGAATTTTCTGCAACAGTTTGCACACACCACTCAGAGATATGGAAGAGGGACATGAAGTAAATAGACAAGCTTGACAAGGTACTACGAATAAGGGTAACTCTTCCCCCAATGAGACATAATATCACTACCACAACAATTCAATGTTTGACTTTCCTCCCTTCTATTAGATGACACATGCATTGCCACCCACCACTCTTCCGACCAACATGAATGCTAAGAATAAGAATGGTTGCAGAAAGCTATGAATGCAAACCCTTCTTTATTTCACTCACTCACGTGTTACCAAAGTTTTTTTTTTTAAACCAATCAAATGAAGTTGTATCATAATCTCAAGGCCACATATATAAATTAGAAATAAGGGAGTTCTTAAGAGATGGGTTATTGCATTGCACCCTCCAATGGTTATTTGATTGTGTTTCTTCCTTAGTCTTTAGAAAAGGCAAAGAGAAGTTGTTCTTCGAATCTTTTTCTTTTCTTAGTAGGAGAGTTCTCAATCAAATCACTAACAACTCATGCATTGTCTTAGGGAAGAACCCACTAAATGCCAAAAGAAGAGAATCGGAAGTGTCATATGTCACAGGCTTACTTGTTCACATACGACATGGCCCGTTCTATGTCGATTGGTTTTACAGAGTCTTTAGCTCATCAAGAGAATAACTCCAGCTTACGATCAGTTTGTATAAGGTTAGCCAATTCCTTTTTTATAGTCAAGTTCCAAATTAGTGACATGCACCTCAAAGAAGCTTTTACTTACTACTAGGTACATGGCACCTCTGAGCACTCCCATCACATACAACTCAAACGAGCCAACATACTAATAGTTACACATGCTCTTCCGTTGCAATCACAGACACCAAGCAAACAGTCCATGACACATAGCTCTTGTGCTTTGCCAAAATGGATATGTGGAGATGGTCTACTAATTATTTTGTACCTTTACACATGCAACAATGATCCACCAAAAGCTATTCTCTTCTTTAAGTCTATCCATGCCCCAAGCCCCCACCCATCTTCAAAGGGAATGACACTTCACACTCTAATTCTAAAGTGGAGTAGAAATACTTTACCAAGATTCCCTACTTTTTCTAGCCTTAACTTTTTATCATATCCTCTACTTCATCCTAACACAAGAAATTCATCAACATTATCTATCTCCCAATCTTGGTGTTGGCCCAAGGGTACCTCTAGTTAAGGTTTTGATGATAACAAACCAATGTTATTGGTCATTAATGGTTAAAGTTGAGTTGAGTGATAGGTTGGAATTGATTAAACATCAAATGAAGATATTACAAGCTAAAGATGACAAAGATGTATTTGATCAAGCATTTGGAAGAGAAGTTCACTCAAATCAAAGAACCAAGATGACAAGCTCAAGCATCAAGTGAAGACTTTGTTAGCTTAGGAATCCTTGTAAGGTGAATGCATTGCTGCACTTTAGTTTATCATCATTTACATGCATTAACTCACAAAATTGGTTTTCAAATCCAAAATTGCATATCTTTTGAAAACATGAGTTTAAGAATAAAACTTTAGTCTTTATAATCTCAAAATGTACTTCAAAGAAACATATAAGGTTTAGAAATGTTTTAAATCAACATCACATAAAAGTGAACATTTAAAGGGGCAACGGTTGAAGAGGAGCCTCAACTCATTTAGACTGTTAATGTTTAATTATTGTGAAAACAGTCACCATTTGTAACCTGCAAGAGTGGTGAACTCGACCGCTAGATCCAAGAGCCTTCATCCTGAACTCCATCGATGAACGGCCTACCGTTTGGAACCGAATGAGGTGTGAGACTCGACCGATTGGATGCAGTAGCTCATCCAATGATCAGAAAAGGAAACGGTCGACCGATTGTGTTAAACGGTCAACCGGTTTAGTGCAACGATCATATTTCAACAGCTAGAAAATAGTGACCTGGAGTGCACATAACGAAACGGTTGACCAGTTGCTAGTCGATCGATTGGACACAAGTTCCTCCAATGGTCGGATTTCAACGGCTATAAACGGCTAGTATATAAGAAACGGTCGACCTGCAGCTTAAATGCTATCGAGTTCCCACTCTGAGAAGAGAGTGTGGAGACTCAATCTCATGAGTTTGTAGACATACCTGTTGAATATCCTCAACCATCATTTCCTCTTGTGAATCAATTCCTCAAACTAGATTTCAAAGTGCATTCATTTACATGAGCATATTGTAGAGTGTACTTTTGTGTTTATCAAAAGCTTGATTTTGTAATTGAAATATCTGAGAGCTTGAGAGAGTGTCTCATTGTGCTTAAGTGAGAAAGCTTCAAGTGTGTATAGCTTGAAGGATTTGTGAAGAGCTCATTGGAGCCAAAATCCAAGTGTAAACAAGCTCGGGATTGGAGCTTGGAACTTCAAGTGTGTATAGCTTGAAGATGTGCCCATTTGAGCCATAATCCAAGTGTAAAGAAGCTCAGGTTTGAGCTTTCCATTAGTGGAACCCTCACTGGTTGAAGGTTGAGGAGAAGTGGACGTAGGCAAGGTTGTGCAGAACCACTATAAATCCGGGTTTTGCTTTTTCTATCTTTGTCTCTTTACTTTATCGTTATTGTATTAAATTGAAGATTTATCTTTGAGAAAACCAATTCAACCCCCCCTTGGTTAGGTTGCCAAGTCATATTGATCTTTCACTTGGAAATGTCTAAAGAAGAGTGTGCGGTTCCACCTGACTATCCCACCCACTTCCATCCTAAATATCATCCACCCATGACTCATTGGAAGTTGCAAAGGAGAAATGGAAAAAAAGTCCTTTAAGGAACTGCACCATACATCATGTCATGATTCTGTTCTTCTCATTTGGCCCATCTCAAATCCCTTTTTAGCTCTAAAATTTCTGTCCCATTTTTTGATTGACTTCCACAAACCAGCTCCATAGCAAATTCTCCCTATCTAACATCTTCCTCCTAGCTCTTCTCCAAACTTTCTCATTATGAACTTTCTCCAAAGCATATCTCTGCATTGTATACAAGTAATTCAAAATGAGATGAACATGCTAAAATGAAAGCTCAATAAGATGCTAAACCCTGGTACTATCTGCATTGTATCACTGATAAAAATGAATGCAACAGACTGCATCAATTTGAACCAGCTAATAAGGGCATATGTAGATTACTTGAAATCACACCAAGTAAAATATAAAATAAATATCCCTATGCATATGAATTCAATATGAAGGATAATGAAACTATTATTAAGATGCTCACTAAGATGTCAATGGTCTTCAAGCCTTGGAAAAGGTCTACAACAAGACTAAAATGGGGATGAAGATCCTAAGGTCATGCCTGAGGAATGGGAGGTCAAAAGTTAGTATTTACCTTTTTATGTGCCACTAGCCAAACAAAGGCCTTAACCTTAGATGGAGCTTCACATTTCCAAATAAAAATGGTTGGAGATAAAAGGACTAGATATGATGTATTAGACAAGGCCTTAAATAATGACTTGATTGAGAATGAATGTAAAGAGGTCCACGACCAAGCTCTAGCATCTATGACGGATTAAGTGCACACTAGCGGGAGATGACATTAGCTTATCTACCATCAGGATAAGAAAGTACTCACTGATAAGAAAGACTGATATGGAATCTGACCAAGGACGGCTGCTTCTCAGTTAAATCTCTCTATGGCCATTTGGAGAGTACAGGCGTGGGCCTTTTCCCAAGCACATGATTTGGAATACTTGTGTCCCTACAAAAGTTTGTTTTTTTGCTTGGGAAGTGTGTAGGGAAGAATCTTGACGTTGGACCAGCTTCAAAAAAGGGGTAGATATCTTGCTAATAGATGCCCCCTTTGTGGTGAAGATGAAGAAGAGAACATTGACCACTTGTTGTTCCTTTGTAAGAAGATTAGGAATTTATGCCTTTTTCTGTTTGCTCTCTTTGGAATCTCTTGGAACCTTCCTGCTTCAACCAGAGAGACTCTAATTGGAGAGAAGAGTTCTATGGTAAAGAAGAGACTCAAGATCTTGTTGGCAGCACCTTTGTCTTTTTTGGACAATTTAGAGGGGAAGGAATAGAGTAATTTTTGAAGAAGAGGCTGTTACCACTCAAGGATTGAAGGATTCTTTTGCTTACACTTTGTGGTCTTGGGCTAGAGTTTTTCTGGATTTTGATTCCTGTAACGTAAATGATTTTTTGTTGTCATTAGGAACTGGCTAGTCCTTTTTTCTGGGGCTGGTAAGCTGTTTAGGGTTTCTTTCCCTTCTCTCTTTTGTTTTATGTCCTTTTGGCTTTTTCAGCCTGCTTTATACTTCCTGTATATTTGGGGTTTCCCCTTTTTTTAATACATTTTGATGTGTTTTGCATATCAAAAAAAATTTATATATATGCAGTTTCAAAAAACCTCTATACCCTACTTCACTGGTCACCAATCAATGATTTGCCAATCCACATGTAATGGCTAAAATTCATACCAGAAAACATTTGTAGCACCCTGAACAAGAGCAGATGAATAACGGAGGAGCACTTCAGAATTCTCAAGTTGAACCTCAAATAACTGCAAAAGAAATGCAAAAACATTATTGGAACACCACAGTGAAACGAAAAATACTCATCTGCTAAAAGCCTTTGATTGATTGCAGACTGGGTTCATGTTCAATAAATACATTCAACAGGGAGCACATAACTATAAACTAACTTATCTCCTCATCATGTTTAATGCCTTCAATAAAAAAAAGGCCTTATCTGAAGGACCATACTCACCTCTGAACCTTTTACTGACTTAAAGAATCTTTAAAACAGATACATACATTTGGAAGGAAACTAAACACCTACATTTCGAAAAGAAACGCTACTCTACATAGAAATGGAGTAATTAATTCAGAATTTGTAATTTTCATCTGATAATGAGTTTAATTTGGCACTATGATTTTTTTAATAATTTTACAACATTTACTGATATTACATAATTTGACATCATATATTTGTGTTTAATATTTCTTTTCCTTATTTTATAAATGTTTTTTTTATAAGACTTATGTCATAATTATGCTCGCACTTGATATTTCATGTGCTATATGAGTCATTAGCGGACATAAAGCAAAGCCAGGGAAAGAGATCTATATTTCATGTGCATTTGAGGTATCTGTATACTCTGGTTATGGAATTGGTATGAAGTACCAAAGCTTAGTTTTATGTCAACAGTTATTTGGATTCTAACCATGCAGACAACTTAAATATTAACAGTCCACTGGAGACTATTTCCACATGAGCTCATTAGTCAAATCTGGAGTTGGTCTTGCAGCCAGTGGTTGCCTTGTCTGACTGGATCAGAATACATGGTAATAGCTGAAGTAATGGAAGAGGAATGACTCGAGGTTTGGTTGATGACCTGGAGATCTCATAGGAACAAATTAATGCTCTTGTGATGATCAGAGCGTCTGGAGAAGAACCAAGTTCATCATGCAAGAACTAAGCAAACTGATGCTCTTTTTTTCTTTTTTTTTTTTCTTTTTTTTGATCGGTGTGCCAATATAGCTGAGCAAAAAAGAAGTAACAAAACAAAACAGCTGCAAAGTATACAGGACATATACTGGCAGCCAAAAAGCAAAAGAAAACAAAAAAAGGGAAAACCTCACCACCCAATTACCTAGAGCCCATCCATTCCAAAAAATCTAAGATGGAATGCACCTCTTCACCTAAGAACACCCTATTCCAGCTCCACAGATTATAGATAAAAGAATATTTTAATCTCTGTATAGCTTCCATCCCATCTTCAAAAGCTATTCAGTTTCTCTCTTTCCATACTGTCCAAAAAATAACAAAGGAATAGAATTCCACAGCTTTTTCCTCTAGACTGATGCTCTTTTTCATTTCAAGAAAATTGGCTCTAAGAATAATCTTGTTGATCCAATGACTAGAAAAGTTACAGCAGTCAAGTTTGAGCATTGCTAGAACTAGATCAATATCTTATGCATATAAGCACACTCTACAAAGAGTATTGGAGGTGATATCATACGCGTTACCTTCGAGGTTGCTGGAGGTGATTCTAATCTAGGTGTAGATTTTTTTTTTTTTTTGTGATAAGTAAAAGTGGAATACATAACCTAGGTGTAGATTATTATGGAAGCGACTCAATTGTACCTGTGTTTGCCCTTGATCTCCATTTAGCATGCTGTTCCTTATATCTGTGTATATAGACTTCTAGCAGAATAGGTTAGGAAACAAAACAGCAGTTCTGACATGCACAGTGCTCCTCCTTTGTTTTTCACTAAAAACAAAAGTCAACCTAAAGCACAGGCAAGTGAAGTTAATTTGTATGGAGAAAGAAAGGAAAAACAGGGTAAGAGATCAAGGGCTTAATCGATGACATTTTTGAAAACTGTTGCTTTTGAAAACAATTTTCAGGAACAAAATTCTGTTTGGGACCTCCATTATGATTTTTTTTCTCAACTTATTCTTCATGAGAGGGCTAATATTTATATATAATGCAAAAGTTCCCAAAATATTCTCCATATTCTTGATTGTTTCTCATAGCACTCTTAAAAGAACAACTAAAAACGATTCTAAAAAAAACCTATAACAAATTCTTGAGAAAAAAGAAGAAGAAAAAGTTCTTTAAAATAAAAAACCATTTACAATAATGGCTCCTGAACAGACCCTAGTTGTCATCTGATAACAAAGACAAAAAAAAAAAAGAAAAACTAAGGGCTTGTTTGGTTACAGTTTTTGAAATTGTTTTTTGTTTTGAAAAAACAAGTAGAACAAGGAAACACAAAGAACACATTTGGTTCCCTTCTTTTTTTGTTCTGGATAACACGGAGAACATAGAAAACAATAAATTCATAGAACAATAACAGTTTTCAGAGAACACCAAAATGGTGTTCTCTGTGTTTTCAAAAATTGTTATTTACAACAGTTTTAAAAAAATAACCAAACAGGCCCTAATGTCTCCTTTTTTTTTTTTTTGGATAATTGTCTCCTAATTTGATTAACTAAATACTTTAGGTGTGCTTCACACTAACCTGATGCTAGTAGCTACTAGCTTTAATTCTAAATTTTAGTTTCCAACAGAATGTAAGAGATGAGGGAAGATGCACTATTTGACCCATTAAATCCACCATTGGTTTTTTCCATCCTTGGATCTACGGCCTCATTTGTGATGGGAACTGCATTCAATATTTGTCTACCCTCCATAAAGACATAGCAGTTGAGTCTAATACCACCATCCCCCACCACTTTTTTGGGTCTGTTAGCCATGACTTTCACCATTAGCTTATATAGCTCCTTGGCCAAACTAATGGGCTTGAAATCTTTCAAGTCTTATGCTCCAACTTCTGAGATCAAAACAAAGGAGGTATTTAGACTTCTTTAGAATGTACTCCCTTAAAAAACTCATCACCTCCTACTTAATAAAATCCTAACATAGCTATGAGAACACTATGGTGGTACCATCTAGCTTTATCACCCCTCAGACAGGACAGAACAGCCTAAACTCCTCCTTAATGAACAAAATCTCCAGGATCCTAGGATCCTCACCCTCCATCTCTTTAAAACCATACCCCCACTGATATTGGGTCCCTAATCCACTACTTCTGATAAGAGGCTCTGAAAAGCTCTAGTTGCCTTACTTTATGTCAACCTCCTCAAAAAACCAAACTCTAATTACTTTGACTTGGGCCAAAACATGGTTTTTTCCAATGAATCCCACCTAGTAAATTCATTCACCGCTACCCTCCTAGCTTCTAATTTGTAAATAGAAAGAGCAGCTACACTCACTTAAGAGTCCTAAAATCCGATTTGCTTTAAGGCTTTAAAACCTCCTTAATCAATGTTTTAAGATCTTGATCAAAGGCTCATTGGCAGGATATGACTATGACAGCCTCCAAAGTTATAATCCATCCTCCAAATCCTCACAAGGTCTTTGAATGATTTGACTTTAAGCCACTGTGAGTAAGGCTCAAAAAGTGATCTTCCAAGTTACCACACCTCTAAACTAAGAAAGACACGATTTTGAAAAAAAAAAATAGTTTACCCAACCTCCACACTTAGTAAATGGCCCACCAACCAAAAACAGATCCCACAAACTCATATCTTCTATGCTCTTAAAGAAGGCACTCCATGTCATCAAATGACATCCTCGAGCAGTATTTTCTTTCTCTAAGGAACCTAATACAATTAAAATTACTTCCATGCACCAAAGGTCATCTCAAAGCCCTCTTCGAGCTCCCAAAAATTCTTTATATATCCCTGAACCTTTGGCTTCCACAACTTTGCACTTTGGAAATCTTCCCACCCCCATTCTGACCAAATGTGTATTCAATTATTGAACTTTGTTTCCTGCAAACAAACAAGATCAACACTCTGTGATCAAATCACTTGAATTTGTTTCTCCTCATCATTGGCCCCTCTACCACTTAAGAGTAAACTTAACCCACTCATGAGAGCAAAAAAATAATAAAAAGATTACCTAACAGCCACTCTGTGGCGTCTCTTCAGAATGTCCTTTTCCTCTTACATTGATCGTAATTAATCTGAGCACTACACCTCTAAATGCTCCCAAAGCAAAACAAGAAGCAAGGGAAGACCTCCTATTTTTAGCTGAGCTATCACATTGATTTAAAGAACATTGTACAATAAGCACCCAAAAGAAATGCCAGTGTTATATTTTCCAAATAAGTGATTAATGAATTTGTGAATTCATCTAAAAGTCCTGTGGTTTACAATTATAGATCTTTTGGCATTAATAAAGACATTTGTATTTGCTGGAAATTCTTCATTCATTCATTCATTTAATTGATTCTTCAAGAGTGCATAGAACTATATATATATATATATATATGTGTGTGTGTGTGTGTGTGTGTGTGCGTAAGGTGGTGTGTGTGTGTGTGTTTCTTAGGGACTCACAACTTTAACTAATACTAGTAAAGGATAATTCAGGGAACTGGGGTCAGCCTTGATCGATTTGGAACTAACTACTAGGTCCTTATTATTAATATCTTGAAAATGACAAACATTGGAAAATGACAACTATTGAACTAATACTAACTTATGATAACTCAATTAACCCACTGTTATATGAGATCCAATTAAAGTCTTATCATCCAAAGAGTGCCAAATTATGGTTTGGGCTTTGGGAGCCAAGTCCTTTGCCTTTGTGATTAACTTTCAAAGATGGCTGCCACTTGCCTCCATCATATTGCCCTAATAAAAAAATGAACATCAGCCACCCAGGAAAACCCTTTTAGAAGCCAAAAACGACAATAAAGTAGATATAGGAGGTCAAATGGGAAAAAGGAGAAGTACTTGACCCTTCAAGCATTGATTTATCCTTATCAACATGAAAGATATGTGGACATAGCATCCACTTGGACAACATGTTCCCATCCTTAAAACAAAATTTCTTCACCACAAGCAAAACAATACATGGACAAAATGCAAGTTCACGTACCCATTTGTGGAACAGCAAGGCAAAAATGTGAGATGCAAATGACTGGCTCCATAATTGAACAATCAAATCAAGGATCGATTTTCCATTTTCAGGCACCCTAACATAATGATCAGCAAGCACATCATAAAAGCATAATTTATTCTCACTCCTTTCTTCTGCTGGAGAAATTACATCTTCTTCCCCGCCTAGAATTATATCTGTTTCAAATGCAAATTCAGAGAATTAGAAAATTGTAAGAGTAAAAGGCTTTGACTTTGAGTAGATAACAATAACTATGTTTGATCCTCATGATACATGGGAAAATGCAAATTAATTCCAATATTGAATGGAATACAATTGCAAAGGACATGGAACGAAATCCCACTAGGACAAGAACATTTTAACTCTTAAAACTTCAATACATAAATAGGTGTTAAGCAATACAGAGATACCTACCAAAAAGGCAGATCAACTGAAATTGTTTGCTTTCACCATTCTCAGTGTATTTTGACAATAAAATGTGGAAGGAGTTGTGCAAACATGCACAGAATATGTGCTTAAGTGAAACCCTAAGATAAAGGATCTTGTCAAAAAGGAAATAAATGAAATAAAATTCTATGTTTCAACAAGCTAACTATCATTTTTCAGCAAAGATCACGGACAACCATGCAACTAACAAACATTTTGGTTATAGTTCCTTTTTTTTGATAAATTTATCCCTTAAAAAAGGCCATGTCTAATAATAACAGATGATTAACTCTGCATCAAAGGGTTCTGGTTACTTAACTGTGGAAGTTCAAATTCTACAAAACTATTATTAATTTCAGATTCTAAGAACCATTAACTCTTTAGAGCATCAAAGGCTACAATGTCTTGATCACTACTTTTTTTTCAGATTTCATCTATAAGAACATACATATATGTGCATGCTTTTCTAATTCATGTTTAAAACTTTTTCATTTTTCAGGTAGAACCAAAATGGAGATTTTAAGAATTCAAACTTCAACTCAAAAAATCAAGGCAATAGGCACTATGATGTAACTCCATAATAAAACATTCATGTTATGTTGTGGAGCTGTGGGTAAGTTCACTAGAACTTTTTTTTGGGGGGGTAGGTAAATTTTTTTTTATCCACATCGGGACTCAAACTTGGAACTTCCCAAAATCTCATCCTATCTCTTTACCACTTGAGCCAGGCTTCAAGAGCATATGAGCTCGTAGAACTTGTGACTTGCAAGGCACCTCTAAGGTCCTGGAGTGCATTCAGATGCCTTTGTATTGGTCATGCAACTGTTCTAATCCTATAAACATTTTCATGATTT
Organism: Tetrastigma voinierianum; assembly: GCA_016808115.1. NCBI lineage: Eukaryota > Viridiplantae > Streptophyta > Magnoliopsida > Vitales > Vitaceae > Tetrastigma > Tetrastigma voinierianum. The sequence continues at coordinate 1,166,762 of JAEQBH010001943.1, read as the reverse complement.
TCTGCAACTTCTTTTAAAATATATTTATGTATCCACACAGTTCAGCTGAGAACCAATCCTATTGCAGACAGCCAAAGCCAATACAAGTGCCTATGATCTTAAGATCAATTAAGCCCACTAGCACAATCTCCTCATAGTTACCACTATTGTAGTGATGTTCAAATATTTACTTCTTGAAATAGAAAAATTAAAGGATTGAGACAGGGTAAAATTCATCAAACTAGTCAAAATTATCACAGAGTATGAAAGAATGTCTAAATTTTTACGAAGCAACAAAGTAAATATTTCCATAACCTATCATACAGAAAATTAGAGTTTCATTCACTGGCAATCCATGTCAATCTCATATACTCAGCAAATGCTTCACAGGGTGGAAAATCAAGAAATGTAACTTTGCAATTAATGACAAAGTCGTGACTATGTCCATGTTGTGATATAATCTTCATCTTATAATACCTGTATAAAAACATTGAGCATCAAAAAGAACAGGGAAAACTATGTTATGGGGTCCCCATTTCAATTTATTTGAAAATTTAGGAACAAGTGACCTGAAACCAAAGCCATGTCTTCTGATTTAAAAAATATTTGATAATGAGTGCAAAATATTTTATAAAAGGTCCAACAAACCTTAGGTACGAACTCATTAAACCTATAAGGTCTTACCTAACACAAGTTTATCAAATATTTTTGAAATCAGGAGGACCCGTTTCAGGTCTTTTGTTCCTAATTTTTCAAAAAAAATTGAAATGGGACTCCATAACATAGTTTTCCCAAAAGAAAAAACTCAAGTTTAGATGTAAAGTCAAGAATCACCTCTTGCTCTGTCATCAACTTCCAAAGCTATGTCAGCAAACAGCTGTTCCAACAAATTGCGCCTCTGTGATTGAGAAGCTAATGCCTACAAGAAGATTGACAAAAAAGGAAACGATTGTATGAATCTTTTATGTAACAGGTATCACTTGGTTGGTGAGAAAATTGAGGAAAAGGAAAAATAAATAAATTCAAGAACCTTGAAATCTTTAAATTTATAGTCACAATCCATGAAACGTAGAAAAAGAACCCCCATTCAACAGAGCGAAATACCATCCCATCCGTGTAGATGATTGAGATCCCTCATTTAAGAAGGGAACCAATATAAATCAGAGTCGATTTTATATTTTCTTCTTTCCCTTAACCCTGTTTCCTCCACTTCCAAATGCGAGGAAACGGAAAAAGAGGGGAGCAGGGGGACTGGGGAAAGGAAATAGGGGAAAAGAAAAAGGAAAATCACAACCAAGTCGGAGAGCTGAATTAAACTATCAATCGACGGGAGGTTTCAATTTCCCAGGTCCCAGACATGACAGATCAAAGAATCAGTAATTCTAATTCCTTTCCGCTTCGGCAATGAAACACACCGCTAAAATCATCTCATTGAAAAAAAATGACATACCCGCTGGAGCTTTTTCTCGATTTCTTGGGTGAGGGCCGCCGAATAAGCAGCGCTTCGAACAGTTGAAGCTTGCGACATTCCGATTGCATTTAAAGAATCCAAGCCCGAACCCTAATCTTGATCCAAACACGCCCGTAAAAACTAGAACACTCAATATAGTTTTTCAAAGTGACAGGAGGATCATCAACAAACATCAAATCCAATCCCCGGAAACAATCATTTGCAGTCGCCCTCTTGGAAGGATTCTCACCCGTGAACTCATCGCAGGAGAAGAAATCTTTGGTCTTCAATATCAATTCGGACGGTAACCGACAAAATAAGAACGTGTTCGACGTGGCGTAGCGTAACCGAGAAGTACAGCGCGTTGAACAAGCTTGCGAGGATCGAAACGGAACGGAACGGAACGGGGCTGATTTAGTAGGAATTACCACGTGTTACTCTCTACCTGTCAGGTGGTTTGTTACATGGAGTGGAGGTGGCTACGTCACCGGCTTGATTGATGTCAATTTTCTTTCTTTCTTTTTTTTTTATTTTATTTTGTTCGTCAATAATTATTAACTTGGGAGGAATGACTTATCATGGTTGATATGTTGAAACACGTGGCATTTTTTATTGGCCGATGTGATGAACCTTCCAGAAGCAAGTTGTTAGAGGAATATTAAAATATTAAAACACACCATGTTACGTAACCTAAAACAATTATACAAATCACTGAAATCAGTCTCTTGTTTTTCACCTACTACTTTTTTGAATTATTTTTTTATAAGTAAGGATTTCATTACTATTTTAATCTTTGAATATTCTACTGATTCAACAAGATATATGAACAATTTTGAACTTAATTTAACCATAGTTTATATTTAAACTTAAACATTAATTACGATTTATAAAAATATTAAAATAAATTAGAATTTTGAGAGTATGAACAATTGATTGAATTGAATTTTGTTTGCCCTTTCAACCAAATTAAATCCAAGAATAGATGCTCGAAATTGGCTACTGTCTTGTACACAAATCTTTGATTTTTCAAAATACCATACAAGTAGCGATGTTAATTTTTCTAACAATTAAAGATATTAAAATAATTACTCTTTTATTAATATTTTTTCATATTTTATAATATATTTATATCATAAATACAACTAAATAAATGATTGCTTTTTCTTATAAAATTTAAACATGTGATATAACATCGGACATTCTTTTGTTGCTTTTTTCAAATAAATAAATAAATATTTATATATAATAAATATATATATATATATATATATATATATATATATATATATATATAGCTTTAAATATTTACATGTCATGATTTAAAGTTAGAAGAGAACATGGTGTTAAGATTCAACAATTGAGCTTCACTCCTGTCGCTTTCTTTAAAGTTCAGTGCTTTCTTTACGCATCATATGATAATGACAATATATTTTATTGTATTCCATTCATTCGCTTTGATTCATTTCCCCAAATAATTATAAAAGAAAAAAAAACAATAAATTAAAGGAAAAATTAGTATTAAAATCTTAAACTATCATGATTTTTATATTTAAATTCTAAACAAATTTTTATGACTTTTGTTGTTATATCATAACTTTCATTTTAATTATAGTTCTAACATCAAAACTATGTCATTTCGTCGTACTCACGCCGATACTGGGTAGGCGCTAGCCTCATAAGATATAAAAACAAAATTTCGCGTAAATTTATCAGATTTAAAAACTTTTTATTAAAGATTTAAATGTAAAATTTAAAATTTTAATACTAATTTTTTCTAAAGAAATGCAGAAGATAGTGTACATCTCGCCCTTAGGGAATTATGTTTTAGTGAGTTAATGATGTTAGACTTTCCTTTTTTAACTAAAAAATATGGAAAGTTGTTAATTGATGGTTTAATAAAATAAAGAAGAAACGTGTCCTCTCTCGTTCTGGCAGCCAGCCCCTGGTGCTGGAGAGCTTCGCTTCTTTCGCTTTGCTGGGTAGTTTTCTCGATTCTCAGCCGCAGCTTCGATTCTTCGTTTCATTCTATGCAATCATGGATCTTTCCACCAGCTTCTGTCCTTTCTAGGAAACCGACCATGTTTCCTTGAAAAGGCAAAGCGTGGACGACAAACACCACAATGCCGTATTCAGTTTCAGGGACGGTTCTTAAACTCCGATCGCTTCCGACTAACCCTTCGTAATTTTAAGTTGATCGCTATCTCATCTTCGCCGAGGCCAGAGCGGTTTCATATTTCCGGAATCGTGCGCTAATCCAATGGAGATTTTAAATTTTTCAGATGTTAGATTCAAAGAAGTATGGCGGCGCGCCGGCCAGCCACAACCACCAAGCCGACCAATGGATTCAACCACGAAACGCCCCAACCACATTCCATCAAACTATGCGCACACGCGGGTCTCAAATTTCGACCAATTCTCTCTAGTTACAAGGCCCAACTGGGGCAAACAATTGGGGTAATTATATTAGCTCTTTTCTCAACACGACAATCACACAAAATAACGCGGGGAAGTATTATAGCGCAGAGGAGACTATCGTGGTGTCCATGGAGGCCCGATCTCCATCAGCGTGAAAACTACTGGCCATCGCACCCCAGCGGGAATTGTGCCTTTTTTAACATGAAAGACCAGCCTTTCTACTACATGTACAAGCCAGGTATTCAGATCGCTGTCCCCGCTGTCACTATCTACATGAGATTACCCGTGGCCGGAGCTTGGCCCAAAGCCACATCCATCGATTTGTAATGTGATTCAATCTCGGTTACGTTATCAAATCAAGCGCCACCCGCCAGAGCATGCTGCGGCGCACAACCACCAGAAATGAGAAGGATTGAGCGGGTGATGGCACAGATTGACTTCTGCATCCCATATCGTGGCTACAAAGAGCAACATATAGATAAGAACATGTATGTATGGATGAGGTGGATGAAGGCTGAAAATATCGCAGCCGCTGGTGGTAGATGATAATTTGAAGGTCTCCCAAGACTCAAGCAGACAGAAAACTAAGGCCGTGGCCAAGCTCGAGGCCCAAATTTGTACCATGACCTTAGACAAACCCAATGTTGATAATATAGACATGCAGACTTCTCCCACTCCAACAAACAAAGAGAACCCTTTATCGTGGCCTCGCTCGGATCAGCCTCGCCCCATTCCCAATGATCCGCCTCGCCTGAACCGCAGGGCTTGGGTCAAATGCCAGGCAATTCAAGCCTTAAGTGAGTTCGTCAAAACTCATAGGCCCATGGTAGTTTTTTTTTTTGTTCGGTATACTGGTTAACAAAGAATAAAAATGAAAGTTTAAGGGTAAAACCGGTTTTCAAAATGCTCGGGTCGTGGACAAATCCAGTCGAGGAGGTGGAGTTGCCGTCTATGGAAAGATCCGGGAAAATGCGTAGTTATTATGAGCTTTCGGAATCCACCATATTAAATATTAGATCAAGATGGTGCTCTTGTGGGTAAATGGCGTCCGACCGGGTTTTTATGGTATGCGTGATGAAATCACCGCACGAGACTCATGGAATTTACTACATAATCCCTTCACTCCCATTGCCGCTTCCCGTGTGATGTGATATGAATGATCTACTTGAGGAGTCAGATAAGAAGGGAAATGTCGAGCATCCTGCTTGGCTATTCCGAGGGTTCTAAGATGCTGTGTTTGATTGTGGCTTAACAGACGTATCTCTTAAAGGTTACCCTTTCACATGGGAAAGATGTAAAGGGACGCCAACATGGGTAAAGGAAAAGCTAGACCATTGTTTGGCTTCGGATGCTTGGTTGAATCTATTTCCGTGTGTAGCCACTCGCTTCGTCCCTCAGATTCCCATCACTCACCAATCCTTACACAATTGGCCGATTGCCAAAAAGAGAAGATTTCGAAAATTTTGCTTGAGAACAAATTCGGGTTTGTTCAATCCGTAATTACATCAAATTGTTTCACATGCTTGGCTTGAATCGTCAGGTGCAACCGTGAGCAAATTGAACTCATGTGTTGTTTCTTTGTTCATTTGGGGAAAGAAATTAGCTCTCAGATTCAGAAAGGAAATTGATAATTGCAAAAAGACCTCGAATTCAGTCTGGGGGCCTTAAACCGATGAGACGCCTGCCAGGGATTTCAAAGAGCTGAAAGCTCAGCTGTCTCACAGACTGGACCAAGAAGTTACATACTGGAGGCAAAGATCGAAATTTTATTGGCTCAAAGAAGGTGATTCCAACACCCGCTTCTTTCATGCAACTGCTTCAGCTTGAAAAAAGAAAAATGAGATTACTAGTTTGATCACTGACAAGGGAGATTGGGTCCAAACAGATGAAGACATTCAACAGTAGCAGCTGACTATTTTCATGATCTGTATTCGAATAGTCCCTGTAAGTATGATGAAGTCTCGATCAGGTTGGATATTAGAATTATGAGATGAGAATACCGTTGTCGCTACTCATTCTCGATAAGGAAGAATTTAAGGAGGCTATTATGCTGTGGCGCACTCGACAACTACCAGTGGCCCGACAGATTCAATCCGCGCTTTATCAAAGGTTTTGGATCTAGTAGGTGACGATGTATAATCGAGATAGCCCGAGGGGATGAATACTCCAGGTTTTCTCCGTCAAGAAAACCAAACGAATATATGCTTGATCCCAAAACATCAGAATCCAAGAACTATGAAGGATTACAGCCAATTGCGCTCTATAATGTGAACTGGCAAATCCCGCCAAGGTTTTGCAAACCGACAGTTAAATTGTTACTCCTGATCATCTCTTTAAGACAATCTCAGATTTGTTTCGTGAAGGTCAATCACGATAACGTCAGAGGGCATTCAAATAATACATCATAGCGAAGAGGAAGAATAAAGGTAAACAGGGGATGTGGCCTTAAATTGACATCATCAAAGTTTCATGACAAAAATGTACTCAAGGCTTCCTCGCAGGGATTATGTTGAAATCGGGGTTTGAGTAATGTGATGGCCGATCTCATGATGCTATGTGTGTTTTCACATATGCTATAATGTCTCGTGAATGGGAGGGAGGTAGGGCCAATTATTCCGAAAAGAGGGTTGCGACAAGGTGATCCACTGTCTCCCTATCTTTTTATCTTATGTGTTGAGGGGTTATCCTTGTTGATCAAAAGGGCAGAATCTGAGGGAGTACTGCATGGGTGTCGGGTTAGTAGGACTGGTCCAACTGTTTCTCATCTTCTTTTTGTAGACGATAGCCTGTTTTTCTTCCAAGCTTCTAAGAGGGAATGTAATGATGAAGAAACTTCCTCCAATACGGGCAGTTTGAATGTATAGCGGGTAAACTTCACAAAACTGAATCATGTTCGGGCTCGAATGTTAATAACTCTGCAACTCGCTGTCATATGTTCGATGTATCCAACCCCCAATACCGTGTGTACTGGGCTCCCTCATCGGGATTGGAAGAAAGAAGAAGATATATTCTAACCATTAAAGAACGCGCGGTGGCAAAGAACGCAAGGCCATCGGAAAAAATGCATCTATATCCAGAAATGGCAAGGAAGTGCCGATCAAGACAAGGTCTCAATCCATCCCAACGTATTATATGAGTACCTTCATGCCGCCTACCTCTATTCTCGAAGTGAAATTCAAAATGCTAAACTCTTTTTGGTGGGGATCGTTAAAAAAGATGGAACAAAGTGGCATAAAATTGGTTGGCATGGGATAAACTGTTAAGTGTGAAGAAAGCAAAAAGGCTAGATTGGGTTTCAATCTTCATTGTTTCAAATTATCGCTATGTTAGGAAAGATTGGTTGGAAGCTTTGTTTTGCCTCCGACTACTTTGGTTACAAGATCTTCAAAGCTAAATATTTTCCCATAGGATTTTCTAAAGGCCACCTAGTGGTCTAACCCAAGTTTTACTTCACATGGAGTATCTTCCAGCCTTCCCATTGTCATAGGTATTCGATGGAGAATAGGTAATGGTACACGATTGATAAGCCCGGGACCGATCCGGGCTGAGATGATCAGACTTTTTTGGTACAACAACTCAAGGAGCAGAACTAGATGACTTGAGAGTCAGTGATTTAATGATTCCAGGTAGACTGGAATGGGATGTGGACGCTGAGGAACTCTGCGGGCTAGAGATGTTGTTTAAATACAACTCGCTACAAATCGACATGTATGGCACTTTACAAATTCTGGCGAGTACATAGTGAAAACAAATGCGTACTTACCAATTATCGGGTGTCTATAGCCGCCTTCCCGTAGCTGAGATTGGAGTAACATCTGGGCACTAAAGGCCCCTCCTCAAATCAAAAATTTATTGTGGAGAATGTGTAGAGGGGTTCTTCCTACCAAGCTGCAACTCCAGTCAAAAGGTATCGATGTTTCTGCCTCTTGTCTTTTTTGTGCGATCACTTAGAATGCTTGGTATTTATTTCTTCGCTTTTCACATATCCTATTGGTCGAAATTGAAGGTGTCTGATTTGATTGACTCTATGGCTAACACTTCTGGAAGCCTTGTAGAATGGTTCTTTAAACTGATAAAAACTCAAAACAAGGAGGTTATAGGAAAAATCAGCAGTTGTGTTTTCGGGCTATGGATCCAACGTGAACACCGGTACCGAATGTAGCTTCTCATGAACTGCCAATGAGAACGGTTTATCGGCTCTCGAATTTTTGTTTGATTGATCTCATTCAAGAGAGCGCTTAAAATGTCGCCCAAGTCATACCTTCTCGCTCAAAGAACATCGCAAACGACTTCTTACCAAGCTTTGTAAAATGCAATATAGATGTGGCTGTCTTTCAAGAGGAAGGCAAATCAAGTTTGGGAATCGCGCTCGCTGACCACGCGACTATTTCTTCATGCCGCCTCTCGGGTAGTGAATGGCTTAGAAGTCAGGGAGCTGAAAACTTTGGGCTTGCGGGAAGCATTGTCTTGGATCAAGCAGTTGGGTTTTGAGCGAGTGATATTTGAAACGGACTCGCTCCAAGTAGTTCAAGTTTTGCAGAACCGAGTTGCTGATTTTAGTGAGTTTGGTGTTTTGATCAAGGATTGTTTATCCCTTTTACAAGAAGAATATTATTTTTCTATGGCTTTTACTAAGAGGCAAAACAATAATGCTGCCCATATTCTTGCCAGAAATGCTATTAGGCATGCTGATTTTATGGTTTGGAATGACCCCCCTTTTGTCATTCAAACTAGATTATGTACTATTGCTATTAATTCATAATGCCATATTTTGCCTTGATGTCAAAAATAAAATAAAATAAAGAAGAATATCTTTGTTAAATAATTAAAAAAACATAATTTTCTAAATTAATACATTGATGGAAGGTATATTTAAAGAGAAACCTTAACATGAATTGGTCCTCTCTCAACCCTTGCATTTTCTCTCCATTAAAAAATTTTTGTTAAGGGTCAAAAGGGAGAAACACAATTCTTAGTGATTGTTTATCAAAGCAAAAACTCTTATTTTATTATATAATTATGAAAATCATTATGTTCAAAGATCTTAACTATAATTGTTTATGTATCATTTGAAAATAAAAGTTAAAGCTTACAAATAAATCACAAAAAAATAATTAAAAAAAAAAAAAAAAGTAAAGACACTCCACCATTAAAACTTTCAATGTGTCAATTTACCGGTTAATTTTAAGAACATACACTTGAATAGTAAAAAATTTTATAAAATACAAATGCCCTTCACATTTTTCATGTACCTTAAGTCATGGGGAGAAAAAAAGCTCTAACCTCTTTTATACCTAAATTCGTCATCCTCAATCAAAAGGGATGAAAAGTTTGCCATAAAAACCCTAAAATCACCTTAAAACCTAAAATCCGTCGATTGTGAAATGTATCTTATGTGTGAAAAGAACAAAAAATGAGAGTTTTTTTTCTTAAATGAGTCATTGTATTGGATAATAAATCGTTTTGAATGGAAAATACTTAGTATAATATCAAAGTATATGATGTAAAAGGAAGAATTCTCATGATTATTTCAAGTTTAATTAAATAAGGAAAACGATTATTTCATATTTAATTAAATAAGGATAAGGAAAACGAAAACTACCTATTGCAAAAAATCTATTACATTTACTTTGTGAACTATTACATCAACGTATGGTATTGCGTTTCAAAAAAAGTCTTCCTCTGAACGTGTTTCAACACATTGTGCAAACACAAATTCTTCATTCATGTAACTTTGTTTTCCAAATTTTATTAAACATGAAATAATCATGAAAGTTTTTTTATTTTACATACCTCACCTTTATATTACATTAAGTATTTTTTTTCAAAATGATTTATTAACCAACACAATAATTCAGTCAAAATAAATTTTCTTCCTTCAATCTCCTTAGGCATAAGATAAATTCTCATCTTATGGCTTAAGATAAAAGACGAGGTGAGGGGCATTTATGCCTTATCAAAAAGTTTACTATTCAAATGCATGTTTTCACTGTTTGGGGGTCTTTGCTTTTTTTTTTTTTTTCGTTCTTTTAAGTGCTTCATTGCACCTTAGCATAATCCCCCCAAGGGGGAATCAAGTGAACAAGAATTATTTATCTAATTAGGCTAACACAAGGTTGGCACACTAGAGGAAGTAACCATTAGTTTACAATAATTTAACTTGAAATAAGGTATAAAAATACGTCTCCCTAAACCAACTGTATACAACTCCAATTAACATTTAAGTAAAACATGTCACTAAACCGAAACAAAGAAAACGGCCTATCAATTCTTTTTTAATTTTAATTAATTCAGTTCTTAATATTGATTAGATTTGATTTTAATGCTCAAACCTGAACTTACGTGAATGCAAGACTAGGAATCATATCAGTGATAATTTATAAGGGGAGGAAAGGCAAGTGTTGAGAATCATAGAATATTATTAAGATATCCTCTTGTTTATCTCCTTTTTTTTTTGTATATTATTTTCCTTTATTTTTTGTATTTTATTTGTTTTCATTTTGTGTCTTCCTAACCTATATAAATAGGTAAAATCTATACTGTATTTTACTCACTCACTCAATCAATGAAAAAAATATTATTTTCTTCTCTCATTTCACAACCAGTAAAGCTAAAACCATAAAACCAATTAAAATAACCTAAGTTTACTACAGGAAAGAGAACATATTTGGCTTAGAATGCACTGCAAAGCGTCAATGGCATCTGTAACCGAAAGGAAGAAAATACTCATCACACTAAGAATTGAACTCCGAAGCAATGGATGCCATGCATTTAGATGTAATCAGATATTATTACACTGTACATAGCGGGTAAGTTCTTTCAAGCCAAAATACAGAAATCGGAGAGCAAACATGGTAACATGAGTAGAAGTCATAATTGACTAGTAAAGAAGGATTAGCTCACCAGCCCATCAAGAGTCTTCTAACTCTATCTACAATCTGGTTTTTACCCACCATGTTCAGGAATTGAAATTCACAATTCTCTTCCAGTAGAAATCTGTAGACCTCCCATTCCCGATCTGATGTTGAATGCCTCCCAATTTCAGCCTGTAAATCAAAAGAGGAAAGTGTTTCAAGTATTTCATAATTCAAGTAATTTACAATCCACAGTTGATTCAAGAAACTCTTGCACAATGTGACTTCCATGAACAGGCTATTGTATTGGCTACATTTGTTCTGTTTCAACCTACAGTATGTAGCTAGTTCACAGAAGTCGTCACAATGTGCTGATGGGCGTTTTTCTGAATCGCTTCCATCCAGTTTCATGTCTACTTACCGAGAAAATACAGATCCCCAGCAATTTTAGAGCAAGTGTGGCATCAAAGAAAACTCGTGGTCTTCCATTCCCTGATAACTCGACTGGATTGGCAACCAAAAGTTCAGTGTCTGGCCCACGGTTTGAAATGACCACACGTAATGGATGAAGCATTTCCATCTTCAGACGAGAACACAAGGCAGTTTGCTTCTCAAGATCCACAATCTTTTTCCCATCCTTTTGCTGGATAAAGAGGTCTAAATCACGGCAACCTTTGGTGTTTTGTGAGAATCGACCATATGATATCTAAACAACAAGAACAAGGAATCATATCACCCAATGTCAAATTAGTCAGCAGAAAGAGGAGTCCATATTCACATGGTTTGTTTACAATGAATATCTAAGAAATCATGAAAACTTAGCCTTAATCAAGATATATCATGAGAGAGAGAAATTAATATTTTACAAATCTGCATCTCGTTACTACTACTTATTAGCAGCAAGGCCAGGAAGCTTATGAAACCAATGACAAGGAAGCCATGGTAATGCTTTGTGTTTTGCTAATGAGATGTGAATTGGCTGAACTTAGTTAATCACAATTTAATGTACTAAAATTACAGTGCAACAGAGATCTGAAAAATGGATAGCCATGCACTCTCCACTTTGGGCTGCTAAGAAGCTCAGAATTTAAAATTTTATTTCATATCTTTTGAAGAAGAGTGGCGTCATACACCATCATATCCGCTTTTCTGTAGGGAGAAGGGAAAGCATGAGTTACTGCAGGGTGTGCGTAAAAGGTACTAATCAGGAAAGACTATCATTGCAGGCCAAAGCAACGCAATTTCATTTATACAAGACAGCACAATGTAATAGGTAAAGTAGTAAACCACTTTCATTTCATGAGGGCGAGGAATCCAGTTTAGGATAATGAAGCTGACACAAAAATACCACAAACCAAACTCTTAACAAGTAAAGCTGCTTGTCGGACCTTGAAACCTATTAGACAAACAAGAAGAGATAATCAGTACCTTGATATTGTAGTCTTTCAAAGTTCTCAAGATGTCATAAACAAGGCCCTTGTGATCAACACAGTGTATCTGCAGCAATGTGTGAGCTGGACTCAAGGAATTGTCCACCACTACAGTGGCCTTCTTTAGAATTGTCATATCTGGGCTGAGAGCTTGTGAACGGGATTCCTTATCTGATAGTTCACATCTGAACAATTCTTCAGCTATCACTGGAGAGAGAGAAGAGATACACTGATGGTTTTTGTATTCAGGACCGGCCAACTGAAGTTCACAGCTGATACATGATTCCCCTAAAACAGCATTCAATTGTTCCAGTGTGTCCTCTTGTCTCTGTTTTGTATGCAGAAGATCCCTAGAATATATTGCAGGAGACAATAGAGAATTAATAACCAAAAGGATTCCAGCATAATTAATTGGAAACATTTCATAACATCATATAACCACTAGACAAAAAATTTTCATAAATCAAAGGGACAATAAACTGGGTCCAGCCCCTTCACCCTCCAACATGCTGATATCTCAATTTAACAGTTTATATAATATTCTTAGAGAATTATTTTTAACCGGAAAGGGGAAACTTTCATTGAATTGCCTCTTCAACAAAAGAGAAGGTGGGAGAAGGAGAAGGAGAAGACCAGTGTAGACACCAATCAGACACATGGACAATGGATCCATGTAAAGTTGAGCAGCTACTGTCCCTCAAACTGGTAACTTCAAAATTCCTAGAAACTAAGCTTATTAGGAATCAAATATTTTTGAAAATGGAGAAGCTTGGTAGCAAAAGTGTAATAAAGGTACTACAAAAATGTCAAGACCCTAAAATTGATCCCTATAATCTGGTGGCCATGACCGCTAGTCTAAAGATAATGTTACCAAGGTAATTAATTAATACCAAGAGGAATTTTGGATTGAACTGATCTGGAGTACACAGAATGAAATAGTGAAACTTGATGACAATCATTCAATAGAATTAGAAAAGGGGGCCTTTAATAAAATTTAAATGAAATTTAAGGATAGACAACTAGGCAGGTTGCTACTAAGCTAAAGGAAAGAAAGAAGAATGAAACTATCTAGGATCTATGTTAGAAGTTCTTCCATTTTTCTCAGAAACTGACTCCTCACCAACTGGTAAAAAACAAGTAGCTTCTAGACAGCACATTTAGCATGTGGTAGAAAGTTGCACAGTATGAGATGCAGTTGTCACATGCAAAAAGCAAGTTAACCCCAATACAAACACTCACAGGTTATCTGTTATAAAGAAGAGGTCCAAGACTCTGTCATCAGGAGTTGTCATCACTTTCACCCTTTGAATTGAAAGCTCCAGTTCACAGAGAACTTGAGTAACATCTAACAAACATCAATACCCACATTACTTCTGCAAATTAAAAGAAAGAAATGAAAGTAAGAACCCAAAGAGAAAAGGCTGTTTTTACCATGTAACAATCCTTTCCGATCTAGGGAAAAGAACTTCAACAAGTAAACTGGAGAAGGCGCAGTGCAGTTGGCCTGCAGGTTGAAGCAATATGACGCTGAACACGGTGGGCATATAGATAGAAGGCGATCTTTCAAATTTGACCATCTTATGCTGAGGGAGCTAGAATGAGGAACCACCCATAATACTATGTAGCACCATATACCATCAGTTGAAATGTCTATAGACAGACATCAAAGAAGAAACAGGAAATGTCAGTATAAACCGTGGAAACCCCTTCAAAACTTGGACCCAGAAAAAAAGTAGAGAACAAAAGAAAAATCGTAGTAGCATATGCAAGTCAACCATCCCCCTGTTTGGAAAAATTGACCCAAAAAAAGTAGAGAATAAAAGAAAAATCGTAGTAGTGTATGCAAGTCAACCATCCCCCTGTTTGGAAAAATTGAACCCAAAAAAAGTAGAGAATAAAAGAAAAATCGTAGTAGTATATGCAAGTCAACCATCCCCCTGTTTGGAAAAATTGAACCCAGCTAATGAGTGAAAACAGGAAAAGTTATAACTACAATAAGTTGGAATCCAGACAACAAAAAGCACTTTAATAGAATCGATCAGAAATCATACAGTTGAACATGGAAAACACAAAATTTTGGAATTATAACAGATGAAATAGTAAGAGGTGGCATCAAAATCACTAAAGATGACAAAGAAAATTCGGTCTATATGTCGTCTCCGTTAATTGGAAAAAAGTAACAAAACAAAATGGGGAAACGGAGTCTCATTTCACATCAAATCCTAAAGAATATGCTGTAACTCTAATCAGTAGGTGAAAAACGTTAAAAAAATTTCTCTTTGTTAGGAAGCTCATAATACAAAGGTTCCACCGAAGGGAAAACTAATACAACGATTATTTATAGCTGAATTGAGTACTTTCTTCTCCGTTCTTCACAAACCAATAAAAAATACTCAGGTTTTCTTCTCTTTTTTCCCTCGGTTTTCTCAGCAACCAAACATATGAGAAGGACTACGCGCACCAAGATAAAAACCAAAATTATGCAGATATTAAAGCACAAAGAAAACGAGTAATTGAAATGCAAAATCAAACACATCAAAACCCAGAAAAAAAAAACTAAAAATTATTTTAATTAATAAAAAATTGATAAGAGAAACAACAGTAACTACCTCCTTTAGAAATGTAGAGTCCAAAATCCAGGATTATTCTGCAGATATCGCACCCAAGTCCAGTCTTATCGGGACAATTCACAGTGATGACGTATGGCTCACCCGGCTTCGACCCTTTCTGAATCAAAACGACGTCGTCATTAAGCACACCCATACCGGAAATTCCAGATGAGTAGCCGGATTCCGGCACCAGATGATTGGCCCGCGCTGGAAAGGCGGTGGCAGGGGCGAAGTTCTCCGATCCGTTCTCTGTTATAATCTAGAAAGAGAGAGAAAATTGGATGCGACGAAAAGCTGGGAAGGGGGCAGTAACTGTGAGGTGAGGACTGAAGTTGCCAGTTGGTTGTCCTTCTCCACACAATATGCCACGTGTCAAAATCACTATGGTTCACAGAAATCTGTTTGGGTGAGGATCCATTAGCATATGTATTGAATCGTGAATGTTATACTTATTACTACTAACTTTTTGTAAGCGGCTGCGGTACCATGAAAATTACATACATATATATATATATATATATATATAAATATGCAAAAGACTGACATTTATTAATCTAAATTTTTATTTTATTTCGAACAAGATAACTAGACAAAATATGTAAAATCATTTATCTGAAAAAAATTTCCGGAAAAAAAAAAAAATACTGATTATGAACTTACATCTTGAAGCATATGATTAAAAAATTTATTATTTTTTTAATAAGCTGAACTCTGTTAAAAAAATTAGTTTAGTGAGTTAAGGGATTGTTTTATCCATTAGGTCTTTTAAAATTATGAAACATAATTGTTTTGGGCAAAAAAAAAAAAGAAAAATTGCTCGTTGATTTGTTTAAAATTTTGGGTTGAAATTATTTTTCTAAAACAATTATTATATTTATATCCTCTGTATTTATAATTAACAAACAAAGATTATTTTTTCAAATTAATTTATTTGATCAAATACACATAAATAATTGATCTCTTTATTCTAGAACAGAGTATGTCTATAGAAATCGTAGATTTCCATTCCATTATTATAAAATAATATCTTTTATTTATGGGTTATTTGATTAAAAGCTAAAAGTAGGAAATCTGTTTATATCTTTTCCAGAAACAAAAGCAAAAAACATATATGACAATATTGTCTTTTACTTTTTTTTTGTTATAAAGTGTTTAGCCGTTGAAAACTAAATAAATTGTTTTCTATTCTTTTACAGTTTACTTGATTTTAAAAATAATTATATACACATGTAATAATTTAGTTTTTTTATTACTATTTTAATATTGTAGTCTCATAAAGATTCGAAGTTCATCAAATCCTTTTATCACTTAAATCACACCTTCAAATATGTAAGGATTAGTGTTGAATGTAAGCAATATTTTTAAAAAATAAAAATATTCTATTTATCTAAAATAGTTTTTAAAATGGTTATAAATGAAAACTAATTTAATAACCTAAAAAACTATTAATCTCATAGTACTTTTTTTTTCATGAAAATTCCCTTATCTTTCTACAATAATCGTTTTACATTCTAATGATAAAAAAAACAAGTAAAAACATGGAAGGGTTAACATGTATGATTGGGAAATATTCCATCATTTTTAAACAATCAATCATTTATAAATGACTACATGAAGGATTAAACAAAAATAATAATAATTGGGATTGAATGGTTCATGATCCATGAACCATAAAGTATGTTAATGAGATAAACAAATAAACAAAAAGCACTTGACTTTGGTTTTCGGCTGCCAGCTGGGCCCCGAATAATGGAAAAGGATTTATCTAACCCCGAATAAAGCCAAGAGATATTCCTATCAAAATCACACCCTCCTCTCTGCAGAATCAGCAAGGACGCGCTACAGTTATTTTTTTAGACTTAATAAAACTGATTACTTTCCTAAGATGTTCTGCTTGCTTTTTAAAATTTCATAACTTATCGCTTAAATTTTTAAAAGCCTTCGAATAGAAAAGCTTAAAATATTCAGATTTTCTATTTGAAGTGCCCTATTTTCCTACAAAAATAAGAAAACCCAATCATCATTCAACAAGTTAAGAGCTGGCTAATATACTAATGGTGAATGACAAACTTATGGTTTGATTTGGATGTCCCATCCCGACCCTACTGCTTTTATTTTTTCAATTTCAAACTTATCTCATTTAAAAATTAAACAGAATGTGGCTGAGATGGCAAAATTTCAAACTCTCCTCATGATATTTTATTTTCATTTATTTTAAATTTTAATTTTTTATATTTGTTTTTTGGTTTATTATATTAAAATTGAATATTTTTCTATAAAAATAAAATGTTAAGTGAATTTAATAAACTATTTTGGCTGTCATTATAATAATAATTATTTAACAGATTAGTTATAAAATAAAAGAATAAAAATATTTTTAAACAGATTCCATTTCGCATTTATTATTATTACTTTTAGACGCCCAGATCATTAACACCGTTTCGCCTCGAACTAAAAACTCGTCCCTGGAAATACCGCAACTTATCACCCTGGAAATTAATTCAAGAACTTATCACCCTTGAGTCACTGGCAACTTATCACCCAGAAAATTTGTGTAAATTCGTCATTCTAATTCTAACAAACTTTTCTGAGTCATCAGATTACAGATAATTAATTTAACTAAAATTCATTTGGTTATCCAAGATCTTGTATGACTTTCTAAACTCGAACCCTTAATAAGAATTTATTATTTTATTAATATTTTACCATTTTTGTAATTTCACTTTCTGGCCTACATGAGTAATAAGAATGAACCTCAGACGGATTAAAATAACCTAAACCTATTTAAAACCCGATTAAAATTAAATTAAACATGCCACATTGCTGTTCTAGGCGTATTTAAACCAAAATAATTTGTCTGCTATCATCCTCACCACTACCTAATTATGAAAAATAACAACTTAATACTTAACGCTATTAAGTATATTCAAAGATACAATGAAAAATATTCATATTAAATAAAAAAACAAACGCAACCTAAGTTTTTTTTTTTCTTTTTTTTTTTTGGTAATTGGTTTGAAAGGGATAAAAATAATAGTTATATAAAACCAACTTCTCTATTTTGTGTTTAAAATGCCTTACTTAAATGTAATTTTAAACCCATAAAAAAACATAAATTTAACATATTATTGTATATATCAGACTTAATTACGTGTTGCAATAATTTAAATAAACTTAAAAAACATCAAATTCAAATTTTTAATACAAATTCTATATATGTTAAACTTAATTATGATTAAATTATATTTAAATAAACTAAAAATAATTTTCAAATCTAGGTTTCTATGAAAATTAAATAACAATTTTTCAAACAATGTAAAATATTCTTTATTTTATGACCCTTTAAACACTACCTTTTTTCTTTTATGTTTGATTTTGAAAAAAATAGAAATAAAGTTAAAAAATATGGAAGAAAACTCATTTTTTACAATATATTTTTATAAAATATAGACACTTATTTGTAGAACTGCACAAAAACAAACTGCATGGAGTTATATATTTATATTAGTCTTTCTATGACTCCTCTATGGATTTTGGACCAATTTAGGAATTTTTATTTTGTTAATTCTAATATACAAGTCCACCCAACACAACAATTCACCCGATTATCATACTTAAAGCCAAGATTCATAGTCTGAGCAATCAATTGATTGTCAAGAAACCGTGGGGATAACAAAATATAATCGAATCATGCAATTAAGTTTCCAGTCTAAGCTGTTGACAGATCCCTTTTTTTCCCACACCGGACTTAGTAGATAACCAAAATGAAAATGAATTCAATGGAGACGGGGAAATCCAGAACAAATTGGGGAAATTCGAACTTTAATTGCTTGTGGAAAATGAGAGTTGAAGATAATATGGAAATGCCACAAGAAGAGTACCTAAAACAATCTACTAAAAACATAATCTACATCCACCAGCGATGGATCAAAAGCTTTAAGAGAAAAACACAATTAACCACCAAATCCATAAAGGGTTCTTCCTTGCCTCTTAAGAGCATAAACCACATCCATGGCGGTGACGGTCTTCCTTCTCGCATGCTCAGTGTAGGTCAGCATCACGAATCACATTCTCGAGGAAGATCTTGAGAACACCTCTAGTTTCCTCATAGATCAGCCCGCTGATCCTCTTCACACCACCTCTTCTCGCAAGGCGGCGAATGGCAGGCTTGGTGATACCCTGAATGTTATCTCTCAGAACCTTCCTGTGGCGCTTGGCGCCTCCCTTGCCCAAGCCCTTTCCTCCCTTTCCACGACCAGACATTTTCAGATTCTTAGGGTTTTGGATTTGATTTTGATGCTAATATGATGCGATTCGATGGGGTTTTTAGTGGTTATTTATATAGAAACTGGAGTATGAACTCAAGAGTTTGAAAATCTCGGCGGGCATTAATGGCGGTTCTCGATTTAGTTTTCATCTACGGTTCTCGATGTCGATCCGCGTAGTGGGTTTGAATTGGATGTGAGCCGTCGATAAGAAACAATCTGATTGGATATGCAATTTGTCAGGTAGTTGGACGTACTGCACTCAGAGAAAGTTTTGGCAGGGTTCCCAAATAGTATCTTGGATTTAATGCAGAATTCAAAAAATTTTTAAATACTTGTACATTCACAAAATTATACTCATGAGTCATGAATTATTTGTATTTGTATTTTTTTTTTCATGGTAAATTACGTAATAATAATTTTTTATAAGTGAATGATAACAAAATATTATTATTTATATATCATAAAATAAATTTTTCATATATATTCTTACAATAATATTCATAGATCATAACAAAAAATTAAAATCAAGATTTATTTTACTGGAGTTACTATTGGTAAACTTTAGGTATTTTATGAATTTGATCCATGAATTTAGTTTAGAGGGGTATAAATCGACAAACATGAAACTCTAAGATGATGATATAGGATCTTACAAATTCAAGAATTGCATAATTAAGGTTTTTGGTTCCAATTAACGTCTTTACAAGAGAAATAATTATTTCAAAAAAATTTGAGGGAGACATAAGAATTTATAGACATTAGCTATGTGGCATTCATATTTTACTTCAACATCTTTATTCGTAAAGCTCACATAGACAGCCCCATGCGCTGCATCTAAACATCCTCACATGAACACAACCTTAGCTACAGGCCCGAATCTCGACTCGTGGACTACCCGATCAACAAAGGTCTGCTGGACACACGGAAGACATCTTCCTGGGCCGGGACACTGCCAAGTGGGGCATTGGCCAACTAATAATTTATCGCTTGATCCATCAGCCGAAACATATAATCCTCACGAATTACGAAGTAATCCCTACACATCAACGACTTCGAGACGAATATTCGAATGACTTACTTATCCAAAGGAAAACGTGATTGAAGGCACAACGGCGCTTTCTCCTTCCATTTTAGAAACCAATCACCTACTTTCCATAAAAAGCACACCTTCTTTCGAGTATGAATAAATCGCAACAAAAGCCGCATTTAAAAATACTTATTGAAAAATATAAGAGATTTACGTTTTATCTAACTTAAAGATCGTAGATGCGCCAAGACACCATCGCTTAAGATTTGCTTTGTTTTGCGAGTCCCACCGCCGTTTCATAATTCACGATCCAAAGACTCAATAATCCAAGAGACAGCTTAATCTGCCGATAATACTTGTGTCCGTTTACTAAGTAGCTAGGTTCCATTGACCCATGTAAAGTGAAAATGATTAATGCAAATGTAATGAAAACAAAAAAGATGATTTTAAAAAAATTGTCATCGCTTAAGTAAATCCACGTGTTTAATAATCAATGTTAAACTTGAAGATCTTCTCAAATGTGCGTGGCACTAATTGTTAAAAAATTTGTCATCACTTAAGTAAATCCACGTGTTTAATATTCCATGTTATATGTGAAGATCTTTTCAAATGTGCGTGGCACTGAATTGCCTAAATCAAACTTATCCTAGTGATAATTCTACAAGTGTCAGATAATCCAAGTCAATAATGATTGTTGGACTTAGTTTAGTTGAACTTGAAAACAATAACATCAATTTATTTGAAAAAACAAGTTCTTGCTAAAATGCTTACAATTATGATATTGTGTATTCGTATTTTGACCACTCTTTCAGTTGATATATATTTTGTTATAATTTTAGTCAAAATTGTGTTGCACGTATTAGTGCACGGATTGGTATACAAAATTGGATTGCAGGACTAATAGAATATGAATAGGATTTTCTAAATATCATAGTCGATATGATGTGAGATAGATAAAGCAAGACTTAAGATAATATTTAATAATTTTTTATAAAAGACAAATAATTTTTAATGGTGGATATGGAAGAAAATCAATCGACTTGATTGATAGGCTTTTTATGAAAAACATATATTATATAATGATCTGGTTTGATTTCCTTAGAGGATAGTAAATAGGGGACACGTTTTGATGTAAATATACCACAAAAATGTAGAAACATATACAAAGAATGTGGTTGTGAATGTTGAATACAAGTTATAGGTATTACCCAATTTATCTCATTATTTAGAGGTTTTTATACATCTTGATAAAGGATGTTGTTTAGACTTATGGGAGTCTAGATAGTATTTGGGGAATGGGAAATCTCATTATATGTTTCATTATGGGAGAATTAAGTGAAGACAGAGTTAGATAAAGGGGGAGTCTTATCTCATATAAGACCAATTATAACCCAATTAATATATAGTTAAATCCTTCTCATTTTGGCTCAATCCCACAGACATAGGTTAAGACAAACCGCGTAACCAATCTCTTATGTCCCTATAATTATATTGATTTATTTTCATGTCTTTTTATTTATGTCATAATTTAATTATTCCAACTATGATTCATAACTTGTTACACCAACTGATACATCAATCCACAAAACACCTTTCATAACAAGTAGATTTTTCCCTTTCACCTTCCAAGCCCTTAGAAAACTTATGTCTTCATCAAATTTTCTGAAAGTCACCGCCCCTCCAATGAATTCAAAATCAATTCCTTTCATCGTTTCATATTGATAGATGTCAATATTATATATTTTTATAATATTACTCCTAGCATGAAGCAAACCTCAGGTGTCAATATTATATATCATAGAAAACTTTTTTTTTTTTGGAAAATTCATATTACTTTCTCCCTTAATTTTTATTTATTTTTTGGTACTATTATTACATCGTTGTTGAAATATTATATTATTGGATTCAAATTTGGGGTCTTTCGTAAACTTATCACTCCTTTTTTTCACTTGAGTCAGGACTAAAAGGCCCTAACTTTTTATGGTGCATGTTTATTTATTCTATAATTCTTTAAATCTAATATAATCAGAAAAGTATTAATATAAAATCAAAACAAGTATTAGATTCAGCAATTATAACTCAGAGCTGTAATTTGGATGTTCATAAATAGCTCCCAAGTGAATTAACATGTCAGAAAACAACATGAAACATGGTTACTCAAATTCTTTCATCCCAATCTCTAAATCACATGAGTCAATGCACAGGAAAAGTGTGAGGCTTTTCACTTCTTTCTCATAGGTGATTAGAATTTCTTTCCAATGGTTTTTTTTTTTTTTGAAGATTTAAATGGCAAAAGCGTTTTTTTTTTATACTAAAGTTAATACAATTTTTCAATTGATCGTTAAACAATACTTAATACTATTAAAGATTATTGCTTGTTTTTGTCATCAGCAGAATGTTTGCTAGCTAACTTTCCTCCTTGTTAATAAGGTGAATCTGCTCTGATTTTGGATTTTTTTTCTAAATTAAAAACAAAATATTTAAATTTTCTTTATTCAAATTTGCTTAAATTCACAGAATAAGTCATAAAAAGAAAATAAACAGATTAAATACTGAAAGATATTAGTGTAACACCCAAAATTATACTGGCTAGCTGATAATACGTTTGATATAATAAGTTAGTTCATATTTTTTTGAATAAAATAATGTTAAAATGCAAATACAAAACTTAATTAATATAAAACCAAGTAGAATGTAAATCACAATTACGAATCTAAAATGATATGTTAATAAAAGATTGTATGTTAAAGTAGGAAATTGAATAAGTTAATTTGCAAATAGAGGAAAGATGAAGGACCAAATAACAAAAATGGGAAAAGAAAGAAAAAAAATGAGTTTTTGCCAAACATGGCCTTATTTTGGAAATAAATATCTCATTTTTTGGTCTTTGGAAGAGAACAAAAACTGATAGTTTATAAGGTAAGAGTGCTATAAGGCGCTAAGAATGTAAGAGGTTAAGGAAGAAGGAAGGAGAGACAAGAGATCAAAAGACAGGGCTCATGGTTTTTCTATGGATTCTAGTATGGAACTGCATGGAATTTTGTATAGAATTGCTTTATATGATTTCTATGGATACTTAAGTTGGAAATATATATCTCTTTTTGTGCACCTTTGTTTGGTTTGGCAGCATCCTCAATGGGGATTTAAAATTAGACAGAGAAATGTCATTTTGGCTGAGATAAGCTTCTCCGTTTTTTTAAACCCACGTTTTTGTTTTATTATAACTTGGCCATCATCATCCAAATCAGCTTATTCAAATTTATAAATAAACTAGACTTCAGTGAAACAACACTTTAAATAAGCATATCCAAATTTGGACCCATTGAACCCATAAAATTCAATGAAGTGATGCCTTCTATTTTCTAGTCAATTCACAGCTGGGGTTCCTAACGCTTTGGTATTTAGGTCATAAGTTGAGTTTCACTTATTCAAATTGAGTTATTCAAATTTCTGGGTAAACTAGACTTCTATGATAACAAATATTCATAAAATAAGTATATCCAAATTTAGACTCCATTTAACCTATAAAATTCGTCAAAGTGATGCTTTGTTTTCTGCCAATTACGACATAGCCGGTTCCTAACGCTTTTGGTATTTAGGTCATAAGTTGAGTTTCACTTATTCAAATTGAGTTATTCAAATTTCTAGATAAACTAGACTTCTAGGATAATAAATATTCCTGAAATAAGTATATCCAAATTTGGACTCCATTAGATCTAGAAAATTCATCAAAGTAAGGGAACAATTCGATCCCTGAAATATGTCTCAGAACAGTCCCCTCAACTAAAGTAATTTCGGTTATTTAAATTATAACTTGAGTTATATTGGTTCAAATGAGGTGATTCAAATTTCTATACAAACTAGACATCGGGAAGAACAACTTTCATGAATGCTAGAGTCAAAATCAGAATAAACGAATCTCAGAGCCCGCTAGAATCGTCTGCATAATTGGTTATAGAAACTAAAATTGTATAAAGGTTATATAAATGTATGTTATATGAAAGAATGATCATAGTAATATGATTATGATAACATGTTATGAAAGTTAAAGCTAATACATATATAATTTTGTTATACTTAAAAAACATAATTAAAATGTTTATAAGAGATTATTTGATAATGAATATCTCATAAGCATACATGATATCGAGTTGTTCATATATATGAGATATCTTTTTCTAATACTGAAAAGATTGTTAAAAAACATAATAAAATCAATATTGCTTACACCGCAGTTGCATGCTCTCAGGGATGCGAAATACCGCAGTAGTTTATGATATCGAGACCCCGTTTAGGTCGATGACATAGATCCCAATTGATCATTATAGCTACTGCTCGTGCTTATACAGATGGTATCACCGCCTCAGACAAAATGATGTTACATTCCTCTCGTGGTACACATACTTTTTTCCCGTATCCACTTCTAAGGTATTTGCAGGCATGAAACATAAGTTAAGTGATAAGAATATGTAAATGATATGACATGATATGAGAAGCATAACATTGCTATGTGATGATACGTAAATAGTGATAAGTACAAGAACAAAAACATACATGAAAGATGATATGGAATGAAATATGATAAGACGAATAAGTATGATATATGTAGAAGCATATCTATAAATGATCATGAATAAACATGTGTATATGTAAATGAATGTTACAAAGTTAGGCGCATTTTGCCTGGGGAAGTGTATGACGGATCGAGGTCGCCTATGTATTTATTCCCACTGCTTATAAGCTTAACACGTGTTCTGTCTGCAGGTACGTAAGAGGAAACTAGAGGACAAGATTAATCCGCATCGCAAATAAAGCTAACATCACTAGGTACCACCGGAAGACCATTCGTATAATGTAATGGTATTTTTGTTTTTGTAAACAATGTATATATCAGAAAATGTCGAACACTTCCATATATGGAGCTTGTATATATTTTGTAATCCGTTGCTACAAATATATTATGTTAAATGTTTGCACATACGAATGAACAAAGTCTAAAGTGTAAAACATGTCCAAAAAATGACACCGCTTGGACAACATGTGCCGAAGTCAGGTGATCACAATTAGCTTCAACAAAAGCCAAAAACTAAGGTAATTTTAAACCTTAATAGCTTTACACAAGGTTGCCTACGAGCTCAATTAACTTGAGCCAAATTGAGGTTGCATCATAAAATCAAGTACGCTTAAGTCTTTGTTAGTTAATTAGATTTGTTAGACTTTAATCAAGTAATTTGTATAATATAGAATATCAATTTGTGAGAGCTAATGCAACCAAGGATAAAAATATCGGTTTTTACCGATATATCGGTACTTGGATTTTACGGATATATTAGATATATTGATATTTATAAATTATTCAAAATTTAAAAATATATTCAATTTATATATCAAAATTAGTTTGAATGTATATGAAAAGAAGACTGTGGGTACCATAGCTTTTGGCCTAACATCCTAACTTAGAAGACCCAGACATATCAAAGTCCACAAGAGGCCCAAGTATCCCCACACAAACATGGATCTGGACTACGGCCTGAAGTCCGGCTTGTGGGCTATCCAATTATAGCAAAGGCATCCAGGGTTTATTGCCCAACCCACGCCTTCTACCACAACAGACGCCTTCTTCAAATTTCAAGGTCGCCTCTCGAGAAAGATGGTCACTAATGATTTCCGGTCGATTCTCGCACTCAAGAACATATCCTCCCACAAACCTCAGACGTATCAGCCCTTAGATGATCAAACGACCCTAAGGCGGAAGATTCTGACGATCATACTAAAAGGAAAATGGCGACGCAGAATGAAACTCCCGCTTCCCTTCCATTTCTTCGGAAAGTGAAACCAATTACCCACTTTCCATAAAAGGTGGATCATCCTCCTTCATAAATTAGGAAGGAATGGCAATAGAGAGGTATGTGAAAATATACGCCGCAAGACTGACTTTTTTACGCTCTCTATCTCTCTGTCTAACTTAAGCATCAGAGAGCCGATCGGTATACCACCGCCGGTACTTTTTTTGTTTTACAGGTTCTTGTTGCCAGGTTAATGCCCCGACAATTCGGAGACTTTAAGAATCCGAGAGAAAATAATTGGTGTCGTTTGTGGGAAATACCAACCATCCGTTTGTTTGATCCTAATATGGCCAAAGAACCCAAGAATCACTAATTGAAGATCACCTTCATAATGGGGATATAAGATTTGTCGTCGTTTTCGTTTCAAGAAACGTTCGTTTTCGTAATGTTCGTAAGACACTTCGCTTCTCGCAACAAATAAGAAATAAAAAACAAACTCATTACAACACAGTACTGGCAGAAGAACATGCGACATATGGCTAAATCAGATAGTCGCGGTCGACTATCCAATAAGAGAACGATCGGGCCATGTCTGTCTCGGGAAGAGAATCTGGAATGCACGAGGGAGCAGCCACCCTGCACCCCCGGTTAAACAAAATAAAGGCAAGGAGCCTATCCGGCCAGATGACAATGACGCAGCAGCGGACGATAAGTTTTCCTCTGGTAGCTCTCCGCTTCTTGATCTGCCACCCCTATAGAACAACGTGGAGGCTGAATTAAGAAAGAGGCCCCCGCGCCGTTCCAACCGTTCTGTTAGTGGCATGCCTCGCCAAGTACGAAGAGAAATCAACAAAGAGAGGGCGACAGTTAAAGCAAGCCCCCGAAAATATGCCCACGCCAAGCATTGCGCACAAAGACTATCATTTCGTTTCATGTATCCTACCATCTGGCCGCACCAACCATGTATACATGCCCCGTGATCCACCACCGGTCTGGACCAAGACATGCTATCCTCGTGAGTGGAATCACCCTGCTGGCTATCCCACCCAAGCCAAGATATGCAATGCTTCAGTAAACACACATTCCAAGCAAATCTTACGATCATACTTGAATGTCTAACTTATCATCTCGCACTCAGTCCTCACATCGAATTTCACACTGGGCTTGCCACTAGCATGAGAATCTATTATTTTATCCGTGGACAACCTCCGCGTATATCAATCGGGGCTCGACTCGACGACATATTGTGTAATGGACTACCCTCTGATGATATCAACTGGCTCGCCTCTTTGTTTCAAAATTCATCACCCTGCTCCAAGATTTGGAACCGATCAACCAATTTCACGGCCTCATTCAACTCCAAACATCAACAAAGCATTTAAACAAAGAGTGCAAAACCCAAGTAGGAGAAACCCTACCTCCTCGGAGTTTGTCGGTTCTCAACCGTGCCCACGCGTAGGTCTCTTCGCGTAGAGCAGCCTTTCTTCTTTGCTCCCAATGACTCCGACAATGGATTGCCCGACATTCCGAGAGGGAAGTGACACCTTCTCACTCTAAAACGCCATTTCAAACCCTCGCAAATTCTCCTTTCACGCTTTTTTGCCTTGTATTTCAATCGAGAAGCACAAGTACTGTTCACTTTGTCTTTCTAACTTAAACAATTCCAAAACGACATTTACGTCTCCTTCTTTCCGCTTTTGACATCTCTAGCATCATCTCTAGCCGTCCATTTTCATCATTTCCTCTTCTACTCATGCCACTTATGGCACATGAGTACGTGTTATATGCATTTCGCCGCATCAAAATCGCTTACTGACTCGGTACCCATGCCTCAAAACGTGCCAACTCCGACCGTTCCTCGACCGACGGAATTCGACTAAATTCGACGTGCTAGCTTAGATTCTAGCACGATTCCAATCTGAAATTGCTTTGTCATCTGAGATCCAGAGAATAAATTTCGGATTTTTTTAACCGAAATTACAATTTTGTAACCGAAATTACGATTTTGTCATTTTTCCAGAAATTGGAATTTCTCGGGTCTTACACCAACCACCCCATTCTTCCACTCGTTATCTCCGGATCCGCCTACGACAATGGAAGAATTGTATAGATGGGCGGATAAATATTCAACACTGAAGGATAATATCCGGGCAGCCTCCCAGACTATGATGATCACAGCCCAAAGAGGCAAGTCGACCACTAAAGGTCAGCCGGAACAAAAGGAGAGCTAGAGTAAGAACTAGAAACGCTCCCGAGACCAATCAAAGAGAAAGAGGGAACCCCCGCAGTTTACCCCTCTGAACATCTCTTATGACAGGCTCTTTCCGTTCATCCTGATCACCGACTTTAAATGTTCTGCCCATTTAATCATCCCGCATACTCTAAACTAATATTTGAGGTGTGATTACCATGTAGACCACGGTATTGGCACCCTCAAATCCAATGCCGACGCTCGAAATTTATGGTGAAAAGTTAATCGTACGCCACCTCAGAGGATATATCCCTGGATCTTTCGAGGAGTCGAGCCACCTCATGGGTCGAAAGAATAGCACCACAGAGGTTCCCGCCTGAACCTCGTCCACCATAAACTGTTACATCGGGTTGCCCTATTGACTATCGGCATCAGTCTAAGCGCCAAAAAGAAGAGGTCATATACACCATCGCCCGGAACCGACAAACACCACATACACCTAGACAAGAGGCAGTGTGGCAATCCAACCGACGACAACCCTATATCCTTTCCCCTTGTTAACCCGTCCAAGGTCATTACCCCCCACCATGATGCACTTGTACTCACTTTATGTATCAATGATTTTGATGTGCACAGTACCGTTGACCTTGTAACGCGGTCGACCACATGCCTGCCCGCTCGTGCATGAACATCTCGACAGCCGAAGTTCTATTAATCTGTCCAATTTCACTGGAGCAAACCACGTGAATACCATGGCGTGCATTTCTCGTTAGAGTGAATATCGTGTCTAACAGGTTTGTTTTCGGGCCAGGTAGGACTGGCCCAGATAATGCCATTGCCGGTCGAAAGCATGGCTGTGGCTGAGATGAAAGTCATGCCATCCACCTACCACCAAATGATAAGCTATCTGACCAGTGCTGGGTAAATTGACCTCCTAAGTAGCTAACTAGCAGCTCGATAGTGCTACCAATGCCGTAAGATCGGAGCGTGAGAAAACGAAGTCTAAGGAACGATCCTCAGACCCAAGCCTAAAATAGCAATTACAAACCACGCCTGTGCGCTGGTGGAAGATAAAGGATGATCGTCACACCCCCTTGAATCAATATGCTCAGACGAGATGATAACCACATATGTTAGTTCCTCTACATCCGTGCGGAGATGGAACAAAGATAATGTGCTCCGCACGCAATATGGATGTATTCATCGACCCACTTAGACACGGGCCGATAATAACCACGCATACGCCTGCCACAAATCAATGTCATCTCTTCACTGTGCCTGCTAGATGCGTAAAGTGAGGCGTTTCACCCGACTACATCGTTATTAAATGTATGGATAATCTTTTGAAATCGAGATTCATCAGAGAGATAAAGTACCCATGATGGATGGCCAATGTAGTGGTAATCCCGAAAAAGGCGGAAAATGGAGAGTGTGTGTGGACTACACAGATCTCAACGAGGCATGCCCGAAAGACAGCTTCCCTCTACTCGGGATAGACCAGATCGTTGACGCATCGGTCGGGCATGGGATGTTGTCTTTCCTGGATGCCTTCTCGGGATATCATCAAATACCCATGCATCCGTCGGACGCAGAGAAAACAACCTTCATCACCCCGCACGGATTGTTCTTCTACAATGTGATGCCATTTGGATTAAAGAATGCTAAGAATCAAATCGAGGTTAGTGACCAAGATGTTCGCCATCGTTTAAAAACCATGGAGGCTTACATTGATGACATGGGCCGGTAGTCCAAAGAACCCGACCATAGCCGACACCTACAAAGAAGCTTTAACCCTAAGGGCATACAAGATAAAGCTCAACTCTCAAAGTGTGCTCTCGAGTTAGCCATGGCCACTGGGTTTCATAAAGGACTCGTGAGGTAGAAGCAAACCCCACTCAACTTAAAGCTAGTGTGGAGTCACCGGCTCCCGCCTCTAGAAAGGGAGTACAACAGTTGACTGGCCGGTTGGTCGCCTTGAGGCGGTTCATCTCTCGGTTTATAGACCGTTTAAAGCCGTTCTTTGCTACCCTCAAGGGGGTCAACCGTGCCGGGTGGAATGAGGAATGCGATGAAGCCCTCACAGCTATCAAACAATATCTTGCGTAACCTTCTATCCTTGCTAGCCTTAGCCAAATAAAAAGACCTTCATATACTTGCGGGCCTAAATGTCTCGTTGAGTCTCGCTGTCTAAAGAAGATGAAAATAGAAAGCAGAGGCCATTATTTTTGTCAAAGAAGTCCTACCAACTAGAACTGACATGCCCACCTCAGAAAGGTGTGGCATTATTCTCCCGTAGCACTGTAAGAAGCCCGCCGTACTCAAGCACACCCTATTATCGTGCTAACGACCTTCCTCTTCGGAGCACCATTCATAAGCCTAACTTGTCCGGAATGATGGCTCGATAGGCAATTGAACTGAGCGAATTTGGTATTTAGTACAAACCAAGATTGGCTAAAAAATGGCAGGTTATGGCGGATTTTCTAGTAGAGATCCCCCAATCCGGAATGGGCCTTGACAGTTTGAATGGTGGACCCTTAATGTAGACAGGGCATCTGAGCAAACTGGGGTTGGCATCGGTTTGTAACTTAATTCTCCATCCGGGGAGAAATTTGAGCAGACTATCCATTTAGACTTCAACGCCTCCAACAATGAATTAGAATATGAGGCCATCCTAGTCGGAATTGAATTAGTAGCTACTATGTCAGCCGACAAGCTTCTGATCCGAAGTGATTCTCAGTTGGTGGTAGGGCAAGTAAATGAAGAATACGAGTCGCAAGACCCCCGAATGGCAAAGTATGTATCCTCGTTACAACGCTGGTAGCTAACTTGGCTCGAACATCACTGTGAGATCAGATGAGAAAGTTGACGCTGGGCCAGAGGCCGGGCTTCGATACGTAAACAATGATCTGGCCCATCTATTATCACGGATTTTAATTATCACTACCCGAGTGTTCGTGACGAGGTCTCCCTTCCCGGATGGACCCCATAGTGCAAAAGATATCAACACCTGAGAACTCCTAAAACGAACATAGTCGACAAGATCCAAATTCACAAATGTGTTCTTTGGTTAACATAGTTGTTTAAACAGGGCCTGGGGACGGCCGAGACGGAAGTGCTTAACTACCGAACAGGGACAACATGTATTGGCCGAACTGCATGAAGGGATATGTGGTAATGATCCAAGCAGTAGAACATTGGCACACAAAGCCCATACTCAAGGGTATTATTGGTCGACCATGATATCTGACGCCATCGACCACGCATTTTAAAGTGTGATCGATGCCACCGACCAAATTTCGCTCGAGATCACCGGGCCAGGATTTAGTTTCCATCACAAGCTCGGGTCTTTCACCAATGGGAAATATAGTCGGATCGCCCCTACCGCCTTGGCTCGTAAAAAAATTATTGTTGGTAACCATTTGATTATTTCATGGATGTAGTTCCTCGAGGCTTTGTATCAATCAAAGATAAGGATGTTAATTTGGCCATCCGAAGAATATCGCCTCGTTTGGGTCGATATACCCCGATCAATTGTATAGATAATCCAGCCTCAATTTGATAAATCAAGCATACAGAACTTCGCTAGAACTGAAAATAAAGAATCTATACTCACCTCGCAGATCGCTGGTGAGCAATCCGCCAAGCAAAAGCTTCTAATAAAACTATGTCGGTTTCACCTTAAAAACTACTAGGACTTAGCTAAAGGCAAATGGGTGGATGAACTCGCCGGGGTGCTTTGGGCCTATAGAACAATTCGCCGACTGTCCCAGATATCCTCTTCGCGCCTCTCACATATGGGATAAGAGGCTATAATCCCAATTGCAATCGGCATGCCCATGTCTGCGACCGATATACCCGAAAATGAACATTGAATCCATGATTAAAGACCTAGACATGGCAGAGATGAACCCGCGCGGGCAAGAATATGCTGACATCATACCACATCAACCTAGTAAACTTATACAACAGACGCGTGAAACCCTGAATGTTTCAGCCAAGGGACATGGTCCTAAGAAAAGTTTTCGAGAACACAGTTGATCCATCAGCCGGAAAGTTCCATCCAAACTAGGAGGGACCGTATATTATAACGCAAGCCGGCGAATCCAGATCATATGCATTAGACAAACTAGACAAGACACCTGTACCTAGAATGTGGAATGTTATGCACCTTAAAAAGTACTATCAATAAAGAATTATTCAATTCCTAACCATGTTCGCCCTGCCATTACAATGTCCAGTATATTGATGTCCACCTACTTCCAAGATGGTTGATGTCCACCGGTTCGCTATAAGGTCCGGTAAGGTTGATGTCTTACCGAACCAAGATGGTTTATGCCCGCTGGTTCGCAAAGTCCGTAAGGTCGATGGTCCCACCGCCCAATATGGTTGATGCCCGTGCTTGGTTTGTCACAAAAGTCCGGTAAGGTTGATGTCTTACCTACTAAGATGGTTGATGCCCAACTCGGTTCATTACGCAAAGTCCGGGTAAGGCTACGTCCTACCGACCAGATGGTTGATGCCCAAATTAGCTTCATTACAATGTCCCGTTGATGTCCTACCGATCTAGTATGGCTTGATGCCCAACTGAGCCCATTATAAAGCCCGTGCAGGTTGATGTCTTACCGGCCCAATATGGTTGATGCCCAGCTGGGTTTATTATAAAACCCGGGTAAGGTTGATGTCCTACCAGCCCAGTATGGTTGATGCCCAGCTGGTTCATTACGAAGTCTTGGTAAGGTTGATGTCCTATCGGCTTAGTATGGTTGATGGTCAACTGGTTCATTACATAGCTTGGGTAAGGAAGCAGTAGAAGAGGGGCCAACGAACCTTACTTACTGAAGTGTTTGTCCGGAGCTGATCTATATCCTACTCAAGGTACATATTTTCTTGCCCTGCTAAATTAGCTTAATTATGTGATTTGATAAAAAGCACCCATATCAAATTAGTAAACAACACATGCTTTATTACTGATAACAACACATGCTTTTTTATTGAGCTTGGTTTCAAAACAACTAAAACCGGGGCGACAAAACATGGGTGAAGGAACAAGGCTTAACAAGCAATCATAAAATACAACCCAAAAACATGATGCTCCTCACTCTCCTTAATTACTCTAAGTAGAGAAAACAGGCTCGTTACCTAGACCAACCTCGGTGGGAGAGAGATGCTTATCCGCCTCATTATTATTCGTCTCAAGAACTGTAGCGGGAGCCTCCCTCTTTGGCGCATTCATCACTTCACCAGGATGAGCATCGATGGATGCAACTTCAGCAGGGACAGTAGCCGGAGGGCATCAAGGGTTAATAAAAAAACTCTGGAGATAATGGCTTAGACGTGTCCGACATCCCGTCCGGAACCTTGGGTTGACTTCCGCAAATATTATGCAAAAGCACACAAACATACCTATAGTTAGAAGACATGAAACGCCCTAGTTTCTCCTCCAAAGCCTTTTTTCTCTTTAAGGGCCTCTACCTAGATAGCGGACACTTCATCCTTACAAATCCCGAAGTTCCCAAGAGGCAGAGACTGCTGGTTTACTAGGACGGCTAGCTTGGCTCTTCCGCTTCCCTAGCCTCCTCCTACAACCACTAAAAATAGACCCCAGCCAACCCCTGAGTCCACCTTCGCCTCGGGCGCTCCTCGCGCATTTAGCATCCATACGCCATCGGGCTATCTTTTCTGGGCTGGCCTCATTCTCCCGCCACGGAGCTCGACCGCTTCAACTAAGGAAGCACCACGCCAGGTCGAACCATCGATCGGCATGATGTCGCAACCTTCCGCAGATCCCTTAGGCCAAGACTAGAACTCGACGCTGGTAGGTCATGTTCGATATCGTAATAGGTACAAAAGAACGCAGATCGAATAGCCAATAGCTCTGCACGATACTAGAACCTGGGTATTACGCAGCTTATGAACGCATTCACCAAATTCGACCGGACAAAGTCATGTTACAGATGCTACGTCGCCTTCAACCACCTGCTTCAGATCTTCTTTACAAGCATAGATGTGGACCGAAGACGACATACTTTTCACCTTCGACTAGCGTTTCCACTGCACTGGGCTAAAGTACCTGACATATGTCTGACATGGGCGCTAAGGATTCGCTCGTTGAATGACTTCGGAGACGATACCTCCTCGCTTCGGGCCTGTGAGTCGACATCTTACAGGAGAGCCTTACCCCGGTGGATGATCGTAGGGAATTCAATAAATACCACCGAGAAGCAATGACCTAATGTGCCCGGACCGAGAAGACGTAGCCTTGTCTGGTCGACTAGTAATTTACTAGACTGTGATGACTTAGCGAGACCTCTCCCAACCGAGATAGTTCGGCCGACACAGAAAGCCCATCTCGTGCGAGTACATAATGATTATCACGCCCGTCAACTTTTGCCATTGGGTGTTCAAGAGTCTTGATTTTACCTCTAAGGCAAGATCAATAATTCGCTTGAAACTGTAGCCTGCCACGCCTGCACTCAAGTTATGAACTCAGGTCATCCATCTTGTCTTCCTTTCCTTCAAGAAGGTGGAGCCGGCTAGATATCGTGGCAACCCAACGGACAAAAATCTTCCACCTCGCTAGCTACTCTTCTCATTATTTAAGCACCCGCCCGGGGGCAGGATTCGCTTCAGAAAAGGAAGAAGCTCAAGATGGCTACCCCTATCAACTTCCTTAGATGCTCGGGCGCAGGCCGAAATCCTCTAGCCAAAGAAGGCCGCTTGGGGTCGAAGACTCCGATCACCACCTCGACCAGTCCACCCCTGCCCCGTGGTCCGCCAGAGACGAGCTGCCCATGATCAAATTCAAGGCTCCAGACACCGTAATGCTCGCCTTCCACTATTTCTGTGGGAAGAGGGCGAGGAATAACTGGAAGAATATAGGGAGAGGGATTGGGACTCAACTCACAAAGATTCTTCACAGTTAAGAGAATTTCGTGATGTCGTTCCCTCTCAAAAAACTCTAGTAACTTCTTAATGTTCTTGAAGCCAGTTTTCTCCACCTAGTTTACTAGTCTACCTCTCCAGCTTTTCCCTACACAAAAAAGTGTTTATTAAGAAAATACGTAGGATAAACATACAACAACATACAAATCCCATAACTTGAACACATCTGGGAATGACATTGTTCGGTTCAAAGTAAATGGGAGGTTAGGAGAGCCTGGGGTCTCATACCACGGTCCTCTAACCAAGATCACGCCCTTCGCCTCGGTCTTAGGCGAGTCGGGGAGTCCCGTAACAACTTGTAGTCTGGGGCTCTGGGCCGACAGGGATAGCCGGCCTCCATGCGCCAACTTCAAGGTGTAAATAAAGAAAACCTCTACCAACGAAATATCCAGTTGGTAAAGGAGGTTCAGTACGCTACACCCAGTCAGGATCCGAATAACATTCGGATGGATAAGAGTAAAGGTGTCTTCGAGAAGTGTAAACTACTTGATTAGAGACGAACGGAGCGGCTTCTCCACCGCGAAGCCGTTTTCTAAATTCCATCATGACCGTTTCCTTCATCGATATGGATTCGATTGACTGTCCCGTAATTCAAGATCGAGCATTGTCGTGAATTTGGCAAGAAGACCTCAACTCTATGGACGAGAAGAAATGATGTCATTAAGGCGATCTCAAACAAGCCCTCTCCAGCGCCTAGCCTGACTAGTGGAAGTCTCTTCTTAACCTCTCACCATACTGCAAGTAGACAACAACAAAAGGACAGAGGAAAGGGGAGTCAGTTCCATGTCGTAATACCAAACAGGTAAAAGGGCGAGAACACACATGAACCCACCTGTGCCAGTGGAAAAACCCCGCTTGGGCCAGATCCAGAAAACACCTCTTATTTCTTCCTCTGCCAGTTGACACATGTCGACAACTGGAATCTAATGTACCTGGGACAAAAACAAGGCTTACCTGGAAGATAAGGGAAGACAAACGCCTGAAAAAACTATATGCAAAACACGTAACCCTATAGTGAAGTATTAGCAGCAGCTCTTGAATAGAAGAGAAACAAGAAAATGGTGTAGACACGATGGGAGGTGGTGAAATTCAATTATGACTCCCTAAGTATAAGGCGTCTAGCACCTATGGGCCCATTAAATGCGCCGCTAACTCATCACCCCTCCAAACGATTTGAATCCTGACGACGCTTCACTTATTAGGCATGTTGAATGAAGGCATGCCCGTTGGCACCTGTGCTAGTGCCCTAATGCCCCTAATGGATGGGCTTCTCTTTTTCTCAAGGCCGACACCGTAGGTCCAATAGAACCGTAAGGGCTGATCCATCCTCGAATTCATCAACATTAAACACCATAACCCTTGTCCAAAGATATTAGTCCACGATTGATCATCGGTTAGCCAAGCACAATAAAAATAAGTCAAAACAAAACACAAAAATTTCCAGAAACATAATTTCATTAATTACACCAAATGGCATTCACAATTACATAACCCATCTGGGCTGAAGGCTGAGCCTAAGAAAGAATAAAAAGTTGAAGAAAAAGCCTAAGAAAGAAGAGGAAGTGGAAGAAGAAGTTACGCTGCCAGCTAAGAAGTTCTCATTGTAGAGTTATGAAAGAGGTAAAAGCCGCTGCCTTAGAGGCTAAGAAAGAGCAAAAAGCTGCTTTTGTAGAGGCTAATAAAGAAAAAGTTGTTGCTGCAGAGGCTAAGAAAGATGAGAAAGCCTCGATCGCCTCTGGTGGTATGGTTACAACAGTGTCGAAGCAAAGGGGCATACAAGGGGGCTTATCGCTTTACATGGAGATATAAAATTTCATTAATTCGGAGGGGGTGTTCTCCATCCGAGTTTTCGAACTATCCAAGGGGACATATAAGGCTTGAAAATACCCCTCCAAAAGTAAATTAGCACGCCCCAACACGTTCCTTGTAGCCATCGGCCGACCTCTGTCAACATCACATTTAGAGCAACTTAAAAGCTCCCAGATCGGCAAAGATCCGCCGTTGTCTAGCTGGCACATCCACCGAAAACTCAAAACCAACTAGTGAGATAAAAATCCGTCACCCTGCAGCCTTTTATAGGAGTTACAAACCCTTGGAAAACTCAAAAAGCCATACTAAATGTGTTACCAAAAATAGAAGACTCCCTGGAAACGTGCACGTTGAAACACACAAGCATTAACGGTCCCCCGTTCCCAACGACAAAACATATAAAAAAAAAGGTATTTTTCCAGCCGGGGAAGATTAAACTCCCCAGCCGGAAAAAGAGGGGCATTGTGGGTATCTTGGCTTTTGGCCCAACATCCCCATTTAGAAGGCCCAGACGAATCAAAGCCCACAAGAGGCCCAAGTATCCCCACACGAATACGGATTCGACCACCTACCAAGTCCGGCCATGGGGGCTATCCGATCACAACAAAGGCCTGTGGTTTATTGTCTAGCACACCTTCTTCTAGGACTCATTGCACGCTTCTTCTAGTCGGCTGCCATCTTCAGAAGGGCTACCTAACGATTTCCGTCGATCCTCATAGCTCAAGAATATATCCTCCCACAAACTCGTACGTAAATCGCCTGGGGGATGATCAAATGATCCTCGAGGGCGGAAGATTCATACAACTAGCACAAAAAGGAAAACGTTGACGCGCTAGCGGAAGTGCGCCCGCTCCCTTCCATTCGAAACCAATCACCCACTTTCTATAAAAAGTGGATCATCCTCCTCCTTTATAAATAAGGAAGGAATGACAACATAAAGGTATGTGAAAATATACGCCTGCAAGACTAACTTTTTTACGCTCTCTATCTCTCTGTCTAACTTAAGCATTGGAAAGCCGGCTGACACACCATCGCCGGTGCCTTATTTGTTTTGCAGGTTCTTACTACCAGGTTAATGCTTCGACAATCCGAAGACTCTGAGAATCTGAGAGACAATAAAGACCTTTCATTTTCTCTTCTACCGTCTTGGTCTTCTCTAATTTTTTGCAATAATTAATGATAACAATTATTGAAGAAGACATAATAATTCCAACCATCTTTTGATCTTCTTCTCTTTTCTACAAATAATTAATGATAGTTATTATTAAGGAAGACATACAATAAGTGATATTAATTATTAAGGAAAGACTTTTCATTTTATCTCTTACATCTCTTTATCTCCTATTTCTTTGATCTATAATGAGACACCCACCTCAAATATTGTTTTTTTTTTAAATTTCTCAAAAAATCGGCAATATCGCCGATATATCAACAATATTACTGATATTTTTGTCAACCGATTATCGATGTTGTATATCATATTGATTGACTCCGATGCACAATATATCGTGATATTTCTATCCATGAATGCAACCTTACAATTTCACCAAAAGGTCTTAATGAATATTTATGAGTCAGAAACTCTAATCATAAATCAAAACATGTTTAAGTAAATTAAAA
Source organism: Tetrastigma voinierianum (assembly GCA_016808115.1). Classification (NCBI taxonomy): domain Eukaryota; kingdom Viridiplantae; phylum Streptophyta; class Magnoliopsida; order Vitales; family Vitaceae; genus Tetrastigma; species Tetrastigma voinierianum. Next base: position 1,128,382 of record JAEQBH010001943.1, on the reverse strand, counting down.
GTTTAAACAAGAACAGTTGAGATTCATATGAAGAAATTGTCTCATTCACAATCATAATCAAAATTTGACTCAATAATCCAATAAAGAGAATCAAACTTGCTTTTCTTCTCAATAAAATTACAATGAGTTGAAGTTTAGATCCATACCATAATGTTCATTGCGTATAGACTTTTTATGAATATTAATGCACATAATTCAAGAGGGTAGTATCATATATATTCACTAATACATTCATTAAATAAACTTATTCCAACATTAAAAAAAGAAAGAAAGTAATTTCTTTAATTATAAAGTAATGGAATGCAACATCGAGTACATTACCAAATTTATGTTGGAAAAATGGGTTTAAGCACAATAAATTAGTTATCTTTGAGCTAAAATTACAATGGGTCCCATAAAATTTTTTCGGTGGGTCCACATAGGAATGTGTTCTCCTCCATGAGTGGCATTTAAGATTATATCGAATGCTTCAAAACCATATTATGAGTTGAATTTGAAATTGCCTCTAAACATCACCCCTTGAAAATGGTAACTAGAGGTTTAAGCTTATGAAAAAGCTTGTGTCCCACATTAGATGAAAACAAGACTTTTTAAGGGTATATATACACCTATCTTGTAGTTGGGTTTAGGCCCTAAGGGGCACCCCAGTTTTGTGGAAAGGGGAGGACCTAGCTCATGCTTGGTTCACCACACACGCGGGCGCGCCGTCGGGCCGGGTTCTGGTTCGGGATGTATATATATCCTTAATTTTTTTTAAACGACAAAAACTATGTCATTTTACGAGGGTTACCATTGGGAGTCCAAAACGCCGTCGTTTTGATGGCACCTGTTGACTGAATGGACGCCTTCTTCTCCACGCACACGACGTGTCCGAACAAATACGACTCCCAAATGCTCACGACTATGTTCGAACAATCACGTAGTTAGATCTATAACAGCCTCACATTCTCTCATTTTGCATTCAATTCTTTTTTGCATTCATTTCATCCTTTCATATTACGTTTGAGAAAGAGACTGAGTTCTGCACAGTTCGGGTTCTACAACCAACAAAGAAAGTGCTTTCTTACTATTGGGAGATCATTTCATCCTGGGAGACGAATTGCCATTTTTCTCGAAGCACCACTGCGAGGGCAATATTTGTCTTAACGAAATTGTGTCCAACACAAGACTTGATCTACACACAGGTTCCAACTGATTGTTTTTATTCTGGTTTTCATGCAAACAATTCCACATACTGCTATGTTCATCTCTTTTGCTTTGTTCATTCTATTTTACAGTACTGATACCTAACAATCTTAAGACAAATATATTTTTTTGTTTTTTCTGTTTTTACATAAATCTGCAAACAAACGTTTCGCTCTCGCTTTCACAAGACCAGAACCATTCTTTCTCACGTAATTTTGTTTGCAAAACGCTCTATTTATGTTTTTTTTTTTTTTTTTTATAGATATCGCGACGCTTTTTTTTTATATAGATATTCCAGACGCTTTTTATAGACATCGTTGCCGCTCGACTACATAACGATCAGACCGGGTTTTACGATTTTTTATTTATAGATTTGAACTACAGCTTCGAATACAACGATTTTACCAAGATCGTATTTTTGTTCTCGTGATAGACAACACCTTTTACCATAGTTTGCATATATAAGTTTATATATCAGTTTTACTTAACAAAATTCGGTTCTGATATCAGTTTACATATCAATTTTAATATTGTTTTATTGATCAATTCTGCAAAACGAAAATCTATTTGGTTGTAATATATTTTATTTGTTTTGCTCAGAATTTGGCTAAGCAAATTTTTTGATTTTTTTTAAGATACTCGTATTATGCAAACATTTATTTCAGGTTTCGACTTGGCTAAGTCACATTTATAATCTTAAGATATCAAGTTCAGGAACAATAGCCACCTTTATTCTAAATCGGTTTTATTCCAACATTTATTATGCATTTATGCACACAAAGCGCGCGCATGCGAATTTAATATATTGTTTCGAAACAGACCGGCTCATGAATGACCATCGATTCTACCCCACTGCGGAGTACCTAACGCCGCATACGCTAATGATCAAGTGAGTCATGAAGAGAAGCCGGAAAAGTTTAATGAAACATAATTCAAAAGGTGGCAACAAAAGATGCTGTTCTACCTGACCACCTTGAATTTGGCTCGTTTCCTTCAAGAGGATGCTCGCACAGCGAAAATAAACCGATAGGCAAGGGTCGCCACGCGAAGCATGGAAGTACGCCGATTTCTGTGTCGCACCACTTTTGAATTGCCTGATAACACACTCGTGATAATGTGTGGTTGTTTCTTCAATATCAAAGAACTGTGGGAACTGACAAAAAATACAAGACCGAGAATGCATGGCTCAAGAAGTTTGTAGTGGGAAAATTCCTAGACTACAAGATGCTTGATTCTAATACAGTGATAAGCCAAGTTCAAGATCTACAAGTGATTCTGCATGACATACATGCAGAAGGGATGTGACGTCCCAAATCCCGGGGTGTCTCGTTGACAACCCGTCAACTCGCGGAATACCTTTGTCTCATACCAAGAGACCCATACAAGAGTAAAATGGCCATATTGGCCCATACATCCATACTCACTAAAAATCCAACCAACTATATTACAATAATTCAAGAGTTATTATAATTTCTTACAATAAAACATATATTAAAATTTAGAATTTTTAATACATGTTATACCAAAAACATCAAAGCTACAATCCGGTTTTCTTCTAAAAATCGGCCTCTAATGAGAGCCGTCTTCCCGAATAACTCTGCCAGACTAAATAACGATCTCTCGTGCATGGTAGTAATGCCCGTGAGGAAAATCTCCTACATGGGTTACTCCCCACCTAAGCCGCGACATGCAATGATTTAACATAAATTACACACTGCTGCATACATGACCCTACTCTGAATGTCTAGACGCTCAATCTTCAGGTCTCGACCCTGGCGTTTGCCTCTGAAGCCAAATGCGAAAAACATCGTTTTCATTTCTTTCATGTCATGTATTCACACCTCCACTTTCTAGGCCGCCTACAAGATATGAAATGCATTATGTAATTTCCAAACCACACATGCCAATATATCAATTATGCATATATTAACAAAATTTACATACATACCACATGTTAATTCACATCAATAATATCAAAATTAGCACACTTGAGCTAATTACAATTCATTTTAATTCCAATGGCTCTTCCACAATTATATTTCATATAATTCAAACACTCATATTAACACATTTAATTCCCTGCATTAACATATAAATTTCCACTCAATTGAAGCCATTCATTTTAAGCAAATTCATGCAATTAACAAATGGACATTTTAGGTCCAATCAACGCAAATCGGGACTGTTTTTAATAGTCCCAAAACCGAGCAAAGGTCATTCCATGGCAAATTCACTTACTGCATCTGCCCACTTTCAGGAACCGACATCCATGGCCATTTCCGACCTAACAACACATAAACCATAATTTATTGCATAAATTATACCACATGGACATATAACAGTCCGTAATCAGTCCCGGGACTGCCCAAAGCGGTCCCAAAAATTCCAATTCAGCCCCAGTTCGGGATCGATCAACGGGCCATTCATCGCCTCATACACTTCCAAACCATTAACAAAACACTTAAAAAGGGATTAAACTGGGCAGAGAGTCCCCACTCATTGGAGTTGGCTGTGCAATCCCCAAAACCGGTGCCCACATAGCCCTCAAGTATGTAGGAACAACTTTGCTTCTTGGCCTGCGATCCGACTGGTCCGAAAGCGTGAACTTAGAGAGAAGTTGTATTTTCTCTCTAAAAACCTCCATTTTTGAAATTGCCACACCTTCCACCCACTCGCGACGTCTCAAATTCCTTAAATGGAGAAGAAGCTCTCCTTTGTCCTCACTTGCCATGTCATCTCCTAATCAGTCTTTGATTTCTTATCCACTTACTCCACCAACCATTTGATTTTCCTCCAATGACATCATGCCATGTGTCCACATGGGCCCTACACTTGAGCTCAAATTGATTGAATCTGCACTTGACACGTGGCATACTGTGAGCCACTCAAAATATGCCAAGTGTCCCGCACTACACCGCCGCCTCGAAATGCAAATTCGACAAATTTCGACTCACGAAATTCGACGTGGTAGCTAGATTTCGCGAGACGATTCCACGTGCTCCATTTCGCATTTGAGATCTAAAATTTTGATTTTATCGAAATTACCATTTTACCATTTTGCCATTTTTCGTGTATCAGATTTGCAAGCCACAAGAGATACCCTAGCTGAATCCTTCCAAGTGGCTGCAATTATTGAAAAATTTCCACCACTATGGAAAGAATTCAAGAATTACCTAAAGCATAAGCAGAAGGAAATGAAACTTGAAGACTTAATCGTGAGGCTGAGAATAGAGGAAGACAACCGTGCATCTGAGAAGAAGGCGGGCAAGGGCTTCATGGAATCCAAGGCCAATGTTGTGGAATAAGGGCAGACCTCTCACAATAACAAGAATAGGAAGCACAACGGCAACGGTCCTAAGCAAGGTCATATGAAAAAGTTCCAAGACAAGTGCTATATGTGCAATAAGCAAGGGCACCGTGCTAAGGACTGTCATAGTCGCAAGGAACAAGGGAATCCAAATAAGAAATGCCCTAAAGCCAATGTAACTGAAGTAGACGATGTCTCAGACATGAACCTCTTAGTCGTAGTCTCCGAGATGAACTTCATTGGTAGCAATACCAAGGAGTGGTGGGTGGACACAGGGGCTACTCGTCATGTTTGCTTAGACAAGAAGATGTTCTCATCATACCAAGCATAGATAATGGAGAACAACTCTATATGAGTAACTCCTCTTCTTCCAAGGTTGAAGGCCAAGGGAAGATAGTATTGAAGATGACATCGGGCAAGGAACTTACTCTCAATGATGTGTTGCATGTGCCAGAAATTCGAAAGAATCTAGTTGGTTCGAATCATCGCTGAAAGTAAGAAGTGTAAGACCCAAAATTCCAATTTTTAAAAGCCAGTAAAATCGCACTCGGGTCAAAAATCCAGAATTTATTCTCTAGATCTCTGGATAACGAAACGGATTTCACCGGGTTGAATCCTCGCGAAATTCCAACACGAAATTTCAGAGAATCCGAGACAAATGAATTTACACTTTTCGAGGCATCGTCGTGCCAGAAAACGATTTTCGATGCGACGAAAGTCACATATAATACGTACTCATGTGCCATAAGTGACATGAGTGAAAAAAGTATGAAAATGGACGGCCGAGATAGTGCCGAATGTCAAAACTGGGAAAAGAAGGGACATGGATGTCATTTTTAAAATTCTAAATGATAATAAGACGAAATCCAAATTGTGTCATCCTCTTGTTTTGAAATACAAAGAGCAAAGACGTGGGTGGGAGGGCAGTAGCTGCAGAAACGGAAAAATGGAGGTTTTAGAGAGAGAAAGACCTCATTCTCTCTAGATTTTCGGGAGATCCGACGTCGTTGGAGCAAGAAGGAAAGCTGCTCTACGCGGAGAGACCTACGTGTGGGCACTGGATTTGAGGAGTTTTGACAAACTCCGAGAGGTAGGGGTTTCTCCCTACTTGGGTTTTATTCTTTATATAAGTACTTTGTTAATGTTTGAGTTGAATGAGGCCGCGGAAGGGTCGCTTGACCTGGCCCCAAATCTGGGACCGACCGTTATAATTTTGAAACCTCTAGACGGATGTACCAGGCCTACTCGATTGTTTGTGATGGGTATGTTGGAAATTATGTATTAAATGGTGCTTTGGCATATAGACCGATAATGGCTATGAAATTCTGTTCACAAAAGTGAACCGACGACAGGATTTTCCAGGAATAGTAACCGAGAGTTTCACTATTCTCGAGAATAGTGTTTACAAAATAATTTTTGTGAAATAAAGTGTTTGGTTGAGTAATTTAAATCGAATTGCTCGTGTTTGATTATTAGCCCACGTGAGCTAATTTTGATGTGATTGATGGTGAAATTACATGACATTATGCTCAGGTGATTTAAATTATGTGAATATATGCATAATTATATATTTGCATGTGTTATAGAATTGAAATGGAATTGTCATCATGCATTCCATATGCACTGGGGCACCCTAGGACGATAGGAGTGAGTGCATGAGAAGAGTCTAGAGAAAATGGTTTCGGAGGGTTGTCCAAAAATGATAATTATCGGCGGTTAAAGCCCATACCAAAATATCAATCGCCTGAGTCGGCCCAACTGACATACACATCTATATAGTCCACATAAATACTATCAATCATTCCGGAGACGACCCAATTGATATATCCATCGAGGGTTGTCCACAAATAAACATAATAATTCTCATACGGCTTAGGCGAGTGTGAGGGAGCTGGTGGCACCCTGTGGCATGAGATGGCCGGCTGTATCCAAGCAGCATCACGCGATTTGCTCAATAAAAGCGATTTGAGCAATCAGATACGTACTTAGGGTGGAGAGCACTCCACTTGTGCGATTCCACTACTGAGCATTAGCTCACCCTGTCGAGGGATACTATTTTACAGGTACAGGGAGCGTGCGAGGAGACGACTCGTCCTAGAGACTAAGTTTTAGAAGAGAGCCGAAATGTGGCTTTGATGGTTCTACATGTATTAGAATTGTTTTAATTTTAATATATGTTGTATAAGAGTAAAAACAATTGAACTCTGGAAACTATTGGATATAGTTGGATATATATATATTGATGAGCAGTTGTATCAAATTCCAGCGGGCCGCTTCAGATCATGATATTGATGTTCGGGGACAAGTTATATACTGTGTTTTGTATCAGCAGCCCCGCATAAAGGAGACTCTGCCCGATTTTCGTGAAAAATATTGGGTTACCCGACATTCACGAATATTCCGCGAGTTGACGAGTAGTCAACGGACCCCCGGGTTTTGGGGCGTCACAAGAAGGGCTTCAAGCTGGAGGTTTGTCTCTGCATTAACTTATCCTCACCAAAATGGATGTATGCGAGCAGATACGAGCAATGGCCTTCAAAATGAATGTAATGACTGTTGTACCTCCTATTAAGAATATCAATAATAAGAACACGTCTTCTGCTTATATGCTTGAATCTTCAAATGTGTGGCATGGTAGACTAGGACATGTTAATTATGATACATTGCGCAGATTAATTAATATGGAATGTTTACCTAATTTTCAAATAGATCCAAATCATAAATGTGAGATCTGTGTGGAATCTAAACTTACAATAACTTCTTTCCAATCAATTGAAAGAAGTAATGAACCCCAGACTACTACATCTCGCATCTCGTGATCCGAAATTTATTCAAACGAGAGGTGGTAAGAAATATTTTCTTACATTAATTGATGATTGCACAAGATACTATTATGTTTACTTATTGAGAAGTAAAGATGACTCATTGGAAATGTTTCAACATTTCAAGAATGAGGTGGAGAACCAACCACAGTAATCCTAAGGTAATAAAAAGTGATAGAGGTGGTGAATATGAAGCACCTTTTGGTGATTTTTGTTCACAACATGGTATAATACACCAAACGACTGCACCCTATTCACCTCAACAAAATGGGGTTGCTGAACGTAAGAACAAAACTTTAAAAGAAATGATAAATGCATTACTATTAAGTTCTGGACTACCTCAAAATTTGTGAGGGGAAGCAATTGTTTTCGCAAATTATATTCTCAACCGAATACCTCGCAAGAAAACTAATAAATCCCCCTATGAATTGTGGAAAGGTCGAAGACCTTCTTACAAATACTTAAAAGTGTGAAACCGCTAAAGTGGCGGTACCCATACCTAAAAAGGTTAAAATAGGACAAAAAATAGTTGATTGTGTTTTCATTGGATATGCATATAATAGTAGTGCATCTCGTTTTCTGATTCATAAATAAAAAATTATTGATACGCATGCCAATACTATTATCGAAACAAGGAATGCATATTTCTTTGAAAATGTATTTCCTTACAAATCCATACAGGAGTCGAACTCAAGTAAAAGGACTCATGATACTACAATAGGCAGTAGTCAAGGCCAACAAGATGATGATGAACCTAGATGCAGCAAAGGGACTAGAACGTCAAAATATTTTGGTCCAGATTTTCTAATGTATTTGTTAGAAGATGAGTCTCAAAGCTTTAAGGAAGCTATGTCGAGCCCTGAAGCTCCATATTGGAAAGAGGCTATAAACGATGAAGTAAAATCCATCTTGCAAAATCATGGTACCGGAACGAGCGGATCTTCCACCAGTTCAAAACCTCAGATATAAAATGGATATACAAGAAGAAAATGAAAGCATATGGATCTATTGATAAATATAAAGCCAGACTGGTTATCAAAGGTTACAAGCAAAAGGAAGGCCTAGACTATTTTGATACTTATTCACCAGTAACAAGAATATCATCCATTCGAATGTTAATAGCTATTGCAGCTATACACAATCTCGAGATACATCAAATGGGTGTAAAGACGACTTTCTTAAATGGTGACTTGGATGAAGAAATCTACATGGAACAACCCGAAGGGTTTATTATTCCAGGTCAAGAAAAGAAAGTTTGTCGGCTTGTTAAATCCCTTTATGGATTAAAGCAAGCACCAATGCAGTGGCATGAGAATTTGACAGTGTAATGATGACAAATGGATTCAAAATCAACGAGTGTGACAAATGTGTATATGTCAAGAACATCGAACGTGGATTTGTCATTATTTGTCTCTAGATGATACTCATTATGGGTAGCAAGAATGAAATCATTAAAACTACCAAGGAGATGTTCAACAATAAGTTTGACATGAAGGACTTAGGTGTTGCTAATGTTATACTTGGGATAAAAATCTCCAAAACATCAGATGGATTAATTTTATCTCAATCACATTACATTGAGAAAATTCTCAAGAAATTTAAACAAAATGATAGCAGTCCAATGAGAACACCTATAGATGTAAATCTACATCTATCCAAAAATAATGGCAAAAGCCTTTCATAACAAGAATATGCACAAGCAATCGCGCTTGGATGTATGTCACTAATCACTGCAAACATAGCTTACGTTGTCGCAGAAATTGAGTAGGAGCACAAGTAATCTAGGTCCCGACTCATTGGAAGGTATTAGTTAGAGTTTTGAGGTATTTCAGTCATTAAATCTAAAACTATGGATTGTACTACTTCAAAAATATCCAACAAGCATTTCAAGGATAATTTGTGGACGCTAATCGATATTCGACACTAAGGACTCAAGTCCATGCGCTATCTATTTACACTTAGTGGTGGAGCGTGTCTTCGAAATCTCTAAGCAAACTCGTATCAAGTAGATCCACAATGGAATATGAGTTTATTGCACTGGATAAAGTTGGTGAAGAAGCAGAGTGGCTTCGTCATTTCTTAGAAGATATTCCAATATGGCAACAACCTATGCTCGTTATCTCGTATTCATTGCGAGAATAATCAAAGAATTGAAGAGCATAGGGTCATATATAACGTGTGTCTTGACATATTCGCTTAAGACATAATACCGTAAGACAACTTCCCTCTAATGGTATTATGACCATTGAATACATAAGGTCAAAAGAGAACATTGCGGATCCGTTAACCAAAGGTTTGACCAGAGAGTAAGTAAGTAAATCATCGAGAGGAATGGGTTTAAAGCCTATACACTAAAGAGTCGCCAGAATGGCAACCCAACCTAGCTGACTGGAGATCCCAAGATCTAGGTTCAAAGGGACAACCGAATTTTGTGCAACTCATTGAAGATCACTACGGAGAACAAATCTCCTACTCATTCCTATAATCAAAATAGTGATGCCTGCAGCGTTGAACGGGTAAGCCACGCTTTTAATGATTCTTACATCTTGTTAAAGACAAGTGGGGTATAGCAGGATACCTTCCATAAGAAATCACCTATGTGAGTGAGAACTGGGCCGGTTCTATGAGAATGATAAAGGCTAAATTCTCAGAGCACCTATGAAACTAGGAATTGTTCGTACAAATGAACACAACCATGAGAACCAACTGTGTTAGGAAAGATTCTGCGTGAATGCTATTGTCTTGGTTTACACAAATGATTGAACAGTTCAAGACATCATATTCACTGATCAATCAATAACCCCGATAGCATTTCACAAGGGAAGGTTCAAGGCCACAAGCTACCTCTCTATACGTAAAATTTCCAACCGAACTCTCTTGTATGCATGTCATTCAAGCACTTGGGTCAATTTCTATCTCATATGAGGATTGTTGGAAAATGGGTTTCAGCACAATAAATTAGCTATCTTTGAGCTAAAATTACAATATAGTCCCAGAACTTTTTTCTGGGTCCACATGGGAATGTGTTCCCGCTTCCACGAGGAGATGAAGATTATATATTGAGTCATTAAACCATCAAGGAGTTGAATCTAAATTACAAACATCACCCCTCGGTAAATGGTAACTAGAGGCTTAAGCTTCTCAGAAAAGCCAGGTCCCACATCTGGATGGAAATGTGACTTTAAGCGATATACACCTACCTTGTAGCTGGGCTCAAATCCCAAGGAGCAAACCCGCCTTGTGGAAGGGGAGGACCTAGCCTCATTCGTCTCACCACACACGCGCCGCCGCCCCGCCCCGCCCCGGGCTCGGGTTCGGGATGTATATAAATCCCTAATTTTTTTAAACGACAAAACGATGTCGTTTTGCGAGGGTTACCATTGGGAGTCCAAAACGCCGTTGTTTTGATGGCACTTGTTGACTGAATGGACGCCTTCTTCTCCACATACGCGACTGTGTCTGAACAGTCACGATCATGAGCAAGTCTATAAATAGGCCTCACATTCTCTCATTTTGCATTCAATTCTTTTTTGCATTCATTTCATCCGTTCATATTACGTTTGAGAGAGAGACTGAGTTCTGCACAGTTCGGGTTCGACAGCCAACAAAGAAAGTGCTTTCTTACTATTGGGAGATCATTTCATCCTGAGAGACGAATTGCCATTTTTCTTGAAGCACCACTGCGAGGACAATATTTGTCTTAAGGAGACTGTGTCCAACACAAGACTTGATCTACACACAAGTTCCAACTGATTGTTTTTATTCTGGTTTTCATGCAAACAATTCCACATACTGCTATGTTCATCTCTTTTGCTTTGTTCATTCTATTTTACAGTATTGAGATACCTAACAATTTCATGAACTCATTATGTATTAATCATCATTTTTGCAAGAAATCCATGACTTACATATTTTTATATAACTCCTTAATGCACCAAATTTATGTATAATAATAGATATAAAAGTCATATATCATAAGTTTGATTATTCACATATGTACCAATGCAAATAATAGATACAAAAGTGGAAGTTAATATTATCTCAAAAAAAAAGTGGAAGTTAATATCTAGCTTTATTATATCATATATTGCTTATAAGAGTACCATCTCAATAATCTCTTAGTTCACTTTCAATATTATTCCATGTTTTTCTTTGGATATGTATGAATTTAGCGCAGCATGTCCATTATATGGATGATATTATATTTTGCATGCATGAAACTCCCAACCATAAAAGCATATGGAATATACCTAACCTTGTTATTAATAATTTTTTCAAACGTTGTTTAAACTTAATTAAAATCTCTAGCAAGTGGCGTCGCAACGAGTTTGGCTTTCTTCACATATTCAATAACCATTCAATCATAACTTTCTTATTAATCATAACCACCGGTTTATATATATATATATATATATATATATATATATATATATATATCATGTTGTAAATGAAATTTCTATACTTTATAATTTTATCCTATCTCATGTGTTCTAGCTTAGAACTTTTTTTTTTTTGACATCTTTGTTGTACATGTATTAATATTCATTGGATCAGAGCCTGAAATCTCCCATAAACCCTTCATGACATCTATTCACTTTGCTTATATATTGTAGTATTTTATTCTTAGATTCAAACCTAGTATCTCCTATAACCCATCCAATCCTTTTACCACTCGAGCAAGAGAGTATAAATTTTATTTTTTATATTTAAACACTTTAGTTACAATGTAATAAACTGTCATGAAGTATAGAACTTAATATACATTATTCACTAGTACAAAACTTCTTTAATATGTGGTAATATTGTAGATATTCCTTATTGGGGTGTGAATGGTAGTGAGTTGTAAGCAGGGATGAAAATATCCGATATATCCGTCGATATATCTCCGATATATCCGATATTGGGCGATGTTTCCACACCCATATCGGCTGACGACCGATATATCACCGATATATCGGTTTTAGACCGATATATCGTGGAAATAGTCGTGTTTGCGGGCACACCCAAGGCTTAATTTTTCTAAATATTCCAAGATATATCGATATATTGAGATATATCTGGGAGAGGCGAGATATATCGAGGATATATTCCGATATATCTGAGATATATTTAATGATCGACGAATCCTGACTTGATCCAACGGTTATGGATTGATCACAACAGTTTAATTTCCGATATATCGATATTCATGTAAAAATATCCATCGATATATCTCCGATATATCCGATATATCCGTAAAATCCAAGTACCGATATATCCGTTAAAACCGATATTTTCATCCTTGGTTGTAAGAGGATAAATATTCATCTTCCAATGTTGTCATTAATCACCTGTTTCAATAACCAAGCTTTTCATTCTAATTATCTAAGAAAATAAAACATCTTAACTATCAATAAGCTCTAGCTCAATTGGTTTAAAGCGTTAGGCCAGACATATGGAGAAATTACTACATTTTTGTAATTCCAAAAGAATAGGTTTTTTTTAGAAAAAAAAAAAAATCATCTTAATTGTCAACAAGGTTCAAATAGTTGAAATAGGGAGGGGGAAAGGCTCATTAGTTCATGGAGAAGAGAGACCTGGGCTTGGCTCACTTTTGTCATGCCTTAATGTGATTTGAGTTTTTGCTTGGGGTGTACTTACTGGTAAGGTTGGGAAGCATTCTTGTTGTGGAGCTGTTAGTTTAATGCTGTTCTTTTTCATTTCGTAGGTGATTTTTTTTTTTCTGTAAAGCCAATGGATGGAGTTGCAAATGCATGTATTTTGGATTTTGGTCCATAAACTGTATATCCTTTTAATCTTATCTTTTGTAGTCCCAATTAAACTATGGGAATAGATGATTCATGATTGATTGTACATAGTGTCGTAGGCTTTGTTTTTTGTAAGTATTTTAAAGATCAGGTTTTTAAGGACCTTCCGGTGATTGTACACACCCTTATTTCAAAGATTCATCTGACATCTGGGTGTTTTTTTTACAACTATTATTCATATGAGGTGGGAAAAATAGGAAAAAAGAAAAAATTAAAATCAATAAAACATATCATATGTTTAGCTTAATTTTCATCTTCCAAATAAAGATTAAATAATTTAAAACGATATCAGTCTCTACCTAATTTTAAGTATACTTATTAAATTTTAGTATTTTCCTCATAACCAATCATGGCATGGAGATTAAGCCTGAAAGATAATCAGTGGTGAGATTCAAGACAGCAATGAAGAATAAAAGTAATAGTGGGAAGATGAAATCCCCAACTTAAAATGAGATTAACTTAAAATTTAATCAAATGCATAAAGAATTAAGGATCCTAAACATCCGAAGAGTAATGAAATAGAAGTTTAACGAAACAGTCATAAATTTCAAGAATAAAAGTTCAAATGATTAGGATTGGAGGGGTACAAGAAGAGAAGAGAATACATTTTACCTTTATCTTAGCAGTTCATTCTTCTACACTTAAACAACAAAACAAACTCTAGCAACCACTCATCTCTTCACACAAAAAGCAAAATTACAAGGCAATGAGATAAATTTCTGAAATATTATTATTTATTGTAATAACCATTTGGAAAAAAAATTCCAAGTTATAATGTAAAAATGTGAACAATATAAAACACATACTTTTCCAACCACAACAAGCTTAAGAATCAAGATTAACTAAATATTGGAGGCGAATGAATGCCAAACCTAAGAGAAGAAAAGCTTTCTCAGTATCAACAATTATAGGGAGCAAAAAGAGAATACTGACCGCCGCTTATTTTCTATGATAACATATCAAATAATAAAAGGTGAAAAACAAAAAAGCCGCATATCAGTAACAAAGAAACCTTGATGAAGAGCATCACTGAGCAGACCCGCATTAGAAGGAATAATTGAGAAGAATTTCATCCATCCAGTTTTGTTTGTCTCTTTCACTTCTTTTTAGGAACTCCAAGTCTCTCTTGGAAATCCTGCTCCATGAGGGGAAGGCCAGCCCGCAGTTTGATTTTTGGTTCCCATCCTAATAATTCTTTAGCCTTAGAAATGTCCGGTTTCCTCTGTCGTGGATCATCAGGAGTGTTTTCTACCATTTTTATAACCACCTCAGGATTAATTAGCTGTAATGTCAAGCCGTAAAGCATTCGTCAACCCACCAGAGCCAAAATAACAACTCAACTGAATTGAAATCGTAAGTTCACAAGTCACAACTATGTTTGAATTCAAGCTGGAGTGGAAAAGGTTAAGACTCAAGGCATATAAAGGATCCAACTATTGTTCTGAAAGGTACATTCCCTTCAGGTCTTTTTCTCTCGATCTATGGTTGGAAAGAATTATTATTGCACATTTGAGAAAAGTACAGATGGTGCAGGGCTCAAAATCAGATGTTTGTTACAAAATATTGACTAAAAAACACATGATGGAAATGAAGAAACTAACCTCCTTCACTGTCTCAGCAAGCTCAAGCATGGTAAATTCACCTAATGTTTTACAAGAAATTAAATAGGTTAGAAATAACAGTTAAAGTAATTATAGTAGCTCAAGTGTACAAGAAAATTCAGGTTAGGTATAGCAATGGGAATAATTATTTATTTAGGAAAAATTTAGATTACCTGGGTTTCCAATGTTGATTGGCCCAGTGTTCTCTCCTTCCATGAGTCGAATCAGGCCATCAACCTTCAATATGAAGAAACTTCAAATAATCATAATGTATACATGGTCAATCCTATGGTCTTAGAATTATAAATATTCTTGCATACCATGTCAGAGACATAGCAGAAACTGCGAGTTTGTGTACCAGGCTTCTGAACTGTCAATGGTTCACCACTACAAGAACCAAAAGCAGAAAATGAGAAATAATGGCTACAATATTAGAAAGTGAGTAAGATAGGGCTTAAGCTATTAAGTACACTGATGATTTACTAGAAGTACCCAAAAACAGCTATTCAGTACAGCGGAAATTCATTTGCAGGATGCCAGATTGACATGTATTAACACTGCCACAATTACACATCAACTTGCAAATTTTAAGGTTTTAATTTTAGAAACTTTTCTATCCTCATTAGATTGAAGCAATTTGATAGACTACTAGATAAACCAATGGGCTCTCAAGAAATGAATGCTTTAGTTCAGTGGGTGTCATCTTGGAAATGAAACAAAGCATAACTAAATGAAAATGGTAGCTAACGAGTATGATTAACAGCTAAGGACCACATAAGGACATACCGAAGTGCTTGAGCTATGAAATTGCTGACAACACGTCCATCATCAATATTCATGCGGGGCCCATATGTGTTGAAAATTCTAGCAATGCGTATTTCTGTCCAAAATATAAAAGAACATAGTACATATTAAAACTTCATATCCGTTGAAATTTGTTTAGGATAAAAAAAATACACCAAAGTTACCGATCCCATGTTGCCTATGATAATCAAACATCAAAGTCTCAGCCACGCGCTTCCCCTCATCATAGCAGCTCCGCACTCCTGTAAGTCAAGAGAGACTATCTTCAAGCGAAGGTGCTAAAAATTCTCATAATCTTCTCAAGTAAGTTCTTCAATTGTTAAAAGAAAGAGAAGAAAAACAGTATTCTGTTTTCTTTATTATACAGTTGCATAAGCATAATTGTTACTACAGTTGTCATTGGCAGTCATAGATGTGTGTGTGAACATGGCTCTACAGATGCAATAGGAGTTCAAGCAATGTGGTAAAAAATTCATCAATTGGTCACAATCTGTCATCGTGTCTCATGTAATTATGTAAGTTAATAAAACTGAATTAACATAGATAATATTCATATTAAAGATTTTTTTGTTCCACATGCAAACCTCATGAAGATACAAAGGAGGTAAGTACAGTTTTCCTCCATACCAAGGTAGAATAGGTTTTGGTCGCATTTCAATAGAAGGTGCAACTAAATAAACCAAAAAGACAAGCTTGAAACTTCTGAATAAAGATTTTTCATCTTATGTTCCTTTTTTTTTTTTTTTGGTTAAATATAAACCAAACCAAAGAAAACCATGAAAGGTGCAAATACCTATTGGGTTAACATTTCCCCAATAGCTCTCAGTTTGGGGATGCACAAGAGGATCTCCATATACTTCTGAAGTTGAAGTAAGCAATATCCTGTTCAACATTAACAGAATTTAATTAAAATTGAGAAATTTATTGCCCTGGTTGAGGAGTCAAAACCAAAATTAAGTCAATCCCAAACCTTGCGCCAACCCGTTTGGCAAGTCCCAGCATATTCAGTGTACCAATGACATTTGTTTTTATTGTCTGTTAAAGTGAGAGGTCAGTAAAATTCAGACAATTCTCATAAGGTCACAAGTTGAAGTAACTGCTCTGACATTGAATACAAAAAATCTATGTTAAGTGATGTCCTGCGTTTGAGTTCATGGTTATAAGAAAAAAAATGAAAAAAAGGGCTCAGGTATCCTTTATTATTATTCCCTTGTCATTCTTTATATGGGTTTCAGAAGCAAAGGCTTTAGGATATCTGGATTGGAAACTATAAATCAGGGGAAATGACATCAAATTCTGATATTTTAGCAAGGATATAAGGTGCAAAAGATGGAACCATTGTTGGGGGAGGGGTGGATAAAAGCCTGCAATGGCTACAAACAGTATGTGATAAAAAGACATAAGCAAGTTTGATTTGCAAGTGGCAAAGCAGCAAAGAACAAGGATCCGAGCATGGAAACTTCTCTGTCCAAATCAGATAGAGATATAATGTATAACTTATATATGCTAAAACACTGATATTGAAGTATATTGGTGAGTAAAAGATAGAGCCTAAATATACTAACCTTTACAGGATTGTGTTTGTAAAAAATAGGAGAAGCAGGACATGCAAGGTGGTATATCTTATCAACCTCAATCAACAATGGCTCAGTGACATCTGTGAAGAGAAAAAAGAACCAACCATTAGAAGTGAAACTGTGAATTGCCATTAAAAGATCAACAAGGGGTTCATCGTGATCTTAACTGAGGAACATTGCTTTTGAGCAATAAATGTGATGTTAAGGTAATGACAATCTAGAAAGAAATAAATCATAGTTCAAATATTACTATGATGAACTACTCATCAACTAAACATCTGTCCTATTTACAAACTCCAATTGCAGTAATTTTACAAGTTAGCTTGCATCATGCTGGTGAATAAGAGATGATAAACTAAATACTTTTCATCCAGTTACCATTGTATCATATGCCGTAAAAAAAGAAGATTTGTAGGTGAACTTCATAAACTATTTATGTTTCTGTTTACGAGTTAGTGGGGATCATGCTGGTGCATAAGAGGTGATAAACTCATTATCTTTCACCTAGTTGCCATTTGATCATATTCCATAAACAATGAAGATTCTTAGATGAGTTCCATCAAGCATTTATGTCTCTGTCAAGACTGCATTTAACAGATCGGGAAAGGAAAAACAAAAGAGAAGAGTCCCAGTGAGTTAGGTTATGACATCAGTCTGCATCACACATACACCGATCAACTTGTCTTAAGTTGCAAGTAAAGCATCTGACATCAAACAAAGATAAACATTTCTAAAGATTGGAAACCATATTCCAATATGTGGATTTAGATTATCACCTATAAACAGTGGCTAAGACCTTCAAGCAAAAACCCAAACCAAAATATAATTTTTTATAAATAAGCTAGCGTTGCATCATAATGTCAAGAAAGCATAAGAATTTATTATTGGATTGAGGCCAAAACCAATCAGGATTCACCTGGAGGGATATCCTGGATTCTGAACAAATGATAGACACACATATGTGATAAAAGAAAACAGAGCAAAGAGAAAAAGAAAAAAGACAAAATTTACCATGACGAATAAGCTCAAATCTCGGATGACCAATCCATTTCTTGAGATTGTCCTTTGAACCGGTGAAGAAGTTATCAGCAACAATTACCTACGGGAGTAAAACTATTAGCAAACACAATCTTCTCATCATATATACGAATTCAACTGCTGCATGTAAATATGGTTTATACTCTTGTTGCTGATTCAGTTATCAGCAAAAAACAGATATGGGGTAAGATGAAAAAACCATGCTAACCTCATTCTTTTCATTTTCCATCAGCTTATCCACCAAATGTGAACCAATGAATCCAGCTCCTCCAGTGACTAATATTCTCATATTTGACTGCATCAAGAGTGAGTG
The DNA here is from genome assembly GCA_016808115.1 of Tetrastigma voinierianum. Taxonomy (NCBI): domain Eukaryota; kingdom Viridiplantae; phylum Streptophyta; class Magnoliopsida; order Vitales; family Vitaceae; genus Tetrastigma; species Tetrastigma voinierianum. The sequence goes on along the minus strand of JAEQBH010001943.1, from coordinate 1,109,928 downwards.
GAATTATTGTGGAAATTAGTTAAAGATGATAAAAGCAACAATCTAGTATGGTGATCAGTAGGCAAGAACTGGATTAATTGGAACCCTGTGAAGAAGTTTCTTCTAATAATGTAGAAGTGGACAGATTATTTCCATCTGTGAGAGCATGCCAGAGACCGGTCACTCAAGCAGCATAGAAAGATGGCTATATAATGGCAAAATCTGCCATAGTCTTACAGATGTAAGGCTGCAAATATAATCAGGATGGAGGACATTCAATCCTTAATCTACTACTCCCATGACATTTACCACCTTTTTCTTATCAGAGAAAAGGGGAGAGAAAACAACTAGGATTAAATAATTTAGACAACATGGCGAAAGGTATAACATCAGATCCATCAGACAATATGTTCAGTGAGATATCCCATATGATGGAGTAGGCTATCACACATTGTAATTCAGCTACTGTAAATACCACTCATGGAGTGGGAAAATATTTCGGATGGGTCTCTAGAAAAGGGTGCGACTGTACCTGGAAAAATTTGGAATTCCTCAAAGGCGAAGGCGTGGGAGGAGGCTTTGTGGTGGTCTGATGCTCTCCATTCGAAGCATTCTTAGCCATTGGTCAGATCTCCTCTCAAACTCAACACCTGTTACCACAAATCAAACCCAACTTCAGTTATGATTCCTACGCAAGGAAAATAATCCCCCATCAAGCCATTCAAATTCAAGAAACAAGAATCCGATTTCTCTATTGGCAGACTAACACAAAATTCGAATCCAATTTGGAAAATTTAAAAAAAAAAAAAAAAGAGGACATAAACCTGATTGCTAGCCTGAGAAGAAAATCACCCAATAACCAATTACCTTTTTCGGATCCACAAAACATACTCCAGATGCTCAAGTATATATAACGTAAAAAAAATTCCCCCAAAAAAGAAAAAAAGAAAAAAGAAAAGAAACTCCTTCCACCAAACGATACCAAATGGAATAAGAAATGCAACAGAAACAACAATAATTAAAAAACGAGATGGAAACTTCAAAACGACGAAAAGCGAAAGCAATGATAGGTCCTCGATAACGATCACAGAAACAGAGACCGCCACCAAACTCTATTCAAATGCACAGACAGTAGATTGAAATTCCGCAGTGAAAAATGAAATAGATAAATGAAAATCAGTGATTTGATTACCTGGGTGGGGGTGGAAAATTCAGGGGTTTCTGAGACGGTCTTTTTCTTTGGGGTTTTGGAGGATGGAGAGATTAGAGCTTTATTACCGTGTGTTGATTTGTCATTTGAAGATGTCTGGAGCGATAATTACGGGGAGTTGAGACTTGACAGACAGGCCATAACCCAAATATTTATTACAGCCACCCTCCAATTCTCAATACCATAATTATCTTTTGAAAACTTTTAAAAGAGGGAATATGAATATGGTACTCTCTTCATGTCATTGTTCAATGGAGTTTTGCCACGTGGATACTGTGAGATTTTATACTATTCTCTTTTTCTTTTTCTTTTTCTTTTCCTTTTTCCAAGAATATGAAAATGCGAGTGTTTAGATATAAACTTCTTTATATTTGGTTGAATGAAGTCAAAATTGGTTTGAAAAGGGCGCATTTATGCGTTTTCTTAAACAAAAAATAAAAGAAAAGGATACATTATGTGTAATGGAAAGATACTTAAACATTGCTTTATTTTCACGGTCTTGAAGTGTAAGTAGGCATCTCTATTCATGGCAATATTTTGTGAATTGCAATGCTCATAACAATCCGGTTACGTCTTTCTTGTACATATAATAACATTTTTACCTACATTGAAACTTTTTTTAATATTCATTCATTTTATATTATAACGTTATTCTATTTTAAGCCAAAACTTGTTGATTGATTCTTATATCTCGATCCATTTCTTAGTGCTGTTGTTTTTAATTTGAATCTTGAGTAATTCTTCGGCTATTTAAGCCGTTGTTTATTTTATTTCGACTGTCATTGAAATTTTTGAAAAATACATTTAAAACAAAAAAGCTTAAGAATTTGAAACTTCGAATTCGAAAAAACTCATTTCTAATGATTTTAAATGCTTTGTGCAAAATAGTAAAAACCGTTTATTTAAATAACATATTTAACTGCCGAAGTATGCGAAATATAATTCTTTAAAAATTTGCGTTTTATAATATTATTATATGAGTTAAATAAAATTATTTTTAGAGATTCATGTTTTCTTGATAGTTTAAGATAAATAAAACAAGTTTATAATAAAAAAATAATATATATATATATAATCGCTTGATTTTAGGCTTAAAAAGAAATAAACTTACAGTGTGATAGTTTTGCTCATCCACTCTTACCGATAAATTTATTAAAGATAAATGGATTAAGGATAGATTTTATATAAATTTTCTAAAATCCAAGTATTTATACGATTCATTTGTATTATTTAAATTTATTAACTACTTTTAATTTATGTTGCATAATAAAATGATAATAATAATAATAAATTATTATTATTATTAGTAAGCTTTAGAATAAAAATAAATTATAAAAATAATTGTATGATCAAAATGGAAATTATGACAATCGTATGAGATAAAATATTAAAAAAAGCAGCGGCTTATCTTAATGTTATTAAGTCTTGTCGATATTAAAAGAACGAAAAGTTATATTCGGCGTTCGTAGAAAAATAGCGTCCATTGTCGTTGGTCGAAGTGCTATTGACGTAATACTAAATTTTAATTGCTTGATTTATATGAAAAATGCTTGGGCATGTAACAATTTTCAAACTTTTCATATCAATAAAAGACAGCCAAATATATGTTTTTGGACTAATAGTCAGAAATTCAGAATCTTAATTTTGTTTAATTAATGTGATTTAAACTAGAAATAATTGTGTGGGCTATAGTTTAGTGGTGAGAATTCCACGTTGAGACCTGGGCACGAATCCCAGCAGCCACAGTTTTTGTGTTAATTTTTTAACCCATAAGGTCCCATTGTTAATTACTGCGATTGTGTTACTTAAAGTCCCATCGTCTAATTTGATAAGAAAATAAATAAATTTTATAAATTAATCTTTTTGTTCATCATGTGGCTGTAGTTTAGTGGTAAGAATTCCACGTTGTGGCCGTGGAGACCTGGGCTCGAATCCCAGCAGCCACAAAATTACTGCTTTATTTTTAAACGCCCGTTGTGTTAATTAGGTTGGTGAATCTACCATGGTACATTGTGGCCTGACCTATTGGGTTGGGTCAGTAGTCCATGATGGCAATCAAAGTGAAATATGTAATTGCTGTTCATCTGCTGCTTGGAGATCTATCCCAGAAATGGAAAGTTGGAAACGGAAAAATCAATTTTTTTTAGGGGTAATTGACATAAATAATTTATAGGTTAGTCGGTCTTTTTTAATTAGTTTCACCTTACAGTTTAGCTATGAATAATATCACGTTTTGAAGGTTGCGTATCCAATTAGTTCACACCCACTGGTGACTGGAATGAGTTAGAATAGTCTGACGTGACACCTTTTCCCTCCAAATGTCATTTTGCTCTAACAACCTACATCTCCATTGATTGATGTTCTATATTCCTTGAAACTCCATCTCCACCTTCCCTCTTCACCATCACTATCTTTTGAACCCATTAATCTCCTCTCGCATCTCTTTTCTGTCGAACACGCAATCGATCATCAACTATGTTCTTATCTTCTTCTCTCCATTTTCTACTTCTTGTCTCTCGAAGAAGTAGTCGGTTAGTTCTCTTCTCCACCTTCCCTCTTCACCCTTCTCCACCTTCGGTCGTTTTTTGGATAATCTGAAGTTTTAGTTTCGTTTATGTATAAATAAGGGGGTATGCTAGGTTTTGGGTTCCAGGGTTATGTTTGCCCACTAAAAATCGGTTCTGGTTTTCTAGGTTTTTTGATGACATTTATTGTTTCGTTTTCTTCTTCCTATTTCTTCTATTGTTTAGGTTTTTTGTTGTCCTAAAGCATTTGATGACATTTATTATTTCGTTTTATTCTTTCTATTTCTTTTGTTGTTTGGGTTTTTTTGTGGTCCAAAAGTATTTGATTTTTTTCGTGTATTCCAAACAAAGACACATATTTATTACTTGATTGTGTGATTGTGTTTGTGATTAGTGTAGACAGTTACAACATATTATTTGATTAGTTAGTATATTACCATTGATTAGTGTAGATTTTATTGTGATTGTGTTTGTGATTAGTGTAGGCAATTACACGATTATTAATTGATTGTGTGTGTGATTGTGTTTGTGATTTAAGGAAATGAAGGTTATTACCTTAAGATTTAGGCATAGAGGATTGTTCAAGAAGAGCCAGGATAGGTTGTAGTATTTGGGAGGTGAAGAAAGGAGATTTAATGTGGATCCTAATAAATTATGTTGGTTTTGGCTTGAGGAACTGGCCAAAAAGTGTGGCCCATATATGAAGAATAAAGAAATATATTACTTAATTCCAGGAAAAAGTTTAGAGGATAGGTTAAGAAGGGTGTATGTGGACAAAGAGGTTCTACATATGGCTGAAATTGTGTTGGCATATGAGTGCATTGACTTGTATGTCTTGCATGGAGTTGATGAACCTAATGTTGTGCCCATGATTTATACATTGACACAAGAGGCCCAACAAGAGTCGCAACAAGAGGCCCAACAACATATGAGGAAAATGACTCCTAGAGGCTGACATTTTAGTACGTATCCCCTCGGTGAGCCCCAGCTGGCGGCCTAAATTTATAGTCATAAAGATGATGTAGCCACCTCATGAGACAAAACCACAAAGATAATGCCCCCATAGAAACCACACAAACGAGACCACCGAAACCTAGAACAATCGCATTTGAAAGGCGAACCAGCAATGACAAGTGGATGTAGCTCAATATGATCCAAATCTCAATGTACCAAACCGGCCTGAAAGCCAAAACCCCATCCATCCTTTAGATTACTATGATTGGTTTGATTGTAGATCAGGGATGATGATTATGAGCCTTTGGAGAATGGTGACATTTATGCTGACATAGAGGATTTGGAGGTAGAAGATGATCTTGGTAGTGGGGGTATAGCAGCGTGAGAGAGACGAGTGAGGGGTGCGATAGCAGGCTTTATGACTTAGCCGCGGCTTGATTACGAAAGATGGGGGTAGAGCCAGGTGGTAGGAAGCGGTGTTGGAAATGTTGGGATATATCGTCGACATTTAGGGTGTTGGCCCATCCCGACATGATATCAACATTCAATAGTTAGATGAAGGAAAAATCGGGAAAAATCGATCAAAATCGCCGATATATCAGTACATAAGCAATATATCGGCGATAATATCGAAAGGGAACAGCGAGGAGCAATAGCGTGTCATTTTAGTTTTTGTTTTTGCATTTCTGGAAGTATATTGGTAATTATTGTCGATATATCGGGAAGATCCAAGGGCTGGTATTATAGGACACGTGGAATGCTGATATTTCGTCTGATTTTTTCAAATCCTCTATTAATTTGTTGCGGATCGCAGGCGAGTGTCATTGATCGAGGCCAGAATTCCAGTCGCTACGTTCGATGGTCATATTTTTGATATGACGGTGGATTTTGAATATTTTACTTGATCTAATGGCCATAATTGATTTATAATGGCTGGATCAAGATTCAATGGTCAGATTTGATCCAAAATAAAATCCAACGGCCATAATTAATTTTTAAAGGGGTTTTGACAAAAAAACGGCTAGTTTGACTCCAAAAAATATAGAAATAGCCCTAAAATCACTAGTTTTTCATATCAAACTCATCTATTCTCTCTCAAACAATTCTTGATTTGTGCAAGTCTTGAAGAATAATATTTTAGTCAATTCTTGGTATTCAAGTCTTCCATTTAATACATAATTTGTGCAATTTAAGGTATGTTTCCATGTTAATTATTATTATTATTATTTTACATTTGTGCAATTTGGTAATTAATTTAAGTTTATATTTAGATTAAGATTTAATTTAAGTTTATATTTAGATTAAAATTATGAATATGAAATATGAACATATATTATGTATATTTATTGTTAATTAATGTAAAAACACATTTTCTTTAACTTATGATAATTAATGTAACTTTATATTTAGATTAAGATCATGAATATGAAATATAATAATTTGTTAATTAATGTATGAAATATGAACATATATTATGTATATTTAGATGTTTAATATAACTTTAGACTTATATTATAATTATGAATATGAAACCATAATAAATTGTTAAAATTAATGTAAAAGCACATTTTCTTTAACTTATGATAATTAATGCAACTTTATATATTTAGATTGAGATTATGAATATAAATATAAAAACTTGTTAATTAATGTATCAAATATGAAACGTATATTATGTATATTTAGATATTTAATATAACTTTAAACTTAGATTATGATTATGATTATGACTATGAAATATAATAAATTGTTAATTAATGTAAAAACACATTTTCTTTAAATTATGATAATTAATGCAACTTTATATTTAGATTGCGATTATGAATATGAATTGATTACAATTATTGAAGTTTATAGAATGGATAGTGGAAGTGGAAGCACTCTTTGGAGGTCGTGATCTGGCTTGGAAATATTATCTCACCTTTTATTGAAGGGAGCAGTAGCGTGTATGCATTTTGTGGTATGAGTGATTAAAGTGGCGAATTACTCGGATTTAAGTTTCATATCACATCTGAGATCTCGCTCGAATAGTGAAATGTCTAATGTGCCCCCGAAGTAAAAAAAGAAATGAGACAACTTTTGGTTGAAAGGAATAAAGCCAAAGTGAAGAAAGCTGCAAATATTGAAGAAATTCGAGTTGAACTGCGAGGCACAATGAGTGGTAGCCATAGACATCTCTTTGATGATGGTGATCATGATGATGAGAAGGAGGATGATGATGTCTATATGTCCGTGACGCAGACCTGGTAGCGGTATTTATTGAGATGGCATGTAAATGCATTTAAGTAATAGATAAGCAGAAGCCAGCCAAGAAGAAGGGTTATGAAACCAAGAAAAATTAGTAAATCTTTTAACTTAAATTCATTATTATAGTATAAACGGTTCATGCGTTTCTAATATATATAATTGCAATAAATTGTGTAACCTTAAAATTATCTTACTCTTGGTTTATAACATATTTAAGTATAATAAAAATAAAAAATATATTTATCAGAAATAAATTAAAGATAAAAATAAAATAAAAAGCGAACTTGGAATTAATACAGATTAAGGGTAATTAATAATTTGCCAATTCGGGTTGAAATTCGTAATTTAATAGTTCATATACTTGAGAAGTAGGATTTTGATAAATTGAATTTAGAATAAAAATGAAAGTGAGGACAAGAGTAATAAAGAAAGATATTAGATGAAATAAGGAAGAAAATTGTGGAAGATAGTGGGCGAAGGAAAGAGGAGGAAGTTTACTCCTTTGAGCATTGATCGAGGATGCTCCAAAGAGAAAAGTGAAATAAAAGGGATAAGATCAAATAAGGATAAGACCAAAATAAATATCTCATTTTGGTGTGGAAGAAGCGAAAACGGATAAGAGAAGAGAAGAAAGGAAGAAAGAAGAAAGAAAAAGAGAAAAGAAAAGAGAAAGAAGGAAAAGGAAAAAGAAGATCGGAGTATGGAGCCTTGAATATTTGTATAGGTATGTGTGTATGGAAGTACAGGTTTGGGCAGCTTTATTTTGTGTATGGGTTGGGTTTGGAAACTTCCAAAAACTCATTTCTTGTTAGGGTTGAGTTAAGAAGAGCTCTATGAAGCCCATAGATGTGTTCAGGAAGGTGCAGTTGCGAGTTGAACCGAAAATGTCCTATGTTTTGATCATACGCGTTAGCTGACCTTAGAGCGAGGTTTTTGGGTAATAAATAAAGGAATTTGGAGTAAGTCATACGGGGAAATTGTAAATGCATGATGAAATTGATGTTAGGATTTTAATTATCAATTTGGACCTCTGGAGCCAAGTTATAGTCCTTTTACTGAGGTCGGTCATTTCGGCTAGTTCGGTCGACTCGTGCGGGTTGATGCGATATGACTCGACTCGGAAGGTCGCCAACTCCGCCGTCAGAACTCAGGTCGACGTTAGCGGACTCACATGAAAGCCCATTGAGTCGAATCCGCATTCATATGCCTGAAGAGGATATTAGATGTCATACCGAGTTGTTAGGCCAGGGCTCATCGAGGGCCGGTCGAATCGACCGATTCAGTCCCATTTCGTCTAGGTTATTGCGTATGGCCTCCGGCAGAAGGTGTAAACTCTTCGTCAGAACTCAGATTCTGGTGTAATTGGACTCTATCGACACATTGGAGTCAAAGTCCATTCATATGCCTGGAAAGAGTATTGGGTGTCGGTCGGTGTTAAGTAGGAGCTCACGGGTCGGGTCGGCTCGGCCGGTTCGGATCGGCTCGTGCGGGTTGACTCACATCACGACCTCAGCCAAGGATAAAATATCGGTAAGCAACGGATATATCGGTAATTGAATTTTACGGAAATATCGGAAATATCAGTAAAATATCGGTGGATATTTTTACAAAAATATCGGTTATTAAATTTTTTTCATATTTTAATTATATAGATTATGAGAAATGATTCATATCTTAATTAAGATAGATTAAAATCAAATGGATTAGTAATTATTAAATTAAATATGATATATTTAATATATTATTAAGATATTATTATATTAAGAATAAATTATTTATTTGTTTTATTATTATTATAAATATTATGTGAATAATGAGGGAGATTCAAAATATTATATATTATAATTTTAAAATTTTTAAATGATATTATTTTATTTCTTTTTTCTTTTCAAATTAATATTTGATTTAAAAATATTATAAGTTATAAAAGTAAAATAAAAATAAAATAAAATATTATAAAAGATAGTGAGAGAGGCAATGGACCTTGTATCCATCAACTCGGTTGGTTGTCGCTGGCTTGAATTATTTTTCCAAAAATACACTTTTTTTTATTCTGCAGCTTTGTTTGGCCCCATTTTTTAATTTCTTTCCCTTGAGTGACCTAAATATAATTTACCCAAAATTTCGGGAAAAATCGGCGATTTTTCCCGATTTTTTCCCAATTTTTTTTCTTCTGATTTTTTTTTTTGTCAAAATCGTTTCCATGTCGCAATGGAATTTTTCGTAGAAAATCGTGAAAGCAGCTCCGATTTTGTTCACTTGCCTCTAACTTGAATGTCGTAACTCCTTTGTCAGAACTCCGTTCGAGTGTTCTTGGACTCACATGGCAAGCCCATTGAGTCAAGAATCCGATCATATGCACGAGGAGGGATATTAATTATCAGACCGAGTGTTGAAGCTAGAAACTCCAGAAGTCGGTCGGCTCGGCAGAGTTCGGTCGGCTCTATGGGTTATTCATTATGACCTCTTTGGAAGGTCATAACTCCAGCCACGTCCATTCCAGGTCGGTGTTCTTGGACTCATGGAAAGCCCGGTAGTCGGGAATCCATTCATATGCCTGAAGGGATATTAGGTGTTAGGTAGGGGCTCATTGGCAGGGTCAGCTTTCGGGCTCAGCCGGTTCGGTCGGTACCGTGCGGGTTGACTCGTGACCTCGACTTTGGAAGGTGTAACTCATTGATGTCGAACTCCGTTTGGTGTTATTGGACTCTATGGAAAGCCCATTGGAGTCAAGAATCCATTCATATATCTTGTGGAGCATAGCGGGTGTCATCTTAGGGTGTTAGACGAGCTCGTCGGTCGGTCGAGAATTTGGGCGGTTAAGTTGACTACGTATGACCTGAGCCGGAAGGTCATAACTTCTTCGTCCAGAACTTTCAGATTGGTGTTTTTGGACTCTATGGAAGATCATTGAGTCTAGAATCTAATATATGATATTTAATGGCATTTGAAGAGGTATCCACATCCTGAAAATTTGATACGTTGTACCAAGTGTACTAATCGCTTGTGTAAATTAAGTGGAATACATGATAAGAAAGAGATAGATATGAGCAAAAAAATGACGTAGATTTGATATGTAAAGGAGTATAGAAGAAAAGAATAAAATAAAAGCTTAGAGAACACGTATAATTATATGGCTTTGCTGGAAATGCGGATATTGAATAATGAGAGGCGTATATGATGGTGCCGGCACTCCTAGCTAGTCAGCTACGGCAGCTTGTATTACGTGAAGGCGAGCGCGTACGTATGATCGGTGCCGTCACTCCTGGCCCCAGTGCTACAAGCGCTTCTGTGCATTGGGCAGGCACGTATACATGACCCGGTCTTTGGCACTCCCGGTGAGTGTTCGACACTTCTAATCGTGGGCGAGGCACGTCGCTGTTCAATCTGTCTTGTACCTTCGGGTATATAGTATGCAGGAGTCTCATTCATTAACTGTCTCGGTCGAAAGCAGCGAATGTTTATACGTGTGTATACGAATAAGAAATGATAAAAAGGTAAATAGGTTGGACATGAAGGGTACCTAAGGGTATTAAGAAAGAAGTCTATGTGCAACGGCTCACGAGAGATAGAGACGGTCTCGTAAAATCTAGTAAAACGTCTGAGAGTATAGAGAAATGTATAGGTATATGTCATAAGATATGATAGTCTAATAGAGTACATGTACACGAATGATAGGCATATATGAATATAAGAATGAGTAAATGCATGCATGATAAAAATATAGGAATATATGTATTATAGAGAAATATGAGCAAGTAATGAGAAATTTCTGGATATGAGAGCCGAATACGATTAAAGTAATGATAGTATATAAATTGCGTAAATGATCATATTAACAATAGTTATTCATGCTTATGAGATAATGTCTGAAAATGTAATAAAGCGGATTGCTTGTGTACGACCAGTAGAGAGGATAGTTAGGCGTGCACATAGGGAAGATACGATTGTTGCGGCATGCAGTCCCGGATATCGGGTACGTTTGGGTCGATGAGATGAATCTGGATTTGGATCACGGTGGGCACCAGAAAGGGTGCGATCTTGGTACTTTATGAATGATCATTGTCTCGTACAATGATAATGGCGCCTTCGGGCCCTCATGGACCATTTAGTACGGTGGTACCGGCGCGCTCCAGGGCCTTTATAGTTTCTGTATCCGGCTTCTTTGGTATTTACGAGGCATGGAAGAAAGTAATATAGAAAAGTATAACAAGAAAGCGATTATATGAAAATAGTATATAGATCTGATTATATGAAATTAGTACATGAGCCTGATTACATAGAAACGATCTGTGATAACGATCACATGAAAATAGAGAGCATAACAAATGATATAGTATATAAGTATGAAAGTAATATATGTATAAGAATATGACATGCACATAATAGGTTATGTAATATGAACCATTAGAAAGATAATAGATAAAATGATAAGTACTAGAATAAGAAATATATGATATGAATATATGATAGACATACCCTAAATGAATAGATGGAACATCTTTATGGAACACATGATAGAAATGCATAAGTGCTAAGAACGATAGAGATAAGTAAAAGATGACCAACACGAGGAATAAAGTAAAAGTATAGATAGGAGATATGTCAAAGACAGAGAACATGTGACATGCAATAGGAATGTAAAGATGATAAGAAATAAAAAGTTATATGAATATGTATAGATATATGAAATGCATATGTATAAGCTTGTGACGGTCACCATGGGTGGTTGTCCATGCTTATGTTCCCACTAAGCGTAAAGCTTAGCACTGTTGTTCAATCCGTGTAGGTACTAAAGAGGAAGTAGAAGACAAGGATAGAGGGCGTGACATCCCACATCGTGAGCTTGGGCCCGGCTCGAGAGATAGGTGCTCACGACACTGCTTCCATGATCTCTGATGTGTTGTATTAGATAGCAAATGTACATGTCTAAGTAAATGAGACTCAGTATATGTGTATAGATTTTGAGAGACACCACTCCGGTGGTAGTTCTTTTGTAAATGTAAATGATTTTTGTTGTCAATTGTTTGTATAGCCGCAGTACAAGTTCGACTGAGAAAGAGCTAGGTCGATAGGGAGTCGATATATAGTCGCCGGACTTGGTTTGGATCGCCCGTTCGGGTTGAGCAAGGAGTCGAGTGTAATAAGCGAGGCTTAGCGATGTGTCGTGACCCGGTCATTAAGGCGCGTCTGAATCGCAAAGTGTGAGACAATTAGATCCATCACCACCTCTTGCTCCATCATTATCTGAATCTTGAGTGAAATGGTGTGAAAATCTTTTAAGGAGATTATGTCGAAAGAAGCGATGGTAGATTAATCAGTAAATTCTTCATATATGAAAGTGTTGTGCCTCACAAAACAGACTCTCACCACTTCAAAAACATGATTGTTGGAGCACAACAAGCTGGTATGTGAAAATCAGTTTTCAATTTCTAATAACACTATTATCTTACATTATAATTGCAAACCATATAATTATTTACTTTAACTTGTAGGCATGGGAATAGAGCCACCCTCTCCATATGAAATAAAAAACAAATATTTGGATATGGAGTATAAAGACATGGAAGATTATGTGAATCTCAAAAGGGAGAAATGGAAGACTTTGGGATGCACAATTATGTCAGATAGATGGATTGGTCCCATGAAATTAAGCATCATTAATTTCATGGTATATTGTAAAGGAAGTATAATTTTTCTTAAGTCTGTTGATGCATCAGATAATATCAAAGACAACAAATACATTTATGGTTTGTTGAAGGACGTGATAAAGGAAGTTGGCAAATATTGTCTGAGTATTCTGAGACAATGGATTAGCATTTGTGAAATTTGGGAAGTGTTAATGAAAGTACGATTTACTATTTGGACTCCATTATGCGACACATTGCATCGACCTTATGTTTGTAGATATTGGTAAAGAAAGTGTTTCGGCTTGTTTACGATGCACGAAAAGATCACCAACTTCATCTCTGATCATGGTTGAATTCAACACTTTGCAATGATGAGAAAGGTTTATTAGTGGAGATATTGTGGGTCGGGGGGACTGACAAGATTTGCGACAAATTACATCGCCACTAACAAGTTTTCTAAAAAAATGGCTGATTTGAAGAAGATCTTTATTAGTGATGAATGAGCTTCTCACAAGCTTAGTTGGATGTCTGTTGGACGTGAGGTTGAAGGACTCATATTTAATCATGCATATTGGGAGAAGGTCTCTAACCTAGTGTTAATTTATGAGACACTATATACAATTCTTCGCATTGTTGATTCCGAAATCGTCATAACAATGTCATTTGTGTATGAATTGATTCGAGTAATGAAGCAAAATTTACATGCACTTAAAGCTAAAGATTTGGTCAAAAAAATCATCACAGGTCGTTGGGATAAAACCCTTAAACATCCTCTTCATACAGTAGGTAACTATTCAATATCATAATCACTTTTAATGCATATTATTTTCCTTTTATCACATACTAATTCTAAATCACTTTTGTAGCATATTATCTTAATCCAAGATTTTAATATAGACACAGGTTAGTAGTGACCTGAGTACTCGAGTTGTTCATATTTGGAAAATTATCTTCTCTGCGCATGGCTTGCGGTAATATTGGAAATGAGGTACACTAATATGCTATATTTTATTAATTGATTCAATTTATTTAGTTACACTTACGCATATATTGATTTGATAAGTTCATTTGAATTCCGCGACATAATGTTTGGATGTCGAAGAGGATTCGGTGATCAAGCAGTAATAACATCAAGAGATTTAATGGTTCCTGGTGAGTGTTGTTTCTCATTAAAAGATTAAAAGTAAAGTCCATCACCATATTATTATTAGATTTTGAATGTTAGTAATTTTTATTGCAGCTGAATGATGGTTTATGTATGGAAACCACGCTCCCACATTGAGGAATTTAACCCTTAAGGTTATGTTCCAAACTGCATCATCTTCAGCATGTGAGAGAAATTAGAGCATATTTGCTCTGATCCATACAAAATAAAGAAATCAACTAGCTTACCATCGGCTCTAATAATTAGTTTTTTGTTACTACAACATGAAACTAAAGGCCAATGAGATATGCAAATGGGGCGTAAAGTTATTTGAAAAGATTACCTTGATTTACTTTTCGACATTTCGGTAGAGTTTGGTGAAGAAGGGGATAATCAATTATTCGATAGGTTAGACCTCTCCATTTAGATGATGAAAATGAAATCTTGATCAGAATTGTACATGTTCGAGAAGCAGGTGTTGATGTTGAGCGGGTTTTATCTGAAGAAGTTCATAGTCAAAGCTTTAGTCAAGACAGTAGAGACTCATTTCAGCCCGTTGTCACTTCTCGATCCTCTTTTGATTCAAGTGTTGAACATAGTAGTAGACCTAGTTTTGTTGGTACTTCTACTACAGGCTATGATGGCTCAAGAAAAAAGGGGATCAATGATGGTCGTGATTTTAGAAATGCTGGTGGGGATAATGTAGATCAACAACAAAGTGAATATCCATTGAGTCCATTCACTGGTGAAGATGATTTCACACATCTTTACCGCAGATGAAGACCCGCAGTCACAGGAGAGTTAGTTAAGGTATTGGAGTCATTGGAAGAAGCCATGTAAAAATTAGACAAAGAAGGATGACCACGAACCTGATGAGGGGATTTGTTTTTGACTAGTTTTGAGTCCATGAGCATTGACGCTCGATACATTGATTCATCTAATGGCGTAACATTTTTATCTTTACACGATGAGTTATGAGTCGGCCTTCTTCACATCTATGAGTTCCATTAGTGAATATGGAATGATTAACTATCGCCATGATCCTTGAAATCTTGTCCAAAATTAAGTATAAAATCTGACGAGGATTTCAAGCGAGCATGTTAGTGAGTACTTTAGTTTTACATCCATTGAGAGGTTGTGGGTACAAGTCAAGTGTCACGCCTAGATTCGATCGGGCAGATTGGCGAATGCGGCAGGTTTCGGGGTGCAAAACCATATACTGGGACTCTTTACCTTTTTTTTTTTTTTTTTTTTTTTTTTGAGGTGAGACATACTGTGGGTATCTGAACAATTTTGTAATAACCAAGAAATCATTTACATATCTCAAAGAACTACTGTAGGAGTGGAGTGTCAGTGAAATCTATGCACATATCTTTAAGTCCATTCTTATACAAACACTTATACATATATGCAATACAAACATCGAGATCGCGAAAAAGCAGTCTTTGGTGGCACATCTGAGATGGCCGTCTTCTTCGGTGTGGAATGTCACATCCTCTATCTCCTCTTGTACCTACACGGATTGAACCCAGTGCTAAACTGCAGCTTAGTGGGAACATATAGACGATAACTGACCAATAACAATAATCATGATCAAATCTTTTTACATTTACTTTTCCTTATCGTATAACGAAGCTGAAATTGTATGTGACTTCTTTCGTATCATATTACGCATGAGTTTTATCCTTTTCGAGTTCCATATCATTATCATGGTGAAGTATCACTTCCATGTGTGTCTTTACAAGTTTCAATTCATATCTTCTACATGTATGACATGTCGGATCATATTGAAACAAACTTATCGTCTGATGACAAATCGGAACATATCGAAAGTCATATCAAATACATACATGGTCAAATTAGGTGATCATCGTTTAATTCATTTAGTTATCGTTTTATTAAATTTTAAGTTTTCAAAAAAGTATCTTCCTTGACGAATCCCGAGCTTATTGCGGTTGGTGAATCAATGGGCAGGTTCTCAGACATTTTCAATTTATCTTTTCAAAACATTTTATTTGGTTTTATTAAATTTTCTTTTCAAAGTGTCCACGACTGAATCTGACTCGGCGGTTGGTGAATCAATAGGAGCCGGTTCTCAGCGTTTTCAATTATCATCTCAAAACATACGTTTGGTTTTATTAAATTTTTCGTTTTCAAAGTGTATGACGAATCCCACAGGCTAGACGGGTTGGCGAATCGAGAGCGGGCGGTTTCTCAGGCATTTTCAATTATCTTCTCAAAACATTTGTTTATTGTTATTCCATTTAGACTTTTTAATTCGTTGAAACACTTCGTATGGGCAAGCCCTTAAGCATTTACAATTAACCGAATGCATTTTACAAATAATGCGTTTATATCCACATATACTCATGCTATTCATTTTAAGCATGCTTTCATTTTACATCTTTATCATATCCTGACATGCATTTTGATGCAATAATTCAATTCACAATTCAATTTATGAGATTTAAGCATATACATAAAATCCCATTACGCTCGTCAATGTTGGTTATTTCACTTTGACTATTTCAATTCACATTCCGGCCAGTTCCGTTTAATGAATCCAGCCCTTATTATCATTGATAATGTGCCTACGCATTTTAGTGGTCTCGTCATGGCGGGATGTTGTTTGGTGCACCGACATGTGGTATCACTTGTTCGGTCTCCCGTCTGGCGGATGTTGTTTGGTACCCGACATGTGAGTATCACTTATTAGTCTCCCATCATGACGGATCTTTGTTTGGTACCCCCGACATGGTATCAATTAAATGTCATGCGTAGTCATGACGGATCTTAGATTGGTGCATCGCGAGTGGGAACATTTCTTCCAATGTCGCCACCGTCGCGACGGATGCCGTTAGTGCATCGAAAGTCAAGTGGGACATTGGACAATTTCGAGAGGTGCCTTCGTGACGGATGTAAGTTTAGTGCATCCGTCGGCGGTTTATTCGATATATCAGCGAATTACATTTATGGCCAGTTGTTTAATGAATCCGTCTTTATCAACATTCCACATTCATTTGGTTTTCAAATATTACATTTTCAATTCCATTTTCCTTTCGTATTAACTTTTCGAAGTCTGCGCCAATCTATGTACTTATTTTTCATATATACTCATTCACGTACTCGAACATATACTCATTCATATACTCCATTCTCACGTATACTGCGTTCATATACTCATTCTGCACGTACTCATTTAAATGCTACTCATTCATATGCTCCATTCACATACTACGTTCACATACTCATTCGTAGTAACCATTTCATATACTCATTCATGCTCATTCTGTATACTCGAACCATGTGTGCTCATTGCTAATTTCATATACTCATTCATATACTCATTCCACGTACACTCATTCAACTATAGTAGTTCACATATAATTCGTGCTCATTTCATATACTCATTCATATACTTTTGACGCATCTTTCATTCGCGTATTTAACTTTATCGTTTGTTATCTTTTCGGTATATGTGATAATAATCATATATAACTTAACCACATTATGTGTTCATGACAAATTTCCTTTCATGTGTTCATATTCGTGTTTTAGTTCGTTTTCATTTCCATATCACATTCATGTTTTGCCAAGACACATCTATACATATTGCATTTCTTGTTTATAATACATTAGCTTCTTACCATGTATTCCAGTGCTTTAGCAATGATTAAGTCGCTTGGTACAGCTGAGAGTTTCAATTTTCAGACAAGATCTTGGGCACCAAATGCCATTAAATAGCATATGGTTAGATTCTAGACTCAATGAGGCTTTCCATAGAGTCTAAGAATACCCATAATGGAGTCCTAATCGAAGGAGTTATGCAACAGCAAGTCGACAAAAATCACGACTTGGTAAAGACTCAAGTATGAAAGAAGCAAAGAAGCCCACCGTCTTTTTGTCATTTTTTGGGATCTTAACTTCACATTTGACACTGGTATTTGTACTAATTTGAAGCTAAGGTGCTATGCGTCTCTTCTCCAACTGGAATCACCCAACCTGAGCACCGAAACTCAAGTTATGTCCTAAACAACCCGACTACCCGATGTTCAAAAACAACCAGAATTCGCTTAAACATCGGGGCCTAATTTTGAGTGAATTTCTTGGGCCACATAAAATCATAATTTTGAAGGCAATTCTATTTGTGGATATTTGGTTTTCCTTGAAGTCTTTTTTAACCAGCAACTTGAATCACTCAAATCGGATTAGAAATGAGAAAGTTATGGCCAAACATTTAACGCCGCTCAAAAAACAGTAAAACGTAACACTACTCGTATCGTAAGAGCAACTCGACCGCACTTACAAATTTCGACCTTGGCCTGCACGTGGGTTTTCTTCACTTTTTCCATAGATTGCTACCCAAATCAACTCAATATTCTATATACACTTCAAAACCACTCCAAATTCATCTTGAAATCTCAATTTTACTCAATTCATCTTTCATTACATATCTTTCTTCAAACTTTTCATGAATTACTCCTAAAAACAAATCTATAATGGGTCATAACTCATACATAAACCAAATACAAGGATTTGTTAGGTTTACCCTTAACCCAAACTCCTTTACTTTGCAATTAAACCATGAATCCCAATCAAAGGAAAGGATTCCATGTTTTCTCAGACATTTGGGGTTTTACCCACCTTACTCTCAATAATTTTTGGGTTAGGATGAAATCCTATCAAAACCCTAGAAAAAATCAAATGCCAACAAGAAACCCATGTTGGGATGAAATTTTATCAAACCCTAGGTTTGGGGCAAGCTACTAACCATGCAATTGTATGGAAATTCATACAAGAATTCATAGTTCCATACTCTTTTCTCTTCCTTTCTCCTTCTCTTTCTCTTCTTTCTTTCTTCCCTCTTCCTCTTCTTCTTCTCCTCCCCTTCTCCTCTCTTCTTTTATGGTTTGTTCTCCCCTAAAATGAGACCAAATTTGGTCTTAAATCAAACATCTATCCTTAGGCCATGTTTGGCTCCCAAAAACCCATTTTTTTTGGGTTAAGTTTTCATTATTTCACTTTAGTCCTTAGGTTCTTCCCTTTTTGCAATTCAATTTATGCCATATTCTAATTTAGCCCCTAGTCTTTCCCTTTTATGACCACTAGGTCCTCAAGTGGTAAATTACATATTTACCCTTTTGATCTCATATAAATATCCGGATTTCTCATTTTATTTCCCGAAAATTCATATTTAACTTTCATTAAACCCTAAACACGTCCCTCGAAAAACTACTAGGGTATATTTTCGGGGTGTTGGCATCAAGACATTTACGTGACGACACGTTTCATTTACGTGATCTAATTCCTGATACCCTCCTGTGATTCCCGGTGGTCCCGCCTAGTGAAGTTCCACTGTACAGTCCCTAGGGAAGATACGGTGGAGCTCCACTTTAAGGAGGGAAGTAAACACATGCATTAGTTTAATATCCCAATTATATATAAAAGTCCCACCACATATATAAATAAGGACCTATAAAAGTTCAATACGAATATCGTGAAAGATTCTAAGCAAAGATTCTCAGAATTTAAATCAGACAAGCAGAGATGAATAAGTCCAATACAACAAACAAAACAGATAGAAGCGAGCAGTACGGAAGTCATGGAAGAGCGGTGTCGACCGGGCGCGAAACAGTTCCTACGAACTGTCTGACCAGTGGAACAGATGAAACAACAACGAGATAATAAATCTCAAAGTTGGAGCGATATAGTTTATAAGGAAAATAACATTTTTTATTTTCGAAATTTCTTTCTCTCAAAACCTTCCGCTCACTTTAAAAGGTTCCCGCTTAGAAACTTTTCGCAAAGCCCAACTTTACCTCAAGACCAATATAAATCATGCTCACCAATTTAGCCGACACAATGTTAAGAACACTATAATCTAAATTGTACACAACATAAGGTCAACCACGTAATAAATAACCATGAAAAGCACCATAACCAAGTATTAAAATAGTATACCATGTCTCGAAATCAACAAACGCACCATACCATGTATCCATCATAAACCGCCTTTCCAGAAGTCCTACCACGACACCGCGGGCAACTAATGCACCTGTGGTTACACCTGGCCATCACGTGACAACTAATAAACCTCCAGGTAGACCCGGCCATCACGTGGCAACTAACAAACCTCTAGGTAGACCCGACCATCACGTGGCAACTAATAAACCTCCAGGTAGACTCGGCCATCACGCGGGCAACGACAATCCTCGCAAGCCCGCCACGTGCAACTAATAAACCCGTAAACCCGCCATCACGTGGCACCTAATAAAACCTCCGTAAACTCATTCCATCACGTGGCACCTAATAAACCTCCGGGTAAACCTGGCCATCACGTGGCACCCAAGGAACAAAATATCGGTAATTACGGATATATCGGTACTTGGATTTTACTTGACATATCTAAAATATCAGAAATACTCCGTGGGATATTTCGACAAAATATCTATGAAAAGCCGGTAAAAATTAATAAAAATACTTTGGAAATTCATGAAAATACTTTGTTGAACTTTATAAAAGACATAAATAAGCAAATATACACTTATTGAAAATAATATTCATTATAATTTATCGAGAAACAGCATTACAATAGTAATTTAAAAAACTAAATGAAGACGATGCGGCCCATTACATTATTTCATGAGTATCTATCTACAAGATAATATTCATAACAAGATCTTCAAAATATTGAGATAAATCACAAATAAAAAATAATTTGAGAATTAAATGGAGCTTTGATGTGTATGGATGAGTTTGTAAAGAGATTGATAGA
Source organism: Tetrastigma voinierianum (assembly GCA_016808115.1). Taxonomy (NCBI): domain Eukaryota; kingdom Viridiplantae; phylum Streptophyta; class Magnoliopsida; order Vitales; family Vitaceae; genus Tetrastigma; species Tetrastigma voinierianum. Next base: position 1,089,464 of record JAEQBH010001943.1, on the reverse strand, counting down.
TTTTATGGGTATTTATAAAATTCTTAGCCAAAATAGTGATTACCGATATTTACCGACATTTGATCGATATTCCACCGAGTATTTACCGATATTTACCATATTTATCGATATTTTACCTAGAGCATACTTTTCAAAAATTCCCGCACAAGCCACAATGCGGTTTCACGCCACTATTTTTCGCGAAAACGTATTTGCTCGATGCTGCATTAAAATCATGACGACCGATTTTCCTCCGACGATTTTTCCACCCATTTTCTTCTAAGGCCTAAATTAAAACTAATTTTTCGGGCGAACATCGGCCGAAAAACCGATTTTTGTCTCGTGGCACCTAATAAACCTCCAAAGTGAACCCCGTCCATCACGTGTCTAATAAACTCGGGTAAAACCCAAGAATCACGTGGCAATTAATAAACCTCCGTAAACTTTACCATCACGTATAACTAATATAACCGTTCCTTTACTCACATGTACTTTCCCAACAATACCGTATTAGAGCTCATTCCAATAAAATCAAGACCCCTTTTAAAAAACAATAGTTTTCAAGGTGGTATATAACCTCAATTCACGTACTCAAAATATCCCAACACCACAGACTCATCCACGAACTCAGTAAAACCTTCAAATAGTTAAAATGTAGACAAAACTCACATGAAATGATAACTTGTTTAATATGAGACCGAAAATCATATATGTATGCAACCAACCATCTGATCAAAACAATATATATGTAAAATATTAAATCATAATAGGATATAATAACATAATACCCCCAAATCATTTAAAACATATTAACCACCACCGACTACGCACGCCACTTTGTTCCCCAGCTCGTTTCCTCATTTACTGCGTGAGTGCCTCGTGAATATAAATAAAATACCAATTTAGGCTCCAATAATTGAACCAACGACACGATGCCCCGGGTGCCTTAAGATAATTTTAACTATGAAACCCAATAAATTCGAATTTATTGTGCCTAATTACATACAGCCCTATAGACCGATATCAAAATTGGGGCTTTTCGCCCGGGAGCTAATTTCTCAAATTGAACCACCCACATTCATAACAACATCCACTTCACTAATCCATCTCCAATTTTGCCTAACTCGGTTCAACCGTACTAATTTCAATCCAAATTTCTGCACCCGAAAAAAATGGAAAACTAACCAAACGATGTCTAAAATTACAAACCATATCAATGGAAAGCCCAAGAGACTGTGAACTCATCAGCATTCATTACCTTGGTCCAACAGCCGCTGTGGTGGCCGGAAATCCTCTATCCAACAAATACAACTTTGCTCTGCTGTGATCTTTCAACCGTGAGGAATCTGCAAGCACCACTTCGAAATGAGTTCAGGGGGTCCAAAAATGGTGGGAGGGAGGTGTGGGTGGCCTAGTGGCCGAAATGGCCGAACCGGGGCAAAATCTCGTGACCAATCCGTGGTCGCCGCCGTCACGGGCCCGATTCGGGCGCGTCCGACTGGGCGGGTCGGCCGTGAAACTCACCGGGCGTGGTCGCCTCAAGTCCTCTCCCCGGCCTCAAGGCCAGCTGGGTGCCTAAGATGTGCCCTCCTTGTCCAAGACTCCACGGCCAGAATGGGTCAAACAACCCAACCTTGGTGTTCACGATTTCGGGAGAGTTTTTCCCAGGGTTTTTGGAGCTCAAGATGGTGTTTTAGGCTGTGGTTTCCATTTGGCACCCAAATTTATGTTTATATAGGCTAGGTCGCTTCGTAAAACCCCAGACATACTCTTTTTGGACACCGATAAAGCGTCAGATGACTTCTCATACATGTAACTTTATCCGTAGTCTGACCGTGACGCTCCGCCTGCCTACGAACTCACAGATTTGACGGTGTCTACGAAATGGTGATTTAGTTAACCTAAAACTATTCGGTCCTCTGGAAAGTCAACTTGGGCCCACATACTAAGTGTTGGTCAAACTTGGTCAAACTTGGGCCTAAATGTTAAAACTGTATTATTTGGTACTGGTCGTTATAACCTACCCCCTTAAAGAAAATTCTCATTCACGAAATTCAGACTGTGTCACAAGTGAAGAGACAGGTACCGTCCAGATTCGTCCCTCCCGCTCCCAGTCGCCCTCCCTCGACTGTGTGGTTTCTCCACATAATCTCTACTAAGGATATTGTTTCATGGGCGGCCCTTCTCTCTCTACCCGTAATCCGTGACCGGTCATTCTCGAGGATAAGCTCATCCTCGCTGAACTCGCATTCCAACACATGTGAGGAATCGTGTATATATTTCATGGAGCATGGAGATGTGGAAAACATTATGGACTCGAGAAAGCTCCTCCGGCAAGTCTAATCTATAAGCCACTGGACCTATCCTCTCAACAATCTCAAAAGGTCCAATGTAGCGAGGACTTAGCTTCCCTCGCTTCCCAAAGCGACACGCCCTTCCAAGGAGAGCTTCAAGAATACTGACCAACCTCGAACTCAAGATCCTTCTTCGTCATCTCGCATAGCTCTTTTGCCTATCCTGAGCTGCTTTCAACCTAGCACGTATAACATTAACCTTGCCCATCGCTGCTTGCGACAATCTCAGTGGCCTAGTAACTTCCTTTCGCCAGCTTCCCATTCCAACATACCGGAGTGCACGGTTTCATACAATGCCCCTATAAGGTGACATCTCAATGCTTCGAGTGGATAGCCGTTGTTATAAGTGAACTCGCTAAAGGTAGATATTCATTCCAATGTCCTCAATTGCGTGACGCGTATGACCTCAAATATATCCTCTTAAGGTTTGAATAGTCCTTCCATTGCCCATCTATTCGAGGGTGAAACGCGGGCACTATATTTAACCACACCTAGCTCCTCATCACCCTTCCAAACCCTGAGGTGAATCGTGGATCTCTCAGCTTCTGAGATGATCGACACTCGGGCACCCCATGCAAACTCACTATATATCCATGAAGAGTTCCGCTTAGTTTCGAGGGGAGAATCACCATTAGGTAGGAAATGTGCGGACTTGGTGAGCCGATCAACTACTACCCAAATGCCGTCATGTCTCTGAGTTGTGGGAGGGAGCTGAATACAAAACTGGCTGATGTGCCCATTTCCATTCCGAAAGCACCCGCAAGGGCCGCAGGTCCGAAGGCTTGGTCGCCTTTACTGGGCTGACAAACTACACTCTGGATACATACTCACCTCTCTTTCATCCCCGACCTCACCAATAATATTCCTTCAGCGTACGGTACATCTTGGTACTACCGGGGTGCATAGCATAAGCGGAACTATGGGCTTCCCCCAATATTTGCCCTTTTAACTCTTCAGCTGCTGGAACACAAAGTCTAGAACCAATCACCAAGGCTCCATCGTCTCTAATAGCAAAATCCGACTGTTCCCCTTCTTCGACCTTCCTTCTCATGCTCATCAAATAGGGATCTTCTAGTTGTGCCTCGAGAATTTGATCTACAAGTATCGGTCGTAGTTGGAAGCTAGCAAAAAGTGCTCCTGAAACATGCATCCCCAACTCAACACCCAACTCTCGCAATTTGACCATCAACGGAAGTTGTATGGTCTGCATATAGGCCAAAGAGCCTGTAGACTTCCCGCTCAAGGCGTCTGCCACTACATTCGCCTTACCTGGATGGTAGTCAATAGTGCAATCATAATCCTGGCACTCCATCCACCTCCTTTGCCTTAAGTTTAACCTCTTCGGGTAAACAAATATTTAAGGCTCTTATGGTCTGCAGAACATCCGCACGTCGCCCGCATAAAGCAATGCCTTCCACGCCTTCAATGCGAAAATTACTCGCGTTAGTTCCAAGTCATGGGCAGGATAATTCAAATTTCGTGTTTCTTCAATCGTCTGAAGCATACGCCATAATCCCTTATGTTGCATCAACACGCAACCTAAACCCCGATATTTAAGCATCGTCAGTAAACCTCAAACCCCTCGTCTGCCTCCGGTACGTCGAATAGGGCCGATGTTAACCTTCCTTAAGTGTTTGGAAGCTTCCTCACTCCGCCGCCCACTCAAACTTAACTCCTTTCCCGGTCATCCCATGAAGTGGTCCCGCTTATCTTTGAGAACCCTCATGAACCTCGCGGCACACCCGCTAACCCTAGGAAACTCCGCACTCACACCGCAGTGGGTCACTCCCACCCGCCACTGCTTCCACCTTCTGAGGGTCCACATAAATGCCATCAATGGACACCATGCCCGAAATCCCACTCTGGCCAAACCTCAAAACTTCACATGAAAGAACTTGGCACAAGATGTCGCTGAACGAATACCAAACCCGCCGTTATGCTCCAACTCTCCCCTCGAAAGAGCACCAAGATATCAAGCCGATGAAGACAATGACAAACCGATCCAAGTATGGACGAAAGACCCTATTCATCAAATCCATGAAAGTTGCCAAAATGTGAGTCCGGAAGACATCACTAGAAACTCCATAATGCCCATATCTCATTCTCGACGCCTTGGGAACGTTCGATTCCCTAATCCTTAACTGATGGTACCCTGACCTCAAGTTAATCTTAGAGAACACTTTTGCACCCTGGAGCCGATCAAATAAATCATCAATCCGAGGCAAAGGATATTTATTACGAATGGTGACCTTATTCAACTGTCTATAGTCCACACACAACCTCCAAGTACCATTCTTCTTCTTCACAGTCAACACCTACAAGCCCCCAAGGTGAAATACCGGGGCTTAATAAATCCCCATCCACCGCCTCTCAGAACAAGGCTTCAACTCTTTCAACCCACTGCGCCATCTCTATAAGGTGGTATGAGATAGGAGTCAGCACTGTGAACTAAGTCGATGGAAAGTCTGTCTCGCTCGAGGTAGACTCCGGAAGATCGCGAAGGAAACACATCTAGGGAATTCCTCACCACGATACATCCCTCCAATCTCACTTCCATCGCCACGAGAGTCAACCACGTGAGCCAGGGTACCCTTACAACCTTTAAGTAAACCATCTAGCGTAAATGGCGTAAATCAAACCCGAGGGCCGCCTCCGTTCTCCGTGCATAGAAGATTACTTATTGGTAGTCCCGCCGCCTAAGTATCACTCTCTTACGAATAACCATCGAAGCATAGTTTGAAGCAAGCCAATCCATCCCAAGAATTACATCCAACCTCAGACGGCATTATCAACCGCTCTATATTCGACTTCACAGAAAAACAAGCTACCTTTAAGCATTTGGCTAGCCATATAGGACTCTCCTGCGGTGTAGCAATCTCTGCCACAACCCAAAGGAACCGGAGTTCCCCGACTGCGGTAACATACTCCACGTGAAATAAAAGAGTGTGTAGTCCCCGGATCGATGAGTACACGGCATCGGGTCACCAAAAATAGATAATGCACCACCACGCCGGGGTGGCCAGCGCCTCCCGACCGTCATCGAGTCCCCGCCCCAGCAGGTGGGCCGTCCCCGTCCTCGCCTACGCCGTGCGCACCGCTGTCCCGCAGACCGGGCTGAACCACCCGAGGTCCGCCCGCCCGCGTATCCGGGTCCCCCCATGTCCACTAGCTCACTGAACCGAGCACCTGAGCCCGACTCTGCATGGTCGACCTCGATAGGGCAATCCTCTGAAATGCTCTGCCCCCCGCACCGTGCATGTATAATCCCACCGCGTGGTCCATCATGAACCTTGCCACATACGTCACAAGGCGAACGGAAACCGCCTCGGTCTGCAGACCCTTGAAAATAGCTACTGCCACTGCTCACTGGTCGAAATCCAGAGCCCTGTGTGTGTCCACCTCTCTGGAGCCCGCTACTGCTGGGTAATTCATCGCCTGGCCCCCACCGGATCCTCGCCGCCCAAGTCCCAGAGCCGAAACTACCTCTTGACGACCCTCGACCGGGCCTCAAGACAATCCATCGATGACCGACGCCGGGTCCTACAGACGTAATCGTCTCTACCCTGTGAGCGGCGTCTCTCATCGATTGGTACGTGGGATGATCGGACCCTGAGAGGCTCAAAGCTATCGTCTCAACCAACTCGCCGAAACCTCCTTCTTGTCACTTCATCCCCAACCAAATTTTGGGCGTAACCGATAACTCGAACTCAAGGCCAGATCGTAAACCATCATACTAACTGAGCTGGTGTCTCGAACTCCAGCCTCTCGTCTCAACAAAGGCCGGGGGCAAAACTGTGAAAGGCACCCTTGAACTCGCGCTCCATGTGACGCTTTCCTAGTCCTCTCATACGCCCACCACTTCCCATTACCCTCGAGCAAAACCCAACACACTCGTCTCATCCTGACACCGCATACCCCCGCCCGTAATCTTCGTGTCATCTACCCAGGATAGGGCCACCATGGGGTCCGTGGCGCCACCATGGGGTCCGTGGCGCCATCATAACCAACCCGGCCCCGCCCACGAGCCCGATCAACAAAAGACTACCGTTGAACCCACTCCTTCCGCTGATCGAGCCAGCGCCGACAAGATTTTCTTCATAGTTAGTACCAGCTCTCCCACCAAAGCTCGTCGACCTTCGCCTACCCCAGCGCCATCCGTATGAGAACTACTCCCAAGAATCAAAGAGCGTAATCCCGTCCCACAATAAGGTTAGGAAGGTATACAAAACACTCGGATGAGTCGCACAAAGAATGTACAACCCCAAGGAATTTAGAGCCTAGAGCTCGCTACTGCCGACAGACTAGACACTGATACCCTCCCAGATTCTAGCGGTCCTGCCTAGTGAAGTTCCACTGTAAACTCCTAGGGAAGATACGGTGGAGCCCACTTAAGGAGTGGAAGTAAACACATGCATTAGCGTTTAATATCCCAATTATATATAAAAGTCCCACCACATATATAACAATAAGGACCCATAAAGTTCAATAATGGTCATCGCAAAGATTCTAAGAGTATTTCAGAATTTAAAGGTACAAGTAGATGAATAAGTCCAATACAACAAAACAAACAGATGTAAGCGATAGAGTACTCTTAAGCCGCGGAAGAGCGGTGTCGACCATGCGTAAACAGTCTCACGAACTGTCCGGGACTCAGGAACAGATTTAAAACAATAACGTGAGATAATAAATCTCAGTGAGTGGCATAGTTTATAAGGAAAATAACATTTTTATTTTCGAAAATTTCTTCTCTCAAAACCTTCCGTTCACTCTTTAAAAGGTTCCCCGTTTAGAAACTTTTCGCAAAGCCCAACTTTACCCCAAGACCAACATATGTAAATCATGCTCAAATATTTAGCCGACACAATGTTAAGAACACTATAACTGAATCACACAAATATAAGGTCAATCACGTAATAAAATAACCAAGAAAAGCACCATAACCATAAGTATTAAAATAGTATACCATGTTCGTAAATCAACAACGCACTCATACCATGTGTATCCATCATAAACCGCTTCCAGAAGCCCGACCTCACACACCGCGGGCAACTAATGAACCCGCGGGTTACACCCGGCCATCACGTGGCAACTAATAAACCTCCAGGTAGACCCGGCCATCATGTGACAACTAACAAACCTCCAGGTAGACCCGGCCATCACGTGGCAACTAATAAACCTTTAGGTAGACCCGACTATCACGTGGCAACTAATAAACCTCCGGGCAAGCCCGACCATCACGTGGCAACTAATAAACCTCCGGGTAAACCTGGCCATCACGTGACACCTAATAAACCTCCAGGTGAACCTGTCCATCACGTGTCATCTAATAAACCTCCGGGTAAACTCGGCCATCACGTGGCAATTAATAAACCTCCGGGTAAACCCGCCCATCACGTGGCAACTAATATAACCGTTCCCTTACTCACATGTACTTTCCCAACAATACCGTATTAGAGTCATTCCACAAAATCTCAAGATCCCCTTTAAAACACAGTTTTTCAAGGTATATAACCTCAATTCACGTACTCAAATATCCCAACACCGCGCACTCCATCCACCTAACTCGCAAACCTTCAAATAGTTAAAATGTAGACAAAACTCATGAAATGATAACTTGTTTAATATGAGAATCAAAATCATATATGGCAAACTAACCATCCGATCAAAACAAAGATATATGTAAAACATTAAACTGTTAAATAGATATATAAACATAATACCCCAAATCATTTAAAACATATTAACCACTCACCGACTACGACGTCACTGCTCTCGCAGCTCGCCTCGTCGCGCGGAGTGCCTGTAATATAAATAAAATACCACTTAGGCTCTAATAATTGAACCAAAGACATTGGCATGCCCCGAAGGCCTTAGTATAATTTTTAGAACTATGAAACCCGCTAAATTTGACCCCAACGCCTAATACACGTTGTGCTCCTATAACCCGATACTAAAATTGGGGCTACCTCGAGCTAATTTCGAAATTGAACCGCCAAATAATTCATAACAACATCCAATTTCACTCAATCCATCTCCACTCGCTTAACTCGACCAACCCACTCAATTTCACCAAACTTCTCGTAATTAATTCGAAAAATGGAAAAACTTAAATCCTCAACGATGTCCAAAATTTACAAACCACATATCAATGAAAGCCCAAGAGACTAGAACTCATCAGCATCTATTTACCTTATCCAATAAATTAACGGTGGTGGCTTCGAAACTCTATCCAACAAATAATTTCAACTTTGGTTTTCGTCAGATTCTTCAACCGTGAGAATTCGCAAAAGGGACCAATTAAATGCCCAAAATTCAAAAAATGGTGGGAGGAGGTGGGTGGCCTGGCGGCCGGAAATGGCAGGAAAATCAAGAAAATCCCGCGGATCCCATACTGTCGCCGCTTCACGTCCGACATCCGGGCGCATCCGGCCGGCGGTCAGTCGCGGAAATCTCACCGGCGTGGTCGCCTCGGTCCTCCTCCTCGGTCGGGCGCGGTTGCGCTGCGGCCGTGATGCCTCCTTTGGGTCCAAGACTCCACGGTTAGCAAATTATCAAACGACCTAACCTTGTTCAAGATTCGAGTAGTTTTCCAGTGGTTTCTGGAGCTCAAGATGGTGTTTTGGGGGCTAGGGTTTCATCGGGCACTCAAAGTTATGTTTATATATGGCCTAGGTCGCCGGCAAAAACCCTGCATATTACTGACACCGATAAAGGCCACAGATGCACTTCCTCATACACGTAATTTTTTTATCCGTAAGTCGGATCAGAATGCCCGGGCCTGGTTTATGAACTTGTCTCGACGAGGTCTACTTAAATGGTGATTTAGCTAACCAAACTATTCTGGTCCGAAAGTCAACTTGGGCCCACATACTAAGTGTTGGTCAAACTTGGTCAAACTTGGTCAAACTTGGTCAAATGTGTTAAAAACTCGTATTATTTGGTACGGGTCGTTACATTTGATCCTATAATCAATATTATCGGAACACTATGTTTTGGTATGAGTATTGTCTTCACCAATATGGGATCCCTTCATCAAATGTTGCAATGGAGCCACATCAATCTTCATTTTGGTTTTGAAAGACCATTGCAATGTAATATCAATGTGTATATTTGATTATTAATGTCATTTTTACACTTTTACAAAGTATTTCCATGAATTTCAAAGTATTTTTGTTAATTTCCGATATATTGATATTCATGTAAAAATATCCATTGATATATCTGATATATCCGTAAAATATAAGTACTGATATATCCGTCGAAACCGATATTTTTAACTTTGGGAAAAAGGCACCACTTCTAGATTAGAGAAAGAGGCATCAACATCTACTCGGCCCGAGTGCCTTAGTGAATATGAAGAGAGTGATGATGACATTCACACTCCATATGAGAGTGAAGAAGAAGATATAAGTGTGAGGAGAAAAAGGACTTGTGGAGAGGTTGTCAATGAGAACACAGACTTCTCAACATTTAAGTGGAAAGTAGGATTGAGATTTCCAAATAGAGATGCATTTAAGAAAACAATTATTAAGTATGTAGTAACAAATGACAGGAACTTGAGCTTTGTTGTCAGTAACAAGAATAAGCAACAAAGACTTGGGGTTAAGTGTTTTCCAGGGTGCCCTTTTAGATTGTACGCATCTTGGGACTCATGGAGGGCTTGTTTTGTTGTTAAATCAATTGATTGTGAGCATAGTTGTAACATAAATATAGAGACTAACAAGAAAATGAAGTCAACATGACTAGCTGATCAATTTTTGGAAGTGTTTAAAGCAAGACCCCATTGGCCTACAAATGAAATTATTGAGGCTGTTAGGAGGGCTTACATGGTGAGTATTAAGAAGGATCTTGCATATAAGGTTAAATATTATGCACATAGAATGCTTCATGGGTCTATGCAAGACCATTATAACAAGCTTGTAAGGTATTTGGAAGCCCTAAAGATTGCAAGCCCATAGACTTTTCTGTTATTGGTGACAAATCCATATAAGAAAACATTTCCACCAGTTTTTCATAGGCTATTTGTTTGTTTTGATGAACTAAAAAATGGTGGTTAGAAGGTTGTAGGAAGATCATATGTGTTGATGCAGGTTTCTTGAAGACTTTTCTTGGTGGACAATTGGTCATTGTGGGAGTGGATGGTAATGACTGATGTACCCCATAAAGAGGGGGCAAATGGAGGCGTAAAATATTGATTCTCGGTACGGTTCTTCATCGTAAGTGATCGTACGCATGAAGGCAAGTGTTGCGTATCATCCTTATGAGCATCACGTGATATGCAATCATAATCTCTACATTAACTTTTTAGATATTGTATATAATGACAATTAGATAACTGATGTTGTTTTGTTTATTTTATGTTTAGGGAATTATGAATGTTGTACAAACAATACTTCCCTATGCTGAACATAGACATTGTGTCGATACATTTTTGCCAAATGGCATAAGTCATTCAAAGGGAATGAAAACAAATTCTTGTTTTGGAAGGCAACTAAGACATAACATGGCAGACTATAATGAAGCATTGCATGAAATGGAAAATGTAAAACATGATGCAACTGCTAGGTTTAGAAGGGCCAATCCTAAAATCTTCTGTAGAGCATTTTTGAAAACAGACACAAAGGCTGATGTTATTGTTAACAACCTTGCTAAAACCTTCAATGGGTATATAATTAATGCATGGACCAAACATCTAATATATATGTTGGAAGATATTAGAACAACCTTGATGCAAAGATTGGTGATGAAGAGGCAAGAGATGGAGATGACAATTTATGTGTTATGCCCAAGAATACAAACAAAGTTAGATAAGGAAAAAGAAGAGGCTGCTAACCGCTTCCCAATGCCTTCCAACAACTTGATTTTCCAAGTGAATCACAAGATGGATTACCTTATAGTAGACACGGGTGGTAAAACTTTCACATGCAGGAAATGGGACATGAGTGACTACCTTGTTGCCATGCAGTTTCTTGTATTTTTTTTTTATCTCGTATGAATGTTGAAGACTACAGCCTTCATCAAGTCAAGTTTGTGAAGCCCCAAATCCCGGGGTGTCTCGTTGACAACCCGTCAACCTGCAGAATACCTGTGTCTCATATTATGAGACCTATACATGAGTAAAAATGGTCACTTGGGCCCATACATTAATACTCACTAAAATACATCAACTATATTACCATAGTTTAAGAGTTGATACATCACTCTTAATACAAACATATTTTAAGATTTAAAGTTTTAATACATGTTATACAAAATGAATATCAAAGCCACATGTCGGCTTACTTCTCAAAGCGGCCTATAATGGGTGTCGTCCTCTCGTACACCTCAGACCGAAATAATGATCTCGATAGGGCGAGAATTAAAGATATAATCTCCTACATGGGTTACTCCCCACCTAAGTGCACATGTAATGACAACCAAACACACTCAAGCAAATACATGATCCTAATTGAATGCCTACATGCCCAATCCCATGTCTCGAGTCCTCACCGACTCCCTCACACATGCTTAAGCCAAATGTGAGAAAAATACAGTTTTCAAAACAAAAGGTTTTGCTCGAAAACCACTACCGAAGCCTGCAAATATATTTGACAACCCTCCGAGGTGAATTTCTTGGTAATTCTTCGAATGGGCCATGGGTCCGCTCCGAGATGAACTCGCTGATTAATCCTCCAAAGCAATTTTTCGGAAAATCTTCCTTTAAATTCCTTTCACAACCATTTTCCTTTTTTTTTATTTTCTTTCATGTCATGCACTCACACTTAGCATTCTAGGGTGCCCCGGTGCATATGGAATGCATTATGCCAATTCCAAACAATTCATGTTAATATATAAATCATGCACATATTAACAAAATTTAATTCACATACATCATGTTATTCAATCCATGGCGATAACATCAAAATTAGCTCACATGGGCTAATAACAATCAAAGCAATTCATTTTGAATCACCCAAACAACAAAAAAATCACACACAAATCACATGAACAAGTGAAACCCTAGGTCGCGAATCGTCTCACGACCCCACAATAGGGATTTTCTTCACCCTGGCTCAAATATTTCGAGACAAAACACTAATATCCAGCCTCAACAAATCCTCATCCATTAAAATGGCTCTACCAAAGAACAAACCAAGCAGAGAAGACCCCTACCTCTTGAGTCAAGTTTCTAACTCCACAAAATCGATGTCCACGTGTAGCCCTCAGAACGTAGACTCAACTTTGTTTAGCTCGATGAGAATCGACAAACTGAAGCCCGGAAATCTAGAGATAAGTCACACTTCTCTAAAAACCAAATTCTTTCCCTACTAACGCCTCGTTTTTAGCAAACCCGGAAGATTATGGTTTTTTTTTGTCTTTATTTTAATCTTTTCACTTAACTCCTTTTGTGTCCTTTAGTTTGATTTCAAAAGCTTTTTGACACATGGCTTAATCTAAGTCATTCATCTCCATCCTCTTACTAATCATGCAACATGTGTCACATTAGTACATATAGTAGGTGTAACGCCCCAAAAATACCCTAGAATTTTTATAATAATTTTTATTATATATTCCGGGTACGAATTGAGCCAAACTTGGGTTTTTCTAGGAAAATTGATAAGTTGACAAATTGTGAAATGTAAATTGAAAGTGTGAGCATATGCTTTAATATTATATGCTAAAAATGAGAAACTGAGTGAACCCGGAAATAAATCCATGTGAAAAAGGGCAAATGTAGAAAAAAATTAAAATGGGAGAACTGGTAATAATTGTTATAAAGAATAAATGTCTAAGTGAATTTTATGATAAATGAATGGCCAAAGTAATAGAGACTAAAATGGAAAATTGATTTATCATACAAACAAGGGGCTTATGGGGAATAAGTGATTTAAGACCAAAAGAAAAAAATGAGAAATGATAAAAAGTGTGTAGGCCAAACAAGACCTTACACTTAAGTGGGAATATAAAGGCCAAAAATGTGGTCTTAGGGCTCATTATATGAGCACCCTGCTTTTAAGGAAGCAAAGAGATGGGTAGGCTGTGGGGAGAAGCTAGGGTTTGGCTAGAGATCAAGTTTTGGTTGACTTTGCTTCCCATTCCTTGCTTCCTAAGAGACCAAGCAACATACAAGAAGAGATTTGAAGAGGTTCAAGGTAATAAATCAAAACCCTAACTTCATCCTATTTGATTTGGATTTTGGGGAAAAGCCCTAACTTGAGAGAAAAGGGTTTTCATTGATTCTAAACCACTTTGGAGTTGTTTTTGGTAGATTCCATGGTGGATTTTTGATATGGGACGAATTGGAGAAGATTTGTGGAAGAAAAATGAGTGAAAATGCCAAAATCCCGCATTTTTGGGCAAAAACTCCGTAGGGTACTGTCAGTCCTTATTCGTATGTCGACCATTCCCAAGCGTAGGGAATTACAAACTTGTCTAGCATTGTAATACCGTGGAGTCCAGGTCATCTCCACAGGAGTGGTCCGATGAAGTTGATCGCAGGAGCTACTCTCCCAAAAAGTGTGATTTAAAGAGAATTGGTAGGTTGTGCTGTTTGACCAATGGTTGATCGGGTTTGAATGTTTTGAAACAAAGACAATTGTCGGGATTGTTAGGTTCCACTCACTTCGATCATGTAAGTCCCACCTCTTATTTTACAAACTCATCTAGAAACCATTGATAAATGGTCTTTGATGCAGAATTTATCTTTAAATGCCTTTTGGGAAATAAGGAGGATTGGAATAATACTTAGCACTTGTTCCTGCTAATTAATACTAACCCTTAGCTGCATTCAGATTTCAAGACAACGCGTACCGAGGATATCTCTGCTCACACGTTGTCAAGAATATGCTCAACTAAGGATTTACAAAATAATGTACAAGTGATTAATATCACATAATCCACAGTTCAAAAGGGGAATTGAGGGACTATACTCTTGATCAAAGTGAGTTTCCAGACTCTCGGAAGAAGAAGGGTTTAGAACTCCATAAAACTTATAAGAACAATTATCATTGAAGAGAATCTAATCATAAAAACAATACTTTGAGAAAATCGAATTCAATTGCAAAATCTAAGAATGAAGAATGTGGAAATACTATGATTGAAACCAATAATTGTTCCCACGAAAGATTACATATGCTTGAATTCAAAAGGCCAAAGAAAAAGAGTCTTCAACTGGATCTATAAAATTCAACTCAAACAATGGAAGGGAACTCCTCTCATGAAAAACCTAACCCTAGTAGTCGCTTCTTCTTTGTTTTCTCTTGCTTTTATACTCCTTTCCAATGTCATCTCGTGCTCAAGGATGATCGAAGCAAGTATGCCCCGTTAGATCACGTTTTGCTCCATTCCCGCACTTCATACATGTGTACTTAAGACACTTTAATGGTGTACCTGACACTTTGCTACGCCATTTCCGCGACAGTGTATCGGTACACACTTGGGTGTACCTAAGACACTTTGCCCATTGCCACTTTTTTTTTTTCACATAGGTGTATCTAAGACACATAAATGATGTACCGGCACACTTGGATCCTCCGGGTGCTTCCTAGCATTGCTGGAATCCCAGACCACTTCTCAATCGCTCGCCCACATCCTCGCGCTTCATATTGGCTTCCTGACATATATCCTTATACACTCGTGCTTTAGGACCGAAAGACTCAGCCAAAGTCTAAAAACACAAAAGAAATTAAAAATACCTATCCTCATGCCGAATGTGGGTGAATTGTGATTTGTATGTGCTAAATTCTACTATAATTATTGCTCAATTGTGTATTCATCAGGTACCGGTACTAGTTGAGTGGTACCGGTACCAAGATGCAGTGGGCAATCGGTACTGGTACCACCCAAACCGGTACCGACGGGTATGGACAACCTGGTGACTAAGATCACAAAGTGGATTCTGCATTTCACTTACTTCCAAAGAACCCTATTTTGACATATTTTTGCACCGTTAAGTCCCGTGACTGTGATACCGGCGTTTAGGACCCTAAGAAATGAATAATGGGATTCAAATAAGGATAAAACTATGAAAACGCATCGCACTTTAGGCTTAATTCGCCTTCGAGCGCACTTAAAGTGTCTTAACCCAAGACAGTTAACAAAAATAAATTTGTAATTCACTAAAATTGTTTAACAATTGTTTATCCACTAAGAGTGGCGTGAATGTTATTGACTATGGACGGGTGATGATCGCCTAACCTAGGATTGAGATCAAAGAGAAGGAAGCTAGATTCGATACTTTTCTTGGCTTATTCTTCCGACTCATTCTTATTACAAAGATTTTGGTAGTTTACCAAGTAACTATGAAACGAAAGTACATGAATAAGTATATGAAATGAGTACGTGAATGAGTATATGAAATAAGTACATAGATTGGAGTATATCTGAAAAGATAATACCAAAGAGAATATGGAATTGAAATGTGATATTTGAAAACCGATTGAATGTGAATGATGTTAAGGACGGGATTCATCAAACGGAATCCGTCATAAATGTGAATTGAATGATATATCGAATGAACCGCATGACGGGATGCACCAATCGGCATCCGTCATGAAGGCACCCCGAAATTGTTCAATGTCCCACTTGGCGAGATGCACCAATTCCAGATCCGCCATGATGGCGTATGACGGTGATACCACATGCTCCGGTGCACCAAACGCATCCGGGCTATGATGGGAGACTGAATTGTTATAAGTGATACCACATGCTCTGGTGCAATTAAACTAAGATCCGCTATGACGGAGACCGAATTGTTAAATGTGTAAGCACATTACCGAATGATAATAAGAGAGAGATTCATTAAACGGAATTCGTAAGAAATGTGAATTGAATAGTCAAAGTGAAATAACCAACATTGACGAGTGTAAATGGGATTTTTATGTATATGTTTAAATCTCATAAATTGAATTCAGAATGAATTGTTGCATTGAAGATGCATGTTGTGATATAGTATATGATTTGGAAATTGAAAGCATGAGGAAATAAATATCATGAGTATATGTTGATATAATAGGCATGGTTTAATGTTAAATGCATGCCAAGTTAAATTGAATATTGAAATAGAACTATATAGGAACCACTAAGCATGAAAATGCTTAGCGTATAGTTTTTATCTATGCGCAGTTACGAGTAGACAGGAAGAAAGACAAGATCGTGAAGCGCAGAGTCATAGAGAGTACGGGCGAGTATATATACTTCGCCATTTGCATATCATCTTATCATCTCTTTTAACAAGTGGTATTTTTGTAAACAAAAGGTTAAACTCGAACCTTGATTTCAGATATCGCCTTTGAAAAAGGTAAGTGAAATGCCTTCATTAAATGTATTTTTTTGCTTTGTATGGGGCTCACCGAATTGCATTGAAATTGTAAATGATCATGAGCTTGCCCAAAACTGAAACCGCTTCCACAACGAAATGACGTAATAAAATGTTTTGTTAAGATAAATTAAAACGTCGAAGTAAATCGGGCTCCGGTTCGGATCCGCCATTCAGGTCAGGCCGAGGATTAGGGTTGCGACATTTTTGAAAAAGAAAATTTAATAACATGAAAAATAAAAAGAAATAAACAAAGGTCCCCGTGGTTTCGTTCTGACTGCCAATCGGGCTCCGACCGCATCTCTGGTCGCTGGCGCAGTGACTCGTCACATCACATGTCTTCACAAGTCGCCATAAGTACCCAGACTGACACCGGCAGCCAAAACGCGGAAATCTCGACCGCCTCTGATTCGACTTCTGCAGTTAGATTTCGCGAGATGATTCCAACGGTGAAGTATGTTTCATCATCCGAGATCTAGAAAAATTCCGGATTTTGATCGAAATTACCATTTTACCATTTTTCAGAAAATTAGAATTTTCTCGGGTTTTACAAAGCTAGCTCTTCATCAACCAACCTTGGTGCTACAACCTTGCCTACTAGAATAAGAAGAGGTTGTAGGGTCATAAGGGGAGGAAGGGGTTTCAGAGGTGGCAAAAGGAATGCATATACCGCCCCAAAACTCGAGGGTGCATCGACCATCCGTCAACCCGTAAAATTGCGGAATATCAGACCCGACAACGCAATATTTTGTCTCACGATCGGGATCCGCTAATTTAGAAAGAAAAAAATTCCACAAAGTCTCCTTTGTATGGGGAGCTCTATCCAAAACCCAATTTGTATAATATATAATTACATGGCCCATCTGAGGACCAATATACAATGACCGCGCCGAGTCCATTTATGAGTAAAAGTGGGCATATCGGGCTCATTTATCCATACCAAAAAAATATACAAGGCTATATCACAATAGTTCTTAAGAGTTTAAATACAACACTCTTATACAAAAATATATATCAAAACCGGGATGTTCCAATATATTTTACAAAAATAACCATCAAAGCCATAATCATTCTTTCTTCAATAATTACACTGAATGTGCACCGTCCCTCCGTGTCCGTCCCGCACTGAACAGCCGCATATGTGGTGAGCCACACCTAGTAGAGAAAACTCTACAGTGTCATTTCCCACCTAAGTGCAAACAATGGCCGTATTCACACTTACACTCACATTTTCGAGCAAAATGTACTTCTACCATGGAACTTCTACATGCCATGAAATGAGATGAGACTCAAACATGTACCATGCCCCGAGCCCTTACCGACTCCCATCACACCTGAGTCCTTACCGACTCCTATCACACAATGGCAAAACCCATGCGTGATAAAATCAATCATTTATGGATTACATCCAATGATCATTTTACAAAACAAATTTTGAGCCAAATCAAAAGCTTGATGTTACACCTCAATGATCATTTCAGATACAAATCCTATTTGTCTTTTTGCGGGGTAGCGAATTTTTGGTGTCACACCGCAAGCTTCGTAACACCTAGACACTTTTACCAAGCCACCATTGGAATTATGTCTAACTACAACTTAATGGGTCTTTTCACCCGAGAGGGCGTCTTATCCCGCTTGTTATTACCCGATACGTTATTTTTACCACATTATCTCAACTCCGTGTGACAGTGAGCTAGACTTCATTCCACTTGACCAAGCCAACCTAATCAAACACCAAACGCAGTGTTGATTTTTCAACCATGCACTCACACTCATTTAATGCGATGCCCCTTGCATATGCAATGCAATGTGCCATTGCATGTTATATCATGCCACATGTATAATGAATGCTACACATACAACTCAAACCACACAATTCAATATGCGTCATGGACAATTATCTTAATTGCAAATAATTTCCATACAATCACACATTCCATGTCAATATATTTAAACACACATATATCAACATCTTATCACATAACTACCACCAAACATGCTATTCAAAACCAAGCAACGACACCCTTGATCCTCGAGGCCAAGTGTGACATATACTATGCCCACAAAACAGTCCACAAAACGACCCCAAGACAAGCCATAAACAGGCAACCAAACCAACCATCCATAGGCCTCAATCATGCCCTAAACAGGACGCGAAAATAGTCCTAACTTTAGTCCCATAGTAGCACTAAATTTAGTCCTAATCAATCTTAAAATCTGGACACAAACAAATAAACACTAAGCTATGGCAGTCCCGAGAATGAGATGGACTATAACTTGAGCTGTAAAGGTCCAATTTGGGTGATTCAAAAGCCTAATATAAAGTTCACAAATGCAGCTACAACTTCTATGAAGACACAAGTCCAAATTCCCTCCGTTTCCCAATTGAAACCAGCCCAAATTCTGCACAAACAATTAAACGCCCAGTCTATAGTCTGGGAATGAAATGAACCATAACTTGAGTTGTAGAGGTCCAATTCAGGTGATTCAAAAGCTTAAAATCAAGTTCACAATTTCAGCTACAACTTCTATGAAGAACTCGAGTCCAAATTCCCTCCATTTCCCAACCGAAAACCAGTCCCGAATTCTAGACAAACACCAACACATCCTAAGCCGCGATGTACCCATGTGAATGAAATGGACCATAACTTCTGAGTCAGACGCCCAATTTCAGTGATCCAAAATTCTAACATCAAGTTCACAATTGAAGCTACAACTTCTATGAAGAACAAGAGTCCAAATTCCATCCGTTTCCAAACCGAAAACAAATCCCAAAATTTGGACAGTGTGTAGGGTCAAAACAAGGCAGCATTCCTAACAGTCCTAAAATCCGACCCAAACAACCCCTTAGGGCAGAAAACACATCCAAACAAGCCCTTAGGACAGAAAACACAACCAAATAGCCCTTAGGGTGGAAAATAAAACAAAGTAGGATGAATCCATACATCTTGAAACGTAGTAGCACGGGTAGGAAGTCTCCCTACCCTGAAATCCTTGATTTCCCAAAATTCCCTCATTTGGATCTTAGGTGAAATCCCTCATTTTTGGTATGTACGCGTAGCCCTCGTCGAGTAGATGAACTTTGACTCTTGACTTGACGAATTCCGACTAGTGGAACTCCGAGGATCGAAGAGAAGCTTGCCCTTTCTTTCTCTCTCACTCTTCTCTCAACAAATTCTTCAAAGAGAAAATGAGACCCTGTCTCCAAAATCTTATTTTTTTCTAACTTATCCCTCAACTTAAAAATGCTTAGCCCATCGCCACGCCACGTGTTTATGACTTTGCCTGGTCCAAGCTTGCTCCAAACAATTCTGGTCCCGATTCAAGTTTAATATATTTTAAATGAACTTTACTTAAATTATTTGTCAACTTTCGAGATTTTATTAAAAATCCCGTTATTAAAAACCCAAAAATAAATCCCGTTTTCCCGTCGCCTGGAAAAAAGTGGAAAATTTTAACTGTCTCGAAATTCGACGAAATTCATATGGGTAACTAGATTTTGCGATACGAATCCAACAATGAGGTCCTTTTCGTCATATGAGATCTGGAAAATTTTCAGGTTTGTAACCTATAATTGTAACACCCCGTCCCGAGAGTGTAATACACATGATACCGTAGGTGTATAAGAGTACCGCGTCACATTGTAAATTCTGAGACTAATGTGAGAAATGATAATGAAATGTATGGAACCCTGGATCGTGTACGGTATCAAGGGTAAAAA
The DNA here is from genome assembly GCA_016808115.1 of Tetrastigma voinierianum. Taxonomy (NCBI): domain Eukaryota; kingdom Viridiplantae; phylum Streptophyta; class Magnoliopsida; order Vitales; family Vitaceae; genus Tetrastigma; species Tetrastigma voinierianum. Next base: position 1,069,114 of record JAEQBH010001943.1, on the reverse strand, counting down.
CGTCATTTAAATAGTCGATTAATGTAAGTCATTAGAAACATGTAGAGATGGGCCACAATACAAATAACAGAAGTTACAATTGCAATATTAAAGAGATGAGGGTTATTTGCAATTAATGAAAAGTTGATAATATAAAAAATGGGAAATAAAACCAAAATTTCATTTTTGTCTCCAAAAGGTTAGGGGCTTCACTAAGCCAGAGAGGCTATAGTAAACCAAGAGGAGTGGAAGAGAAGGAAGAAGAAATATGAGGAGAAGAAGAAGATCAAGGTATGTTCGCTCTCAGAACCATACACAGATTCGATTCCTGTGTGGCCTGCAAGGAGAATATACGCTCCTTGGCTTCAGTTTTGTGCAAAGATCACATGAACCTTTGAATTGTTGGGGTTATGAGAGTAAAACCCCAATTGGGAGAAAATAACCATGGAATCATCACATTTATGTGGTTTTAAAAAGAATTTGTGGACCTAAGTTGAGTTCTTGGATTTTCACCTAAAAGTTTTGTGGTTCGAGGTTCCATAAAGAACAATTCAAGTGTCAGGGAGTTACTGGATCGCATTCCATGATGTTTCGAGGTGTTAGGGAATTATGTAAGTTTGTATTTAAGTGAATTGGTATCAAAAGTGGGAAAATAGCAAAATTTGGGCAAATTTAAGGTGTACCCAAGAGGATGATCAGGTCAGGTAAAATCGACACACCCCAACGTAAGGCAAAGTGTACCTAAGATATCACCCCAGGTGCACCAAGACACCCCACCGTAATGTAATGTGTACCCCAGACAGTCCGTGGTGTACCTAAGACACATGTGCCCGTAAATGCCCGTAATGCTATGTTTTTGAGTATTTAAGCCCTGATTCGCACCGATAGTTTAAACCTTATTAAATGATTAAGATAGGTTCGATTAAGATTGAACTCGACGAAAACGTAGCGTATTTTTCGGCCACCTCTGGGCTGGCTGTCACGGCGATATTCGCTGAAAGTGTGAATAAGTGCTAGGAAGTAAGTTAAGTTACGTTATACGTAGGCGACATATCGTCGCATTCGCTTGAGTCGTAGTTAAAAGCAAAGGCTGAAAAGCGCGAATCGTCGTTAAGGCAAAGAGGTGAGTGTTCTAAACCTCATTTTCCAAATACTAAGCAGTATTATTATTATTATTATAAATCGGTTTTTTATTAATCGGTATTTCATGGTTTTGATGTCAAACCATTTTCAAGAAGCAAGCAATGAGTTAGAAAGCAAGCAAATGGTTTTGAGTTAAACCATTTTTGAAAAGCAAAGCATTGGTTTTAAATTGTAAAACCATAATTCAAAAAGCAAGCAAGTAAGCAAATGGTTTTTGAATTGTTAAACCATTTTTCAAGCAAGCAAGCAAATAAGCAAGTAAGTAAATGGTTGTTGAATAATTAAACCATTTTTCAAACAAACAAGCAAATAAGCAAGTAAGAAAATGGTTTTGAATAATTAAACCATTTTTCAAGCAAGCAAATGGTTTTAAATTGTAAAACCATTTTACAAAGAGCAAGCAAGCAAAGAATGTTTGTGAAAAACAGGCCTTCCCTAGTTCTAAGCAAGCAACCTGGGTTTAGGTATTTCGTACAAGACGGTGGAGTTGAACTCATATACATGATCTTAGTTTTGGCCTGGCTCCAAGAAACTTGTGACATACATCATGCATTTAAAGGAGACCGTCGCACGTATAGGAGTATATAAGGTTATGAGCTCTTAACTAATTATGGTATAGCTTAATACTCCAGGTCAATCCCACCATATTTACCTAAAGGTGACACAAAGGTCCTTCCACGCAAGACGCTAGCACTGTGTCTCCTTGTTCACTGTGGTACAATAAGCAAAAATAAATAAAGGGTTGATGCTTTTATGAGAATGATATACGCTTTTGAAAATCAACCATTGTCTCCTGGCCGCCCGTGCTTCCCAGTTTTTAAAGCAAATGGTTGGTTTCCAGCTCCGCTAGATTTCCTCAAACGACGGCCGAAGTAAGCTCCCGTGATTTTTCAAGCAAATCCGCTGAGCACAAGTTCCCCGCTTTATTTTCAAAGCATGCGTCGCTCGCGCCCTGCTTTTACGAAAAATTTTGAGAAACTTTTAAAGTAAAAAGGTTTTGTGAAAGGTTTAAAAGATCTCTTCTTCAAGCAAGATAAAGCAAGCAAGAGAAATTATGAGAAGTTTTATAAACTTCTAAACAAGCAAGTTAAGAAAGTATTAAAAGTTTTATAAACTTTAAAAAAAAAGCAAAGTAAGTATAAAAGCAAAGTGAAGCAAAGAAAAGTTTTAAACTTTCAATAGGCAGTTAAAGTAAAGCTTCGATTGCAAAGCTTACGCTAAGCCCTAAAGCAAAACCTTTTTATAAAAGATACACTCACCGGAAATCGCTTAGCCATTAGTTTCGTGTTTTAAAACTATTTTCCAGTAATACAAAGTACGTTAAAGGCGCCGGAGCACAATAGGATTTTGTCCTAACATTAGTATAAGCACAGGTATTAATTATATTTTTGTAAGAACATACTTTGAATATGTATATTGGAACATATGTATGTACATAGTATAGTTAAATGTGAGAATGCGTTGGTAAGGGGCCGGGTTGCCATATTTGGATTTCTAGAGTAGATTAGATGTATACAGTGGATTTGAACAGTGTTCTGATGTGCACCGTCATGTCATCAGTTTTTCCTGCTGCTAAGATTTTATCAAATCCTAAGTTATAAAAATAAAAGAAAAATTTTATAAGAGGTTTTAGCAAGCAATACGGCTTCGCTTCACAGGAATTTCTAGTCTTTAGAGGTAAACGACATTTCGCTGAAATGTACAAGACACCACCGGCTTCCAGCGGTGGGGTGTGTCATCACGTAGCAACAATTTACCTGCTTTTGCCATTTTTCTTAAAAAATTCAAATTTATTCCCCTAGCTTTACAATGCATGTCTAAATGTGCCTCACTGGTTTGGGTGTTCTATCATTACGATGGAACACGATGACTAATGTAATTCTTTTATTTCATATTTGTCTTTATTATACATTTATTTTTGGATCAAATATTAATTTGTAGATAAGTCTAACTCTTTTTTAATGTGTTTTTCAATTCAATTGCCTAGATAAGAAGTAGGACTGAATTAAATCTGCTGCCGCCTTCACCAGATACTTCAATCCATCCACTGGCGCGCAAAGCTTCTATCGCTCATCAATCATCGTCTTAGTTGGGCAAACAAATTATTATTAGATTGTGGATATTATGTGGGATAATATTTGGTTATGTTTTGGACAAGATCTGGTTATGTATTTGGTAATTTAATGTTGAATATTTGTTATGTTATTTAGGATGATGATTGGATATTTGGTATGTTATTGGTAAGGCTATGTGGATGTATTTGGAAATTTTGGGACAATATTTAGTTATGTTTTGGTATTTTTTGGACAATGTTTGGTTATGTATTTGGTAATTTAACTTCATGGATATTTCCTATGTTAATTTAGCTTGATAATTGGCTATTTGGTATGTTATTGGCATGAATATGTGGATGTATTTGGAAATTTATGGATTGGATATTTGGTACGTTTTTAGGTTGATGTTTGGATGATGAAATCGGGTGCATATTTTGGTATGTAATTGGAGGCTAACATTTTGTACTTAGGTTGGAATGTGTATGAAATCAAGTGCATAACCATTCACCAGCTAAATTGCTCTAAAAACACCATTGTAATTCTAACTATTACAATGAATTTCTTACAGTTACAAATTGCTAACCATTACAACAATGGTAAATATAAGCCATGACATAACAACTACCACTATAACATACTTCTCCACTCTTGAATGCTTGATCATTGCAACACGCATCTGGCACAACTCATTGGTCATGTCTTGCATAGCCTTCTCTAGGTTGTCTCTCTTAATTTTCAACTTCACTTTTTTATCCAATATTATATTCTCTGCTTCCAACTTAGCAATCACTTTGTCCTTCTCGATCAGCTTCCCTTGAAATTCTTCCCAAGAGATATTAATTCTCCTGACCTCTTATTCTCATCTAAAAAAACCGCAGTCTCCATTCTTCATCAGAGAAATAAGTGTAGGTCAAATTAACAGACTTTAAATTTGCCATAATTTTGCCCAAAGTTAATTTCCAAAAACAGAACATAGAATGGATAACAACATCATCAAATCCAATTTTGTAGTGTAGTGGTGTAAAAAATTTTCTATAAAAGGAGGACATCAACAAAACATAAAAATGATACAAGAGATGACATAATTTAGTTCTATTTCCTAGCATTTTGATAAATAAACTTATGATAGAAAATGAACTCAAGACCAAAACATCGAAATGATAAGAGAGATAAAAATGCAGTCATCTTTTTTCGAGGTTCTGAACTTATGAATTGCATGTAATCAAATTTGGGAATCAGTTGTTAAATATGACTGCTTTTGGGTGTAATAAATGAGTTATATAGAGTTTTTGGTGTTTTGAGCTATCATTGGAGGTGCTCACAGGGAGAAAGAAAACACTTAATTTAATTTGATGAATACCAATTCACAGATAGAGATTAGAATTATTAGCTCTAGTGGTTCAAGGATTTAGGCATTAATTTGCAAGTGGTTTCAAGATCTAGTGGTGGTACCACCAGTAAACGCCGTCAGAATGTATTTCCGATCAAAAAGATGTAATTGAAGTTTTTTATGCCATAAGTTAATTTGCCTAAATTAATCAAAATATGTAGTTTAAATTTACCCAAATTTTAATTTCACCCAAACATGCCATATGTGAAATACTGCTTTAATTTCCAGAAATTTAGATATGTTATAAGTTAGTTCTTTTTTTTTTTTAAATTTAGAGAATCAAGTGAAATCTACAAATAAATGCAATTAAATTTGCCCTAACTAAATTTCGTCGAATTTACAAATCATGCAACTAAATTTGCCCTAATTTTGCCTCAATTCTGCCATAATTAAATTTGCCATAACTAAATTTGTCCTAACAAAAAACGAAAATTATCCAGCTCCCTAATTAAATTTGCCTAAACAAAAAACGAAAATGATCTCAAATCAAACAAAATCTAAAAGAATAACAAAAATTTTCCCAAATAAAAACTAAATCTGCACTTAAACTTACCCTAATCTCCAAAAATACAATATTTTTTTTCCACTTACAGGCCATAAGGAACACCCATAGAACTTCCATAGTTTGAGCCATTTTTTTTACAATTTTAAGCCTTAAATCAATATTGCGATGACATTTCACTTTTGTTTCACCGCAACTTCCCATAGAGTTTGAAAAAGCACAGTAAAACAATGATTGCTGCATTCGAATAACCATTATCATTTTACCTTTTGTTCTATCTTTCGTTTTTCCTAGTTAGAGAGAAGAATAAGAGGAGGAGAAGATGCAAAACCCAATCCCTTCAAATTTTCTTTAAGTTGTGTCATATGCTATGCATATAACATAAACGATTATGTCATGTAAGACAAGATTACCTATTAAATAGGCCACTTTCGATTATGAACCAATAGAATTTGCGATCGCAAAACTTGGGATTATTATCGTATGTAGGTGACACTAATTAAATAATACTGACCATATGGATTATTCACGTCTAGTTACTTTTTTTTTTTATTTGTATAAAGCATGCGCCTTACATGAGATTTCGTACAAATTTATCTGGCTACAAGCATTCTCCCACTGTACAACATCCTTTATTCCCTGTTCCATCTCTCTTGCTTCCCTCATCAAGCTACTCATGCAAAACCCCAACCCACTTAAACTCAACACCATCACGCTCCCCCCCACTTCCACTCTGTCCACAATTTCCTTTGAATTTTGAAGATACCCACTTATCATCTTCTCCACTTCATCTTCACGATTGCCCGAACCAGCAAGCCAAGACAAATTCGTCCTTGGTGATTTTCCCAGCTCAAGATCATAGCTCATGCTCTTCTCCTCAAGCTCCTTCTCAAGTGCTGCCAGAGATTTAATGCTGACGACCTCATCAAACGATTTAATCAGAGAGGCAAGCATGTCCTTAAAAAGCTTAAGATCTCCATCAAGCTTACTCACAGTCACAGCATCCTTCCATGAAGCGTCAGATTTTGAGGTTTCTTGTTCAATGAATCTCAATGCATGTGCCGCGTGAACCAGAAGATCAGCCATTTTCGACAAAGACGCCAAGAGTCTACTATAGGCGGCACTATGGAGAGGCAAAAACAAGAAATTGGGTTCCACCTCAGCCTCCCCCATGAATTTCCCGAGCTCATTTAAGTGGGATTTCAGCAAGTTGCGCTTCTCTTCTAAACTGGATTTTATGGGAACGAGAGATATGGAGCAAATACAGTCGTGCAAGGCTTCTAGACTTTTGGAGAGTTGAGTTTTGGCTAGAGTGGCAGCTCTGGTGGGTTGCAAAGCGATGTCTACAAGGACTGAGAAAAATAATCCAATGAAGGTTTCAACTATTCTTGCAATAGCGAATTCAGTTGGGAGACCAAAATTTCTCCTACCCAATATTAATACTGCCGCGATGGCGGCCGAAATCCCGCCGGCCTGGCCGTAAATCCGGCTACGCTGTAGAAAGCTGGTGAATATGAACCAAGGGAAAAGGGGGATGAACCACAGTTTTACAAACTTTTCAAGAACAAAACAACCCATTACTCCATACACGGTGCCTAAAACTGTCCCCTGGATTTTGAGATTGGCAACTTTAAATGTTGCTTCTCTTGCCGAAGAAAAGGTGATGGCTACTGGAAGTCCCGCCCAAAACCCATTCTTTTTGCTGTACAACATCCCGAATAGAACAGCCATGCCCAAGGAAAGTGAGCATTTCAATGCTGGCATGAGCCTGCTCAGGTCCACTTTCATGCTCCAACTGCTGGAAACCCCTTCCTGGAAGAACCATTTTTGTTTGCCTGAATCGTTCACCCCTTCTTTTTTACTCACTGAGATGGGTTTGGCGACTGACTCGATATGGAGGAGTTTCATGCAAAATAAGAAGAAAAAGTAGGGTAAGTCTTTGTGGGTAGTTGGGAAGGATTGAATGTTTTGGAGGGAGTTTACTACATTCTCTGTGATAGATTCTGGAACAGTAGATGAATCGCTGGGGGAAGAGCACGAAAGTTCTAGTTGTTTGAGGGTGAGGCTCAGGTGTTCCTGCAGTTGAATTACACCTTGTTTCAACTCCCCGTCCAGCAATATTGTAACTGGAAATGAGGGAGAACTGGTTAAAGCAATTTCCATCCCTCTTAAGGGCGTCTCTATGCATTGCAGTCGCTCTACTGGGTTCTTGTAATATGGTTTGAACAGTTTCAAAGGAAGTCTCTCCCACTGCATGCTTCCCTGTTCACAGATGATGATAAACACCGATAAGCCAAATAGTACAAATTAAGAAAAACGGACTTTAATCTCCTGTTTAAAGAGATTAATGAACTTACTTCTCTGCGTTTGACGCTCTGAATAAACTTAGCTCCTGCAGCAGCCAAGCGCTTGGCTTGGGCAAGAGATGGAAGTGCTGATGAGTGGTCGTCTGCACAAAACGCCTTCACAAAGAGCTTCACCCTCTCTGAAGCATTTTCAGCAAATAGCTCACACTTCTGTTTCACCTGCCACAACGAAAACAACCCAATCAAAAAAAAAAAAAAAAAAAAAATGTAATCCCAATCACACCACCGCATTACATCGTCTCCTGGTATTCCTGTGGTCGAGAGTCAAGAGGATGGATGATAAAATCATTGATCACATCATCCAAAAATGTTTTCCACTCAGCTGGGGTGGTGGGGTTTGTGCTCTATGAGTATAAAGTGGACAACATTCAGTTTCCTTACGTACTACCAATGCTTATGTCACACCCACTCCTCCCAATCGTTTTCTCCTTTTTCTTGGCCAACAAACACGCCCCTTCATGCATCTACAACATGCTTTTAATTCGTCTATTTTTCTTTTGTTAAATGTATATATCAAGAAATTAATGAACGGAAAAATCAATTTAATTAGTTGAATATGTTTGTTAAATAATAATAATAATAAGAAAGACAGTGAAAAGTGAAAAGTAGAATACGAAATCCACATGAGAGTAGAGAGTAGGAACCTCGTAAGAAGCCAGCCGTGGGTACGGAAGCAAGAGAGCAAGCACACAAGCCAGCACCCCAACGGCAGTGCTGGCTGCCACGTGTACAGGATGCATGACGGCATCAGTTTCTCCGCCTTTCACCAGCGCCAGAAGGTAGACTATAACAATCTGCCCAAGCGCTATCCTCTTCCCCACCACCCCGTTCGACTCCGGCAGCCCCACCACAAATGCACTCAGCGCCACCGCCGCCGCTGTATTCCCGATAGATAATTTCGTCGGCCCTATCACCCACAGGCTCAATATCGCCGGACAAACACCCAAAACCGTCGCGCACGCCGCCTGCCAGCACGCCCTCACTGTGTCTCCCAGCGTCGCGCCGTTGATAACGATGATGATAGTGGCGTACGAAAATGCGGGGAACTCTATCTGGCGGCGGAGCGGAGCTGGGCCGAAGAGGGAGGCGCAGCCGACTATAGAGCAAGCGAATGCAATCCGAAAGGCAGAAGCTAGGCAAGATCGCCACATGGCTTTAGCTCTGTCGGAGAGACGAGGGAATTGGAACATGATAGATAGAGAGGAGTTACGAAGAAAGTTGGTGAATGTGGTCAGACAGGAGGAGAGCCCAGAGGTGGGGTTTTTGTAGTGGAAGGTGGACGTACCTTCGGTGCCACGTGGAGGTTTCTGGTGGGCCCACGTACGAACTTATTAATAATACAGTTTTTTTCAGTTTGCAACTTTATATTTATGTGATGATTTCATGAAATTGGCCCATTACTATTCCTATCAGGCATTAGCTTAGCCCCACAAACTTATTACTCTGCCCCCTGGTGAGAAAGCCTACTTTCATATATTTATATTAAGAAAATAAAAATAAAAAGATGAAAATAATTCATATATTTTTTCATAATCGCGACTGTTCAACTAATTTTACAAGTCTAATTAAATCCTTTAATGGTTTTAATGGAATTCAAATCCGTGAAAATTGGACAGCAAATCTAAAGTCTCTAAGGTCAGACTGATTGAGGTACCATCGGTGTTAAAATAATTCATAGCTTATGCATTTTTTATTTAATATGCTATCTTTAATCATCTAGGTATTATCTTAAAATCATATATATATATATATATATATATATATATATGAGTATATATATAAGAAGTATATATATATATATATATATATATATATATATACTATTTGTAGTTATCTCATATACCACTTTTGACTTATAATTAATGAAATATTAGTTATTTTAAACTAATTTTTATTAAACAATTATTTTAATATGAGTATGTGAAAGCCCAACTTGTTAAAGTGATAAGAAGTAACAAAAACACTATGATGATGAAATAGATTTTTCTAATTAATCTAGATGGCATTTGACTTTTCACCTCTTCTTTTTCTTTTTTACTTTCCATTAAACTTCATTTATTTAATTTAGGTCATATTACGCTAAAAAGTAGTCAATGTGAATCAGATTAAACCTTGGGGTGCATGCACCTTCAATGAGACATCCTTCCGAGTCACCTCGCCACCACTGCAGAAAAGGAGATCACTGGAAACCACAAAGATTTGACATCACAGGTTAGGCTCAGCCAGATCATCATATTCATCTTCATTTTGATAATGTTTCTTTCTCATCATATTGGTTATGTATAATTTAAATATATTTATATATAAAATGCCATCCAATGGCTCTAAAGCTAATCTTATACGGAGACCAGCAGAGGAAGCATATATGCTCACTATACAAAAGATGGGATTAACACAAAGATGAGAGTTTAAGGAAAAATATATAATAACATGAGGTACTGCCAAACAGTACAGGCGTTGAAAAAGTAAGGAAAAGTGAACGGATTCTGGAAAAGGAAATTAAGGTGCAATGGGAGAGGTAGCATGGCACTTGATAAATGATTTGGGGTGTGCAGTGAAATAGAATGTGGGAAAAGCACATGATCAACTCGGAAGATATCCAACAACTAACGGAAGCAATACGATATAAGCTCAAGGTCACGGAGAAACCAAGCTGAATATCGTGAAAATATGTGAGGCGACAATATTTATGAACAGATGATGATATTAGACCCACCTCACTTGCTTGCTCACAATGAAATTAAATGTATGTTTGATTTTACACCTCATGCACTACAGTCATCATAAGTCCTCATGTGGAACACCATTGCATTCCATTGAATGTTTCACATCACCCACGCCTCATGGTCATCTAGCTCCTCACGCCACTTCTTCCTTCTCACTAACCTATATATTTCCTTTATCACGGTCGCAAACTGAAAAACTGTACAGAGCGTTGGTACCAAAAAAGAACTAGTTCGACTTGGATACGAAACATGTTATTCCGTGTTTTGAAACCTGTTATTGAGAACCGTTTTTGAAAACACATAAAACAACATTCGATGTTTTTTGAAAAATGTTTTTACTATTTGAATCTAGTTTTTCTCTATTCTTGGTGTTTTCTATATTTTCTTTGTTTTTCTTATTTTGTAAAACATAAAACAATTTTCAAAAACTGTAATCAAACATACCCCAAATCACTTTTAGTGTGATTAATAATCACAAATATGAAGCACTTAAAATCAATAGTTTGAAGGGTGATTTGATTAAATGAACTTTTGAAAACTCAATTTTTGAAATTTGACTTTTCTTTGGTTTGATTTATTTTTGCAAAAATAACTTCTTTTAAGAGACAATGTAAATGCATGAAATCGAGAGTTAAAATTTTTCAAGATAAATTATTTAAAAAAAAAAACATAAGAGATTACAAAATTAGGAGTATATAATGTCTTGGAACCAAATAGTTCTAGTTTTAATCAAAGAAGCACTAGCGATAATGTGTTTTTAAGCAGCAAATCTAAGTAGCCACGAATGAAGGAAACCCCAGTGAAAAGAAGGAAATCGAGGGACTGGCTTTTGATATGGAAGGACAAGGGCATGAAAAAAGAAGAGTAATTAAAAAACTTGATATTAAAAAAAGAATATTATAATGCAGGGAAAGTGGGGTTCCTCTAGATTTCCACTTAAGCAATTTCCTGGTGCTGGTTTTATGCAGTAAAATGTTATGATCCCTTGAGGAGAAGCAAGGGTCAGATGGACAAGACTGATGCTCTCATCAAATATATGTATATAAAAAAAAAAAAAAAGTTAATGAAGGGGGAAAGTTCGTTAAAGTAGAGCTGCAGTGCCTCATATCCTACTACTACTACTTACTGTTTATCAAATTGGTTTTATATTATATTATAATAAATTATGATTCAAATTGGTTTTATATTATAATAAATTATTATTATTATGCAAGCAGTAAAGCAATTTAGTGGCCTTTATTTGCATGATGTACGGGCAGTGCACAAAGCATAGCTGTCGATGGTCAAGGTTTTGTTGGGTGGAGGAAGCATACAAACACACACACACCCACCTTTTTCTTTTTTCTTTTTTTTTCTTTTTTTTTTTTTGTGGTGACATTAAAAGATTGTTTTTGTTTGGAAATTAATAGTAGCAGTCCTAAAACGACTTTACTTACATTGTCCTTGGTGGAATCCTATGTAAGAATCGGGCAAGTTGAGTGGAGGAATTAGGAAAGTGTTCTTCTCAATCTTCTCTCTCTCTCTCTTTTCTTTTTCTTCTTTTATCTTTTAATATCTTGATTTATTTCCTAACTCTCACCGCCCATGATACCTAAATTTGTTTTGATGAGAGTTCTTGGTTTTTATTGAGTGTGAATGCGAATTCAAATTATATTTTCAAAGAAATTTGACAATATAGAACCCAAGAATTTTTGTTCTAAAAACAATAAAAACATAGAAAACACTTATTTATTTTATATATTTTTTTCTGGAATATAAAAGAACACAAAAAAAAGCATAAATTTGAAAAATTAAAATATGTTTGGTTCATGTCTTTTAAAACTATTTTTTGTTTTAAAAAAATAAGAAAAACAAGATAAACATAAATATCATATCACGTTTGGTTTTCAATTTTTTTTTTTTTTTTGAAAGACTTAGAAAATACTAAATCCAAAGAAGAACAGTTTTTAAAGAACACAAAAATGATTTTCTTTGTGTTTTCAAAAACTATTTTCAAGAATAGTTTAAAAAAATATGAATCAAACATGCATAAGAACAATTTTTCAAAAAACATCAAAAGAATATTATCCATATTTTCAAAAACTATTCTTAAAAACAATTTTCAATAAAAGGAACGAAACAAGCTTAGTCTCTCCCTTAGGATGAGAGTTTTGCCTTCATAGGAGAAGCACCCGACAGGTCATTTTATTATTTTAGTTACGTATTTCTCTTGGTGTAACTAAGAGGCAAAGGGGCCTAAAACTTGTGGTCAAGAAGATGGGTTCTCTCTCATCATCATCATCATCCAATCCATGGAGGAGCTAGTCGTTCTGGAGGGGAAAGATCATTCATCATTCATCATTCATCATTGCATTTTTGCCAATTTAACATATCCAAATTCACAGACACCCAAAACATAAATGATTGGCGCCAATGCAGCAATTAGGATTAAGGGAAGTTTCTTTCACCAACAGGAAACATCCAATAAGTATGAGATTGTGAGAGGCTGCGAATTGAACACACCTTTTGGTTCACAGACGTCAGCTCTCCTATCTGTTCGGGATCTGAAAGGTCACCACTCACCACTCACCACTACCCGTTTCCTTCTTCTTTTTGATCATGGGACAACGGATCACGAGAGCATGCAATTTGCAAAAAAGAAAAGAAAAAGAAAGAGAAAGGCATAGAACTCCAATCCCAAGGCTATGTCAAGTCATCCCATTTGCCTATCTATTATTCCTAAACTAATTACTAAATTGGAAGACGTGTAGCTGAGTTAGGACATAAAAATGTGTCTTTAAATTTTAAACCCCATGCTAATGTCATAAAGTCTTCCATCACAAGTCTCCCACTATCTCACCCATACCTCTAAATCCTCTTACTTGGTTTTCCTATTAAAGGATATATGTTCTTGATTCGAATTTGGACTCAAGTATAGATATGGGCTTATCAGTTAGGTCTAGGATAAATTAAAGATTATCACATGCATGCTCAACACATGCAAGAGATAAAATTAATAATAAGTAAGTGTAGGTTCTTTTGGTTATTGTTTTTGAAAATTTGTTATTGATAATAGTTTTTAAAAATACGAAGAACATCATTTTAGTATTATCTGAACTTACTATTTTGATTTATGAATTTAGTGTTTTATCTTTTTTTCAGAATTAAAAAAAAAAGAACCAAAGTGTTCTCCTTTTCTTCTTATTTTCTTGTTTTTTAGAATAAAAAATAGTTTATACTTGTAACAAATATATACTTAAGTTTGTTTGGTTGTGGCCATAGCTGTTTCTTGAATAATTATTTTTAAAACACAAAAACATCGTTTTTGTAGTGATGAAACTAATTATTGTTATAAATTTAGTGTTTTATGTTTTTTGGGTAAAAACATCAAACCAGATATCTTTGGATCATCTCTATTTTCATATTCTCTTTCACCTATGATGTTTTTGTAGAGAAAACAGTCAAAAAAAAAAAAAAACTGTAACCAAAAAAGGTTTTAGATTTTTAATTAATATTACCTTAGTTAATCTGATATTTTCTTCAATTAGAAAGAAATTAGTCTACTTATGAGTCTGAGTTATGTACGTGATAACCTTTCTCAGATTCTTCATATATATCTCTATTGCTTTGGAGGCAAAGTGGACAAAAGCAAACTGCGCAATCAGTGCGATTGACCATAAAGTGATTTAATTAGTCAGCGACACATTCGAAATGCACCTCGTTGTATATTTTTTTTGTTTGGCTAGCTATTTCATCTTTTGAATGGAGATCTTACAGATGTTCCTCAAATTTACAAAACAATTAATCACAGACAGTGCGCACTGAGGAAAAAGGAACTACGTACGTTACACTAAAACAACTCTCAGTCAGTAGATTTACATTTATATATATATGTTGAGGATCGTCAGTTGTTGAATCTGCAGGATCATCTGTGTTGGAAGGATGGATATTCTCGGTATATTCTTTGGCTCAAGGCTTATTTATAACCTCAACCAAACACGCCTTCAATTGAGTGATGTGTGCGTCTCGCCGAGCCCTCCAAACATGGGTAACCTTAGTCATGTGGGGAGGTCCATGCATGTGTATTACATATATAGTTCATGTGTAACACATACACGTGCATGCATTCATTAAGGTGTGTATGTGTTTTTTTTCTTTTGAAAAGTGAATAATTTTTATTGATTAAAACTAGTAATACATTTGCTAGGAACACAAAATCAAATTCGTTAAAAACTTTAGGAGATGATGCAACATTCGTGTTAAAATCTTAATGAATTGACTTAGCTCTGCGTTTGATAATTACATAATGATTGAATATATGGCTGAGTCTACATCTGTCTGACAATGATTTGATTTGATATATCTATCCGATATCAATTTTGGCGTTAAGCTTCCTTGTAGCGTCGCAACAAAACTATGAAAATCAAACTGTTATACTAAAACCAATCTGAAACTTGTCTTCACACAAAACGAAAACAGCGAAAAATAAATTAAAAATCTAGATATTTATGGAAGAAGCACTTTATTAAGAAATAAAAAGGTAGAAAGAGATGTGGTTGTGTGCTTTCAAGACAAAAATGACAAAAAAATCATCCTTATTTAGAGACAAATGAGGTTAGAGAGCACAAGACGAGAGAAAGGAATAGGCAGCTAGGGTTTTTTCTATCTCACCTATATGTTCGGTGATATGATTTTAACTTTTCGCATTAAGGTGTGTTAACATTCCATATTGTCTCAATTACATCAGTCCACACTCAATGTGTCACGGTGCCTTACACGTCCCTAGAGGGTAATAATTACCTTGGATAAGTCTAGACTTGACAAAATTTGACACAACTCGTGAACATGACATGAACCTGAGACATTTTTTTTATGGGTTTATGTTGAATATAATCGTGTTTAGACCAATTTTATGTTGACCTACATAACATGTTTAATAAATG
Organism: Tetrastigma voinierianum; assembly: GCA_016808115.1. NCBI lineage: Eukaryota > Viridiplantae > Streptophyta > Magnoliopsida > Vitales > Vitaceae > Tetrastigma > Tetrastigma voinierianum. The sequence goes on along the minus strand of JAEQBH010001943.1, from coordinate 1,054,032 downwards.
AGTTACATTCGTGTTAATCCATATAACACGACTTTATCCCATTTAATTATTATTTAACCTAGATTCAACCGATTTAATATGTTATTTGTATTAAATATTTATGAATTAATTATAATTTATATCATTTTAAATTATCAAATTAATAAACGAGTTATACGCGTTGTATCGTGTTGCTTAATTACAAATTGAATCGTGTTTGAATTTGTTATTTTGCCCTCTTTTTTTTGCGTCGTGTTTGGGTTTACGAATACATGTTATTGACACGACTTACAAACACGAATTGCCACCCTTAGATAAATTCATGCATCATGTCATTGCCAAGCTTCCCGGCCGAGCTGTATCTTTTAGTTTTAAGGGTTTTGAGCCCGTGATGGTGGAAAGCAAATCCAAAGCTAGAGTCACTGATTGAACAAACATCCTTTAATTATGAGACAATAGGTGATCGTTAAGGCCCAGTATTTAGAGCGTGGAGTTAATTACCCTTACTAGGGGTATACGATTTTATGAATTTTAATAACTGATTTTTTTTCTAATTAATAAAAACTCTGGAAAATACTTCACTAGTGGAAAAACAAAAAAATTTACTTTAGTCCCCCAAGAAGTTGGGAAGTTATCCACGAGTCAAAATCCATAACTGGGCGAAGGATGACATGAAGGACAGTAGCACTTATTTGCACCCACAAGCAACGCAACAGCAGCTGGGTAGTTTCATCTTTTAAGGCTTACTTTTCAACCAAGTCCCCACCACTTATGGCTCTCTATATACGGTACAGCTTTAGGAAGTCACCACAACCTCCTGTCCTGTCCTGGAGTATCTTCCAAAGCTACCAGGTTTATTAGGCGTTACCGCACGTGCTCACACTGTGCCACCCGACAGCGCTCTACGGTGCCAGGAACTTGTAATAGTCAAAGTCGGAGTCCACGAGGTTCTGAAAATATATGCATTTCATTCTCATCTACTTCAGTGCTACAAAAGCACATGCTGCCTTTTTCTACCATAAAGTATCAACAACGAACCCATCTCAATCTTGATATTCATCGATCGCCCACCGCCCATTCTAGATCTTTCTTCTCATATTCGGACATAGGAGTGTGAGTGTAAAGGCATTCTGCACTCAAGCCACAAATATATGCCTACATTTCTACATTTGTGAGGTGATGTTTCTCTCCATGTGTTTTAGAATTGATATTGGCAATTTGGGGAGGATCTCTTCACAACTTTTGCCTGTGTTCTTACGGACTTCTTCAGAATTGGATATATATATATATATATATATATATATATATAGATAGTGCTCCCACGTGCACCGTTGCTTCCGTGCTTTGTCACATAAGAAGGCAAATCAGCTGCGCACTATGGATAGACATTTTCCACAATTTATTGCCTCTCATGGATCCACGTCAGAGCCACCTTGGAGGTGCAGGGCATTTTTCTGGTGGTGTTATAAGACGGAAGGACAGCTGTTCTATTCCGAAGGTAACGAGTATGTCAGCATGTTTCATCCACAGCTAACAGCAGAAAAGGGAAATACCATATCAATCGGCCAGATGGGTTTACGTTACAAAATTTAATTGGCTGGTTGCCATGCTGCTATAGAACAAAACCAAAGCACGAAGTCTCTATTATAAGTGTATTTATATAACGTGAATAGGAGGAGTAGCAGTGTGTCTTAACTCTTAAGGCAATTTCCACGATGCATGCAAATAAGCCATCTTAAAAAAGAAAAGTGAGCCAATTAGAGGATATGAAAAAAGGGGGCTGGGCTCGACAAGCTTACCTCCTCATGGGGACAAGATCAGGCAGTCCTGCCATGAGAGCCATTAAAACCCAAAACATGAGGACACCCATTACAGCAGTTCTTAATACCTGATCACAGGTATCGTTCATTTGATTGTCAATCTCGTAAGTCATATAGGATGGGTCTTCACCATCACTGCTATCTGTAGCTGGCTGCTCCACATTGCTGCTCTCCTCATGCCTGGAAGGCGGCTGCATATTGCAGCTGTTAAGCTTTGAACATTTTGTGCATGCACATTTGCCACCAAGATATGATGGGACCGTTTGAAGGTACTCAGAGAGAACCTTCTGGTACATTTCCCCCTCGAATCTTAACTTTTGTCGGGTGGTTGGTTTCAAAACCTGAGAAACAGCCACCAATTCGTTTTTCATATATAAAAAGGAAGAGTCAAACTTCCACATAAAGAAGATATATATATTGCAATGAAAAGAAGACCTTAAAATCAGAAAGGAATCCAAATTCAAATCAGTAAAAAGTTTACTTGAATAAATGTTTGAGCAACAACTCGGACAACTGGAGGAAGACGTATAACAAACAAGCAGCCAAGACGATTTGGGAAGTGAGCTTGCAGAAGAGAAGAACAGGATCTCATAATTTGCATTGGAAATCTCAATGGAGATAACCCTTCACAGTCCACCAACACTGTTATTTGAGGGTTTTCTGTATCAACTAAATGCAATACACCATGCTCTATCTGAGAAACTGCATTTTGCAACCTTTCATCATTTAGACAAGCTTCAAAATTGGACAATTACACAATAAAATTAAATAAGAAAATTAAAATCACTCTACAATATGAAGTAGATGAATCATTAAAAGCCCAGAACCCATATTGCCAATGAAGATTACCAGATGTAAGCTCAGTTGAAGTTGATCATTCAGCAGCAGATGATGGGAACCACATATTTTTCTAGCACTAATGAAACTAAATATAATTATTCAGCATTTCTAAAGTGAAAGAGAATTATCTATTCATGCATTCACAACCACAATAATTACCTTACAAGAAATTTTGTGGTAAATTAGTGTTGGTTTTGATGCAACTACCAAGGCAAGCCAGCCAAAATTTTTATATTGCTGAAAGATGAACCTACAGTTTACTGACAGGTTCATAAGCAAGATTTTTATTTTTATTTTTTATTTTTTAAAACCCTAACTTATCAACAAAGGGAAAACTCCTGCCCAATAATAAAATTGCATGTGCTTTCTTTCTGTCTTTTTATTTTGTTTGTTGTTTCCTTTTTAGTCTTTTTATTTCAATTTATTCTTTTTTGCTTCTATATACAGAAGAAGCATCACTTCAAGAGGAGTGATTTTTCTGTTCATTTAAGAATCAAAGGTTGTGAATTCACAAGAGAGGCTCAGTTATGCATTCTCTCATCACAGTACCAGATAGGCTCAACCTCTTAAGCAGGGTCTCACTAGCACAAGTCAAGCACATGGGAGTTTTTATTGAGACATCTAGTGGGTTTAAAAGGATGGGTTTGGAAAGATCCCTACCAAACTCTTAGAGAAGGTGTTTGTGAAGTGAAGAGAAGGGTCATTTTAGAACTAGTTTCTGCAACTTTCTCCTTACTTTAAAGCTAGAGAAATAGACGTAACAAAAATCAGAAAGAAAACAATTTTTATCTAAATTATTTAATTCTTCGTGTCTTCAGGTTCAGATCAAGTAGACTAAGCCAAAAGGATTTCAACAACAGGTACAAACATTTAGATATGGAAAAATAAACAGAGAAATAAAGAAAAAATAGCTACAGATAAATAAAAGGTAAAGGTATTCTTGATAGAAGTTCATTCTCTTTTTTCTTTTGTTTCTATTTTTTTTTTCTATCCCTGTATTATTATGAAGGTTCAAACCAAACCACCCCCACACACCCCAAACAAAACTCTCTTTCTTCAATGTTGCTATAAGTGAAAAATAGTGAAGAAAGGGGCAAAAAAGTTTAAATCAAACAGTCATATCCATAGAAAACCAGTATCTGACAAATCCCTGCACCCACACTCATGTCTTGTTGTGCTTTGACTGGGTCATATGATAGAACTGAATCCTATGGGCTACCTGAAGAGACTCAGAATTGACCAGAAGGAAAAAATAGAACGTACCAACTGCCTGAGCAAAGCGAGGTCTGTCTTGAGATGGCAAGTTGAAGCATGCTAGACCAAGGCGTACAATGAGGCAAGGTCGGTGCTTCATATCCAATCCATGCCAGAAGACCATACTTGACCACATCTCAAGTTCTTCAACTGAAAGAATATAATATGTCTTCCTCCAATATATTGTCTTCTTAATTGATGACAGCAAGCAAGAAAAGTCACCATTTACTGCAGTATAAAATCTACGGATCTCATCCTCATTAATTCTGCATAAACACTATTATATCATGCCCCGTTGCAACAATAGAAGCAAAGAACTTCAAAACACAAAATGCCAATAGGAAACAAAAGGGTTAATTTCATTCACCTTCCCTCAAAATCTGGGCTTTAATACACCCAGATACCATTAGCTGGAAATTCATCAAATACCTCCTTTCCCATCCCTTCCCCTTCCAATTTTTTATTTTCACTTACAACCTTTTGATTTAAAGTAAGATATTTTATGGAGTTTTAAATTTATGGTGGCTAAGTGTATTTAGCTTAAACCTGAGGAGAGGTGAGTGAAATTTAACCCTAGAAAATGTAGAGTGCAATCCCCGCCAGTAGACCACAGTGACAAGTGGACTATTGATGGGAAAAAGGGAACATCTGGAAATTCATGCAAAAGAAACTTTTGAAGAAAAAGAACAATATCTAGGAAAATTAACAAAACATCACTATAAGTCCATTCACATTTTTCTTTTCCTTTTTTAGAAAAAAAGGGAAAAAAATTCTAAGAATTAGATATTAAATGAACTTACATGCTAAATGTGTAAGTAGGTCAGTGTAAAGAAAAGAATAAGAGATCAGTGATGATCACTCAGTTTTCAGAATGTTAAGAGAAGAGAAGGAAGCACAAAAGAATTGTGAAACTTACCCAACTAGGTTATGTTGAACATGACTTGTATGGACCAAGGGATCACTAAAAGGATTTAAGCAAATAATGGCTGAAGCATAACAAGCGTTCATATCTCAAACAAGAAGGCAAATTTCACAAGTTTTTTCTTTTCTTTCTAGTTTTTTCCCTTTTTTAAACCCAAACTTTTATGGGTTTATTTTGATTTTGAAAGTATAAATAATTCTCAGAATTTTCTGATGTTCCTACTCATATTAAGAAAGAAGAGGAACATTCTTCACTTTTTAACTTGTATACCCTAGAAGCTCTGGCATCAGCAGTAGACTTTGTCGGTAATAAATAGTCTAGTGTTTTGTATTTTCATACAGTGAAAAGGTCCTCCATTTTGAATTATAAAAGTACTCTTCTCTGAAGTAAAATGTGACCATAGACAATACAAAGAAATATCATAAGATATGGCTAGATAAGCATTCATACATACTATTCTAACTTAAACAATAAATCAGTAAATGAATGAATAAATAATAAATATGCCTCAGAAATAAATTAATAATTGAAGAAATGATGCATTCTTGCACAATTTTTGCAACAAAACTACAAAGAAACAGTCATTTTATAATTATCCTCCTCTTGGAAGAAGATCAACCATTTAAGCTGGTTTTTCAACTAATGGAAGTTCTATATATAAGAAAATAGCAAACCATTTCATTAGACCTCGCAGTTCACAAAAAAGAGTTTAAAGAGGATAATGAAACCATATTTCATCAAAGCATCAATGAGAAACAAGGTCCAGGAACTTTAAAAAACAATATCAAGTTTCTCATCACAAAAGTTCCTTTTGGTTCTCATTCTGAATTTTTTGTAGTAGATAGACAGATAATATTCAACGCAAGATAATCATTGAATCACCTTTCTGGTAAACTAATCCCTTGTCTCTCCAGCTCCTTGTGAAGTTGTTGCAACCACGTCTCAGATGCTATGCTTTGAGAATCAACATCACAAATCCTGCAACGTGCATGGAAGCACTAGAAGTAACTAGCAAGAAGTCCAACTAATGGTCTGATGAAATCAGTAACCGAGAAGACTTTGAAGATTTTGCAGTATTATATGCGTTAGAGCAAAGTTGCTAGTTCAAACAATACCTAAAACCTAGCAACACTTTCCCAGAACAACCACTGGACTGCTAAAAACTTGTCCACATGTGAGGCACCTCAGGTCCACTAAATCATGATACTTGTGTCTATGTCCATACATAGTAACTCAGAACAAGCAATCAATTAATAAATTAGTATATATAAACAAGTGATGCATGTCTCATAATTTGCCAGTCCACAGAACAGTACCAGAGATGACATCAGTGAATAGTTTATATAATGCAAAACAGAATAAACCTAGCTTATCTTAAGCTCTACTTTATCACTCACTAGAGGAATTTTTTAATTGGCTTAAAAAATATATATATATATACTAAAATCCATTAAGAAAAATATAAATATCAAACATCATGGTGACGTCCAACACAGCAACCTTGAAATAAAATGTGCTGCAGAAGAGTATAAACAGATTAGTGCCTGTGGTGCACATGAATTGATGTCTGGTTCAGGAATATGTAAAAATAGAAGTTTACTTGTTATATAGAAAAATATACAATTATATGGAATGTATCTTACGCCAACCATCTTATCATCTCAAAGATTAACCTTGAACATCTCAAATATGATAGTCTACCATCAGCCAGTTAACTGTTGATTTTCTCTGTGATAGTTAAAATGTCAAAACACTGTAAAATATCAACCTTAAAAACTTCAACCCTTTTATGTATGTACCTTGTATCTGGAGTAGAATGTAAAGAAGATGCCCCAGCATGCGGTTCTGGTTCTGAGCATTCATGGGAATCATTGTTACCATGAGAACCTCTGCTACCATCTGAAGTTTCATTAGTACACTCCAATTGGTCGGAAACAGCTGTTGCAATTGAAAGAAGAAGCAGCGGCCTTGACAATATCTGGCAACATTGAAAATAATTTATGAGTATCAGGAATTCAAAGGAAAATATCTTTCACAGGCTAAAGAACAAAAATAGTTGCTAGGAATTATAAACAAATATATTGACCAGGTTCACCATATCAATAAGTAATGCACCCATGTATGTAACTTACAACAACCTTGAAGGATAGAAGTTGCTCATGTGAAAGAGTGACAATGCTAGTCCTTTACATGTCTTGCAATAAACAAAAAATTGTATTTGGCTTTATTCACTCTAGTCCTACTAGCAAAAAATAACTTATGAGTAGAAATGAAGTTACACAAAACAAAAATGTACCGGACTTACCAACTCATCTATACAGCACTAAAAGTTTAAACAGATGTGAACATCATTGGAAAGAAAAACCCACATAAACTAATGAAAATGTGAGCAAAGAAGGGGTCATGTTTACAAGCAATCACATGCAAAGGCTACCAACAAAGAAAAGCACTGTTTCCGCATCTAATATTATCATCCACAAATGTTAACACATATAAGATCAGTTATCTAGAGTTATTTTCAATGTTTACCAATTAAAAAAGAATTAAGTTTTATTATCAGTCCCAACATTATATCAGCGACTTAAAAAAAGAACTATTTGTAATATTATATAATTTTTTTAAATTACAAAAATTACCAAATAATCATCACTTTATTTTCAATGTTTTATCATATTTATCATTTTAATCTTTTTAGTTTAAAAATTAAAAAAGATAAAGTCAATGATGGAATTGCAAACAACTAAAATTTCAATACACATGCACACACAAACACTATTAATTGCAATAATTTTCAGTTTTTTAAGATAGATATTTTTTCAACAAAACTTAAACTATTTTATAAGTGTTTTAAGTATTCAAATGTAATTTATTTTCAAATAATATAGATGTCATCAAAGTACATTATATTCTTACCAATGTCCCTAAATTTAATATATATATGTATGTATACACACGTACATACATACATATATATAATAAATTTTTTTTCCAGAATTTCAATTTGATGTTTTTGTAAGATTCAACCAGATATATTCCAAACATTCAATGGATTTCCAATATTTTCATCCTTGGCAATACATGGCACCTCTATGTCACATAGCAGATTCTATCATAGAGGTTTTTGAACATGTTTATTACCTTGGTAAAAGAAAGCTTCAACAATTAAACAACACAAATGCTGCACTCATATCCTAATCACATGATCAAATCTTTAATCAATGAGTCTCTCCTTAAGTTTTATGCTATAGCTCATATGTTAATACCAATAATAATTTACTGCAGCATTTAAATCAATGATATGACTATAAGTACATTGAATCATCAGTTAAATATACATAGGCTGAAAGATGTAATGAATGATGAAACTACATCAATCCAAGTGAAGGTTAAAAGGTAAACCAAATGTTAAAGTTCCCACATTAAAAAAAAGTCTTCTGAATATGTAAGAATGCAAGAATGTACCTGCATGCCTTTAACCAAACCCTTGAAGGGGGCCCATCTTTGGATCCATTTAAATGGTGGATAGCAAAGAACTTGCAGTGCCTGAAGACCACGCCATGCAAATGGACACTTAGCTTGTGAGAACCTCCGTACCATCTCCAAGGTAGCAACTTTGAGGAAAAAGAGTGCCACATGCCTAGCATTCCCCTTTACTATTTTAGCATGGTATAGTGAACCTACATGTCTAAGAGTATTTTGGGAGAAAGCCTCAGAGCCAGAAGTGACCACACACTTTTTTGACACATTTTTACCGCTTGCAATACAAATCATGTCAGGGTTTGTATTTGAACCATAGCTACGCACATCGCCCATTGAGAAAATTATTTAACTCGGGAATCACAATTGTTCAACTAGCAAACTAGAAGGTAGCATATGGATAAACAATCAAAGATCAAACCAAATAACTGCTTGAACTACTGGCAACATTGAATCCTATATAAGATAAGTAGTGTGCATATGGTATTTCAAAATTGCATATGGCTGAGCTTGGAATGTGACTCCCTTGTTCAAACCACGTCAAATGAAACACATGTAAATGTAAACCTGCAAAAAGCATTGAACAAAAATGGAATCATTTAAGTACATCTTCTTATTTTTATATTTTATTATTTTTTAATTCTGTTCATTTATTTATTTTTCCAGCGCAAACTATCATACTACTTAATTTTGGTGATTCCCAATAGATTACTGTAGGCATATAAGCATTGTTTAAAAAAATTCAAATGGCTAATCTGTAACAAAGTACTAATCATAGGTGACAAACAATTTAATAGAGCTTGAGCCAAGTAGCCAACTATTAGTGCCAGCTAAGAGCATGGTGTGATGTCTGCTCCAAATGAACTCCCCCTGGCTTTATATAGGGAGCATGAAGCTTCTGGAACCCTGATCTCCGTAAATAATTTGAGATCAAAACAACAAAAACTGCTAAATCCTGGATCTTACCCATTGATTGAACAATTTCAGTATTTCGATATATTAACATGCTCTTTTAGTGTATTGCTTTCTTGTGGATCATGTTTTTTATCCAACTGCGAATTATTTCTTAATCAATTTCCAAAATTTGAAGATCCTACTGCTATGTTTGCTTGCAGAGAAAATGTAGGAAAAGAAAATAACTAAAATTTTAAATATCAAATTGCCATCGTTTAAAACCTAAGAAAGCCAATTACAATTTTGCATTCCGCAGACAGGAATCTTCCACTCTCCTGAGTCTAAGACCTCTATATCGCTCAGCTGAGACGAGTTTCCGAATCTCCCGAAAACAGACAAATACAGGGAAAATATAAACTTCCAAAGTCTTGAAATTCTTTTCTTTTCAACAGAAGATAAATCAAAACTTAAATCGAAATGTGATGAAAAAAAAACCTACAAGGAGATGAAAATGAATATAGAAATTATCAATAAAATCACAGAATTGCAGTCGACAAATCTAAAATACCTCACCTCCATAATAGTCTTCAAATTTTCCCAAGAACGCACAGGACCTGAAGAACTACCCAAGGGGAGAAATGATCGGATGCGCTTTTGGTGACTCTGTTCCTCTTTGGTAGGTAGCCCAGTTCGGGTGACTCTTGCTTTCGCCTGTCTAAAAACAAAATGTAAATTATTTTCTAAACAAACAATTAGAAAACCAACAACAACAACAACTACAACAATAAGTATTGAATGGACAACAGACGAACGTGGGGGCAGCACGTGGCTTCTACGGGCTTTTCCGACATTTAATTTAGCCCAAAAATAAATAAAATTTCGTCCCATGCAAAAATTTGAGAAATATTCTTAAACCCATTGCCAAAAATCTTAAATTTTTAATTAAAAGTATATTTTTTGAAGGATCACTTTTTAAAGTTTTATAAATTATAAATTCATACAGAAAATATTTATTAAATAAACATTTTTTAAAATTTAATAAATTTTTATTTAGAAAATATATTTTGAACCGACATTTTTATAACTTTCAAAATTTTGAATTCATATTAAAAATGTTTTTTTAGAAGACGTTTTACTTTTTAAAATATTCATTTTATGCGGAAGAAACTATACTTTAGACTAAAGTTGTGATTATTTTTCAAATTATATTTTACTTATAGACGTGTCGAGTTGATTAGACTGATAACCAAAGAAATTGATAACGATGCTGACGGACACGAGGTTGTCACGTGATATATGCCGACTATATTATTAGGATTAGGAATGCGATGGCTGAAGGAAACACTTGGGAAAGCTTCAACGATGATCAGGATCCGGGTCAGTAAGGAAAAATTTTAAAGCCCCGGTTGGGCGGGATACGATCATATTATATCATCGTTATTGTTATTATGTTATTTTAAAATAATAGATTGATAGGATCCAACAATTTACAGTGAAATCAAATTAAACCAATTTTAAATACTGAAAACATTAATCAAAACAAATTTATTTAATTATTTGATTCAAAGGATTAATTGGATTATAATGTCCACATGTCTAATTCAATTGATATAATGTTCAATATTTAAAATGATAGGGCAATAAAGCAAAGGATGAGTCTTAGATTGAGTCGGTAAAAAAAAATAGTTTATTTTACTGTAACAAAATGTTTAATTGTAAAAAAATAATAATAACAGGATCTAAGTTAATTTAAGTTTTAAATTAAATAAGAACAATTGAAACTATTTGATTTTTAAGTCTTTCATAATTAATTAATTATTTTAATAGGTTTATTTTCAAAGTGTTAACTTTATTTTGGTTGGTTTGTCAGTAAGAAACCAAAAATCAAACATTGAAATTGATAAAGTTGATTTTGATATTTATTTTATCGAAAATTAAATTGATTCGATCAATTTTAACTACTTTACACTAGTTTTATGATTTTTTTTATACTGATTTACTCCAAGTATCAAATACAAAAGTTTTAACACTTGAATGTCAAAAAAAGAATTAATGGCAGCGGGGCAAAATAATAAGCGATCTGCGAATCGAAGTTATCTTGTGATCTGCAATTGATGTAATTCATTCAGAAAAATAATAAAATTAAGAACAAGCAAATAAATAAAACGAAATTACCAAGTTTTTTGATATTATATCAAATCTCTTAAGCGATAATATAAGGTCTTTATTTATAGCCGCCCAAAAAAAATCTACAACGGATAAATCACCCAAAATCATAACGAATAAATCCTAAAAAACTATAACAGATAAATCATAAAAACTCTAACAGATAAATCTAAAAACCTAACAGATAAATCTAAAAATGCAAATTAAATAAATATTGTAATAATAAAAATAATAATTGAACTTGTCTTCTGTCTTTTGCCTAGGCACAGATATGGGCACATTAAAGTGCCCAAAATCATTACTCGGGATTAGAAAGAACTTCGACTCAGTGATCGAGAAAAATTCCCCAAATCACTTGTTGGCTGGTCGTATTATCGTTCTTTTCTTCTTCTTGAATATCGTATTTGATTCTTACGAAGTCTTGGAATTTGTGGTTGAATGTTGAATGTTCTTTGACTAGAGTTGGCGACCATGGAGAGCTTGATCGGGCTGGTGAATCGGATCAAAGGGGATCTTGATGTCAAGCTCTCTTCTTATGCCAAACTTAGTGTTTGGTTCTTGATAAGTTGATTACGAGACTACTGGAGAAGATCGAACCTTGGAACGATAATCGCGATGGTATCGTCGATGGATGTTCACGGCACGAGTTCGATTGATTGGGAAATCAAAAGAAGCGGTGGCTATCACGAATTACGACGAAGTAATAACCGCAAAGATCAAAACTTATTATAGCAACTTCAGGAGCAACGGTTTCGATCCTTGGAGAAGCAGTGATTTCAATCCTTGTAGAAATAGCGGTGTCGATCGAAGTAACAGTGGTGTTGAGCTTCGGAGCGGGGGCGACAGATCGGTCGGACGACAGTCCGAGGAGGGTCGTTGGGTAAAGAGAATAATGAAAGGGATCGAAGGTAGTTGGGTTAGTGAATTTTGTGACCTGAAGGTGTCTCAGCCCGAACGAGCAAACTCTGATATCGGATCGAGAACTTGAAACAAATATAAATAAGCTTGATCTCGGATCAGAAGTTAGAACACGATCTGAATTGTGCGGCTCGCTCTGAAAAACAATAAAATTAAGAAGAAAGCAAACAAATAAATAAAGCGAAATTCTCAAGTTTTTCAATATTATCCGTCTCTTAAAAAAGCGATAATATAAGGTCTTGTTAGGCGCAAAAAAATCTCATGCTGGATAAATCACAAGGAAATCATAACAAATAAATCCTAAAAAACAGAGATAAATGTAAAAACTCTAGCAGATAAATCTAAAAACCTGAGATAAATCCTAAAAAGTACAATTAAATAAATAGCTAATAATAATAAAAATAATAATTAAACTTGTCTTTATGCAAATAAAACTGGAATGGGCTACTCGTACTCCATCAGGTAAACTTAAGAAAATGATAAAAGAAAATATTTTTATATTGTAAATACATAATTAATAATTTAGTTTTTATATATAATAAAATAAAAGAAAAATTTTATAATTATTTTTTACTTGTCCTTATAATTTTCTTATTTTGTTTATTTTTTATAATAATATGTCTAACAAAGTTGCAAGGCAGAGGGGGGTTTTGAGGTCTCAATGAAGAGTTTACTATGTTATGAGTTATAAAAAAGTGTTTAATTATCAAAAAAAATTATACTTTATTTTAAATATAGTAAATTATTCTAGGATTCTCAAACCTGATATCCCCTTCCAACGTTCTACCACTTTAAATATAACCTTGCTTGCAATACTACTACAAATAAAATATATATAAATCATGTTATATTGTAAATTTGTAAGGCATCGAATATTACTGGGGACAAAGATACACCGATTATTAAAAGTTTTGTTTTCTGAAAGTCTATTGAAGACGACAAATTCAACCGCCACGTGGCAGCATGTAAACTGCTAATAACATGCATGAGTGGCACGTGTAACTTCCAAGACATGAAAACGCACACGCGTAGGAGAGTACTACGTACCTCTTCAAAAGGGACCGAGGAAGTTTAGCTGCATACTGCATACTGCATACTTTTCGTAACGGTGATCTGAAACAAATCAACAAACAACAATAATATTCACATCAAATATTAAAAACCAGCTGTGAGTTTTTTTGAGGGCGAAAATGGCCTCCAACCTTAGTCCAGTTTTTGCCTACACGGTTTTGTATGTGAAGGACGTAGCCAAATCCACTGCTTTCTACGCAAAAGCCTTCGGCTGCAATGTTCGTCGCCTGGACGATTCCCACAGGTACATGTAAATTAAACTAACGAGTTTTTTTTTATTTTTTTTTAAAGGTACATATATGCTTTGAATATGGGGAATACTTAATGGTTGAATGTTTTAATTGGGTAGATGGGGGGAATTGGAGAGTGGAAAGACGACGATAGCATTCACGCCGATGCACCAACGCGAGACCGACGGCATCACCGGAGCAGTGCAGGATCCTTGGTCCGGCCGGGAGCGACCCCCGGTTGAGCTTTGCTTCGCTTTTGCCGACGTTGATGCTGCCTATAAGGTGTATATATATTCCCTTGCTTTAATTGGAATTAACAGCCATTCTTCATTTAAAATTAACGAAGAATTATATTTGGAATATGATCGAATTTGTGGCTTCGATGTTTGGAATATGATGGATGTGATTTGTGAATGTAACTGAATTGTTGGGTTTCAGAGGGCAGTGGAGAATGGAGCTTTGGCGGTAAGCAAGCCAGAGGAAAAAGAGTGGGGTCAGAAGGTCGGATACGTTCGTGACATAGATGGCATTGTGGTCAGAATGGGTAGCCATGTTAATCCGTCTAAGGAGCTTCACCAAGATTGATATGATATGGTACATGATTAGACCCCTTCGGCCTCTTCTTTCCTTTTGTTTGGACGAGATAATATATAGACAAGGCCTTACTCACACTGTTAGATAATAAAATGAAGCCAGATATTCTCTAACTCCTTCTTATGGAAACAAACTGGTGTCTTTAGCATTCAAATAAGGACAAGTAGTTTTTACTTTTTCAGGATGAGTGAGATGGCAATGGGTATATTATATACATGTATTTACAACTATTCAATTTGCATGTTCCTTACAAATTTGTCCGGACATCGACTCGAACCTGACCCCTCTTGGCAAGGCACTGGGTTATGATATATATTAATTCCAAAGAATCATCTGATGTTAATAAAAGTTAAAATTTCTTGTAATTGACAGATAATATTTCAAAAAACTACCTGGAAGTCTTAAGCTTGTACTGAAGCTGAAAAAATAAGCAACTAAAATATAGAATTTGAAGTCCAATGAAGGGCCGACACGCCAAGAGATGAGTGGATGCAAGCTCAATTAAGCTGCAGCCTTTAATTTCCGGAAAGCATAAAAGCCTTTAGTATAGAAAAAGGGGGTTGGTTTAGCACGACTATCAATGTAGTAGCTTAGGCAGAAAACAAAAAGATCATTATCAGAACTTGACATTATGGACTGATCACCCAATATTCACAAACCCATTCGCATACACAGCTGTACGAGTTTGTAATAAGCACTCAAACACGCAGACAATTAAGAAACTACATAAATATATGAACGCGAGACCTTTTGTGAAATAGGAATTCTACTGCACCCAGTGAACCCAACAAAGTAAGAAGCTGTGCTTATAACATTTCTTGTGACCGTCTCACACATCTGCTAACCTTTCTCTTGAATTCATCCCTCCTTTCTCTCCATTCCTTCTGCAATTATATAGAGACGCCAATACAGGTAAGAAACCAAAGCTTCATTCATCCAAATTTCTCTACATTCTACAAAAGGGAAAAATAAATAAAAGAAAGGAAACCCACGCGCACTAACAAAAAAAAATTGAACTAAATATCAGGTTCTTGCATAAAAACAAAGAAAAAGAAAAAAGAAAAAGAATACTGCAGAATCATTCGGATTAAATATATGAATTAGCCATTCAAACCCCAAATACTAAAATGAGGAATGATCATGGGGCGCCTTAATGCATCAGAGTTATCTAAAATACCCGCCTTTGCTCTCTACTTGAAGCAGATGGTTCATTAAATGTTTATAAAGGAGCAATGTGGGAGGAACCTAGAAAAGAACAATGTCAAATAAGAAGGCATGGTACATCAGAGTTCACTAAATGCAAAAGAACTCAGAACTTCCAGAAAATACTATTTGAACATTACTGACCCACCAGCTTTAAGTTCATCAACTTTACAGATTCATCATGTCAAGTGAATGAGAGTAACCAAAGAAAACAATAACCATAAACCATATTCCATTGACCTAAAGGACCTTATCTGTCAATGGGATAATTGGAACCGACTAGGGATTGGAAAGTAAGTGAATGAGAAGAACCAGAAGTAGGTAAGGAAACAAGAGGTGCATAGATGAAGCAAATTGCTGACCAATATGAAAGATGGGTTGACAAAGATTCCAACTAAGTATTACAATTTTCAAACTATCAATCACACAGCTAAAATAAAAGCAAGCTTCAGATTTCACTTGAAATATCAAAAGAAATTTGAGTAACAAAAACTCTAAAACACAGAAGTACAAAGATGCAATTAAAAAAAAGAATAAATGAGCTTCATCGATCACGTTGCAAGGATATGCCGCTTCCTGCTTTTGAAGCCAGCATTCTTGGAAGCACAATTTGCAACCCCTTGTGTACTTCCAATATCTCTGAAAAAGATTTACAATTCATCCGTAAGATTATAAATGCAGAGTCTAGTCTCCACATATAAAAGGCAACATGAACAAAGTCATATGCAGGGATAAATCATACCCAGCAGGTAGTAGATATCCTAAAATTAAAAGAGTATTCAGTTGACTGGTTGGCTATTAGAGGAGCGAGAGCATAAGCTTTTAAAACATCAAAAGAAGTATCAAGCATTGGACAGACAGAAGAATTAAGAGGTTTCTACACCAACCCTCTGGTTATGAATGGAAAATTCACCACTAATTAAGACATACCTGTCAATCAACATCATTTTACCAATATGTTAATCTGAAGTTTCAATTTTTGATGCACTTGTCAACCATGTAAAGGAACTCATGACCTCAGAGGGGTTATATTCTCAATTTCAAGAACCAGTCATTCAAAAACCACATACATCAACCCGGCAATTGAGCAATTCACAGTCCCAGTAAATTCAACAATCTATTCAGCTCATGGTTCGAAAACTCAGCCGAGTCTGGTACAACTTGGCCGATTCGTCTCCACCTCAAACCTCACCATGCCGATTCAGATACCAGATATGATACCCACTAGTGAATCGGTAAAAATCGGATGAATCGGCCGAGTTTCCGAGTTAAACCAATCGACTTGGTAAAAAATTACAAATTCTGGGTGATTTCATAGATCCAACCTTTCCCATCACAATCAAAATGCAAAAATATTATCGGACAAACAAAAAATTCCTCCTAAAAGCAAAAAAAACTCTAAATCTGAAATAGGGATTTCAAGTTTCAACTAACCTTTTGAAGATGAAAAGAGAGTTGTCGGAGAGAGGAGACTGAGAAAGGGCCGGCAAGACGTTGGGATGTACATTCGTCGCTGAAGGATATCGGGGATGGGCGAGGGGGTGGGGGCGAGGGCGAGGGTTGTCGGCTGTGTGGGTCTATTGTAGTCGTGGGTCGTAGGGAAGGGAGGGGAGAGACGGGAGGAGGAAGCGGGGCCCAGAGAGAAGATGAACGAGGAGTTTAAAACCAAGAATATATTTTTTTATTAAATTTGTGTATTTATGGAAAATAAATATAAAAATATATTTGATAAAAGTACGTTTCTTAGCATTATTTAGGATTTTAAAAATTTTAGATTATCACATTTAATAAATATAAATTTAATGGGTTTTACTTGTTATGCAGTTATTTTTTAAATTACATATTATATATTAAATGTAAAAATGTATTTATATTTTAAAATAAGATTTATGGATATTTTTAGAAGATTTAAATATTAAATAAGCAAATATATAAAATAAATAAATTTATTTGCTTTTTATTTAATCTTTAGCATGAAATGATAAATATTTTTTAAATCTATCTCAATACACTTTTAAAAAATAAATGAAAAATTATAGTACATATATATTTTTAGCATGAAATGATAAATAATTTGTTTTATTAAATTTTAGCTTCCTTAATTATATATATTTCTAATAATTTATATAAATTTTTAATAATTTTTAAATATTTTAATCATGTATTTTACGTATAGGCGATCATGTAGATGCACCGCAACTTATCGATCTCGGGACGATAAGTCGGTGTGGAATCTTAGTGACTTTGAGCTAATGATTCAGCTAGCATACCCCCATGGTATCATATGTACATGACTGATTACAGAATTGAAAGACAGAAAAACCAGGAAGCTAGCAGAAAAACCAGGAAGCTAGCAGAAAAATATGAATTATTTTCTACTTAATGAAATCATTTAAATACAGAAGTTTGAAGAGGCAAGACTGGAAGGAAGACCAGGTGTTTCTGCAACAGGCCCAAGCTCTCACAAGCCATATAAAAAAGTGTGAATCTCATCATAACAATTCAAGCACCAAAAAGGGTAGTTGTGCTGCAAACCAACTCAACTGACAAAAGGATAGCCACAATGATAGGTGAGGATACTGGGAAGAATGAACAAAAGAAATTTGTAGGAAAAATGGATCCCTGGGAGCGTAGTAGAAATCAGAGATTCAGAACAGAGAACATCACTAACCAAAAAGGTTAAAGAGCTTAGTGCTTGAATAGATGCTTGAAAGGAGGAAACACCAGAGGTTGTAGAAAGGGTCGGGCAGGGGACCATCTTCAGTTCTTTCACTGGTAAAATGTTGCAGAAAAGGCACGTAGAATTTCTCTATTTAAAAGTTCAATTTACATAATGGAATAGAAGATTTGATGGTCTACCTGATGCATTGCAATCAATTAATCACCATTAGGCATGAATATGATTTTCTGTCATGTATTAGCATATTTCCCATCCAGCAACAGAAATATTCATTAGTTTGATTCCATCATCTGGGCCAAAACTGTATTCGTTGCTTCAAAAAGTTGACAATCCTTATCTCCCAATATAAAGTATCCAGCTCAAAAGATTAGAGGGACTGGCATACTTTCAATAGAGAACTTGAGAGGAAGAACATCATGGACTTGGTGTCAAGAGAGGTTCAACAATTATATGTTTGAGGTTGGAGGTAAAAAGATGCTGGGCCCAGTGATAGATTTGAAGAACACTTTCAGCTCTTGATAAATTTACAAGTCATTATGAAAGAATCCCACCAGCTTTGAAGAGTTCTTACTTCCAAAAGACAAGTAATCAGGTTGGAGGAGGATCTTAAGGAGGTACTAAAATTGAAAGCATTTGTTAAAGTAAAAGCACAAGATACTTTCAAATAAAATATTCCTCCCAATGGTTATCCAAAGTAATATCAAATAAATCTCAAGATACCATGACATTGACAGCACTTGGATATGCACAAATACAACACATGTAAGCAGCATAGTAATTAAGAAGTTCAGTCTATTATTGATGTAGAGAAGAAAATTAGAAACACCACAAAATAAAGAGATATTGCCAAGGGAGAATTTGGATGGCACAAAACTAATTATCACTTACTGCAGCTTCGATGTTTGCAGGTGATTCATCATTAGGGCTGGAAAGCATGGATATGATACTCAAAACTATACTTTCAACCTGTAGCATAACATCAATGCAATAGTTGTAAGTACACTAATATGGTTGCCAGATAGGGAAGTTAATTGCACATCATGACCTTAAAATCTATATGAAATCCCCCCCCAGTGACAATTATTGATACCCATGCGTCTTTTGGTTCAGTTATTTCTGTCTGTTATAACATGTGCAATAAATCATTGGAACAAATGCCAAGATGTGTGGTAGAGGAACAAAGTCCTAAGCTCGAGTCTTGTAATTGGCTGAATACTCTACATTCCTTGATGTTGTTGTTGTAGACACTATCAGCACCTTGAAGTTTAAGTCCCATTGCAGAGTCTAAAGGATTTAACCATGGAAGGCCCTTCTATTATTTTATATATGTATATACACTCTCACACACACACAATTTGAGCTTTCACTCGAATCTCAAAAGACAAGAACAAAGGAAAATATAATTAGTTCCAGTATAATAATACCTTTATTTATTATTTCACCAATTTTATTTACTCTTTAAAAATAAATTGTATGATAATGCAATGTTTATGTATTTTTCAATTATCTTATTTTTCTTTATATTTTTTACAACTAAAAATCAATAAAACTATTAATTCTTTTTTACCAAAAATATTAACATGTATTATAGTTTTTTAAAACTAAATACAACATTTTGTTGATACATTACAAAAAGACCACAAGGCTTAAAAACATTGACTGTTTGAAGCTTAAGCCGCAACAAACCGAAGGTTGTAACCTCAAGGCTATAAGCCCCAATAAGGTGAGATTCCAGCCTTGAGGCCAATTTATAGTGTATTTGACTTAGGCGGGCTAACAGCACCAAACCCTATAGCCTTTTGAGAACCTGTTTGAAATTTGCCACATTGTGAAGGATTTGAGTTACCATAATACCAAGAGAATTTATTTCATGAAATTAAAAAAATATTAAATCCATAATTGTGATGATATTAATTATTTCCATATTTTAAAAATCATAACATTTCCATGTGATACTTTCCGGTTCTAAGAAACTTTGATTAGTGATACTTCTTTTCATTAAGAGCTGTGTGTTTACTCTCTCTCAATAGTATTGTTATTCAAGCCATCTGCTGTTCTGTATTCATTTAAGAACAGAACTATATGCATATGACTGCAAAACCAAAGACTCTTGTTTTTTGTGGCACTTCCATGTTTGCATTCACTTACATTAATGGGCAATGTCACTGTCATGAAAGCAAAGAAATGAAGTGGATCTGATACGCCATATGACTTACTGTATGGACCGGAGTCCAGCGCTCACTTGCAAGCTCATATCCATTTGGGTCCTCACCAGGAGGATGGAGAATTGATATGCAGACTCGTCCATCTGGATATACTGTACATGCAAGGACCAAGCTGATTTCAAGCCGTACTCCTATGGTAAAGAGTCAAAAATCAAGCACATGACAAACAACCAACCATTGGGATGCCACACTTCTGAAGTGAACTTCACTGTTGGAGGGCTGTTTGGGTAATTGGGAGGAAAGCTCATTATGGCATTGAAGAATCCCCCATCACTGCAGTAAGATTTCAGTAAATAATCAACAAAATTGGGAAACTATACATGCTTTATGCCTTAATTGAAAACAAAAAAATCATTTCAATACTTGAAATGTGTATCTAAATTAAGAGAGAAAGACACAAAACAGTAAACACATATCTACAAATCCAAATTCACAGCAACCAATATCTTATATAAAGGTACACATTAAGATTAGATCAAGCTGATACAACCAAAATATACCATTTAACTGTCAAACAAGCATCCATGAGAAATCATGGATTTTCAATAACCCACTGGACAATGTTCCAAGAACCTTAAAATCATGAATTGTGTTCAGCTACACATAAGCATAATTTAAGTGAGTTGAAGTTCCAATTCTTGAATTCAATATCCTTTTGCTAGCAAGAGTGCTTCGGGGGAAGAGGTGGTGTAAGGAAGTTAAATTTAATTCCAAATCCACTGGTATGAAAAGCAAGAAACCACAGAAATCGGATTGAGGCATCCAATTCCAAGGTTCCAATGACCAAACAGAACTATGTATTGCCATAATCTCACAACCCAACCCGTTCGCAGCCAAAAAAGGAGCTACATGAAGATCCTCGGTACTTTGACGTAACTAGTTACGGTAAAACCCTAAAACGACCAAATTCGATCAAGAAAATGCTGCAATTTTTAGAAATTACCTAAGATCCAATTCAACCAGAAGTTAATTAGAATAAAAAACAAAATTACAATGCACGACCTCAACCTTGATCCGATCCTTCCAAGACTAAAACCTAAAATAGAATAAAGCGTAACAAACATACAATATACAAAGCAAATAAGATATTAGAAACACATACTAGAGGGTATCGGGAGGTCCAATAATGGTGACACTCCATTCAAAGATATCGCTCTCGTCGACCAAACCGGCGGAGAAGCCATCGACGGGATTTTTACAAAGATCTACAAATGAAAGAAAAAAAAAAGTTTCAAATCGGGAACAAAATAGTGTTTCTAAACGAATATATTGAGAATTGGATCGCTACCTTTGAGCTGTTTTTGAAGGAGGAGGTTTGCTTGAGTCGGTGAAGCTGAAGCCGAAGCCATAAGAGATGCGAGAGACGAAAATCCAACCAAAAACAAAAGTGCTGTGCGTTTATTAGTTCGGCTCTCGTAATTGTGGAAGTTTTTTAGCCAAAATAAACAAAAAAAAAAAAAGTAAAAAACTAAAGGACAGACACAGGAAGGCTAATATTAGGAGAGAAAGACAAGAATAAGTATAAACTTCCCTCGCAAGCGGGTAAGGAAATCTTGATAAAGATGGTGGCGCAAGCAGTACCAAATTTTTGCATGACCTCATTTCTATTGCCTGTCTCCTTTTGTCAAGAGTTGGAAAGGATGATAAACTCTCTTTGGTGAATTGTAAAACCTAACGAAATTTAGACGCATTAAAGTGTTTAGTTCGAAAGGGTACTGACTATCGAAAATTTAGAATATGAAATTTTGATGTATTGTCTTTTAGTTTTATTTTTCGGAAAATACGTTTAAATGCTTGAATTTGGTTGAAAATAAAGAGAATAAGAAAATTCGTTTTTGTAAGCCAATTTCTTGAAAATAAAGTTAATGAAAACAATGAAAATGTTTTGCTTTACACTTTTTCACTTATAATTTGCTTTACACTTTTTTGTTTTATCGGGTGTTTTTCGTTTTATCCGTGTTTCGTTTTATACGATCATTAAATCTGTGTTTTTCGATTTAATTAACAAAGGCTTATTTACTGTTTTGATTCATATAAAAAGTTGAAAATAGTGAATTCATTTTCTTTGTTTTCAAAATTTGTTTTGTCTGATGCAAGTAATTAAGCGCGTTTTCTTGTTTTGAAAAGTTTGAATAGAGAAAACAGAAAATTTTCTACCTACTAAACATGGCCTAACAGGATCAAATGTGATACACTATATTTAAGGAGGGAACAAGGTATTGGTTTTTGAAACTTTCGCTTTTTTAACCTTGCATTATTGGGTAAGCATGGATGGAATTTCACTTCTAAACCACAGACTCTAGTTAGTTAGTTGATCAAAGCTAAATACTTTTCGCAAGGGGATTTTTTGTCAGCTCAATTGGGTTCAAACTCGAGCTATATATGGAAGAGTATATGGTCATTACAAGGCATCCTTACACAAGGGTGTAGCCGTGTAGGCGTATAGGAGATGGTAACTCCATTAATATTTGGCAAGATGCTTGGTTGAAAAATGATGATGGTCTCAAACTCATTACTCCTATCATAGAGGGGTTAGAGAACTTACAAGTCTGCGAGCTTTTTATCCTCGAGTCACATGAATGAGATATTGAATTACTTGAAGAGCTTTTTTTCCCTAGGGATGTGGCAACCATTGCTAAAACACCACCTTCATCGCAAGTGGGTAGGGATCAATTAATTTGGCATTTTTCAAAAGATGGTGTGTATTCAGTAAAATCAGGGTATCAAATAGCTGTTAACCCTACCTAGCAGCAGGAATCAGCTTGCATTCCAGGAAATTGGTGCAGTATTTGGAGTTTGATGTTGCCACCACGTATCATGTTATTTCTTTGGCAAGCTTGTATGTGATATCTCCCGGTATTGGATGTGTTAAGGGTTAGAGGTATGTACCTTAATTATATGTGTTTGGTATGTAATCAAGAGCTGGAAAAGGTTTGCCATGCCTTAATCTCATGCAGTAAAGTTAGCATATATTTTATTATAATAGCACAGATGTCAATCTTGGAGCAGGGCTCTCTAGCATATTTCTTCTTCACAAGAGTTTCCTATCTAAGCAAGGAGAAGGCTAGTACTTTTGGGATGATATTATGGACAATCTGGATGCAAAAAAAATGCCAAATTGTGGTCTGACAATAGTCTCCCACCCTTGGTTGCCATCTAGCAGAGTCTCCTTTTGTTGAGATTGGTCTTGAGGCTAGGAGAGTCACCTTACTACTTGTCATGCTGATTTTCAGCTCCTTCTAATGGATTGGGCAGACCATAAGTGCCTCAAAGTAAGCATTAGTGGGCAGTTTCTTGAATCCTTTCGAGGTAGGTTTCGGATTATATACGTGATGATTGTGGAATGTTAATACAAGCTTCATCTACAGAACCATCTCACGGTTTGTTTTCTCCATGATAGTGACCATAGCCCTCGTGAAATTGTTAAATAGATCACACGAGTTACAACTTAGTGTATTCGAAGCAATTTGACGTAATTGATCTGCCCTCACTTCCACCATATTGATCAATCTGAGTTTGGGTGTCTAGTAAATGATTGTAAGGCTCTTTTTTCTTTAAATGCCAACTTATCCCTTCGTTTTATCAAAAGGCAAGCCAACAGAGTAACTTACATTGTGGTTAGAGCTGCTTGTTATAATGCTAGCCCTTCCTATTGGCTTGAGGCTCATCCTTTTATTGTGGAAGCCCTTGTAATTAATTGTTCTTCCTATTGATCCTTAATACAAAGGTTTTATTCAAAAAGAAAGAAAAAAAGAATGGGAATTAGGTGTAAATGCCTAAAATGCCTCTCTACCAATTGGAATTATTATTATTATTTTAAATATTCTTTAGAAGACCTTTGACTCCATCCCCCTATATGTAACACCCAAAATTATACTATAATAGTTTATTATATGTTTAGGGTATAATATAAGTAAAATTTACATTTTTCCGGAATTTAAGTGCTAAAAGTGAAAAAGGATAAAGCCGAGATTAATACATAAGCCAAGGATAAATTGGTAATTTGACATTAAGGACTCAAAGGTCATAACACAAAGAAGATTACATGCTAAAGTTAGAAATTTAATAAGTTGGTTTGCAAATAAAATGAAAATGAGGGACCAAATAAAAATGGACATTTGGCTCAAATTTGGATAAGACGAAACATGGTCTTAGAGAGAAGGAGATTGTTATCTCATTTTGGCTAAAGTTTCTGATGGAGAAAAGAGAAGAAAGAAGAGAAAAAGAAGAAGGAAAAAGGAAGAAGAGAAGAAGAAGAAAATCCAGGTTTGGAAATCATATGTGTATGGATTATGTTTGGAAATTTCTTATGTGATGTTTGGAACTTTTGTGTGGAAATCTCTCTTTGTCTAAGTTGTGTAAGAAAAATCCTATTAGAAGTGTTGTTGGTTGGTATAAGATGAGTTTTATGGTTTATTTTGAGTTTTGATTGAGTTGATTTTGGTTTGGAAGGAAATTTATGGTGAAAATATTAAAGCGGTCATTATGTTTTGCTTTCGACACCCCTGCCTTTTCAGGCGTGGAGCTTTCTCTGGCAGAGGTCGCTGCGCTGGGCAGGCAGCCGTAATTTCCTACCCAGCGGCACACAGTCGCGGCGTGGCATTACTTCGCCTTAGGCGTACACTAATAGTCGAGGTTTTGGTTCATCTCTTCTATTAATTCTAACAAACATCCATTGGAATAATGAGGATCCTAATAAGAAAATGAAAGGGTTCGTACAAATATAAAAATTATATAAAAAATGTTATGTACCTTGCCGCCCCCGGCGAAGCTTCGCTTCGCCTCAACGATCCTGTCGTTGGGCAAACATGGTTTCTTGCCCTCATTTCCTAATGAGTTTAAGAACAATATAAAAATCTCAGTAAAACATATAATTGTATGCTTGCTTGAGACCGAATAACGAATGAATAGGCACCTCTGTTCAGTGCTTCGGCACTCCTGTAAGTGTTACGACACTTTTGTTATGTAGGCAGACACGTCTTTGATAGAATTAGCCGACACTCGTGCTAATGCTAAAACATACATTATGTGGCGAATCGTCTTTAATCGTGCTTTAGCACTTTCCTGCCCCAAATCTTCTGTGACGATACGTAGGCGGCGCGTACGTTGATCTTATACAATTCCTTCGAATTTTTATTGTGTTGTGTCCCTATCATTAATTGTTATTGTTCTATGTAGGTAAATACTTATATGTTGTCTATCTGAATGATATGACATATGTAAACATTTATATGATAAGAACTTGAATAATGAATAATAAGAAAACATAAGAAATCAGTTATGTTCTGTAATGTACTTATCGGTACTGTGACGCTCCAAATCTTAGGTGCCATTTTTTTTTTTTTAAACAGTGTCCGTAAACAATGTCCATGAACGGTAGCTCAAAAAGTGCACAACATAGTGCGGTGTGCTATTGGACGACTTTGTCGGAGCATCGCATGCATGGCGAAATCGTCGTCTTGTTGGGCCTCTTGTTGCCACGTCACGGCGTGTGTCATCGCGCAGCTTTGTCGTGCGCTCGAGGTGCTCGTCACTTGCACGCATGGCCAGGTGCGGCGACATAAGCCCGATAATCGAGCATAAAAATCTCGTATTAGGGTTCGTTGCGACGGAAAGCCTTGAGAAGTCGTCGGGTAGCCGGGCTGTCGTGCGCGTCAGCTATACTGTCGTGTGTCTTGAAGCTTACTCTGTGGTTCGCCAAACGAGAAAAAACATCATGTCACAACACCACCTTTGGAATTTATGTCGCGACATAAAGTCTTGGCATGTCGCGGCAGAATGCCACCATGGGAAAACTGCATCCATGACATAAGGAGATCGCCCCAGCCATGACCGAAAAGACTGACCCGACCCCGAGCTTTGTCGCGACCTTTGAAATCTATCCGACATTGAATTCTTAATGGCGACAGTAGAAAAACCTGCATCGCGACGAAGGCCTTTAATCGCGACCCGAACCATCCGGCATGTAGCACCGTTTTTGGTGGCGGGATTGCGAGTCGAGCCGGGATGGGGATGCTCGAGATACCCTTTAAATTGTGATGTTCCCGACTCGACACCTTGCCAGTGAAGGTAATCATATATAAATTTTTTTTTTTGGCATAAACTTTAACCTTGTTCATTCATATAATGTTAAACATTTAACTTGCTGTATTATATTCTATAGCGATTACAAAATATATCTGGCTTCATATATGGAAGTGTTCAGCATTTAATATTTATTGTTTCACAAAATAAACAAAATTATATACCGATAGACCAAAAGGTCTTCCACTTTTATCATACTATATATGAACCAGATTGCTTGACTCATTAGACTCCATAGAGTCGAACACAGCGAGTTCGGACCCGAAGAAGTTATAGCGAATCGAAGTTAGAGGTCATACATGATCCAGCCAATCTAGCTGGCGACTGAAAAACCTAGATTTCAACGGGGTTATGTTCACCCTCTTGTCTCACGGGCATATGGTTGGAAATCTTGACTCAATCAGTTTCCATAAAGTCTCAAGAACACCTAAAACGGAGTTAGACGAAGAATTTATAACCTTACAGTTGGAGTCCTAGAATGGCCAGTGGCTTCGTGCATTGTCTCGCCATTTGTACTAATCAGATAAACGGACCATAACTTAAGCTATAGAGGTTCAAATTGAGAAATTCACTGCCAAATTCCCTTTCTTTCTTACCCAAAAACCAGTTCTAGGGTGACCCCAATGTATGATAAAAATAGGGAAGTTTCCTTGGACAAGTGCAGTGAAGCCTTTCCCAAAACACATATATAGGAGTCTTAGAGCTCTTCTCAACTCAACCCTAACAAGAAATGAGTTTGGGAGTTTCCAAATCCAACTCATACACAAAATATAGGGTTCCAAACCATGTATCTATGCTACATCTCATGGGCAAATACATACTCAGTTGTCTGAAACACTAGACTTAATCTTCAGAATCTATACCTGTGATCTTCCTTTTTCCTTCCTTCTTTCTTCTCTTCTCTTCTTCTCTATTATTCTTAACTGATGCATATTCCTACTTTGTAATATGAGCTTATTAAACTATGACTTTACCCTTAACTTTTGTATTAATTTCGGGTTCTTGCTTATTTTATTTTTATCTTTATTTTAAAATATACTTTCACTTTTATTATACCTTAAACATGTTATAAAACTGTTAGGATATAATTTGAGGTGTTACAACTCTCCCCCCCTTAAAAAGAATTTCGTCCTCGAAATTCATACCTGATTCGAAGAGTTGCAGATATTGTGCTCTCATAGTTTATACGGTTTAGTAAGCTTCTTTTCTGTGGTGTTGCGAAACACTTTCACTAACGGTGCTGTTTATTCATATTGTTTCACCTCGAGCGAATAGCCTTTGGCTCCTCGTCATATGAAAAATCCTCATGTACTTGTATCTCTTGCATTGGTAGTATGTCGTAAATGGAATACATTATCTCAAAAATCGACACATAAGAAACACATCGTGTAATTTGGCGACGCCGTGAGAGTGCCAGGTGATAAGCCCGCAAGATTATCGTTCCTAGAATCTCCTTATGACCATATGAACCTTGGATTAACGCCTTCGACCAAGCGGTAAATTTTCCTCCGCGGTGATACCTTTAAAGAAGACCTTGTCTCCTTCATATTCAATATATCTCCTCTTTAGATTGGCATATGACTTTTGTCGATCAACTAGCGACCTTTAGCTTATTTTTAAGATAACTTTGCACTTTCTTGTATGCTGCTATGTCTTGTGATCACTTTATGCTCATTTAACTCCATCGACACACGGGAGTTCTACATTGCGACCACACAAACCTCGTATGGTGCCGTACGATGCTTATTTGGAAGCTATTGTTATAGGCAAATTCCATCAATGGAATATACCTATCGACTTCGAAAATTCCATGACCTGACCTCGAGAAGCATATCTTCGACACTTGAATCAACCTTTGGTTGTCCATATGTTTCAACGGATGGAATCTTTATCTTGAAATTCAGCCTGTACCTAAAATTGTTGTAGTTCCTTCGGAGATCTCGGTAAATCGGATCTCTATCGAGCACAATGAATAACGGTACACCATGAAATCGTACAATATGCTCCACATATAACTCAGCTAGTCGACCATAGAATAGTCCATCATGACCGGTATAAATGGGCCGACTTCGTGAGCTTATCAATAATCACCCAGATAGAGTTATGCTTCTGTTTTGTGAGGGGGAAACCTGATACAAAATCCATGGTAATGTTATCCTACTTCCATTGAGGAATTGGAAGGGGATTCAACAGACCTGTTGGAACTTGGTGTTCAGCTTTGACTTGCTGACACGTTAAACATTTAGACCTGCTACATCACGTCTCTTTTCATTCCTTTCCTATAATCTTTGTTTTAAATCCACGATACATTTTATTGCATAAGGATGTGGTAAATACCTATTATGAGCCTCGAATATGATTTTTTGATTTTCTTTTATCATCGGCACACATAATACGATGCGGAAATACAAACTTCGGCTTTCTCCAAGCAGGTCTGTCTGCATCTCTAACCATGCAACTTTTGTGGCTCTTCATCATTTCAGGCATCTATAATCATTTGCTTCAGCAATTTGTGCTTTTAATTGAGCTAAATATCTCCATCATCACCTTTAATCTCCATTCACTATGTTGAAGTGACATTCTTTACTTGTATCTTCGGCTTAAAGCATCGAAGCTACTACATTAGTATCAGAATTTGTGATCATGGTGTCATAAATCATGAATAACTCTAACCACCTCCGCTGTCTCAAATTTAACTATTTTTGCGTTAACAAGTACTTGAGACTCTTATGATCGATGTAAATTCTACACTTTTCCCCGCATAAGTAGTGTCCATATTTTCAAAACACTACCACAACCAACTCTTGGTTATGAGTGGGATAATTCACATTCATGTGGCCCATTTATGCGGGCGCATAGCCCGCAAACTTTCTATCTTGCATTAACACGCATCTAAACAAATGCCTAAGCATCACTATCTGAAATTATACTCTTTTTCATTAGAAATTTGCCAATCTGCAGTGCTTGACCCGACATTCCTTTCAACTGTTCAAAATTATTCTAACATTTGTCTGTCCACGCAAACTTTATTCCTTTCTTGAGTAACTTGGTGAGCGGGAAGATATGACAAAAAAGCCTCTCACAAATATTTTATAATAACCTGCTGGGCCCGAGAAACTTCTCACCTTAGTTATATTTCGAGGAGGTTTCCAATTTACAATGGCCTCAATCTTAGCAGGGTCAACTCTTATACCCTCAGCAGACATAATATGGCCCTGGGGATAGGCTTCCTTTGGCAAAAATCACATTCTTGCCAGAGCTTAGCATATAACTTCTTTCCTGCAGGCGTATACCGGGACTATTTTCAGATGTTGTTCATGTTCACGTGCATCCTTAGAATACGAGGATGTCATCGATAAAGACTACTACAAAGCCCGATCCACATAGGGTCAGAATCTTTAGTATTCATTAAATCCGCAGATGCTGTGGTGCATTAGTTAACCTAAATGACGTACGAGCCATGTGCGTATCGGGTTCTAAATACGGTCTTGCGGCACATCTACTTCCTTCGCTCAGCTAATAATAATATCCGGATCGCGAGGTTGATCTTCAAAGACACCAGCTCCTTTCCAGGCGATCAAAAAAGATCTTGATTCTGGCAATAGGTACTTGTTTTCATGTCACCTTATTGATCCTGCGATGATCAACGCACATCCATAGAGTGTCGTCTTTCTTTCACAACTAAGCAGTACACGAGGAGAAACACTGATGGATAAATCCTTTATCGAAAAGCTCTTGCAATTGGCTTTTTAACTCTTCCATTTCAGTTGGAGCCATCACATCTGATTACCTGAACACATAGGAATTTATTCACGTCCTGATTTCTATGGCTAAGTCCACCTCTCTTTCGAGTGGAATACCCGGTAACTCTTCAGGGAATACATCTAGAAATTCCCTTACTATTGAAATCTTTTCTACATCAACTTGACCTCTCTTAGAGTCAAGTATAACAGCCAAGAATGTCTCACATTCTTCCCTCATAAATCTCCTAGCTTGCAAAGCGGAGATCACATTGGACATTACACTTGAGCGATGCCTTGTCTTATCACCTCGATGCAGTCGGAGCATCTCAACACTACTGTCTTTTGACCATAATCAACAATAGCTCGATGCTTAGACAACCAATCCATTCCTAGAATCAAGTCAAACTCTCGAAATGGTAAGGTTATCAAATCAGCGAGAAACTCTCTTGTTTGTATAACAATGGGACAATTTCTATATATGCTATTCACACCGTTGTGCCCAACCGGACTAGTCACATGCATGTCATATCTTAATTTCTGTGCTGATTACTTTGTCAAATACATGCTTCATGAACACATATGAATGAGTAGATCCAGGATCAACAATGCATGCATCTCAATATCAAAAAGAGAAAATATACCAGCTATAACCTTAGGAGCATCCTGATCCTCACGAGCTTTCATAGCATATGCTCGTGCTGGTGCTATAGGCATAGAACGATCCACTGTCTCTAAAACTATGCCTCCTCGTCCTCTATGTTGAGGTGGGCCACTACTGACCCACTGCCTGCATGTCGAGTCGACGGTGGTCTGCAGACTTTCCCTCTGCTATTACTGCGAGGATTCTATTGTCCCTTATTCATTGGGACAATTTTCCATAAAATGTTTAGTGCTTCCACTTCTGAAGCACCCTCCTGTCAACAATCTAAAACTCCCGAATGCCTTGCGTGAGGCGTCTGGAATTTCTCCATCAGAGTACCTCACTGTACTAGGGTGCTACATTGGACCCTTGCTTTCTACCTCTCGTAAAGGAACTATATTCGATTGTTTGGAGACTCTAGCTCTTCCTAGAAAGGAGGACGAAAGAAACACTCTAGAATTATTTTTACGAGATCTTTCTTTGCTGCTCGTTTCTAGTCTCTCCACTTTCATTGCAGCTTGGACCAACTGATAAAAGTTCACCTGTTGGAGAGAAGTCATAGGTGCTAAGTACCTCTTAATGGAATCATGTAGTCCATCTTCAAATTGCCTACACCGAAATGCCTCGGTGAGGACCGCTTCCGGTGCATATTTGCTGAGACGGCTGAACTCTTTCTCATACTTAGCCATAGATAAGTTCCTTTGCTTCATATTCAGGAACTGTTTCCACTTGGACTCCCTATACATCTCGGTAACGTACTTTGCCCTGAACTCTTGGACAAAGAATTCCCATGTCATGGGTTGGAATCCTGGACTTTGAGCACCGAGTTTCCACGATCGTATGCCTCGCCTGATAATTGAGGCGCACATGATGCTCTCGATAGGGAGGGCATCTAACCTCTTCGAAATACTCTTTCTAGCTTTTCTAACGAGTCGGCTTTCTCGACTCTTCCATACTTTCGACTCATGGAATTCCTACACTCATGTCTTCTTCGTATGCATGGGGCTTTAGGGCGGGATTAATCTATCCGATGCAGGAGGCCGTGTCTTGCGATATTCTCAACAAGGCTTCCGTGGACTCATTAGGTACATTACTTTCTAAAGGCTCGGAGGATGATAACTCTTGTTCCCTTGGGTTAACACTCTCATAAGCTTCTTCAAGACGATCCATCTATGCAAACGAGGCATCCCACATCGAGGCTTGACACATTCACCCAAACACATGCTTTTCTATCATGTTATCTATTCTTGAGCCTCCTAAACCTATGCTTTTACAGAAACACCTAAACCTAGGCTTTGATACCACTAACTTATAGCGTCAGGCCGTTAGTCGGGCCGGATCGGATGCTCGAATGACCACTAAAAGTATGACACATCCCGACTTGGCACCTTGTGTTGGCGAAGGTGTCATATATAAATTTTTTTAAACATAGACTTTAAGCTTATTAATTCATATAATATTTAAACACATTGCTTGTATTATATTATGTATGATTATAAAATATATCTGAGCTCCGTATATGGAAGTGTTCGACATTCTGATATTTTACATTGTTTACAAAATAAACAAAATTACATATACAAAATAGACCAAAAGGTCTTCCACTTTTATCATACTATGTATGGCTGGATTCTTGACTCAACGAGCTTTCCATAAAGTCCAAGAACACCCAAAACAGAGTTCAGACGAAGAAGTTATGGCCGTTTGAAGTTGGAAGTCATACATGACTAGCCAATCCTAGCCGAGCTGACCTGGAAAAATCTAGATTTCAGTAAGTCCTCCACAACATATGGCTAGAATCTTGACTCAATGGGCTTTCCATAGAGTCCAAGAACACCCAAAACGAAATTTGGACGAAGAAGTTATGACCTTACGGGATTGGAAGTCCTACAGAGTAGCTAAGTGGCTTGTGGGCGACTGTCTGGCCGAGTTGACTGTCTGGTCGGCGACTTGACAGCCGGCCGACCTGATTTGACTTGGCGAGGTGTCTTGGCGGGGTTTATTAGTAGAGCTGTACTGTCGAATTAAACGGACCATAACTTAGGCTCTGGAGAGGGGGTGAATTGAGAAATTCAAAGCTGTACATGAGTTCAACGATGTGGCTACAATTTACTAAAAAGGACTCTTGCCAAATTCCTTTCTTTCTTTTAAAACCAAGTTCTAAGGGCTGGTTGTCGTGTGATAAAATAGGGAAATTTTCCTTGGTTCAAATTGCAACCAGACCTTTTCCAAAACACATATATAGGAGTCTTAAAGCTCTTACCGGCTGACACAACGAGAAATGAGTTTGGGTTCAGAGCCGACCCACCTGAAAATGAGGTTCGAGCCATGTATCTATACTTTCTATACCAAAACTAGACAAATACTATACTCAAATTCCATACAAAACACTAGACTTAATCTTAGAATCAAATGCCGTGATCTTCTTTTCCACTTCCTTCTTTCTTCTCTTCTCTTGTAGCCTTCTCTCTTGTCAGTTTCTTTCTCTCTTTATAAAGACCAAAATGAGATATTTATTTTAGTCTTATCATGTTGATCTCATCCACTTTTTATTTCACTTTGGTCCTCACAACTCTCTAATATTTGCCACGATCAATTTATGATATTTTTACGATAGCCTCTCATCTTCTCTATTATTCTTAAGCGTGCATATTCCTACTTTGGAATATGAGCTTGATAAGTATGACTTACCCATAACTTTTGTATTAGTTCCGAGTTTTTGCTTATTTTATTTTTATCTATATTTTAAAATATACTTTCACTTTTATTATACCCTAAACATGTTATAAAACTGTTAGGGTATAATTTGGGTGTTACACAGCATGCCTGGGATAGTGTCGTGACACGGAGATCCTTGTCACGACATAGAGCTTGAAAGCTCCGTCGTGCGCGCACGTTGCGTTGTCGCGCATGCATCCCAGCCACACTCACATGTTTGTCGCGCACGCCCAGGCTAGGTTGTGCGCCTGGCCTGAGAACCATGTCACGACTGAGGACCATAGTCGCAACATAGGACCAGAATTCTCTGTCGCGATAGAGATCCAAAAATGGGCAGTAGCCCATTCTGGTCTTCTGCACCTCCAGTTCCTCTTTCTTTTCTTTTCAAAACACCTTAAATTCGATATAAATTTGCCTTTTTATTACAAAGACAACAGGAAACCTGGAAAACTTGCCAAAATGTATTCATCATACAAAATGAGTTTATTTACAACTATTTTCTTCTTACATATACAGAAGTTGGGTTTTCTACCCAATTTTACAAAGTATAAAATAAAGCCAATATGGCATTTTCTTCACAACTAAGGTCTTGGTGGGCTTCATCCCCCGGAGTACCTCCAGTACCTGAAAATATTTTTCCCATGACAGGGTGAGCAATGCCCAATAGATGAATTTCCTTACAAGGGTTACTCCCCACCTAAAATGCACATGCGTAGCCATGAAAACATCCAATCACATTCCATATGAATAATGCAATATTATATGGAATGTGCGTGTCGTGCGTAGGATGAGATTTCATAAATATACATAACGCAGAGTCTCGTAGGCTCCTCACTTTGCAATGCCAAGTGTTAAAACCGGTCGTTGATGTCTCCGCGCGATGAAAGCTGAGCTATTCAGACCACCTCGATATTCATTTTGAATTATCAACTCCGGAGTGTGTTTATTTAGGTCACGAATTTCCGGGGTTTCACCGCAGGCTTTGCAGGCCTTCTGACACTTTCGCAAACTTTCATAGTTGGATACATATATCTGACCAAGAATAGAATTTGGATCTTTCACCTTAGGGGGGGATCTACCCCATCTTACTTCACCCAAACACGCGAAGTTTACCATTATTATTGTTTTACATAACCGAGAGTCTCGATTTTGGACGTTGTCGTTTAAATTTCGCGCGCGATCGCCGAGAATAGTGGTCGCGATCTGTGCATCCACACGGGCTCGGCGTGATATGGCCGGAATTGCATATGAATGCAATTATGCCATTTCATGCATACAACATTCAAGATTTATGGACAATTATATTTTTCTACAATATAATTCACACTATCAAACAATAGCATGTATTAACATGGTTTTCACACAACCAATATGTTATTCATTTTAGTAATAACACAAACATAGCACACATGGACCCGATAATTATTAGTCGATCTGAATTTGCTAAGTATCCCAAAAATTTCGGCATAAAGTGCAGCTTGATCCATAAATTAAATTAAGATTATGCGAAAACAATCGAGTCGGTTCCATTGTTGAAAACGGACCGAAAATCGACATTAGGTCCCAAATCTTTAAGACTGAAATGCACGGTCGTTCTGACCCCAACAATCTTAACCATTTGAATGACTCTTAGACAAGAATTAAACAAAGTAGGAGAAAAATCCCTACTTCTCGAAGTTTAACGAAACCCATTAATTTTGGTACCGTCGTAGCTCGTGCGTGGTAAACTTTCTTCGATACTCAGGCAGGAGCAGACGGTCCAGATCTTAGGAACTCGGGAGAGGTGGAGCTTCTCTGTACTCCTTCTTCTTCTCTCTTTTTTATATCTTTTTTGCCGATTTCTCTCTCACGGCGAAATTTGGTCGACGCAGTCCAAGTGAGGATGTCCTCTTACATGTCCTCCGCCGTGATTTAAACTCTTCTAACATTTATCTTAACATCACTCATTTGGTTCCTCACTAACAATTCATGACCACAGTAATAAATCCTTGGACTTTTGTTTGACTTATCTCTAGTTGTGGCGTGGCGTGTGAGCCATCGATAAGCACTTGCTTGTGGTGTCTCGAAAAATGTGAAATATCGGTATCTCGGAAATTCGTGGGTAAATTTAAATTTCGCGAGGCCCATTCACGATGGTGAGTTCATTTAAGTCCTTGAAATCGAAAAATTAGGATTTTTAACCAAAATTACCGTTTTACCTTTTTTTAAGAAAATTAATTTTTCTCGAGTTTTACAGGTACTTTATGTACAAGATCTACAATTACGAACTCTATGGGAATGTAAATTCAGAATTCTGTAAACTCAACATATGCCTTATGTTATGTATCCTGTAATTGTGGACCACTTCTAGTGGTCATAACTATCATCTGTTTCCCACTAAGCTATAAGTTTAGCACAAGTGTTTATCCGCGTAGGTACTAAAAAGGACATTTGTGGCATTCCGCATCAGTCAGGGCCAACACAACAATAGGAGTCCACCTAATGTAGGTCTTGACTCTGTTTTGTAATGTAAATGTACAAGATTTGTAATAATAGAATTTGTTTATGTACAAGTAAGTAGGATTCGGGAATATGCACAGGATAGTTAAACACCATTACGGTAGTAGTTTTACAAGTTATATTATAATATATGGATTTGTTTATTGAAATAGGTTCACCAATGTTAGAAAGTCAAGTAAAGGAGTTCCAGTCCTGTGCTGCACCCCCTCTCTTCATCCAGGCGGGGGTAGGGGCGTGACACTCTCTCTCTCCACACGTCTCATAGAAGACAGTTGCATATCGATATATTCTTCCTCGCAATTGCAAGTAGCATTATGATCTCCTTGGTTTGTTATTTCCAATGCTTATCAAAGATCCACCCATCTTTATTCCAACGAATAGATAAGGGGAAACATTTATAATTTCTGATTAAATCTGTATATGATTTCCTATGTTGGATTTTTTTGTGTGTGTTGTTAAAAAATGTGGGAAAAGTTTGTCAAAGTTTGATAACATTTAGGATTATGGAAGATGAAAATTGGTTTCAATTCATTTATACTTTTTTAACTTACATTAGATATTATCCTAATGTAGATATTATTATAAGTGGTATATGTACTATCAAACTGAAAACTCTCAAAACGACTACAATCAAGAGCACTAAGTAGCTTTAATTCCATTATGGATGATAAATCCAGGACATCCCTTAATAGAAAACTCATAATAAACACATGAGAACGTTTAACTTAAGTATTATCATAATATATTTCAATATTATTGTAATATATTATAAATACTATAATAAGTGGTTTATATATTATCATCCTAAAAAGTCCCAAAATTGCAACAATTAAATTTAGTAAGTAGTTGTCATTCCATTCACATATGAGAGTTTTGCATGGAAGGGAAGAGGTATGGAGTTAGTAGGAAGCAGGGAGAGAGGGCTAGAAACGAAGGTCTTCTAAAGAAATTTTTTATTTTTATTTTTAATTTAATTCCAAGTGGCAGAGGGGCCTTTTGGGCATTTATGGGCCAATGATGACTTTTTTTTAACTAAAATGCAATTATTTTTTTCTACATGTACTTAAGCACGCAATTATATTTTTTTTACCATGTACTAAAGTCTAAAGCACTTAATTCCCATTTTTGATTGCGTATCTCCTAATATTATCAAACTAATTTAATGATACATAATTTACCCATTATTTTGGACAAACTCAAACATCTTGTTCGATAATTTTGTACCTTTCTAATATCTTTAAATTTATTTGGTCCTTGATCCAATTTGTAAAACTATTTTCTCTAAAAATTCAAGCAAATATATGCATTTCTGTCGTGTTGCCTCTATTTCGATTTCTCGGTCAATAGTGGTGAAAATCCTGTTTTAAGGACTTGTAGCGATTGAAATACTAGGTTTAAAGCAAATGGTATTTTTGGTTTAATGACATAAGTGGTTTTTTTTTTCTTTGCTTTAATGAAGTAAACGGTTTCTTCTTTTCTTTAATGATGAAAATTGATATTTTGAAGCCAACGTTACTAATCCTACTAAATAGTTCTGAATTCCACTCAATATTTTGTTATGAGAGGGTTCACGGAACAAGGATTTGTAAAACTCAACTCAGCGACTATAACTCAATCATAATTAAATCTAGCTAAACATTCTAATTAAGAATTTAACTATGGTTAAATTTTATAAAACGAAACTTAATCTTCATGCAAATATTTGATTGAAAGACTTAGGGCTGTTTAGTTCAATTAAAAGTTGGTGTGAGTCTGCAGTGGTCTTTGGAATTACAGACCTTTATTCAATAGGCATAGCTGCGGTCCACCTCGACGCATCGTGACGGCTTAGGGTTGCGCTTATTAAAAACTAGGAAAAGTAGCAGAACAGGAGTCTTAAGCCGAGTCTAGGATCACGAGTCCCCGGTGGCCATCTTACCACATATGGGAAGTTTGTTATTATTAAATATACGAAAGCGGAAAATATGTAAAGTAGATATTTACCAGCGAATATCATAGTTTCCAAATCTTTTATTTCTCAGAAGATTAATCCTTGATAAGAAAGAACAAATTCTATCCCTAAAATTAAGAGATTTATTTCCTAAGAGGAAATGGAGATTTACGAACCACTTTCTATAAATCATGAAGATCCCCCACGAGGTAAAGGGGATGCAATTCCAACTGAGCGAACTTTCTTCTTCTTCTTTTTCATATTTTTGTTGACTTAATCATCGAAGAGGCGGTTGACCCACCGTCGTCGGATCGCCCTTTTTGTAGGTTGACATTGCGCCGCTAATGCCTCGGAGGTCAGAATCAAGGTAACAACAATATACATAGATCTATAGGGCCAAGACGAAAGTCTAAACACGGTACGCGAAAGAGCTTGGCCAGGCAATTGTCAGTAGCCCTTCTTACGAAGCTCTGCTAATCCCCATTCTACGTCTAGATTGTGAGGGCCTGATAGCGAGCATTTTGATGAACTAATCTTGGAGAAGCGATTCTCGTTGGTGTCGAACATGGAGAAAGCAAAGGAACAAATGAGATAGATGAAAGAGTTGCAAGGTCGAGTCGGCGCTTCGGCGCGATAATGACATTCATGATTAAATTGAAAAAAAGTGCAAGGCACAAAATAACGATTGCGATGTGCAGCGATTACTGTAATAAAGAAAAGAGGATGGCCTATTGTTTTTAATGGCGTTGTTTTGATAGGCGATAGGTTGTCCTCAGTGGTTCCACATCCACGAGATCTCTTGGGCAGATACTTGAGAGTACAAGGACCAGATCGCGGAAGAGGCATTCGCCTCACCTTTCCTTCAATGACGTTGTTAGTGGTGCATCTGGTAGGGTAAGGAGAGAAGCAGGCAGAAGACAATACCGGCTAGGGCAAGCCCCAAGGAACCCGTCGTTGCTACCCTTAGGCACGTTGCCACTAGCACCACCCACACATCTTGCCTTTGGTATAGTGCGAACCTTTTATGTACTGTCGGTGACCCTCATTCAAAGACCCGATGACATGCTCTCTTCACCCTTAAGGCAACACATCCTTGATTAATTAAGCCTCGTGGTTTGCCATTCGGCTTTACCACGTTCGATGAAGCGTATTTTATGATCACGTGCTTACTTCTGATCAAGCGATGACACTAAGCAGAGCAACAATAGCCTGTTGTGCAAAATATTCCTAGCTAGCCTACGAGGGCCTATGCTAGCTTGGTTCCACAAGCTCCTGCGTAATTCAATAAACTAGTTCAATGAGCTTTAGGTTGCATTCATCTTCAAGTATCTTTGTTCGGTACGGTAGAAGAAGAACATCAGCTCTTTACAAACCATTCTCAAACAGGAAGAAGAGTTAATTCGTGACTTCATAAGGAGGTTCGAGCTGGCCGTTCAGCAAATTGAGTCATATAGCATGGACGCAATCCTCTAAAACTTTAGGAGAAGCTTTGGGCCATCTACTCGTTTCTTCAAGTCACTATCTTTAGATCCCTGCCGGCAACATTGGAAAACTTGTTCAAGTGGGTTGATATGTACTCATCTTTGAAGGATAATATCCTGTGGCTGACCTAGAATGTCATGATTACAAACCCGGGCGATTGAGAGAAAAGCAATGAGACGGATGAAGAGTTGCGAATTAATTTGAGCACTTACGGCGAGAATGGTAGTATAACTTTAAATAGAAAAAGTCGCAAAGACATACAAAATAACACCTGCGATGTGCAACCGATCGCCCGTAATAAAGGGAAGGGACTCATTGTTCCTGACGACGTGTCTGATGGGCGATAGGCTGTCCTTAAGCTGACTCCCATCCTGAATCTCTCGCGGTAAGAATACCGAGAAGCCTGAGACCCATGTCGAGCGATAGGCGCCGCCTCACCCTGCCTTTAGTGACGTTGTTAGTGATGCCTTGTAATTAGCACTGTTACTAAAGACTAAATAAAGTCCCCAGCAACGGCGCCAAAAACTTGTTGGACCAGATGATGTATTTATTCAAATTTATGACACTATTATCAAATGACCATTATCTAATCCCTGGCAACGACGCCAAAAACTTGTTAGACCATTTTTTATATAGACCAAATTTGCCAAGTAATTAGCACTGCTGTCAAAGACAAAATAAAGTCCCCGGCAACAGTGCCAAAAACTTGTTGTTGGACCAGATGATGTATATATACAAATTTATGACATTGTTACCAAATAACTATTATTTAATCCTCGGCAACGGCACCACAAACTTGTTGTGACCAAATGATTTTTCCTTAAAATACGTGTTTATTCTTTTTGTAAACTAGATTCATTAAAATTTGTGTTTGCTCTAAATTACTGCAAGTGCACAAGTCATACAAGTAATAAAAGTGGATTTTTATAAGTCCAGATATTGTTTCCATGAGGATTGATGATAAATCACAAGACTAACTACCCCAACTATTCAAGATCCTTACTATTTGAACTCTAATATCAAGATGATTAGAGCAGATAAAGAATACTAAAGTAGTACCACCTGTTTATACTTAAAAAATAATAATAAGAATGGAGTTAAGGGATTATTTGGTGAGATAACAAAATAGACCCGATAGATAGTGTCGATTTCTACATCATTTTGAATCATAGCTAAGCCATAAGTTGGAAAACTGAATTTGTCAAAGATGTATTTTGGTATAGTTTGGATATCTCCATTAACCATACCTTTCACTAATTAGAGATTCATGTTCATTTCTGACACATGGATCTAATCAGTTACTTGTAAGATATAATCATCTTTCTAAATTAGTATTTCGTTTTGATGCCATTACCTGAATCTTGGACTAAAGAATTCTTGCCCCCATAGACAGGATATTGCAAGCCTTCTCCAATTTAGATAGCATCTCATCCTTCAATAATGATGAAATTCTCCATCTCCTTGATTAGATCTTTGCTAACACAGGATCATAATCCTTTCATCAGAAAGAGGAGAAACCTCTCAGCGATTTAACTAATACTTCATCAAACTATTCTCAAATCATGAGTAAGTTAGTGATTGATCTGAGTAATCTTTCAGAGTTCATTAGTTCCAAAGTATTAGTCTACCATACCCACAAAGAACTACTCTATGCCCTCAAGATTCTCCATATTTGTGTCACGTTGTTCATACGTGAATGAGCCAACCTCAATTTAAGACCTATATAGGAACCTTCTGATTTTCTGTGCTTGAAGTATCAAAGTGGTGCAGGAGTTTCTTAAAATTTAATAAAACTGATTTAATGTTATGGAATTATGAATAGGTTTAGTCTATGACACTGCAAGTGCACAGGTCATACAAGTAGTAAAAATTGGATGTAAGTCCAGATATCATTCCCACAAAGATTGACTTGGATTCTCAAAATCAACTACTTGACTACTCGAATCCATTATTATGCAGATCACATATGTGGCAACTTCTCGACTTAACTAAAAAATAATTGTTCTAGAGAATACATCTAAAGTAAAAAGAAAGAAGTTGAATTTATGAATATAAAGCAAATAACAAAACAAAAAATATCATTTAAGATGAATCAATTCTACGTGAGAAATGAACACTATCAAAAGTATTGTGAAATAGTCGAATTTCTACACCATCATGCATTATTTACTCTGTTTGTCTTTGGATTTGGCGCTCCAAGATGCCTAACAATGCGGTTGGATTTCCATAATTCACCTGAATAGAGGTCCTTGGTTTCCCGGCTGATAAGGGTCTAACCAGCCATTTGTGCTTTGCACAATCTTAACAAGATCCGGTATTTTTTTTCTCAATACTTCATACCCATTTCGAGATTGAAAATTCGCTTTCCTGGCAAGGGTTGTTGCAAAATTTCTACAACTTGATTGATGACTCATCCTTTAAATCTAGTGAATATTTCCATTCCCTTGATTAGATCTCGGCTAACACAAGTTCAAGAGCTTTCCAACAGATTAAGGTGAAATATCTGATTGTTTAAATTAATAATTATTCTCATCCAACTTCAATTATGAGTGAACTGAGAATTTATCTAAGTGAACTTTCAGAGCTCAATAGTTATTCAATTGTAGTCTAACATACCCACCAATTGAATGTTCCAAACTCTCAAGAATCTCCATATCTGTATCACTCAGAGGGTTTTCTGAAAATCAGAGCAAGATACACACCTTGGGAGGGTATTCGATACTCCTATTGAGAACAGATCCATTCAATAACACATCAACCAAATAAATTCCAATCCAGGTGATTCTCTCTCTAATTCGTGCAGAAAATACTATAGCTAACAATAAATCCAATTTAGTGAAGCTGTGCTTTTTAATTACAAAATCACAATTTACAATGGAGTGTTGATCAAGAACATCCACTGTAGTTATAATTCCCTGGAAGAAACGAATTCCAAAATTTGTTTGAACTTCATTGATTCCAAGCCGTAATTAGAAAAGAGAATAAAAATTAAATCCAGCTTTTACATTCTAACAGATTACTGGTTCAGATCCAATAAAAGGAAAGAAAAGAAAGAAAAGAAAACTATATTCTAAATATACAAGTATCTTCCTCCTCCTCCTCCTTAAATGGGTTCAGGAAAAACGAAGCTGCCTTTACTAAAACCTGTGTACCCTATTTATAACCTTAAAAATCGCCCGATTCCTATACGGATTTCCTAAACTAATGGCCTACCACTGTTTTAGGTAGCAACCTTAGAAGCTTGTTGGGACGTAAAATCCTAGTCTGGTTTGTCATGTCGGTCGTGAATTTAGGAAACTAGTCACGACATCTTTCACTTTGTACTTGCAATTGTTGAGCTACGACCTGATGTTTTCTATTGTGACTTGTTTCTTCCGTTGTACTCTGGATTAGTGGCCATGGCATCGCCTTTTGTTGTGACTATGCTAGCTGTCATCACGAAACCCC
Source organism: Tetrastigma voinierianum (assembly GCA_016808115.1). Classification (NCBI taxonomy): domain Eukaryota; kingdom Viridiplantae; phylum Streptophyta; class Magnoliopsida; order Vitales; family Vitaceae; genus Tetrastigma; species Tetrastigma voinierianum. The sequence goes on along the minus strand of JAEQBH010001943.1, from coordinate 1,011,216 downwards.
GCGAATTTCATTTTTCATATTTTCCAGGAATTGGTGTCGCGACCTCAACTCGATGTCGCAACCTCCTTCTCTCTCTCGCCTCATCGTGATTTCGTGTCGCGACTTCATTTCGTTTGTCGCCGCTTCTCGGGTCACTACTCCTCTTTTCATGTTGCGAATTCATTCAGTTGTCTTGAGCCTTCAAGAAGGTTGCGACTCAACTTTGCTGGTCTGCTTATTTTCTTGTCACGACGTGGTCATTAGGTCGCGACCAAGTAATTTTTTTAATCAGTGCAATTCATGTCGCGACCTCAAAAGTATGTCGCGACCTAATTGTTCTTCCTTTTTGTGGAAATATTTGTTGCGACCTCAATTCCATATTGCGACATCATTTTTGTTGCCAGCTATATTGATCTTGGTTGCGACCACGTTTTTCTGACCCTTTAATAAATTCTATGTAGCGACCTTATTTCCATGTCGTGACTTGGTTGTCTTGCTGTCCACTGCATTCTGTGTCACGACCTCAATTCAATGTCGCGACCTCATTTATTTTGTCAGCAACTAATTCTTGGTCACAACTCCCTTTTTCATGTTGCGACTCAAAATTGTTTTTCCTTTCGTTGTCTTGTCGCTACATGGGATTTAGGTCGCGACATCCAATGTTTCTTCTCCTTGCTGAAATTTATGTCACAACCTTAAAAGCATGTCGCTACATCAATTCTCCCCATCCTGTCGCAACCTCACTTCTAACTTACAACAATTTCCCATCAATTCATCTTCTTTTTCTGGTCGCGACCTAGAAAGTGTGTCATGACTGAGTAGTGACCCTTCTTACTTTGTTTTTGTCGCAATAACTCATACTTAGTCGCAACATGTTTTAACTGTTCAGCTCATTTTTATGTCGTGACATAAAATCCTGGTCGCGATCTCGATTGGATTCTCCAACTTATATTGTTGTCGTGAACCTTAAATCACCGGGTAGGGACCTGTAAGTCCTTTCAAAGATTCCTTCCCGACGCGAATATCAATTTTCTGTTGAGACCAACAATGTCTTCTTTTTGTGTCGCGACCTCAAAACGATGTCGTGACATAATCTCCCTTGAAGTTCCTTCTATCTTGGTTTCGGCTAGTTTTCTACTGTCGCAACAACTTTTGTTGGGCTTGTTTCTAGTCGTGACCTGAATTCTTTGTCATGACTTTAAAACTGCTGTACTATTGAATTACTTGTCGCAACATCCATAATCTGTTGCAACCATAATCGTCTTCTTTTTGTGTCACGACCTCAAAACGATGTTGCAACATAGAATCCTTACTTGAAGCCCTTTTTTCTGTCTCAGCAACTTCTCCTTTGTCGCAACAACTTTTCATTCAGCATAGTATGACTTCTGGTCGCGACCTCACCTGACCATTGGACTGTTTTCACTTCTGATCCTTGTTAGAATTTTCATTTCTGCAAAATAGAAATTTGCTAAATAGTACATATTTCTGCATAAAAACAAACAATTACATTGTAAGAACAACTTAAAATCGACTAAAAACTAATGAGTTTTGACTCATCACACGTAGGGCCTCCCGAATCGTAGAGCAAGATACAATACTTTGCCTGGGGTAATACTCGCACTAGTACTTGGAAAACAATTAAGTTAAAAATACCAATCAAATAATTCTAATTCTAACTACATGCTTCTTTCGCGAGTGTAAAATAACAATCATCATCGACACATTTCTAGAGGGAGCTCAACCTTTCAAAATCGGTTCACGATATCGCTATTATTAACTGACAGGAAAATTCACCGAAATTGTAAAACTGAACTCAAATAAACAATCTGTGAAATTTTCCAAACTCCATTTTATTCAAAAAATAAAGAATGAAAGAGAAAAATTTTACAAGAAATTCCAGTCAAGTTTCAGACATCAATTCATTACTCAACACTATACTCGAACTAAATTTACTACAAAGAGTAAAGAATAAAAATAAAGAAAAAATGATATAAAAAAAGAGTCTTATTCTAGAAGTCTGAATTCTGAAGGCTTAGCATGAGTGCCACCTGATGCATCTATTTCTCTATTTCAATGTTATTTGTACTTCAAAACTCGTTGTGGATCCTAAATATTAACCCCAAATTGAATTAAGCTCGCGTGACAGAAAATTATATTCAAAGCTTTTTAGTCTTTATCACCGGCCGCTACATGGCATCCTGGATTTTCTGTCGCAATGGAGTTCTCGAAGCTTTTTGGATTCTATCAGCCAGATTTGCTGTACCCCGCCGCCCATGGTTTTGATGCATCAGTCTTGTTCTTGTCGCGACATGGATGCCTTATGCTCGGCATACTGATTTGTGTAACGACTTCTCATGCTTTTACGCCGCGGAAACCTATCGTGACCTCAGAATTTCTTTGTTTCTTCCAACAAGCACAATGTTGACAAAGTTTTCTTATGTCATGACCAGAACTTCTTTGGTTACTTAACAATCCTACGGTCGCCGTTAGCTGGGGTTATTTGTTCACGACACCGAGAAATCTTTGTTCTGTGGGCACCGACTTGACTAATCCTGGGTTCTCTCTTTCAATTTATGTCTCGACCCGGGTACTGTACATCATGACATATTCCATCACTGGCTTTATTGTGCGACAGAGAAAACTTCACTAATGTGACGAAGTCTACCTTCAATTCTTCATTATGTCATAACATGAGATTTCTTTTCCATTTGTCATTCTCTTGTATTGCTCTTGACCTCTTGAAATTATCAATAAAATGTGAGACAAAAACTATCACATTCAATTCTACATTACCACAACCACTGTGGTTCTGCTTGAATAATCCTCTTTTCCATTGAAAACCTACAAACCTAATTGGTGAATATTCTAGTAGCATTAAAAATATATCTCAAGTGTAAAATATGCTAGAATGGATTAAATAATAGTGGAGTTTGGACTAAATAAATTCCCAGTAAAGATTTGTATCCTGACTCAAAAAAAAATTTGTTTGTCCTCAAAAAATTTAGCTTTTATCTTTAAAGAAAAATTTCTGTTTAAACCTCAATTGGTCAAGAAACATAAGTCGGTTGTAAATTATTCGAACATGCTTTCAGTTGCTGATTAGAGTTCACCTCATGACTCATCGTTATACTCGTTAAACACTTGATCCATTCCGCCCTGATTTGTGAGTGTGCCCGATGGGTCATCTCTCTTTTCCTGCGGTCGTTAATCTTTTGGGATAATACTCGGTGCTTTTACTTCTCATACTATTCTGCGATTACCAGTAAATAACATTTTGTCATATTAATCCACTAATCTGCAACATATCACTACCTTACAAGATCAATAAGGTCTTAAGGCATATTATGTAGCTTGGGTCATTGGGTAGATAATTAGACAATTTAGGCAATTTTACCGAGGACTTCATTAACAACCGGCACTCCACTGCCTTCCATTGTCTTATCATCAGTTTCTTTGATTCTGATTTTAACCTCCCACTTCAGGGTTTTGCATCTTTGCATATTTCTCGGTATGGTATCTTTTCTCTTTCATGCCACACTTTCGAGAATATAACTTCTCTTGTATTTTAAAGCCTTTTCACTTTCATCCCTCGCAGGTTTATGGAATGATCTGTGTTTGTCTTTTAACTTTACCTCCACTAACGAACTTTGGGTTAATGCTCCCCTCTGATTGAAGCATTAAGGTACTAGGTGTTGAACACCCCTAAGAACTTAATTGTCCAAGGAAGGAAGGCTACAAGACCAAACTCATTATTTCTTGATGTTTTTCTTTTCACAACTTCTTTTCTCAATTTTTTTCATATCTTCTCATCTCAATGAATTTTTTCTTTCTCAACCCTTTTCATCCTTCTCCATAGCTTTAAATAATATTCCCCAAAACTTGTCATTTTCTGTCATTGATGTATTTTGTCATGTAATATGGGCAAATAAAGGTTCTTTACTGTAGGATTATGTCTGGAAGTGGGCTTCACTTATTCTTTGGTTAATGATGGGAGTGTATTAATCAAATAAGGAATTCAGTGTGTCTTGTGCACTATCATAGAGTAAGGCTTGCTCAAACTTTAAAGGATGACCCTCTATCATTTCTGTTCATTAGTGTACTTCAGGATTTAGCCTTGACTAATAATCTAACAGTTCTGAGACCATTTGAAGATTTACTTCATTATGGATCCCAAAAGATGTCTCTAACACTAGAGTAATTCATTTGAAAATTTTTTTTGATCATGTACACAGTGTTTTATCAGATTCCCTAATAAATTTGAGGCTGTTTACAAGAAATAAAATCAGGTCATATTATTTCTTGATTATTAAAAACCTTCCTTATTTCTTGAAGTTCGACACATTTACATTAATATCCTTTGCATTCACTTTCAGGTCATCTCATCTACCTAATGCATCTATCAAATTGTTTGTTTGGTTTTTGGATATATTTGTTGTGTTATTTAAGTTAGAAAGTTCATTTAGATCAGCAATTGGGTTCAGGAAAATTAACACAACCCAACAACTGGAGTTTAAAATTTTACCATTTAAGGCTCACCAAAGCAAATTTCAAACATTTGGCAATTCAAACAGGAAATTTGGACTCTCATTTATTCAATAAATATTTACCTGATAAACATTTCAAGTTATTAACTTGAAGGAAAGCTTTTAAACAAAACAGCAAAAGAAATACCACGTAAAGTCAAACATAGATTGTTGCAGAATATTTTTATTGAATTTTTCAAGGAAGGGATATTAGGTACAAGGGAGGGAAAATGGGAATAGACAATGTTCATTTTTTACTTTTTGAAGCTTTTTCCTTGGCTGCTTCCATTCTTAAGTATTCTTCAACTTCCTTTGTGAGTTAGTTCTTTTTACCATTGCTTTAGGGGTTTTATTGCGAGCTGGTGCTTTGGAGTTCCGAAGATCTCTTTCTTCCTCACAGAATTGAGTTAGAGGAGTATTGGGTGGGTTTATTTTGAGGACTATTGTGTAAGGCATATGAGTCACCAAGTCAGTTTGTAAGTGTGACACTTTCTTTTTGTGGGTGTCTTGTAGCTAATCTAAAATCTTAACTACTTTATATAGGTTCATATTGCTTTTATCAATAATTCTGGGTGTCACCATTTGTTGACTTACTCATAAATTCATTGAAAACTTTCTTTGTGTGCCGGACCTGTCAGTAATTCTTATGCCCAGTTCCAGGCATGCCTTTGAGCGTTGTCTCTGTCATCAAACCATTTTAACAGCACCTTGTGTTTTCTGTTGGGGTTAAAGCCACTTCTCTATCACTTATCAGCCACCATTATGTATCTTTCCAATTCTTGCATAAGACTGCCATCTTTTGCTCAATAGCTCTTTCACTCAGGTCCGATCCACTTTTTACGAGCTATCTTATATTCATCCACAGGCGAGTTGGATTCTTGAGTTGGTTCTCTCACCATCTCTGTTTATAAAATTCAAACATCTCCCTTATTGGTTCTATATTTATTCATAAGTTTTTGAACTTTGACTTATTTCTTGTGGACTTTCTTATGGAATACATTCACCATGGGAGCTTAGGCTTCTTTCAATTTCTTGCACCTGCCAGGTGATTTTCGTATGCGGCTCATTATCTTTCAGTCCCATACCTATCTCTATTTCTTTTTCCTTTCCTCTGTGTTTAGGATATACCATGCCAGTTAATGTGGAGGAGATGCTGAGAACTATATTTCTTGATTTTACCCCATTCTTCATCACTCCCAAGAGGGAAGGGGATTAATTGATTGTAGCTAGGTGAGAATCAACGGCCTGTGTTGCTTCTAGGTAGCTCACCAAGTGAATTCTCTATTATCTTCATCACTTTGATTTTGTACCTTAAACAATGTATAAAAGAGATGTGTGGTTCCATTCTTACTATCCCAAGAGATGGTTGATCATAAAATATTAGACTAATAAAATGGGAACCATACCTTAGCTAATGTTAAATCACTTTCTCAGCATTAGTTCATAAAAGTGTTTTTCTTTGTTCCTTCCAGCACTCATTTTCATTGTTAGTAGGTCCACTATCTGCAGAATTTACTTTGGCTCTGTGATCTTGAATTCACGGCCATCTTTACTTGCCTTAGTTCAGTGATTCATTTCTCGTTTCTTTCTTAAATCTATCCATTTCTCTGACATATACCTTGCCTTTCGTTCCCACCATGTTCTTAAAATTGCTTTAACCTGTACATTTATTAAGTGCCTTCATGTTGCAATCATTGTCATCTTGTCTTCTGAGCATTCAGGAGAAAGGGAGATGAGTTTTATTGAATCCTGTAGCTTCTTGAAACCCACATCCTTTGGGCTTCTTTCCAATTAAGTAGGGGCTTTGTACGAGACTAAGATTCTTGCTATTTCATTCCTCTGCTGTAGCCCGACTAAGCTCCCCTTTTCCTTTTCTTGATTCTTCCACTTTGGTTTGCTTTCGGGCTCTACTCTCAGCTTGGCTCTTTCTTTATCTTACATTTCCCCATTTGCACTCTTATGACCTCTCTCTATGTGTTTAGCCATCATTTCGTTCAGGGTTGGAACAAGGTTTGGCCAAACTCAGACATTGTCGAGAATAAGGTTTGGGACTCACAGGGTTTTAGAAGGCTCCAGATGAGAGAGATTTGTTGAAGGAAGGTGGGAGATGACGTTTACTGAAGAGTGGCTGATTGCTACGAATGGTGTTTCATATTTGCAACCTCGGGTTTTGAAGCACTTTTGCGTAGTAATCGGCTGATCTCAGTTGTGTTAAGGACTAACAATACTACTGATCAAATTTTGTAAACAAGTTTGTTGTTTCTGGAGGCTATATGCTCTTAAAAGTTAGGGTTCAACACAACCTGAAGAAATCAATTGGAGATTCGAGCTTCGATGCAGGCGGAAATAGCTCCTCCTTACTGTGTTTCACGAGACTCTGAAAATTAAGCGACTGAGAATTTTACCAAAACTCGAACTTTCTGCCCCTTTTACTTTTGACTTCCTTTTGGTTTCTCCCCCTTTGTCCCTATGTAATAGTATTCAGCTTTGTTTAGTTTGGTAATTTGTATTTGCTTGAGTAACTGGTATACTAGAGACAAGACTTGCTTAATAATTTTATCATTGAAGCCGGAGATCGACTTTAGCCTCATTGTTTTCTTTTCTCTCACAATATTTTGTTTTATTTCCCTTCACTTTCTCACTTTAGCCCAGGCTGCCCTTGGGATGTGACTTAGAGGATGAGCGGCCTAAAGCCCCTCGCTCCTTGAGTAGAGGCCAGGTAAGGGAACCTGTGGTAAAATAGGGGCCCTCATGTTTTCAACGTACGTATTCTTATTCATTGATGTTCTTTCCTCCATCTTTTGGTTTCAATCCCTTCGATTCACCTTGAATGGTAAGTATATATATTAACTTTAGGGCTCATTGGATCTTATTGCTACGATCGGTGATGTTCATTAGTTATCATTTATGAGCCATTGAAGGTGACTCAAGTTTATGTTTAATTGGTGAGGCATTAATGAATGAATACCAAAAACTAAAGGATAGTTATTGAGGGGTCGGGTTTTATGGCTAAGTAAATCGATTCAGTGCTTCATAAAGTTGCTTTCCCAGTACGAGAAAAAGACCAGGAGAACCCCTCATTTGCCCTAGGAACTCAAGCCCCGTTCTTCAATATTAGAAATTCTTTCTATATTTTTACATCACTTTGAACCTCATGATTTGACTACCAAAACTCTTTTTATCAGTCAATATCAAATATTAATCACGGTGTAACTCTCAACATTAGCCATTTCCACGAAAAAACCCATCTCACATGGACGATCCACAGAATTACTTATAATATGAAGTAGCTATTCTCATGATGCAGGTGTTAGGTTATAATATTGATTAGAATACCTGATTTCACCCATAAGCACACGAATCAAAATGAAATTAATGATTCTTCGGGGATGGTGCTGTGGTGCAAATGATAGTTTCAGTTAGTTACCATACAAGCTGGTTGAATCTTTTCCTCTTGCACCAAATTCCACAGATTCATAATTCTGCTAGTTGATCAATTCCATATCAATGTCTATATTTTTTTAGCTAACTTTAACCCTTTTTGGCAGAATTGTTTTTGTTTCTTGTTGGTGTTGTCCTGTGTTTTTCATGTAGGAGTCTATGTTCCAATGGTTTAGGAATTGATGGTAAGAATTAAATTCGCAGGAATCAAATTCTAGATTGAGGCCAATTTTAACATAATGGAACCTCACTGAAAGACAACAAAAATTCGTTGGCGAGTGAAAATGAATCCCAATGCATATAGATCCATGAACCACATACACCTCCCTCGGATGATGCTACCCTCTTGTATTGTGCCTCTAGCGGGCAAATGGTTTAATCGAGGCCACTTACACAGTGCCACTCCTTCCCACTTTTCATGGCGCCGAGGGTGAACCATGTTCGCATGAGGGGTTTGGGAGTCTGCAACACCTTCAGAATGTCATTGGTTCTTGAGCTCGGCTTTTTCCTTTCACCTTTGAAGGATGAGCCAAAATTTAACTCAGCTCTCACGGGACGAGCATAGAGAGCTGGACGGGTGATCATGAGTGAGGCTCCCCAAGAAAATTCTTCTCCACTCATAGAACAGAAAGTAAGCTTGAAGAGGCGATTCCACCTTCGGCTAATGAGGCGCAAAATTCTATGGATGCTAGGAAGGGCCTCCCAGGCCTCGATGCCTGTCCACTCCCACCATAAGTTTAATATGGCTCTATTCAGCCATTTTATGGTAGGTTACCATCTTCTACCATGAAGCAATTCTGAGACTGTGTGTGGAGAAGACTTCTTGAGCAGAAATTCGAGAGAGCTTTGGATTTCCTGGGGTATGTAGCTGAAGCTTCAAGGTTGGGATGAGCTAACCAGGAAGTAGGAAGAATCCAGGCCTAGAAGAAATACATACAAGGGTGATAAACCCCCGCCAGGACTTGGACCTCAGAGCCCAGGCTTTCAGCCTTAGCTAGAGTTGGGTGACCAACATGGGGTGCAAGCAATGTTTGAGGTTCTTGTGCCATTAACCATATTACCATTTTGATCCTCTGAGCATCTTATGTAATGCACCCAAAAATAACTTTCAATTTTATAATAGCTTTATTATATATTGGGGTATGAATTGACCCAGCTTGGGTTTTGGGGCTTGAGTCAATTGTGAAAAGTGAAATGAATATGTGAACTATATGATTCATCTTCATTTAAAAATGAAAGTGGTGCTCGGAAATAAACCCAAGTGAGACAGAATTTGGGATTTTGGCAAAATGAGGACCTAGGGTCGATTGAAAAAATATTTATTTGTTTAAGTGCAAATAGAAGTGATATATGTGCTATATAAGGTAAATTGGAACCTTAAATCAAAAATACATTTTGGAAGCTAACCTCAGCCTTATAATGGATAAGTGATATTAGACCATTCAGTACAACCCAGTATCGATACAAAGCAGCGTTTTTAAGTGGTGGGGAGAGGAGAAAAAGCTAGGAGTTTGATAGTTGGAGGGTGGTGACTCTCATGTTTGTGCAAGATTTTGCAGGATTACATTTGAAAGAAAAAAGGCACCATGGCTTCAGGTACAAGAATTCAAAGGTATGAACCTAAATGAACTAAACTACAAAGTTGTATTTAATGTTTGGGTCGAAAAACCCCTAAATCAATCATGGGTTTTGCTCATGGTTGGTTTAGGGATAAATATTAGGATGTTAATTAAGGAGTGATTCTCATGTTTTGTTTACAGTTTTGAGGATTTTGAAGGCATCTACTTAAGAGAGGCTTGGAAAATCAGGAAAAGCCAGGATCTATAGCCCTATTGTGTGAGGCTTTGTCTCCCACAGCATGAACTCGCTAAGGCATGGGGATCATTTCAGCTGCGGCAAGGCAGTGCCAAAATGGCACCCCTCGGGTCACGTCAGTAGCAAACTCACATAACCGTGAAAACCTCCACCGTACTTATAGATGCCACGCGACGTAATCTTGTTCTATTGAGAGCAATTTTAGTTGTTGTCCCAAAGTCTAAGATTTTATTCTGCAGATGAGTATGGGAACCACAATAAATGACTGTGGGGTTCAATGAGATAAAACTAAATGAAAACGTGCATTCTCTTGAGAGCAAAATCGTACGAAGACAGAAATTATCATTAACTAAAAATGTATAACCATTGTTTTATCACCTAAGAGTATATGTTGTATTAGTACAAGGGCGGGTGAATTACACATGGGAATGAGATCGAGGAAGGAAACGAGAATGACAACAGTTCGATTTCTTAGAACCTCTATTCCGATTCGTATTAAACTAGTTCTTTGTCACTGTAATTATATTCCCATATTTAATTGTTTGGTAGTTTACCAAATAAATCTTGAAATGAATTCTATAGAATGAAGTATATCTTTGAGAATGATATTCGAAGAGAAATTACATATAAGGTTTGAAAATGTGATATTTAAATATTTATTCAACTAAATACATGTGAGTGAATTTAAATAGGGTGAAAGCAAGATGGGTCAATTCTTACGACATCTTCAGATTGAATCGATATAAGACGACCAACATAGTGAGATGCACCAATCGGCATATCAAATATGAAGATATTAAAGTATTGATGTCCGCATAGTGGTTACATGAGTAAGCATTTGTCATGTAACTGGTGTATCGCATTTGTTAAAATGTCTCCATGCGAGTTACCAATCAACATAATCAATGATATGTATATTTACTAAGCCAACCGTTAGAATTAATCAGGGATATCTTTGATGGGAGACGAAATTGTTAAATGTGTAGCATTCACAAGATGATAAAAAGAGGCCAAGGATTCACAGAATAAAGTCAAGTTCATGAATGTGAATTATATGAATAAAATTGAAATGTATAAACTGTTGATGTAAATAGATTTACCTTAAATAAATACATCATTGAAGGAGTATATGTTTGAATGTGATGATTTGAGTTAAGAAAAATTAAGCATGTAGTACATATTTTGATATGATCAATGTTTATACAAGTAAACATGTAAATACAGATAAACATAGATATAGTTTGAAATTATAAAAAAGACATGGTTTAGGATTAATGCATGTACAGTGTTAAACTAAAAAAATTAGATATATTTTGTATAGAACCGCTAAGGTATGAAAATGTGGCGTGAGTTTTATCTGTCTTGTAAATTTCGTGGCGGGGAAAGAAAGACAATCGAGGCGTAGAGTCATAGAAGTTCACGTATAAGTATATACCCCGTCACATACATACCCCATTCTTTGAGCATTGTGACATTTTCTTGAACAAAGGTTAATCTTTGAACTGAAATAACATCATTTGTAAAGGCCTTGATCGTCATTTGCTTCATGTGTGTATCTTTAAAATAAAATGTTATGCGAGCCTGCCATTTGAAACGACTTTAGCGTGTCGAAAAGTCTAAAATGAAATGAGCGCTAATAAATCTTTAATCGAATCGTAATCGTTAGATACTTCTGTACCTTTTTCACTTGGAATACGGTTCGGATGTGGTCAGTCGAATTAGGGATTTGGGTCCATAAACTTTAAAAAAAGTAAATAAAAAGAATTAAGCGAGCATCCCGAGCAGGTCGGATCTTGATCGGTCGGACAGAAAGGTGCTACACTTTAAGTGTATAAGAGCATCTCGGATGAGTTCGGACATGTCGGAGTCGGGCTGAAAAGAGGTGCTACAAATCTGGAAGACAATGTCTCGCGTTTCGATAAGGAAGATGTTAAAGTGGAGCTTAATGTGAAATGTTGTTGGTCAAATTCAAACCCAATCAAACTTCAATGCCATAATGAGCAATTCACAGCCCTGGCTGAAATCACTTGATCCTCCCACAGAAGCCAGAAAACCTCCACAAACAATATTTTAATATAAGTATCCCAACCACAGTGACTTCTCAATTAAGACATACCATTCTAAAATTTAAGCAGGAGTGGTAAAGTAACTTTAATGGAAGAGCATAAAGCGTGATGCGATTAAATAGAAATTGATCTTTGTAAGGAAGAATTACTGAATAGAGAATAAATGGGTTCGAATGAAATTACCCAAAATTACCCGAAACAACTGGTATTCCATTTCAAGGCTCTGTCAGCCGACAATTGTAGGAAAAAAGGCAAATTTTCCTTATGACCATTAGAATCTGAGGAATCCGCCCAGGTAGCTAGTACCGGTGAAGGCACAACTTGAGATGGATAGAGGTAGAAATAAATTTATCCACTATAAGAGTGAGTAGAAGGTTAAGTCAATCAATGCACAAACCACTTAGTGAAGCTGAGAATGACAAGATGAGGGGCTGAAAAAATGTAGTCAAAGAAGATATGATGAAAAGAGCATGCCTGCTTTTTCTAAACATGAGAGAAACCAAAGCAGGTGAACACCCGACTAAAATTTTGAAGTGCTAGGCGGGATTAAAGTTCCTATCCCTCACAGACATGATCCGTAGGTCCCGACCTCCTTCCATTCTCAAAGACACGTATTACTACTCCAAAAGAAAGTTGAATAGAATAAAAAAACTCTTGATTCATGAGTGTGACTCATCAATCGATCACGGGCCCAGGTGAAATATAAAGATCAGGATCTCTACCATTTCAGTGAACATTGGGGGAACTTAAACAACGAAGGGCATTATTAGATTTGGGGGCCTAAATGTCAATTTGTTGCCTTACCTCAGTCTACAATGGAGTTATCTGGACCAGAGAACGTTGAGCCCCAAAAATAATAATCCGTAATTTGGTTCTAAGTATAGCATTGGTTCAAAAATCCAAGAACTATTCTCTAGATCTCGGATGAAACAGATTGCAGTTGGAATCGTCTCATGAAATCTAGCTAATACGTCGAATTTCGTCAAATTCCAGAGCTGATGAATTTACCGCGTTTTACCCAAACTCGGGCCGGTGTAGTAAAACGATTTTCGACGAAAGTACGCATATACTTAGCAATAATCGTAATACTGTGCGGTGGTATGAGTAGATAAATGATGAAAATGGATATTGAGATAGTCTTGAAATCATTAAAGCGGGAAAAGGACTATCGCGGTATTAGTGATTTAAGTGGGGAAAAAGATAAAACACTCAATAGGTATTTAACACTCCCACAATTCAAAAAACAAAACGTGCGGGTGAATGGAGAAGGTCCAATAATGAAACAAGAGATTGTTTTGGTGAGAGAAGGTTAGACTTATACTCTACAGTTTTCAGCGTGATCCAACCGATCGACAGTCAGGGACAAGAAGGAAAGAGTGCTCGATGGGCGGGCTCTGTGAACCACCGGTTTGAGGAGTTTTGACAAACTCCGTGGTAGAGTTTCTCTACATAGATTTCACACTTTTATTTAAATGTTTTTCAATGTTTCGGTTGGTTTGAGGTATGGCAGCGGTTGGTGGTCTAAGGCGCCGGGACGAATTATTGAAATTTTTAATCCATTTGTGTGCGTCCATCAATTAGGCCTGAGAACATTGGGTTGATTAATTGTATGACAGTTGTGGTAATCATGTATTATGATTGGAATGAGGGCTGGAAATGGCGTGAATCAGGGTTCACAAAGTGAGCAGATGATTTAGTAATTTATGTGGAAATCATGCTTGAGGTTTCACTATTCGAAATAGTGTTCTAAAATAAAATTTTGTGAATTAATGTGTTTAGTCAAAGTGATTCCAAATCCAGTGCTGTGTTTGAAGTCATTAGCTCATGTGACTAATTTTGATATAAATGAAATGCGTAATTACATAACATGATTTGTGATTAGATTTATGTGAACTCTCTTATGTTTATATATTTACATATGACATAAACTAATAATGGGAATTAACATGTGCATTCCATATGCCTTTGGGAAGCACCTAGGATGATAGGAGTGAGTGCATGAGGTGAGTCTAGAGTCAATGGTTTTCAGAGTTGTCTAAACTAAAAGTGATTGGAGGTAGTCCATAAAATAATATGATAATCGGAGAGGAACCAGTTGATACATTTGAAATTCAGTCATCATCGTATCAATCGTGGAGCGGCTGGGTCAATGTCTCTCCCGCCGGAGGGTTGTCCACAAACAAATAAACATAATAATTCTCACTCTGAGGCTTAGGCGAGTGTGAGGAGAGTCGATGAGACTCGGGTGCGGATGGTCAGTTAGACTTTCAAAGTAGATCATGCATTTGCTTAGATGTGTGTTTATTTTGGGCATTGCACTTAGGTGGAGAGTAGCCCACTTGGGGTGATTCCACTGCCCCTAAGCTTGTTCAGCTCTGCAATCGGGGATGCTATTTTACAAATGCCCAGAGGGCGTCTGAAGGGACCAGCTCCGTCCTAGAACCTAAGGTTTAGAAAGTGGATTGTGGCTTTGGGTTATGATGTACATGTATTTAAATTCTCTAATTTTAATATATGTGTTGTATGAAGTAAACTTTGAACTCTGGAACTCTAGTTGGATAGTTGGATATATATATACATTATTTATGAGTATTGGTTTATGAGCCCCAGGTGGCGTTTTAATCATAGGCCAGTTATATTCAGACTGTTGGGTTATGTTTTATGCGGAGTGTTTGTATTTGGGTAGAGCTCCATTCGAGAGACTCTGCCAGATTTTTACAGTGGCGTCAGACCAACCGACATCCCTTGTATTCTAGGGTTAGCGGGTAGTCAAGCACGGACCCCAGTTTGGGGCGTCACAAGTTAGGGATGGGAGAGTTCAAGCCCTTCCCGTCACCTTGTCTTTGTGAACAGTTAATAAAATTCCAAAGGGATAGGTGTTTTACAGGTAAGGTGGATAAGTTCTTCTGCTCCTGCTGGACTTGATTGTTCTTGATGCAAGGCAGGTGACTCACAGGAGCCAATTTGTACTAGGAAGTATAGCAGGCTCATTCTTGGCTACCTCGAATGCCATCATCAATTGTCGGAATGGAGTCATGCAGCTTACGTTTGGCAACATGACTACTTTGGAGCTCAACATTTCACTTAAGCGACAACCGCGAACCACGGAGGAACAAGAACCGGAGAATTTTGCTGATTAGCACAAGTGAGAGAAGCGTGCTTAGAAATTGCAAGAGGGCTGATGGAGTATAAGGAGTTTGTTGAAGAATTATTTGCCCAGTCCTCCCTCGCACCACCCAGTTCACTAGTACCACCGGATAAGGCTTGAAAAAATGGGTTGAGTGATGATCTCACAAATTGCGAGATTCCTCCGCTCTTTTTGTTTTTGTTTTTAGTACTATTTTATTTTCTTACTCATTTCCTCTTTAGATTTTCTCTAATTTCAAGTTAAATTTTTGTTGTAGCTCTTATTTCATTTTCCTGGCTTTTTATTTTATTTTATTTTATCTTTGGAGATTTCAATTTGTTCACGAGTTTATTAACCATTTCAAGCATGGAAGTCGGTTCCGGCACCTGGCTCACCTCTGAGCCGATTCGCAGGGTTACCATTGCGAGCCGGCGGTTTTAAAGCAAATTTCATAAGACAGCAATTCGCGTTCGCGAAGAATTCGCGAGACATTCGCCTTTGCGAAATTTCGCGAGAGCTAGCGACGCCATTCATTTGGCCATAATGTTTTATCTGAAACTCAATTTGGGTGATCAGACCACCGTTGGAACTTAGGGACGAAATCTAGATATATCTAGAAGAACCTCTTCGAACTTATAATGCGACGTAATTTTCAAATTCTCAAGCTGGTCGCTTTGGCCTCTCTTCTCTTCATTCGCTACCAAAGTCATGCTTGACATTTGAAATCAAATGGGTGAATAAGGTGTCTTTGAAAAGCCTAGAAGTCTTCTATCATCCATACATATTGTATCCATTTTCTTCAAAATACAGTAGCAGTACCAGCTAACGTGATCCTCTAGCTGTAGCACCCCATTACATTACCAGTCAGGTTAATGGTCAGGCAAGAATGGGTTGCTAAATGGGTTATTACCAAAACATATCTGAAAACAAATAACCGTTTAAGCCGACATTCCATTCATATGACCCTTTTCAAATATATGTGGAAGCAATTTCAATTGGTAGGCCCATAAACATTTACATTTAACAAATGCATTTACAATGACATTATACTAATTGAAATATATATAAAATCGTTTTAGAGTTCAACTCTTTGTCTGAAACATCAAATGTTCAAAAGTAGGATGGATCATATATTGAATTATATACTTTGCCGGCTTTCTTGATGACTCTGCGCTCCTCGATCTTGTCCTTCGTTTATGTTCACTCGGTACCTGCGCATAGATAAAAAATTATGTACTAAGCATTTTCATGCTTAGTGGTTCTATACGATTCTCTCTTTATTTCAGTTTAAATCAAATCATGCAATTTCATAAGACAATGCTTCCGTACTTTCTTAAATGACTAATGCAATACAATACATACATAAAGATATATTTTCCATTTAAATCAAATTCTGATTCATTGGTGTCTCGAACTATGCATTTTTCATGTGCATAAATCATTGCAAATCATAAATCATGCACTTTTTCACGTTCCTCATTATCATTTTGCATTTTAGCCCTTATCAATTTAACCTATGCCTCGGTGCGCTAGGATAGCGAATCACCGCCTGCAGTCTGGCAGGCTGCGGGCACAGTGTAAACACGGTTTTTATAATATGTACCTCGGTTGGTATGCCTTTATCGATCTTGTCCCGTGAGGTACAAGGGATCGGTATGCCATAATGGTACGTTTGTTCGGCTCTTATTGAGTATACGAATTTATCCTTAGCTTTCAGTTCTAATGGTTAACATTCTTTTAAGAGACATTAAAATCTTTAAATACAATTTACAATAGTATATATATACGATTGTATGCAAATAGAACATTTTCACATTCATGCGATTTTCTTACCATAAATTCGTTTCACAAAGCAATTGTGTCAAATCATAAAACAAATCATTTCAAATACAAATCAATATGCACTTTCTTGTCAATCATTTCCAAAATTCCAAAATCATTTTCGTAATTACTCGAATAATTTAGAAATAGAGAGGATTGATAACGAGCCAAAATCGTCGCTTTGATTCCGATCTTCAGAATCTCGACTTCAATGCGGACTCTCCTTGTCAGCCCTATTCAAATACAATGACAATCCATATTAGTCGGTTATTCTAGGAGTTCTATTTTCGGTGGGAGTGGAATCCTCATTTGGATAACCTAGACTCGAGATCTTCGCGTTTGATACTTGAGCTAATCTATATGCCCACCTTACTAGATCACCCATTGTTTTTTTTTTTATTTAAGTCATGCTCATAAATTGGTAGTAGTTCCCTTCTACTCATTTGAAGCTATGGTTACAGGTTTAACTCTCGAATTGGAATCATCGAGCTTCGAGTTGTACTTTTTACATCTAGACTACTCTAAGTTGCAAAACATAATCAGATTGTTCTTACACATAGCTCCACTTTGACAGATTTTTGGGCGCCCAGGTGCTGAATTGCATACACTTCCTTCAGTATTATTCCCCTAAGTCTATTTTACCCAAAATTTTGAATCACTTTCGATTTGATTGGTGAAACTGACTTAATGTCAAAACACCATAACAACACCCAAAACAGAGCATACCCTTGAGCTACCCGAACTCCCTTTAAGCCCATATTTGGAAACCTTAGAGCTACAATTTGCTCCTGGTCCCTTCTATACAATTTACCAATAGGAATCACTTCATTTGGATGATTGTAACTTAACCTATAGCCAAAACAAGAACAGGGAGTTTCAATGAGTACGACAACATTTCCTTTGAAAACCCGACATTTCCCTTTACAAACATTACACAAAACCAATCCAACCAACAATACTCTTTAAACTCAACCCAAAATAACCCCAAAACTCATTACAGTAAAACAAAACTCTTTTTATCCACATTTGGGGTTTCCCAACTCAACGAATAAAGGTTTAAGGTTTGAGGTCCTTACCTCAAATCTCTTTCAAGACTTCCAATACCAAGGTTCCTCCTTGTTTTTTGATCACTTTACCCTTTGATTTTCATAGAGCAAGATTCACAAATCTCCCCATTTCAAAAACCCCTCTGTCTCTCTATTTTCTCAGAAAATGTCACAATGAGAGGAATGTCTCTCAAATTCCAAACTATGGTCTTTATGTCTTCTATTCACAAGGCCTTGTTTAGCTTTCACACTAAATCCCATTTTCTCATTTTTGTCATTTTAACACTTCATTTCACTTTCATTTCAATTTAATTTTATTTCATTTACACTTTTACTTATACTTCTCATTTAGGACCTTAGGTCCCATTTATTATTTTACCAAATTTATTTGGCTTACTATAAATTGTCAGGGTTGTATATTTTCAATTCTTGATTTAAATTCAGGAGAAAATTTTCATTTACTTTATTTTATACCTAAACATGTTACAGCGTAGGGTATTTTAAGCGTTACATTTCTTACCAGTTAGAGGCTATTCCACCTCATACGGATCTTAATATTTTGCTATTTTTATATTTTCTTTTCCATGCTTGTAGCATGATCATATTTGCTACGTTCATATTTTGGTTTTAACACTTTTCATCTCTTTTTGTTTCTTGTTTCATGTGGTTCCTCCTCTCGACAAATTTTGTTGTTTCGCGAGGAGGTATCACTTCCTCCCTCAAATTTCCATTATATAACCACATTAAAGACAATGTAGAATTCGGTTGGGGGGAGAGTTAAGGAAGGAAGTGTTCTTTATGTTTTGAGCAAGTCTATTTTGAATAGTAATGGCTTACTAGTTAGTTTGTTTTGTTTTTACAGTACAAGTACATGTTTTTAGTTTTCAACACATGTTTTAGTTATTGTTTATAATTTCTCATTTACAGAAAAATCTTTTGTAATGCTCAACTCACTATATGAGAAATTAAAGTCTTGTCCCAATGTTGTTAATGTTAGAATAGTGTTATGCTTATTTGAGTTGATGAACTATTGAAATTCTTCTTGTCTTCAACCTTATTTCTTCCACTTTGAACTAACCACACATCGTGCACATTAGGTTTCATTTATAAGCTAAAAAACTGTCTTGCCTTCTAAGCCCTACAAAAATCAGGCCTAGTACTTTTGTCCCTATGTAATAGTATTCAGCTTTGTTTAGTTTGGTAATTTGTATTTGCAGTATGGTATATATGCCAGAGACAAGACTTTGTAATAAATTTTTTCATTGAAATTGGAACCAAGCTTTCGAGAGAAGCCTCGCGTTTTCTTTTCTCTCTATCATTTTCTTTCATTTTCCTTCACTTTCTCACTGGCCAAACACCCTGACCACTCAAAGGATGAGCGGTTAAACCCCCTAATTCCTTGAAGTAGAAGGCATTGGAAAAGGGAACCTGTGGTAAAACAGGGGCCCTCATGTTTTCAACGTATGTATTCTCTTTCATTGATGTTCTTTCCTCCATCTTTAGGTTTCGATCCCTTCGATTCACCTTGAATGGTTAGTATATGGTAAGCTTTTAGGGCTCATTGGATGCTTATTGCTAGATCCAATGATGTTCATTAGTTATCATTTATGAGTCATTGGAAGGTATTTCGAGGACACGAGGAGTTTAGCAGTAGAACATTAATGGACATTGAATGCCATTTTCAAGGATGGTGAAAT
The DNA here is from genome assembly GCA_016808115.1 of Tetrastigma voinierianum. NCBI lineage: Eukaryota > Viridiplantae > Streptophyta > Magnoliopsida > Vitales > Vitaceae > Tetrastigma > Tetrastigma voinierianum. The sequence goes on along the minus strand of JAEQBH010001943.1, from coordinate 991,701 downwards.
TCGAGGTTTTATGGCTAATCAAAATCCGATTCGGGAGGTAACTATATGTTACTTTCCCAATGCGAGAAAGACCCGAGAACCCCTCATTTGCCCTAGGAACCCAAGCCCAGTCTGATGCGCCCGAGAATTCTTTCTATATTTTTACATCACTTTGGTTATGATTTCAACTGCCAAACTCACTCTTTTTATCCAATCCCAATATCCAAATATTAATCACTAGTATAACTTCAGCATTAGCCATTTCCACGAAGAAAAATCATCCCTATAGACGATCCTAGAACCACTGTACTATAGTAGCTATCTGATGAGTCTTAAACTCATCTATTTTTAATCCATTTTTCTGGCTTATTTTTAGTATATTCAGATTTGTTTAAATGCCAAATTATGGATTATTCACCAACTTTGTGTTTTGCATGTTTTAATTCAAAATTGAGAAAATTTTAGCAAGAAAGAAGAGAAAAGAGCAATTGCAGCGTCATGTCGCGACGAAGGTTACGTGTGTCGTAACGTCAACAAATGGCTAAGGAAATATGTCGAGGACAATATTTCTTTTGTATTCTAAAGGCCCGAATATAGAAGATAGGCTATGTCACGACCAAAAAGGCAGGCGTCCTTGACTTATAACATGGGAAGAATGTAATCGTCGGTTGAAGACGAAAAGAAAAGATAATGTTACGACAAGGTTTGTCAGTTGGATGTCAACACCAAGAAGAACTTGTTACGACATAAAAGCTCCTGTCGCGAGACTAGAAATAGGAAGAATGCATAAATTCTGTCGCGACAAGGTATCTTATGTCACGACAAAGAGAAATTAAGAAACAATCTGAAGAATCTTGCAACATATCTGTTTATGTTGCGACATAATGAAAAATATAAGGCGGAATCTATGTCGTGACATAATCTTCTCCTGTCGCAACACTTATTATTGCAACTTGGAAAAGCCTGTTGAGACAGAAAGAATACGCAGAAGAAAGTCCTCTCTCGTGACAAGGCAATCTATGTCGCGACACTATATGAAGAAGTTTTGTCGCGACAAGGTAATGAATGTCACGACACTGAAAGACAAGGTTTCTGGTCCTGACAGAGAAACAAAGTCGCGACAAGTGATGTTGACTTAGTAAACTGATCTAGTTTGCAACAAAAGAGTTAAATGTTGCGACATACTTAAAGCTGAAGAGAGATTTCGATGTCGCGATAGGGATCTTAAGGTCACAACCACAGTAAAGCGAACACGAGATAAACAAGGTCGCGTGAGACTTTTACGTAATCGGCGACCGAATTCCCACGAAGAGAGGTCTTGTCATGACATAACAAACTAGGTCGCGACACAAAGATAAGCTGAATACAAAAAGTCTTTTCACGACATAACAAACTGGGTCATGACAGAAAACATCTACAACACCACGAGACTATGTAGCAACATCGAAGTAGGCGCAGCGAAATCGGGTTAGAGTGGCAGCAAGACTTTTTAGCCGTGACGGACTTTCTGGAAGTCGACAAAAATGCTAACAATACAAGAAACATTATTGCAACAAGAACCGACATAAATGCTGTCGCGACATAAAAATTGGATCGCGACATCAATTTGAAGAAGCTGCACAGAAACACTGTCGCGACACAATTGTTAATGTCGCAACATAACTATTCCAATAATCACACATGAGATTGTCGCGACATAGAATGGATAGAACAAAAGACTTTGCAAGACAAATTGTTAAAGTGCCAAAGAAAGATCTGTCGCGATAGAGAAAAATTTGTCACGACTAAATTCAAGAAGGATGCATAGGGAGCAAGTCGCAGCAGGATTCTTTACATGCTTTCTGAAAGAGACGTCTGATAAGAATTAAAACTCACATCGCCATGACACTTTCGGTTGCGACGGAGTCTGTCCCGGGCTAGAATTTGGAAATCCACATTACTGACCCTCGAATTTAGGGCCCAAACTTCTAGGGCTCTATAAATAGAAACAATTTGAGGTAAGCGAGGCAGTCAGTCGGAGGAAAAACCAGAACATTTGGGGAGCTGAGGACTCTTTTGTATTATATTTTGCTTTTCTTTTATTTTTCTTTTCTTCGTAGATTAGATTTAGTGTAGAATTTCAATTTGTTTACTGGACTTGAAACAACGAATTGTTCAGAAGTTTCGAAGTTGAGCTAAATTGTTGAAGATCAATTATGATTATTGTTTGAATCTAATGAAGTCTAGATAAAAGTTAGAATTCATTTACTTTCCAGTTGATTACAGTTGCATTGGAAATTTCCTTATCAGTATTTCAGTGTTTTTTGTGATTCAGTTTTCAGGAAACACAACTTCCATTGGGAAAGATATGATGTTAGCTATGGTCTTTCCTGCACAATTATAAAGAGATTTCTTGGATTGAGAATTTTGAGTTTATTTGGATAGTGTTCATGAAGTAGATTGTTCTAACATTATTATACCCGCCAAAGAGACAGTTATATGGCTTTGATTTCTAGGAGGCCCTTTGAGTGACACAGAGTTAGAGATTCCTGATAGCATGGATGCAGTTTCTTGGGGTATGCTAGACTAATATTGAAGAACTAATGAGCTCTGAAATATTACTTAGATAAATCATAAATTAATTTAGTGATCTATCAATTTAATCAATTAGAGATCTCTCTTTGGTTTGGAGGAATGATCTTGATCTTGTGTTAGCTTAGATCTAATCAAGGAAAGGGAGAACTCTTTAAGATCTCAAGGATGAGACATCATTCATCTTGTAGAAATCTGGCAATGGTCTTGTTTTGGGAAGCAAGAAATCTGTAGTCATAAGAAATTTGTATGAAGTATTGGAAAAGAAAAATACCCAGATCTTATAAAGAAAATCTAATTACAAGTAATTGGTTAGACACATATTCCAAAAATGAACATGACTATCTAATCAGTGAAAATGTATGGTTAAGGGAGAAATCCAAACTATACTACCTTGCCTCTTTGACAATTTGATTCGATTCTCGCGATAGAATAGAATTAGATTATGTTGGCAGGGTGATAATTCCACGGTGAAATCCGGTGTCTACTTCCAGCATTAATCTGGTTCAGTCCAGTTTAGGTCTAGGATTTTAAATTTTCCTTTTATTATAGATGTAAAAATTTAAATAGTAGAATTCTAGTTAGGTTACTGAAAATTTATGAAATGGAATTTCAAATAGTGTGGAACTTGAGTAGTTATGGTAGTTGAACTTTAAATTCATTTTTATCTCTGTGGGAACGATATCCAAACTTATAGGTCCACTTTTATTACTTGTACGACATGTGCACTTGCAGCATTATGACCAAACTAAATCTTCCATGAATTCATTGACAAATCCATTTTTATTATGAAGCATCCTGAGAGTTACATTTGGTCTAAACAAGTTTTTGGTGTCTTTACGGGATTTAGTAATAGTCCTTGGGTAAGAGTAGCAGAATCTTGATCTCTATACAAATAATGGTCAACACTATGTTATGCCAGTACCTGGTGTTAGGTTATAAATATTGTTGATTCAGAATACCCTACGGGCTACACATAAGCACACGCGAATCAATAGCCTATCAGTTTTTCAAAAATTCTCGATTTATAAGCTAACTGTTTTGTTGTGCCTTCATTAAATGTCGCGATAACTACTGACCTAGGGTATGTTCCCTTTTTAATATTATGTCGCGCCATGAAGAATTAATGTCGCGATAGAAATTTGCAATTACTTGGAAAGCGAGGCGGTTTTATTTGCGACTATATGAAAAAGTTTGTCGCGACATCGTCTTGATGTACAAGTTTGCTACATCCGCGAAAGAAACTTTCAGCCTTCGATCTACGAGTCAAAGTTGATAATGTCACGACATAGAAAAATTTGATGCTCAAGTAAACCTATGTTGCGACATACAAAAATATTGTCGCAACAATGTTTTTATCTTCCAGAAACATAGGTCATTTACAATTTTGTCGTGACATAGATAAATTGTGTCGCGAAAAGCCTACCTGCGAATTTCAAACGCCTAAATCAGTTCTTGTCGCGACATAAAGAAACAATGTTGCGACTGAGTTTAGCCATAATGTCACGATAGACAGAAAGCATGTCATGACATTGAATCACACTTTTGCAGAATTCCTCAATTCCTTTTTTTTTTTTTTTTTTGGTTTTTCAATCAAACCACATTCAAAGCAAGGTGTATTCACTTATTCCAATCAGAACATACTTGTGGCTACATCAAATCAGCCAAAACCTCCAAGAGATTCCAAGCTTATGAACAATCACATTTCATTGTCTTCACTCAATATCATTCATCAAGATATTCACAATGCATCCAAGGAATGGGCATAACAAAACTGTTTAAAAATTCACATTCCCCCAAACTTCAACTGTGCATTATCATTAAAGAACAAGTTAGGGACAAAGAAACTCCCCCTTGTAACACTTTTGCATAGTGATTTTTGAGAAAGAATGCTTCCACATAAAATTCATCTTTAATATAACTTCATTGTCCTGAAAAATAAACAAAATTACAAATACAATTTCTAACAAAATTAAAACTATAATTTCAAACACACAAAATTTAACAAAATTGTTCTAACTATAAAAATTAAAATTCTACTTAGTTTAATGTCTTTAACTTGACATTTGCTGTAGAATATCTTCATTTAAGCAAAATTCTATTTTCTTCTTCTAAATTTGGATCTCAACTTCATTGAATTTCCTCCAATTCATTGCTACTTTTCTTAATCACAGTCATTGATCGCCCAGTTCTTCCGCATGTCACTTGGGAATGCATCCTTGAAATTTGGTGCATGGCTAGAGCCAACTGCCCTACCTAAGTCTCCAGATTCTTCAAAGAGGCATTGGTATTGGCCTGAAACACAGTTATGTTTGCTTGGAATGCTGCTAGCTCAGCAAACTTATGCTCATGTATGTTCAACAGCCTCTTATTTTCCCCCATGAAAGCAAGCATCTGGTCCTCAAATGAATAAGATCTCCTATACCCCTGATTTTCTGTTCTCTGTCCTACTTGTTGCAGTTGTTGTTGTTGTTGTTGTTGTTGTTGGAACCCAAGTGAGGCATGGTATTGCTGTAGATTCTATCCAAGTCTTTGACCTTGCTATGCTCTTTCCCCATATGAGAAGTTCTCATGGTTCTTGAGTGCTGGTGTGTAGTGAATGGGCAAATTGAGGTTGGGCATAAAAGTATAGCTCCTATTGGCATTTAGGTAATGTGACTCGGCAGTAGGGATGTCATGGTTGATCCTCTCAGCACTATTTCTCTCTCGCCCATCATCCCCACTTCAAGTGTAGTATGCATTATTGTAACGCCCCGTCCCGAAAGAGTGTACAGTACATGTAACCGTAGGGGTGTATAAGAACACCAAGTGAACTTGTAATATTTTTGAGAGTTATTAATAAGGATGAAAATATGAAATGATAAATTTATGGAACCGGGTGTAGTCTTAAGCAGGGTAAAAGTGTAATTATATAAGGATATGAAAATCAGTAAATGAGTAGAGATGGGCCATAATACGAAATATGAGAGTTGTCTTGCAATATTAAAGTGATCAAGGACCCCTTTTGCGATTAAGGTATAAAATGATATAGGAAGTCATAATGTGAAGATAAGATGCAGAATTGAAATAAAATAAGTTGATTTGCAAAAATTAAAAGGATAGAAGGACTTAGCTGTGAATTAAGGTATAAATGGGATTACAAATGTGATGAGACAAACAAAATCCAAAACTCATTTTTTTGTCTCACCAAAAGCTAGAGCTCACGTTTGGAGAGGAGAGAAAAGAGCAGGGAGAGAGGAAGAGAGGAGAGGAGGAAGGAAGAGAGGGAAAGAGAAGAGGAGAAAGGAGAAGGAAGCCCAGACCAAAGGTATGTTTTTGTCTTGAATTCATGGGTGTTTGGATTTCTAAGGTTTTGGTTTGGAGAATTTATTGCTCCTTTTTCTAGGGTTTTTGGAGAGATCACCCAAACCTAGATTTTGTTTGAGTTTGTGAGTAAAACCTAATTGGTATAAAATAAACATGGAATCATCATATTTATATGGTTTTATAGAAAGTAGTGGACCTTTGGTTTGAATTCATAAGATTTCACTGAGGTTTTGTGGTATGAATTTCCAAATCACGATTCAAGTGTTGTGGAGTTGTTTTTGAGTTAAATTTCATGTGGTTTTTGAGGTATTATGGAATAGTTGTAAAAAAGGAGAATGTTGGGTTTAAAGGAATGCTGTCAAAATTTTATAAAAACCCTGTTCTTCATTTGGATATAGATTAAGTTATAATCATCAAAAATAAATTGATTCTAATTGGTAGGGCTCATAAGAGATAGGGCTACAGGAGAATTTATAGAAGGGACGAGAAAATTGTAGCTCTAAGGCTTCCCAATCTGTCGGGCGAAAAGGTGAGCTCGTGTAGCTCACGATTATGCTACATTTTGGGTATGGTTGTGTGATGTTTTGGTCATAAGTGGGTTTACTCATCAAATTAGTGATTCAAAATTATGGGTAAAATAGACTTCTAGAATAAGTTAGCTGAAGGAAGTGCAAGCAAATTATAATCCCAAAGTGCCCATAAATTTTCCAGAGTGGGTATGTGCGGATTACGTTCTGTGATTTGAGTAATCTAGATATAAAATACAATAACTTGAGTTTGGTGATCCAAATTAGGTGATTCCAATTGGGAGAAGATACCTTAGAACCATAGCTTCAAATGAGTGAAGAAAAAATTTCCAATTGTAAAGTTAAAGATCCCATAAATCAAGGATAATAGTAGGTGATTCGATTAGGTTAACCAAATTGGCATCAAAAACATCTTGTAACTTGTGTTATGTGGTTGAGAGGCTTTAGAGAATGAATTTTAAATTGAAAATTAAAGAGATGTCCATTGGATATATGAGACTGATCTGGAGAGTTTCATAATTTTTGAAGACCTTTTGAATAATTTTTAGGTAATAAAGTCCATAGAGTATTGTTGGAAAAAGGTTGTCAAAATGAGTGGTTTTTTTTGTTAGGGTTTTTTTTAGTGCTCAAGGGTAAATTGTTAATTTGGATTTATATGAATGTTGTGTGACCCTAAAGTGACTTGCGTGTGAAGTACGTTAAGTTTTACGCTATATGCAGGCGATTAATACATTGCTGTATTCGTTGAGTGTGTAGGCTAAAAGCAAAGGCAGGAAAGTAGTGGAGTTGTCTTTCAAGTTTCGAAACAAAGAAGAGGTGAGTGTAAAGCGAGTTTTGAAATTGAGTTTTAAAGTGAAAGATTTTAAATGTTAAAATGAAAATTTTAATGTAAATGTATATATATGTATATTAAATATGTATGCATATATGTTAAGGCATTATGAAAGTTTAAAAATGTGTAAAGAATGCATATGTGTTTAATGATAAAGTAAAGGATTTAAATGGATTTATAAATGTACTTTGAAGAAATGTTTCTTGATGGTTACCTAACATATAGTACATTATGAGCCCGATATCATTTGAGGTACCTTGGCGACAGGATTTAGAGGAAACACAGATTAGGTTACTAACGGAGGGAGGGGAAATAGATTTTAGTGTAATATCCTTACACGTGATAAGGTGCTATATTTGGAACCCTATCTTGACGTGAGTTTCTCAGTAGTGTAGTGGTTATGAGAATTTGGATTGAGGCTTGTCCCTCACCAGGTTAGTACCAGCTGACTGGTGTGTTTTACTCCTTAGGTTCCATTGAAAGAAAGTTTAAAGCATAAATTGTGGTTTTTAATTGTATAAGTATTTATTACTTTGATATATCTTTTGAAAATGTTGTCTAAATGAAAATGTACACTCACTGAGCTCCCTTTAGCTCCACTCTTACCAGTATGTTTCAAAAACATTTTGGAGACCGAGAACAGTGTCTTGGGTAGAGCATCCCCTGCGCGGAGTGGATCCAGGCCATCGAGAGACGGCGCGTGATGCATTATATATATATTTTGCATATTGTATATATTTGAATATTTTGTCATGTATATATATGTATATATGTATATATTTTGAAAAGGAACTCTGCGAACTTTGATCCTCGATTGGGCTGAGTATATAAATGATCGGCTTAAGTCAGAAACAAACCAATCCTTTTATAAAGCGTGCATGGAATTGAAAGAAGTTTTGAATGTTTTGATGATTGAAGTAAATAAATGTATATGTGTATATTTTGCTTGCGCTTGAGTTGTGTGCTTAATTGGGTTGTGAATGAGGAGTCCTAAAATGGCCCCGGGAGTGAAAGATTAGAAGTATTTTAAATGTTTTCGCGGGTTTTGTAAATTTGGGAAAGTCAGAAAAAACGAGAGAAACTGGCGATTTTACGAAAAATCTAAGTGCAGAAAAAAAAAAAAATTTACCACTTCACTTCCGCAATATTTCTAAAGATATGTTAAAGGATTGTAAAGGGTTCGCTCCATAGTTTTAATTGATTGTTTTGAGAAAAAGGTTTCTATATCCTTTGGAGTGTAGGGAGAGTCCTCGGGTTCATGAGGTGTCAGGGTCGGGATCCTTCAACGTGGTATGACGAAAGGTTTTGAAAATGTTATAAAGATTTGAAAATTTTATTTTCATATGATTATTTAATGTTTTATTTTAAATTGCATAAATTATTTATGTGATTTAAAATCATATATACATTACATGACTATTAAATTTTGACTTCACGAATGCGTCGTCGGTAGGCCAGCCACCGGGAAATCTGAGGCATTAGTACCACCACCAGACATGTTGATGGTCTGGCATTATGTTCCTCCACCCCTGGTCCCATAGTGACTATGCCTTTAGAGCCTACGAGATATAGCCGCCAGCCTCGAGGTCGTGGGAGGGACGAGGATACCTTTAGACGGATGGCTCGGCTTTAGCCACTACGATGCAGCGGCCAGAAATGGCTAGCTTCTATAGAGGGGCGTTTAGGGAGCACAGAACTATGATGGATTGGAGACCGGAAGGCTTGAGTCATGGTTAGAGGAAATGAGCGGGACCGGGTGATGCGATGTACGAGATGAGCAAATGGTCACTTTTACGCCTTTCTCCTGAGACGGAGGAGCGTTAGAGTGGTGGAGGCGGTTGGAGGAGATGCCCGGAAAGTGTCCTAGGCACGATTCAAGGAAGAGTTCTGAGATAAGTTTGTTCCATTCGGTTACGAGGAGATGCGAGAAGAAATTTGAGTTCTTTAGGCTGGAGCAGGGGATACTCTCCGTGACAGATTATGAGCGGAGTTTTTCTAAGCTCGTTAGACATGTTCCATTTATCAGGGATGATGAAGTTTCGAAGACCAAGAGGTTTGCTATAGCTCTTAGTCCAGCGATTAGGACCACAGTGGCGTCGACGACCAGCGCGCGATGCGACCGGTAGTAAGGGCGTAGTTAGGGTTGAGAGGAGCATGGGGTTGAAATCTCAGAATACGCCCGGTGAAGGGCGAGCGAGGTGGGTCGACATGGGTTCAGGGAGGTTCGATCAGTAGTTCAGAGGGGAGGGAAGAACCGCGATTACCGCCGGTGGCGGCGAACTGGTCGGGGCGCGGTCCCCTTCGGGGGTTCGGTGGGAGCCCGCGAACGAGGTAGCTCGAGGGGTCAATGAAGTGTGCTCGGTGTGGGAAGAACCATTATGGTGAGTACGATTGGGCGCAGGCGGTTCTGCTTTAAGTGTGGACAGCGGGACACTTCGCCATGGGTGCCCCGCGTATGGTTTTACGCGATGGATCGAGGAGTGGGACAGAGGAACGACGAGAGCCGGGTTCAGTCTTTGGTAGAGGTCAGGGTCAGAGTCAGAGAGGGGCTCCAGGTAGAGGCCCCACTACATTTACTAGACCTGGAGGACCAGCAGGTAGAGGTCAGCCATCCAGAGGACAGATGGGACGACCTCGGGCGAGACCACGGGCTAAGTGTTTGCAGTCCTGTGAGGGCGGTCTTAGCAGGAGGTCGTAGCAATTACTATCCGAGTTTTTGATAGGGATGCTTGTGTCTTGATAGATCGGGTGCTACTCACTCGTTTATTTAAGCGAGAATTTATTGCCTGAGTGAACATAGAGATACAACCCTTGGGTGTAGTATGGTAGTCCCTTCCCTCACAAATTCCGCCTCGCCTCTCGAGGTATACATGGGTTGTAGAGTGATTATTGAGGGCCATGGAGTTTAGGGCCCGATTTGGTATTGTTGGACATCAGGGACTTTGATGTGATCCAAGGATGGGCAGTTTGTCTCGACATCACGCGCCACCATGGTTAGCCGGGGAAAGAAGTTAAGTTACGTAGGCCAGGAACGAGAGATTAATTTTGTGGGTAAGGAAGATGTGTCCTCGAAGTATGATGTTTTGTAATGATGGGTGGAAGATGCTCAGAAAGTCATATCAGAATTATTTAGCCTATGCGATTGAGGTGAGAGATGATAAGAGACTGGAAGACATTCCGGTAGTCAGAGAATTTCCGGATGTGTTTCCAGATGATCTTCGAGATTACCCCGGATAAGAGAGATTGATTTCGGATCGAGTTAGCCACAGGACGCCAGCGATTTCGAGCGCCCTACGGGATGGCCCTGCGAAATTGAAAGAACTTAAGGTGCGGATGGAAGAAATGAATTCAGCCAAGGGGTTGTCGGACCGACACGTCTCCTTAGGGAGCACCGGTTTTATTGTGAAGAAAAGGGCGGAAGCATGCGATTATGTATTGATTTCGAGAGAGTTGAATAAGGTAACGTCGTGTCGGTATCCGCTTAGAGGTTGATGATCTCTTTGATGGATTCTGAGGGAGCTAAGGAATTCTCCAAAGAGATTGATTTGAGAGATCGGGGCTATCATGTTGAGAGTTCATGATGAGGATGTTTCCAAGGCGGCGTCGAGAACCGCAGTGGGCATTTTGAGTTTCTAGTCATGCCATTTGGACTTACGAATGCAGTGGCTTTATGGATCTCCTTGAGCGGGTTTTTAGGCCTTACTTAGATCAGTTTGTTATCGTGTTTATTGTCGATATATTGATCTATTAGTGGAGAAGAACATGCAGAGCACTTGAGGATAGTTATGCAAACATTGCGGGAACAACGGTTATATACTTGAACTCGGTAAGTGTCGGTTTGGCTCGGCGGTGTCCTTTTTGGGACATGGTTTGCATAGGGGTCTCGTGGATCCGCGGAAGATTGACTATCTTGAATTGGAGCCTCCTACGGTGTTGCGAGATAAGGAGTTTTTACGGGTTTGGCGGGGTATTCTTAAGTAAGTTACCGTTGAGGGATTTTCGAAGATAGCTGCACCTTTGACTAGATTGTGAGGAAGAGGAACCCGTTTTTACGGTCGAGGCTTGTCGCGAGTTTTGATGAGCGAAGGGAGATTGACCTCGGCTCGATTACTTACACTTCCATCGGGGCGGGGATGAAGCACAGTGTATTGGTACCTCGAGAAACGAGGCTGGGTTGTGTGTTAATCACGAGGAATGACAAAGTGATTGCATATGCTTCTAGGCAATTGAAGAAGCATGAACAGAATTATCATACACGCGACCTTGAGCTAGCAGCCGTAGTATTTGCTTTGCGGATATGGAGCATTGCCGCTATGGAGTGCTGTAAGTTTCACGGATCGTAAGAGCTTGCGATGCTCTGTTCTGAAGAGGCTGAACATGGAGCAGAGGAGATGGATTGGCTGATCCAAGGATTATGAATGTACCATTGAATATCATCCTGGAAAGGCGAATGTGGTAGCATATGCTCTTAGTAGGAACCCAGGTTCCATATCGCCAGAAATTAAATTATCTTCCTCGACTCATAGAATTGAGGTCCTTAGGTGTGGCCAGGCGACATATTCGATCTTGTTAGCCACATTTCATGCCAAGTCTGTGATAGACGAGTTAGAGCTTGATTCAAGATCCACAGATAGTGAAGTTGAGAGATGAAGTAGAGTATGGGCAACGAGGGGATTTGTCATTAAGAGAGGATGGTACCGTGGTCATGGGACAGAGGTTGTGTGTACCAGATGTAGGTGATGTGAGGAGAGAGATTATGGAGGAAGGCTCGATTCACCGTTATCTTTGTCAGGAAGTACAAGATGTATCATACCCTAAGGAATACTGCGGTGGAAGGGTATGAAGAAGGATATTTCGAGTTCGTCTCCAAATGTCTCACGTGTCGATTAAAAGCCCGACATCGAGCACAGGTAAATACGGTCCTCCAGTCCCTCGGTGGAAATGGGAGAGAATCACTATGGATTTTGTGGTAGGACTTCCACGTTGCCGGAGTGGCCATGATACGATATGGGTGATTGTAGACAGACTGACGAAATCAGCCCATTTCCTACCTATCAGGAATAGTGATTCATTGGATAAGTTGGCCTAATTATACGTTAGAGAGATTATCGAGGCGCATGAGTGCGCGGTTTCCATTGTTTCCAGACAGAGATCGAGTTTACCTCAGTTTTAGCCCGATTCTGAGAATGCCTTGGCACTAGACTATTTAGTCGGCTTTTCATCCACGGACGGATGGCCAATCTCGAGAAGGGCTATCTGAACTTTAGAAGATATGCTTAGGGCATGTGTTATGGAGTTTAGAGGGAGCTGGGACACCCATCTACCCCTGATGGAGTTTGCATACAATAACAGTTATCAGGCCAGTATTGGTATGGCCCCTTATGAGGCTCTTTATGGACGAAAATGTCGAACTCCAGTCTGTTGGGACGAGGTAGGCGAAAGGAAATTAGTAGGTGCGGAAATTGTCCAAGTGACTTGTGATAAGATCAAAGTTATAAGGGATAGACAGAAAATTGCATAAAGGCCAGACAGAAAGTTATGCGAATAATCGCCCATTAGGGACTAGAGAGTTCGAGGTAGAGGATATGGTATTTTGGAGGATTTCCCCATGGAAGGGGCGTACTAAGATTTGGAAGCGTGGAAGTGAGTCCGCGGTATATTGGACCATACGGGGATTGTTGAGAGGATTGGGGGTGATATCGATTGGAGTTGCTACGACCTCGATCGCATTCACGATGTTTTCCATGTTTCTGCTCCTTGATCACATACCAGACCCTTCACATGTATTGTGAGCAACGGTGGAAAATCTGAGGGAACTTGACATACGAAGAGGCGGTGCGGATCCTCGGCCGTCGAGAGCAAGTTTTGCGCAACAAGACTATTCCACTGGTGAAGGTATTGTGGAGGAGTCATGCGATTGGGGAAGCTACTTGGGACGGAGGCCGAATCACGCCACGTCGGTACCCTCGATTATTTTCGAATGAAATTATTTTATTCCCTTTCTTTTGGAGTTTAGTTTATTTCATTTCGAGACGAAATGTTCTAAAGGAGGAGGATTTTGTAACGCCGTCAGAGAGAGTGTATGGTACATGCGTAGGGCGTATAAAACTGATGAACTTGTAATATTTTTTGGGAGTGATTAATAAGGATATTATAAAATGACAATTATGGAACCCGGAATTGTGGTACTAAAACAAGGGTAAAAGTATAAATTGTCATAAAGGATATGAAAATCATTAAATGAGTAGAGATGGGTCATGTAAAATATGAGGATTTGTCTTGTAATATTAAAGTGATCAAGGACCCCTTTTGCAATTAAGGTATAAAAAAATGATATGGAAGTCATAATGTGAGAAGATAGGATGCCAAAAATTGAAATAAAATAAGTTGATTTGCAAAAATTAAAAGGATGAAGGACTTAATGGCAATTAAGGTATAAATGGGATTACAAATGTGATGAGACAAACAAAAGCCCAGGCTTCATTTTTGTCTCTATAAAGCTACAAACTCCACGTTTTGGAGAGGAGAGAAAAGACGAGGAGAGGGAAGAGGAGGAAGAGAAGAGGAGAAAGAGGAAGAAGGAGAAGGAGAAAGAAGGCCAAACCAAGGTATGTTTTTGTCTTGGTCATGGGTGTTTTAGTTCTAAAGGTTTTGGTTTGGAGAATTGTTGCTCCTTTGTCTAGGGTTTTGGAAGAGATCACCCAAGCCACTGAATTACAGTCTGAGTTTGTAGAGTAAGAGCCCCTAATTGGTGTAAAATAAACATGGAATCATCATATTTATATGGTTTATAGAAGAATTAGTGGACCTTTGGTTGAATTCATAAGATTTTCACCTAAGGTTTTGTGGTATGAATTTCCAAATCACCAATTCAAGTGTTGTGGAATTGTTTTGAGTTAGATTTCATGTGGTTTTTGAGGTATTATGTAATAGTTGTAAAAAAGGAGAATGTTGGGTTTTAAAGGGAATGCTGTCAAAAATTTTATAAAAACCCCTATTCTTGTTTTGGATATAGATTAAGTTATAATCATCCAAATCAATTGATTCCAATTGGTAAAGAACCATAAGATATAGGGCTACAGATTTATAGAAGGGACCAAGGAAAATTGTAGCTCTAAAACCACAAATACGGACTGAAGGTGAGCTCGTGGCTCACTGATTATGCTCTGTTTTGGGTATGGTTGTAGTGTTTTGGTCATAAGTGGAGTTTCACTCATCAAGTTGAGTGATTCAAAATTCTAGAGTAGGAAATAGACTTCTAGGGGAATAAGGTGGCTAGCAGAAGGAAGTGCAAGCAAAATTGTAACTAAAAATTACTTATAAAATTTTCAAGTAGACTATGTGCAGATTATGTTCTGTCAATTTGAAGTAATCTAGATATAAAATACAATAACTTGAGTTTGGTGATCCAAATTGGGTGATTTAATTGGAGGAAACACCTTAGAACCATAGCTTCAAATGAGTGAAAAAATTTCCAATTTTGGAGTTAGATCCCATAAATCAAGGATAACAGTAGGTGATTCAGTGAGTTAACCAAATTGGCATCAAAAACATGCTGTAACTTGTGTTATGTGGTTGAGGGCTTTAGAGAAGGAATTTTAAATTGAATTTAAAGAGATGTCATTGGATATATAAAGGACTGATCTGGAGAGTTTCATAATTTTTGAAGACCTTTTGAATAATTTTTGGGTAATAAAGTCCATAGAGTATTGTTGGAAAAAGGTTGCCAAAATGAGTGGGTTTTTTTGTTAGGGTTTTTTTTTTAGTGCTCAAGGGTAAATTGTTAATTTGGATTTATATGAATGTTGTGTGACCCTAAAGTGACTTGCGTGTTAAGTACGTTAAAGTTTACGCTATCACGGGACGATTAATACGTGAGCGTGGGTTGAGTGTGTAGGTTAAAAGCAAAGCGGAAAGTAGTGGAGTTGTGCTCAAGTTTTGGGAAACAAAGAGGTGAGTGTAAAGCGATTTTGAAAATTGAGTTTTAAAAGTGAAGATTTTTAAATGTTAAAATGAAAAGTTTAATGTAAATGTATATATATGTATATTAAATAATATATGTTAAGGCATTATGAAAGTTTAAAAATGTGTAAAAGAGATGCATATGTTTTAATGATAAAGTAAAGGATTTAAATGGATTTATAAATGTATTTTGAAAAGTATGTTTTTCTTGATAGTACCCCCTATTATATGGTGTTATGACGATGCTCGGTTGAGGTACCTTAAGCGTGTAAGGATTTGAGGGAAACACGATTAGGTTACTAACAAAGGGAGGGAAATAGATTTTTAGTGTAATATCCTTACACGTGATAAGTTCAGCATTGGAACTCTATGCAAGACGTGAGTTCTCGCGACGTAGTGGTTATAGTTTGGATTGAGGTACATCCCTCACCGTTAGTACTGGACTGTTGGTGTGTTTACTCCACTGGGTTCCATTAGAAAAGAAAGTTTAAAGCATAAAATTGGTTTTTAATTGTATAAGTATTTATTACTTTGATATATCTGAAAATGTTGTCTAAATGAAAATGTACACTCACTTGAGCTCTCTATTTATTCGCTCTTTTCAGTATGTTTCAAAAACATTTTCGGGACCCAGAGTGCCTAAGAGAGCATCCCCCTCGCGCAGTTGAGTCGAGCCATCGAGGAGACGACGACAGATCATTGTATATATATTTTGTATATTGTATATGTTGAATATTTTGTCATGTATATATGTATATATGTATATATTTTGAAAAGGAACTACGCGGGCTTTGATCCTCAAAGGACGAGGTACGTAGGCGGTCGGCTCGGCCCGCTCAAGCCAATCCTTTTATAAAACTCCGTGCATGGAATTGAAAAAGTTTTGAATGTTTTGATGATTGAAGTAAATAAATGTATATGTGTATATATTTTGCTTGCTTAATTGGGTTATGGACGAGGAGTCCTAAAATGGAAGTTGAGAATTGAAAGATTAGAAGTGTTTTTAAATGTTTTCGCAGGTTTTGTAAATTTGGGAAAGTCCGACAAACAGAGGAAACTCTAGCCGATTTTCTGAAAAATCTAAGTGTTTGAAAAAAAAAAAAAAAATTTACCACTTCACTTCCGCATTACTTTCTAAAGATATGTTACACTGTAAAAGGTTCATTCCACGATTTTAATTGATTGTTTTGAGGAAAAGTTTCTATATCCGTTGGAATGACAGGAGGTCCCCTCGGGTTCATGAGGTTAATCCGGGTCGATCCTTCAATTATTCTTTCATTGTTTCCTATCTTGTTCATTAATGCATCCAACTTTGCTTCTATGGCAGTCATTCAAATAAGTTATATTACACCACTCCCCTTCAGTCTGCAGTTGCTCCCTGAAGGTTCAGATGGAGCTTTGTAGTTGCATTTGGCAAGGTCTTCAATCAGTTGTCTTACCTCCTTTGCACTTCTTGTTTTGAAAGCCCCACAACAGGCTGCTGCATCAATTATATCCTTTGAGGCATAATTCATGGAATGGTAAAAAATTTCCATATGAGTGGTCAGATCTATTCCATGCATAGGGCATCTTTTGAGTAGTCTCTTGTATCTCTCTCATGCATTGTAGAGACTTTCATCTTCCCCCTATTTAAAGACTATAATTTCTCCTCTTCTTTAAGAAGTCGGGGCTAGGGGGAAAAATCTGCCCATATAGGCCTCCACCAATTCTTCCCAATTTTTCACTGATCCAACAGGCAATGACTCAAACCAAGTTGTTGCCACATTTCTCAGTGAAAAGGAAAAGAGCTGCGGCCTAATCACTTCTGGTCTCACCCCATTTAAGTTGACTGTATTGGCCATACTCATGAATCTTCCCAAATGCTCATCGTCTTCGTGGCGATGACCAAGAACTGCGCCAGCCGTATCACGCTGGATCGTGCCGCTTCGGGCTCAAAATTGTTGGCTTCTTTGGTGGCAAGTCAGACGCAGCTGTAATACAATCTTGAATAATGTGCCTCCAAAAGTCTTCCATAGTGATTTGCCTTTAAGGACTTTCTGTTTCTGCTTCTCCTGGAATAGGTTGCAGTATTTCTCTTTGATTTGCCATACTTTTAGATTCAGCACTTGTACTCTTCCTCATATTCCTCGGTGTTCTCTCAATTTCTAAATCCAAAGGCAGCAGATCTGTTTCTAGTTTTCTATGCATTTACTATCTTCCTGAAATAGAAACACACTGAGATAAAATGAAATCATTGGGAAATGCCATGATGCGCTTTTCGCTCATAAATATTTTCAAAGAGTTTATTAATCTAACAAGCAGCTTAAAAACTATTTTTGTGTTTTTCATTTATCTATGATAAAATAAAGAAAACTGTCCAAATTAGACATTCTCTCTTTGGTTAGAATATTGATCTTTAAATTCATCAATCTATCCCCGGCAACGGCGCCAAAAGCTTGTCAAACCATTTTTCTGTATAGACCAAATTTGCCAAGTAACTAGCACTGTTGTCAAAGACTAAATAAAGTCCCCAATAATAGGGCCAAAAACTTGTTATACCATTTTTCTATATAGACCAAATTTGCCAAGTAATTAGCATTGCTGCCAAAGACTAAATAAAGTCCCCTGAAACGGCGCCAAAAACTTATTGTTAGACCAGATGATGTAAATATACAAATTTATAACACTGTTACCAAAGGACTATTATCTAATCTCCGGCAACGACGCCACAAACTTGTTGTGACCAAATGATTTTTCCTTAAAATATGTGTTTACCCTTTTTGTAAACTGGATTCATTAAAAAATGTGTTTGCTCTAAATTACTGCAAGTGCACAAGTCGTACAAGTAATAAAAGTGGATTTTTATAAGTCCAGATATCGTTCCCACAAGGATTGATGATAAATCACAAGACTAACTACCCCAACTACTTAAGATCCTTACTATTTAAACTCCAATATCAAGATGATTAGAGAATGAATAAAAGAATACTAAAGTATTTTCACTAGTATACATAAAAAAATATTAATAAGAATGGAGTTGAGAGTTCACTGAGTGAGATAACACTGGAAATAGACCAATGAATAATTGTCAATTTCTGCATCATTTTGAATCATAGCTAAGCCATAAGTTGGAAAACTGAATTTGTCAAAGATATATTGTGGTATAGTTTGGATTTCTACCTTAATACCTTTCACTAATTAGAGATTCATGTTCATTTCTAACACATGGATCTAATTAATTACTTGTAAGATATAATTCTCTTTCTAAGACCAGCATTTTTCCTTTCGCAATTCACACCCATCTTAGGGATCACATTTTCGCCTCTATAAATGTAGGATATTGCAAGCCTTCTCAAATTTAGATGGCACCTCATCCTTCAATACTGATGAAATTTTCCATCTCCTTGATTAGATCTTTGCTAACACGGAGATCAGAATCTTTTCATCAGAAAAAGGAGAAACCTCTAAGTGATTAAAGTGATACTTCACCAAACTATTCTCAAACCATGAGTAAGGTTGATCTATCTCGGAGTAATCTTTCGAGTTCATTAGTTCCAAAGTATTACTTCCTACCATACCCACAAAGAATCGCTCTATGCCCTCGACTCTCCATCTCGTGTCACGCAGAGGGCCTCTAGGAAATAAGAGTATGATATAACATTGTTTGGCATACGGTAATTAAGATTTGAACAACAAGTTAAAAATAATATCAATCAAATAAATTCAAGAATTCTAACTAAGGCATTCTTCCGCTTTGTGCAGAAAAATAACAATCATCATCGACTCATTCCCAAAGGGAGCTCAACCCTTCAAAACTGGTTCACGCATATTAGTGACTAATTGATCAGGAAAATTCACTAAAATTGTAAACGAACTGAAAAAAATGAACTTCAGAAATTTTCCAAACTCCATTTTATTCAAAATGAAGAATGAAAGAGAAAAATTTTATAATAAATTCTGAACTTGAAGTCGCACTTCGCTCATTAATTAACCCATAAAATCAAAAGAAAACTAACTAAAACTACGCCTCAAACTAAAACTATTGAAAAGGAAAAAGATAAAAATAAAGTACAAAAACAAATACAGCAGTCTTCAACTACCCAAGTCCCGGAATTGCGGGTTGCATACGCTCTAGATGCTGCCTATTTATAGACTTTCCAATGTTGGGCCGCACTTCAAACCGCATTATGACCCCTAAATATTTCAGCCCCAAATTGGCCATTCTCCGTCACTTACATAGAAAATTATGTCACGCATGCAGCTTTTAGTCTTTGTCGCTGGCTTCGTCGTAGGTATGTGCAGTTTTCTCGACGCTTACCAGCTCGAGCTTGGATTCTGCTAAGATTGATTTTAACAATGTCACGACATAGTTTTGATGCATCAACCTTGTTCTTGTCGTGACATAGAATTTGTTGTAACCAGCTTCTCATGCTTTTCTGCTTATCGAAACTGTCGCAACATAAATTTCTTTTGTTCTTCAAAGAACTTTGTCGTGGACAGAAGCCTTTCTTTGTCATGACAAATTTTCTTCTTCGTGCTTATCGCTATCGAAGTTGTTTGTTATGCATAAACTGATTCTTGGCAAATCTTGATTCTCTTTCACTCCCTCTGGGTCGCTACCGAATTTTTTCCGCTAAGCGATAGAATTCTATCACTCTGCAGCTTTTATTGTCACGACAAAAAACTTATTTGTTACGACAAAGATTCTGCCTTCAATTCTTCATTATGTCCCAACATGAATTTCTTTGTCGCCATTCCTCTTGTATTGCTCTTCAATTTCTTGTTGCGACAGGGATTTCCTTGTCACGACAAAGTTCGCCTCAACCTCATGTTTTGTTTGTCGCGAAAGAAATAATCTTTGTCGCGACAAAGTCCTGTTGTGAACTCTGAATGTTATGTCGCGATAAGTGTTTCTTTGTCACGACAGAAATTCTTCCTTGAGCTGGTCTCATGTTGAAAACTTTGTCGCAACATAAAACACTTGTCACAGCTGACTTATGTTTATACCCTACCATTTTCTGTCATGACAGAGTTCATCTGTTAATCTTCAGCCTTTTATGTTGTGACAGAGTAAGGATTGTCACTACAAAGTTCCATTGCCATTTGCCTTGCTCGATGTCACAACAGAAAAACTCTTTTTCGCGATAAAGTTCTTCTTCCTCCTTCAATTCTTCCTGGACTCGTTATATTAAACCGCTGTCGGGTCGCGACATAGCTCTAGTCTCCCCTCAAATTCTATGGCGACAGATAAAAACTATGTCGCGACAGAGAATCCTACATTTGCCACTTTTTTTCTTCTTTTCATGCTGGGATCATCTCTTTTTCAATGAAAACCTGCAAAACACAAATTTGGTGAATATTCCATAATTTATTATCAAAAATATATCTCAACTACTAAAAATATGCTTAAAAATGGATCGGTACAGATGAGTTTAGATTCATCAATCTCAGCAGGCAAGACAGAGAAACAGTAGAAGACAATACCGGACGTAATCCCCTGGGAACCCGCCTCGCTACCCTCAGCACGCTGCCACCAACGCTCGCCGTGCATCTCACCCGGTACAAAGGCCAACCTTGTACGGCATCGGGCCGGCGACCACATGCCTCTTCACCCTGTGGCAACACATCCTTGATTACAAGCCACCCCATGGGTTAGCCATTCCATCTTTCACCACGTTCGATGGCTTGACTTACCCCTATGATCACATACTCCACTACAATCAGGCAATGACACTAAACGCTGGCAAAGATCGTTTGTTGTGTAAAGTATTCCAGCCAGCCCGCGAGGGCCTGTGCTAGCCTGGTTCGGCAAGCTCTCACATAATTCAATAAACTCGTTCAATGAGCTTTGGGTCAGATTCATCTCTGGGCATTCGTCGGCCGCAAAAGATAACAATGCTCTCCTTACAAACCATTCTCAAACAGAAGAGTCAATTTTTGTGACTTCACAAGAAGGTTCGTGCAAGTCATCCGCAATGAAATGATATCATGGATTTAATCCTCCAAAACTTTAGGATAAGCTTTGGGCCATCTACTCCTTTCTTCCAATCACTATCTTTATACCTGTAAGTGACAATGGAAGAATTGTTTAGGCGAGCTAATAGCTACTCAATGCTAGAGGACAATATTCGGGGCAAAGAACCTAGATCATTATGATTATAAACTAAGTGAGCCAGGAAATAAGCCGTAGAAGAAGCCGTCCGAATCCAAGGAAGTATAGAGCAAAGACCAAGAAACAAATCCTTACAAGGCGACTATCATATAGATCATGGACATGGGATCAACAGGTGCCGAAGCCTAAAGTTCTTGGTAGAAAAGCTGATCAAAGCGGGACACCTCAAGAGGTATCATCAATAAAGTTTTCTTTAAAGAATTTTTCTCTCAATTCTTGCAACTGCTTCCATTTTCAAAAGACCAAATGTGACTCTTAGCCTGCTGGCACTCTCAAAAGACCAGACTGTGACTCTAAGCCTACTGGCACTTTCAAAAGACTAGATGTGGCTCTTAGCTTGTTGGCACTTTCAAAAGACAAGATCAGGACTCTAAGCCCCGCTCGGCACTTTCTAAAAGACCATGACTCCTAACCCATCGACACTTCAAAGACCGGGATTGTGGCTCTAAGGCCCTGCCGCTCGCACTTTCTCAAAAGACCAAATGTGGCTCTTATTCTGCTGGCACTTTCAAAAGACCAGACTATGGCTCTAAGCCTACTAGCACTTTCAAAAGACCAGATGTGGCTCTTAGTCTGTTGGCACTCTCAAAAGACCAAACTATGGCTCTTAACCCGCTAGCACTCTCAAAATATCAGACTGTGATTCTAAATCTATTGGCACTTTCAAAAGACTAGAAGTAGCACTTAGCCTGCAGGCACACTCAAAAGACCAGACTGTGGCTCTAAGCATACTGGCACTTTCAAAATATCATATGTGGCCCTTAACCTATTGGCACTTTCAAAATGCCAAACTGTGGCTCTAAACCTGCTAACACTTTCAAAAGACCAAATGTGGCTCTTAGTCTGCTAACACTCTCAAAAGACCATACTGTAGCTCTTAGCTTATTGACACTCTCAAAAGACCAAACTGGTATGTTCCTCACTGGCCGGTACTTTCAAAAGATCAGAGCAAAGCTCTTAACTTACTGCACTGGCCAAAAGACTTACTACGGCTCTGCCCCGACACTTCAAAAGATCGACATGACTCTAAGCCTATTGGCACTTTCAAAAGACCAGATGTGGCTCTTAGTATGTTGACACTCTCAAAAGACCAGACTATGGCTCTAAACCTACTGACACTTTCAAAAGACCAAATGTGACTCTTAGCCTACTTATACTTTCAAAAGACTAGATGTGGTTCTCGTCGTCATTACCTCTCAAAAGACAAGATCGCTGCCCCATGTCACGAAACTTTCAAAGACCAAATGTGGCTTTAAACAGCCGGGCACTTTCAAAACACCAAATGTGGCTCTTAGCCTACTACCACTCGGTCAAAAATACATCAAGGGTTTCCTAAGTCATTGCACTTTCAAAGACCATGTGGCTCTTAGCCTACTATCACTCTCAAAAGACTAGACTGTGGCTCTAAGCCCACTTGCACTTTCAAAAGACCGAGATGTGGTTATTTTCCAACTGGAACTCTCAAAAGACTAGATGTGGCACTTCGTCCGTTGCAGGAAATGGCCCCGCGCTTGATTCCTATTTCGCTCCAGGGTTCGCTTTGTTAACGCCAAAATCTGTTTCGTTTTCCATGACTATTGAAGTTCTAATTGCTCGCTTCTCGTTTCTACGCGCAACTGCGCGTAAGTCTTTCGCTCAGGATCACACAAGTGCTGGGATTAATTCGGCTTCATTGGCCGCGATACTCCACCGAAACCCGTATCGCAATAATACACAAACTAACAAAACCCAATTACCAAAGACTTAAAAAATAACAAAAAGTAAAGAAAAAATTCAGAATATTATCTATGTGTGCTCACTCTTCTATATCAATTTAAACCTTCCACTGCAAGAACGGCGCCCAAAACTTGACAGGCCGAAAATCTATGGTATAAAATGAATGCCTATGCGCGCGCACGCGATAGCCCAGTAATATAGTGTACTTAAAGTACTGATATCGATCCACGTGGAAAGGTAAATTAACACAGAGGTTCTCGCTGCATAATATCTAAATAAAGGATTTAGATAAAAAATCAAATAAGGAAACTATAACTAAGTTATCGATTCTAAAGGGAATTAATGTGTGTCACGCCTAGGTTAAATCAGCCCCTATCACGCTCAATGGATTACTTTCCTAAAGATAGTGTTACTCAATATATTTGTATGTCAATTGGCGAGTAAGGATCTTGTTTATTTGTGATATCCTCTCTCGAGGTATATCCGCCTTATCTCGTGAATAGGAATCGAGTATATCTCTATCTCGACCTTGCAGATTCGAAATGCTTAAATGTTCTAACCCCCAGATACCACCTTCGTGTCTGGAATATCTCTATTAACCGAATCGACTAAAGGCTACTCTACCCAGATCCCTGAATACCCTCATCTCTCGAATCTCGGATCTCCAGTGTGCTTATGCTAACATTAGCCAGATGTTATCATATAATTGAAATACAGGTATAGAGTAGATATGACAAATTAATAACAATCGAATAACATGAAAGTTCAAACTTTAATCCATTGTATGTGACAGGGTTTGATGTAACCCTAGAAAGAGATCTAGAACATAATGAAAGAAAGGATGAAAGTGTTTAATAAGGAAAACATTGTTCTAAGATCCAAAAATATACGAAAAATGAAAATCGCTACACTCCCTGCGCACTTCTCGGCTTTTCGTTATCACTCTACTCTAAACCTCGTGCCTCTCGCCTCGTGTGCCTCCCGATTCCCTTGATTTCTCTCGAACCCTAATTTGCTTTTAATGATGAGAGCAGATTTTCGAGCCGACGCCGCGACGTGGTGGTGTCACGACGTGGCGACGTCACGACGTGGGACGTCGCGCGGAGGACGCCACGACGCGGACGTCGCGACGCGGATGTGTACTTTCATCGCTTTATTCCCATTTGCTCCAGTTCGCTTCTCGTTGTCGCTTTTCACCCCAATGCTCCTGCATTCACAAAAGACATCAACTTAGTATTCTAGTCACAAAAACTATAAAATTACTCTAAAATAAACAGGAAAATGTAGACTGACGCGAGTATAATATGAGTGTTTTAGGCACTCATCAACTACTCACATGCTTTTTAACCAATCATCCTTCACCTTCTGAAGCGCTTTATGTGCACATTAATTTTCCAGCTTCCCATATTTGAGGTTTAGAAGACAATGTCATTGCAAGTACCGTGGTTTTTAAACCCACTACTCCATAAGCCCATAGCCCGTTTGAGTCAAGGCCCACCTAACTCGTGATGCAAAGTGGTCCAAGCCCACTCACCATACTAAAACTGGGGGGCACGACTCTAATCCTGCTTGCACCTCCTATAAGATCATACTGTGGCTATAAGCCTGCTGACACTTCCAAAAAGATAAACCAAACAAGGCCTTTAGCCTGCTAGTACATGACCAAGCCCTACGATGGTCCTTGGCCTATTGGCAAGAACCAAAGCCCGAAAATGGTGCCCTATCTGTTGGCCCGTGTCCAAACCCTCGCTATGATGCACCTTAGCGTCGAGCTTCAAAACGATCCCAAAGCACCAGTTCTGCCTCAAGAACCCCAGAGTGAGCGGTGGCAGGTCGCACCAGCCTGGCCTGGGACTTCAGCCTACAAGAGTCAAAACATTAGGCAACCGGTCTAATGCAGAACAAATGGCCCAATACGCCTCCGAGGGAGCCCCCTCACAACTCTATCGCACGTGAGGCTCCCCTGCTAGAACCCCATCCTCCAACGATGCACAAGCCTCCCGAGAAGCATCCTGGGCAACACTCTCCGATGCCGACAGGGCATCGTAGGCTCTAGGGAGTCCACAACAATTACTTCCAGGCTTCTTTGAGCCTCTTCATCTAGGTTAGATCGTTTTAGGCGCTTGTCGCCTAGTACTTTATAACCGGGG
Organism: Tetrastigma voinierianum; assembly: GCA_016808115.1. Classification (NCBI taxonomy): domain Eukaryota; kingdom Viridiplantae; phylum Streptophyta; class Magnoliopsida; order Vitales; family Vitaceae; genus Tetrastigma; species Tetrastigma voinierianum. The sequence goes on along the minus strand of JAEQBH010001943.1, from coordinate 966,507 downwards.
GTAGCATCCCCTCAAGCAAGCGCAGCTTTCTCCCCTTAGCCGGGTCACAAAGCCTTATGGTCCCACGCCGGCAACCTTGATCTCTTCAACCTTCTTTGCCTTCTTTCTCTTTGTCACCTAGGGGGTAAGCTGTTAGGTGACTAATCGGGCCGAACGAAGCTAACCAAGGCTCCTTCAGCAGTCATGGCTTGAGGCTCTCGAACGGACCCCACTTTGGAAGAGTTACCTAGGATTGACTTTAAAAGATCAGTAAGAACAAAATGTTCAACCTTGACGATCTCTCCTAGCAGCAGACGAGGGATAGCGGGAGATATGTAAGGAAAAGGGTTGGAGCCTAACTTATGCAAGTTCTTCACTGACAAGAGGAGCTCGTAGCGCTCTCTCTCATTGATCTCGAGCAGCCGATTGATGTTGAGAAACGTGCAGTTCCCACGCGCTTTGTATCCAAACACATGTTCAATGAGCGCATTAATTCTCCTAGTCCCTTCAACTTTCTCCATTCAAGGTTTAAAAGCTCCATGTTTTCCCCAACTAAAGAAGCACCAACTACTAGCCAGGGAAAATGGAGGCATTGTGAGTTCCGTGACCTTTAGGCGTATACCCACTACTCAATAAGCTCAGCGCCACCGTTGGCCCTCCGCCTGGTCCGTATCATGAAGCTACCCAAGCCGACTTGCCTTATTAAAACCAAGCGGAAACTAACCAAACAAGAGAGTCTTAAAGCTTGTCTGGGATCCTGAGTCCCCCAGTCGGCCATCCTACCACATATAGGAAGTTTGTAATGGATAAATATAGGAAAGCAGAAACTACGCAAAGTAGATATTTTTCAACGAATTTCCTAGTTTCCAAATCTCTTATTTCTCAAAAGATTAATCCTTGATAAGAAAGAATTAGTTCTTGATAAAGAAGAATTAGTTCTTGATAAAAAAGAACAAATTCTATCCCTAAAATTAAGAGATTTCTTTCTTAAAAGGAAAGGGAGATTTGCGAACCACTTTCTATAAATCAGGAAGATCCCTTATGAGATAAGGGAGATGCAATTCCAACTCGGCGAACTTTCTTCTACTTCCTCTTCATATATTTTCACAATTTAATCATCTATATGAATGGACCACTATCATCGGATCACCCTTTTATGTGTCGACATCGAATCGATGCCTCGGTGTCGAATTGAGGTAAAAATAGCTAGTAGCTAATACTGGTAGTTGATTATAAATTATTGTTTGGTAAAGTAATTAAATAGATAAATGAGAAAAACATGTATATATAGAAAAAAGAGACAAAAAATAAGAATAATAATATGAAATTATAAAAATTATAACCATAAATAAAAAATATATATGAAATAAATATTTATGTAACCTTAAATAGTATTATTTAATAAATAAATAAATTTATGGTTAATATGAAATTTTTATGGTTATTTTTTGTAATGTTATTTATAAATTTATGAAATAAAGTTCATATTTATGGTTATTTATAATTTCATAAATAAATTTTTTTACTTATTTTTATAACCATGAATAAACAAATTATTATAATTTATAACCATAAAAAAACATTATTTATTTCATATATTACTTTTTTATGGTGATAACATTTTTATATTATGTGGTATAACCATACATAAACTTTATAAATTTACAACCATACAAAAATTTATAATATTTCATATTATTTATAATTTATGAATAAATTTTTGTATATTATTTCATAAATAAAAAATAATATGAAATTATATAAATTTAACCATAAATAATAATATTTCGCTACAAAATTTGCTTTTATGATTAGAAATGTGTATACTTTCATTTTTTTATGAATATAATATGAAATAAATTTATAACAATAAATTTTTGTTATTATTTCATATAATTTATAAAAATCCTAAAATTAAGGGAGAGAATGATAAAAAAAAAGAAAGAGAAATTTGTTATTTTAATGAGCTATCACTAGCTAACTGATTATGAATCTTTACCAATCAATCTTTAAGAGCTTATAAGGGGAACCAATCAACTATCAACTACCCCGATCAGTTCAACACTTTACCTTAATTAAAGAGGTGTTTGCTTTTGGTTTTTTTCTCAAAACAATTTGCTTTCAAATTTTAGACTATTTGTTTTTTATCTTTTACATAACTCATTTTTAAATTTTTAAATTTTTCATCTTAATAGAAAAAGACAAAAGGTCATATTTTGAAATCCATATAAAATATTTTTAAAATCCACATAATATTTTAAAAATATCTTTTTGACACCTAAACACCTTTAATTACATCGTATTAAATTATTCTCACTAGCACTTGAACTCAAGACCCTTCTCTTTCATTTGCCCTTGTCTATTTAAATCTTAAACAGTTTATCACTTAAGTTAAAAGTAATGGACATATTTCAAAATATTTTAAAAACACAAAATGAAAATTGTCAGCCCCTACAAAATCTTTCAAAATATTTTAAAATAAACACAAATATTTCAAAATAATTTAAATTTTAAATGCTCCTAACCATGTCCATGAGAATACGATTCCGCCTTTCAGTTACACCATTTTGTTGAGATGTACCAAGTATTGTATATTGTGCACATATGCCTCAATTTTCAAGGAACTTTGCAAATGGACCTGGATGTTATCCTTTCTCATTAAATTTACTATAATATTCATCACCACTATTAGACTTTAGAACTTTATCTTTCCTGTCTAGCTGCCTTTCTACCTCGTTAATGAACACCTCTAGGATGTCAATTGATTGGGACTTTTTATGCAACAAAAACAAGCAGAACATTCATTATGCACACTACGTTTATTACCTATACTATGTTCAACATGAAATAGAGATTCAGCAAAGTTAACATCAAGATTAAAATGATACAAACAATCAATTAAAGCACCATAACCATAATAGTACTTGTATTTGTACAATAAAAAAACATTGTTTCCAATCTTAAAGTTAAAACCTACACATCCAACCTTCCAACATAAACTAAATTTCTAACACATTCAGGGGCATAAAGACACTTTTCTAGATCCAAGTGACATCCACTATCCAAGATTAATCTGTATGCCCAATTCCCTCTATTCACGCCTTCATTCTGTTTCCCATATACAAGAACTTATCAATTCTACTTATGGTCTGGATCGAAACAAATGCCTATGTGTAATACAAGTGTTGAAACATAAGAAGCTGCACCAAAATTCAACTACTAGTATGTCTGATAGCACCAAAGATCTGATTCCAAAACATACCAAACATATAGACTTAATTTCTTCTAAGTTCCTTCTTGAAGTGACCAACTTTCTCAGAGAAGTGAAGTAACGTAGCTCCTTATAAATTTGTCTCTTATTAACCTTTATTGTGTCTTTGTTCTTTCTCTAATCCTTCTTTCCTAGTTTAGCCTTGTTGTTGTTGGCTTCATTATGAAATGTGAGATGAACATAATGTTCCTTCATTTTCTTTAATCTTCATTCCTCTTGAACCAAGATGGATTTGATTTCTTAAAGGTTCAATTTTTCCTTTAGAGTGTTGTAATTCAGTTGGAACTAGCCAAACTCAAGAGGAAGTGGATTTATGGTAAATTGAACCAAGAAGGATTCACTCACATCCATACCCATTGATTTCAACTTCACTGCTAGATTAGCCACGCCTATCACATGATCATGAATGGGTTGTGACTAGTCAAACTTCTTGGTCATTAACTCACTCATTATGGTCCTTACAATGGACTTGTCAATTATGTCCAATTGGGAGTATTCCTTAATTTCCAACATGAATTCCTTTGCATTGTCCGTTTTAGGCATCGCTAGCTTTACATTTTTAGTAATTGTTATCCTTATCAAGTTCAAGCTTAGCCTATTAGATTGCTCCTAAGCCTCATAAAAAGACTTGTCAGCTATTATACTGGTCTCAATAATGGTTGTAGGTTTTTCAGAAACTATTGTCAAGTCCAAATCCATAAAACCCAGTTGAAACTGGATTTATTCAAACCAATCCGCATAGTTCAATCCATTGAACCTAATCAATCCATTGCCCATAGCAAGCAAATGGGCAAAAACTGCAAAATTATATATGCTATGTTAATGCTTTGAGAAAACTTAAATGGATTCAAGAAAATAGTAAATCTAATTATGCATTTAAGTTCACATTTGGGTGAACTTTAAATACATAGTAACCAATGATGATGCTTAAAACATATATTTAATCGTACTATAGCCAACATGCATGTTATCATTGGATAAACAAACACATTTACTAAGTATATTGATAAGTCATTATGATGTCATTAATTATAAGCAATGGTCGGTCACCTCATAATATTATAATTAATTTTTTCAATTGTTTGGTTCAATCTTTTATGTCATCATTGCATCACATCGACATGCACAATTAAAAATTGAATAATTAAATGTTCAAATATTTTTAATAAGCTATGCCACTTTGGTGACTAACAAGCTTTCCATATAATAAACTTTTAATTTATGCCAACTTTAATGAGATATAATAAAATCTCAAATTTAATTAATATCATACACATAAATTAGGCATAATTATAGATTATCGATACAGGATGACAAAACCTTATGTCAATATATATATCACATTCATTAAATAATTATGACCAAATTTGAATAGTACTTTGATTAATGTTGATAAGCTTAATCAAATTAATACAACTATTATGTGGACCCTAGAAGGTGCTTAACTTCCACTATCAAAATAAAATATAAGTTTAATGTTACTTGATCCATAAAACAAATGAAAATTTACTCTTACTCTTTGAGAAACAAAAAGCCATGAAATAAACTTTGAACCTAGATAACCATTAAAACCAAAATTGATTTGTCATCAATTAAAATAACATTAAAGTTTACTGTTGCTATTTCAGAAATCAAAAGCCATATAACAATCTTTGAACCCATATAGCCATTAAAATCAAAATTGATTTTCCATCAAATAAAATAAGATCAAAGTTTACTGTTAATGTTTTTAGAAACCAAAATCCATGAAACAAACTTTGTGTGGAAAATAAAATCAATTTAAATTACGAAATTTAGTTTTAAAAAACTTTATCCTACTTACAGAATTTAAAAACAAAACTTTACGGAATAAAGTTTTCAAAACTAATTTATCCCACTACAAAATTTAAATTCAAATTTTTACGGGATAAAGTTCAAATTCTTTCAAAACTTTATCCAATCACGGAATTTTGAATCAAACTTATTTTATTTATAAATATTTTGAATCAAACCTGTTTTTTTTTTAATATCCTGGTTACAAAAAATCAAACCTTTATTCTGTTTATAGAATTAAAATAAATAAATAAAATAAAATAAAAGTCAAACAAGGGCAAGTTGGTTCAGATACCAATGGATAACTTTGATATAATATTTAGTTGTTTGATGGAAAACAACTAAACCTATCTTGATTCATCGCTTGTAATTTTTCAAGTTTTTTTTTCTTTACCCTTTTTTCTGCGTTCTTTGATGAAAAAGAACTGTACGTTCAAAATGTAACTTACACTATGTTTTTTTAATCATTCATCCTTTTTGATAGCCGTTAGCGTATTTATATGAAAAGAAAGGGAATGATATAACCCATCTAATTTTAATTAAAACCATTATTTTAATTACATGGGTCATTATTAAATTATTAAAATAATCTAACAATTATTCACTAATTCGGATTAGACTTTGTTAGTTACTTATCATCCCGGCTAACCCGTGCAAGTTACATGAACTTGGTGGCCTTTAAACTATTTACAGTGTTGGGCTTCTACACTCTTTGGGAGGTTTATTTTGGAATGAAAAAAGTGTACGGGATTTATTTTGGGAAAATAATGCTAAGTACTAATGTACATATTTGATTCTATTTTTAAAAAAAGGTTTATAAACAATGGCAACCCAAGGACATGCTTCGTGATTTCAAAAATATTTCATAAAAAGTGTAAGATTTGACCTCAAAAAACCTTAGATACTAGATTATATCTAATATATATGGTAATACTGAACCTTACACTTTTTATGAAATATTTTTGAAATCAAAATACTTGCCCTCTACAAGCTACCTACCACCCGTTTAGCTCAAAAAATATCCTCAAGGAAATCACTCTGATGATAACCGAGAAAAAGGATGATCTTAAGCTGGGATGCAGATAACGGAGGAATTAACAAACCTGGGGTACATGCTGGTAAAGACACTATAGATTGTTCACCCTGTGAAAAACAGCATGCCCTCACACCGAATAAAAGACCAATCAAACTAATTCTTAGATACCAAGGAATAGGAAGATAGATAGTAGGGCAGACATACGTATCATTGCCTCCCAAGCAAATTCTCCGGTGACCAACTCTCTAAGAATGGAGCCAAAAAGCTTAACATGATGCTAAATTAAAAAAAAATCACTTAAGAAAGGAGCAATAATCGGAAGAAAATATTGACATAAATAATGGGCTTCTAATAATATTCGAAAGCAATATCGCTGTAAAACCATTCACCAACAATAAGTATTTGAAGAATGGAAAATTCTATTTTACCCTCAACAACAAAATTTATAATATATGGAGTGATATAAATGAATGAAGGGTACATGATGAATGGGATAATAAAATAAACAGAAATCAAATATTTCATGATAGATAAAACTTTGGGACGTCACCACTGAGACGCTTCCCGCCTAAAACTCACAACTTCAAAAAAGTCGACTTTTGAGCCAAAATATAAATTCAGACGCTCTAATTTTGGGGATTTAATTATTTAAATGCTCTTAGAGCATCTCCAAAGGCTCACTAAATCCCTTCCCTTAGCTATTTTTTGTGATAAATTCTTCCCTTAATGCAACTCCAACAACTTAATTATTTGCTCTAATTCCCTAAATTTCATTTCCCCTCGCCACATTTAATGAAATGCCATCTCCCGCTACAAAGAAGCTTCCTGATTTTCATCAAGCTCTTTCTCCCTCCCTCCCTCCCTCTCATTCCCTTTCCTTCTCTCTCCTTTAATACCATCTGGTTCCAAACATTTCAAGCTGCTACACTTCTCTTCTCAAAGCCTCTGTTTCTGGTAAACCTCTCTGATTAAAGAATTTTTTATTTTTTCTAGGTTATTTTCTTGGTTTGGTTGATGAAATTTGCTATTTGATATGATAATCATAGATCGGAATCCTCCCTTCACCAAGGTTGTAGGCACAATGGGCCTCGATTACCTTGCATTCACTATCACCGGGCGTCTCCGTTACTGGCCGCTACCTATCCACTCTCTATTTCTGCTCTAAAAATGAGGGGAATTGAAATTTGATTTGAGTTTGGGAAAACCTCCTCTGTTTTGCTCTCAAAATGGAGTAAATGTCGGAATTATTTTATTTTGGAAAAACCCGATTCAGATAAAGGGTGAAACTGGTGTTGGTTTTTGTTGTCTAAAAGTATGAGTTTTTAAAAAATTCGAATTTGGAAAAGGCCCAATTCAAATCGAGGCTAATAGTGGTACTCGTTTTTTTTTTTAAAATGGTTGGATCAAGGCTGAGTTTTTCGATCGGTACAAACAAACAAGTTAAAAGTAGATTTGTCTTTGCAAAGAAATAAGAGTGGAAACATTTATGCACTCGATTTTGCAAAATGTATTTTGCTTATCGCGCTTTGGAGATGAAATTATTTTGACAATGTCGCTTCTATTTTATATACCATCGCCAGCACACCCCATCAGATAATCAAGCTCGCTGATCAAAACTGGCCGGAAGTTGTCTCCTCGACTCGAAACGAGAAGAAAACATGCTGAACGCTCTAAAGACGCTCTTAAGATTTTTGCATTTTATTATCAAAGCTACAAAAGTTAGCTAAAATGATGTTAAAATGTATAATATATTATTAAAGTCGACTTTTAAAAAATTGCTAATTAAAATAGATAATATAATATTTTAATATATTTTGAGTAGCTATTTTAGATAATTTTGTTGTAGGTGCTCTTAGTCCCAAGACGACGAAAACGAGTTAAAAGATTCACATAATCACAATCAAAGTAGGGTCCCCACACCAAAGAGGGTCTATGGTTGATTTGCCTGATGTCATGATGGCTAAAACAAAGCCACCTTGTCAAGCTTGAAAAAGACTTAAAGGTGCAAAACCCAATGGAAGAATGACATGTGTTTGCACCAAAAGGTTATAAATAGGGGAAGGATCCTCACTTGAGGATCAGGTTTGCCCATTCACACAACTAAAGGAGAGCTCCTAAGTGATCTAATAAAGAATTTGGACTCCTTACCTTGGTTTTCCATTCTTTATAATTTTTTTTTTCAAATAGAACCAAATTAGTAAATCATAAACAATTTTCCCATTGATTTTGAGCGGGCCCATTAGAAGCTGGGCCTTAAGCCTGCTAACTGTCCATGAATCCATGATATGCAAAAGCTGCCATGTATATCTTCAAAATTAAATAGGTTGGGAAAATTTTTGCACAAAAGTGGAGAAAGTGTATTTATAAGATTCTGTACGCTTTTTTCTGACGCGTGTCGGAGAGATGAACGACCTTTTTAAAATCAAAGAAAGAAAGGATGCAGTGACACGTTTTTCAAGGCAACAGTAATAATAATAATAATGAAAGAGGAAAATTTCGGAGAAAAGATTGTCTTTTCCTCCTGTTATATAGCCGCCTCGGCTGTCCGACCGTTCGAGTTCGAGTTCGAGTTCGAGTGAGCGCACTGCGCACCCTCTTCTTGAAGCTTCTTCATAATTCGCACAAAGTAACTTCATTTAATATTTAAAACACTTGATATTATTTCGTACAGATCCCATGTGGGAAATAGAACTCTGTAAAACTAGCCGTTATTATAGACGATTGACAGATTTTTTTTTTTTTTTTATTTAACCAATAAACATAAAAGATTTAAATTAACAGTAATAGTGGAAGTGTCATTTTCTATCTGTCATTTCACTTTTTAATATTGAAGTAATAAATATTTGAATTTATGCAGTTGCATGGGTGATTGTCCCTTTCTTTCGAAATTAAAAAAGGCATATCCACCTCTCATCCTTTCTTTTCATCTACTATTTTTTTTTTTTTGTTGAAAGATTTCATCTACTGTTTTTAGAGTTTAGAATCATCGCCCTTTAATGAAAGCTAAAAAGAAAAAGAAGAAAAGATCGATAACATAATAACATTAAGGAAAATGAGGAGGCGCATTAACATAGTGCATTACAAAGTCCGTATTCCGGAAAGGAGAAACCTTTATCATGGCAATACAATATGGTTCACAAAATAAAGGCCACAAACAGCAAAAGCAGGAATCAGATCCATACTACATTTCCTGAAAGACCCATTAAACTCAAACAGGCAAAGGGATGCATGCGGTGAGAAAATTTTTAATTATTTTTCCTCCTGTTTCCCGGAAAGGAGCTGGGGTTAGACAAACAGGACTTCAGTGACAGAAGATGACCTCGGCCACGCGGAGAAGAACACTCATGCATGGCGGAGGCTACTGCGGCATAGGTGTGCGGCCGGACAGGTGATGTTTGAAGAACTCCGAGAAGGTGGAAGCTCTACATGTCTGAGGACTGTTGTAGTGGTTTCTGCAACACAGTTCATCGGTGCCAAACGCCTCACACCCGCTCTTGCAGGCGACCACCTTTCCATTTCCCGGCGGGGACCGCATTTGAAGCTTTTCCGGGCATGTTTCTAGAAGATTCACTCGGCAACCCACCACGGGGCACACCCTTTCCCCTTCGTGTAAATGTCGCTGGGAGGTTGAATCTGTCCACGAGGCTGGACGCCGTAGGATGGAGAAGTCATTTTGGCCGTGGTGGAGGGTCAGCTGGGCTAGAGTGGCGGGAGTGGCGCCGCCGGCGCCGTTGCATTCGAGTTGGGAGCCGCAGTCGCCGGTGACGCAGGAGAATTTGCCGTTGATGTAGGTGCAGCCAGTGCGGGCCCAGATCCGGCCAGACCAGTAGTGAGAAGGGGCGGCGAAGGAGCGGTGGGTGAGGGTGTTGAGGGCGAAGCCGCCTCGCTCCAGAACGTCGTAGCCGGCGTTTGGCTGGATGGCTGGCCAGATGGTGAAGGGGCAGTTGTTGACCACGGTTAAAATGAGCCCAGGGTACGTAGCATAGGTAAGCTTGGATAGGGTAAAGAAGAACACCGCCAAGAAAACAAAGGAGGAGGAAGAAGAAGCAGCCATGGCTAATGGCTCCCTGTAAGTTGTTTGTTACAGAGAGGAGGCGAAGGGTCACTTGGGTCTTTATAGACACGGAAGAGGTGGCCCGCTCGACTTTACAGGCCTATGAGAAATGAATTGACTAAACTATCCTTCCCTCCAGTCATATATTTTACTATAGAAAAGGATAACGTTGCCGAGTAGGATTAGGAATGCCGTAAGATTTGCTTGGGCCACTACAATTTAAAAATCAGATACTTTGAGTGGAGTTTCTTTTACTAATTGCATTGCAAAGCGAGTGAACTGAGAGGGGTTTGGGGGCTAATCGTGTGGGTGAAACTTGAAAGGAGAGATAGATGAGAGAAGGAAGGAGTAGGGAAATACTGAATAGGACTATAGGAGTGAAGTGAGGCGTTAAGTACGAGGTGGGAAAGGTCACGAGAAACACATTGGATGTCATGTCTCATGAGAGAGTGTGGATTAGCACTCTGTACGAGGTCTCTGTCCCTCTCTGCCATATTTCTACTCTACTCACTCCGAAATGGAACTCCTTGCTCTGTACCTGTGGCAATAATGGAGAGTTTTAGATTCAAATAATTTATTTGAAATTTTTTTTATAAAATTAGCTTTTAATTCAAATTAATATCTAAAATAATATATTTAAACATATAAGATTAAAAGATGATAAATACCATTATCATAAATAATAATAATTAAAAATTTTCTCAAATATTATTATTATGGACAGCGATAATAAAAAATTTTATCAAATATTATTGTCTATGATAACGATAAATAATCTGTGAGCTCGATAAAAAAATTATCATAAATAATGATATTATATACTACTTTGAGTATTAATCTAAATTCTAAACTAATTATTTAATTTTTTTTATAAATAGGGTATTTCAATCTGAAACTCAATAATGGAGGAACTTGCACTCTACATACCTCTTTTTCGCTTTATTCTGCATTTATCTTCACTCTCTTTATGGAAAGGGAAACGTGGCGGCATCATTGGGCCCCCGTTTCCTCCCCCAACAATCAACATTTCAAATTCCGTACGGGGCTTTCGGTTCGTTTCACACTCACACGTTTCTTCGGATAGTAAGTAATAGAACAAATGTTTCTAAAAGCGATGGTAAGTGGAGGCCCATTCTCATGTTATGGCCTATGGGAATGGAAAGCAGCCGGCCAAGATTCCAGAGGCCAAACATCTTTCTCGATAAGCCCAGTCATGCCATGCCCCCCAACTCATCTTGGGGCTCCATCAAAGGTCGTGTCCACATTTTCCCCTGTCGGCACATTGTTAGGCTCAATGGGATCCAGCCCCGCTGGACCACGGGCTCTATATTTTACAAACCCCAGGCTCAACTAACTGGGCTGGGCCCATGACACTTACCCAGCAAGTTCATTTCCCCTCCTATTATTCAAGGATTGAATGGACACATTTTTTCTGCTCTCTATGAAAGAAAAATTACATGGTGTCTGAAGCAAATAAAATGCCGTTATTCTTTTAGACGACGAATGAAGTTTCGTATCCTTACGGACATGAGAATTCCCGTGTCAGACTTGCAGACAAATTTAACAATCAAAACACTGAAAATCATTTTCTGTTTTTAAAATTATAGTTTAACAAAAAAAAATTATCAACATTTTCGAATAATATTTTTAAAAACATCTTGGGGTGTTTAATAATCTGCCATTTCTTTGACTGATCAGATGTGGCATAAGTAGTTCTATCATTTTTTTTTCCTGACTGTGATAGAAAAACATTTTTAAAGAAATTGGATCCAACAAGACACAAAAGACAACAAGAAATAAATGGAAACAAATGAGAACAATAATATGCATTGTAGGGGTCTAAAGCTTTCACACTTTAACCCAAATTTTTGGAGGGTTTGATTGTAAAATTTAAACCTCGAATAAATTTGCATTGATCAAATTTCATGTGTTTGGCCTAGTAACCTGATTTGCCCTAATTTTTTATTTAACTTTTTAAATAACTAATGCAAGATTTTTGATTTTCAATGATTCATATATAAAATTTGATATTTTGATTATCTCTTTTATAGCATAGGGTTTTTAAAATAATTATTATTATAATACATGATTAATATATTAAACTTTGTTATTTTAACTATTTTATTTTTAATTTCTAAATATATATTTTTAATATAATTTATATGATAATTTAACATTTAAAAAATATTGTATGAAAATTTAGAATTAAATAAATTACAGTTTTAATATTAAATATTTTTTTATTTAAATATTTTTTTTATTCCAACCATAAATTTAAATTTACGTCATAATATTCTAAATTAATTACTGTATTTACTTATGCTAACCTCAATCACTAACGTATATATTTTTATAATGTGAAGTCACAATGCTATTACGGGATATAATTTATGATTTAAAATTGTAAGATACGAGATATTATTTGATACTTTAATTGCTTTTCTCTATATACGTTATTGCTTCATACTTTATCATTACTATTTAACTATTTAGTTTGATATTTTAGTTATAACAATGTTCTAAAGATTATTTATTTATTTAAGCTGCTTTCTTTGCACTCAATCATTTTATATATTAATTATTATTATTATTTATTTTTATTCAAAACGATAAATTTATAAAATTAATTTTTTAGTATTTTTAAAGTTTTCAGTCTGCTTTCTTTAACTCGTTTCCTACCGCATCTCGCATATAGGTTGTGTGTGGGTCCACACCCTCTGTGACCACTCGGCGCCCTTCAGCGCTTTCCCTAATCGGCGTATTCACCTTCGTAACGGGTGTTCAGCGGCTTCCACTACTGCACGCTTCTTTCAAGAGGCGCCGTCAGATACCAGATCAGTGCCCATCGAAGATTTTCACTACCAACCTGAGCCGACAAAATTACGAGAAGTAGTAGATGCCTCCCATCGTGACCTTGTGCTCCCCGGGTCCTCGGCTCAGTCTCTACTTGAGCGAGTTAAAACGCCTATGAGGGTACGATATTCCCAAGTGAAATGTGACCCACCTCGAAGGGCACCCCGTGGTCAATGGGCGGTGTGGACCCCACAATAAAAGGCTTACAGGAGATAGTTCTCATTCATGTTCTTTCGGAGTTTCACCATGGCAGCACCACTCCACCCAGTTTTCGCCTCAGGTTAACTCAGACCTGGGTCTGAACGTGCTATCTTCACCAACCCAATTACCAAATTTCATTCGAGACCAGGTAGATGCTTCCCACGTGACCAGCAAAGACCCCAGGCCCCTGGGCTCGAATCTCCGTGAGCGAAGCCGAACTTTGGGCGTGAATGGTGATATCCTGATGAGTCGAGCCTTCCACCTGCTGCACTCCACGAGGCTGGCCACGGCGCACAGTCTCACAGTTGGATTAGCCGATCGAAAAACTAACCTCAACAATCAATACTAGCCTCGCTTTTGACATGCAACCCGAATCACAAATTCGAAACGATCAGAGACTCACCGTTTACCAACCTCTAGCGGCTCACGTCCTTGCTGCGTGGGCAGTGCAGAGGCACTCACAACAAAATAATGGCGGAGTACTTAAAAATTGATCATAGATGCAATGATAAGAGAGAAGAAGTCAAGCAACAATGAGGAGAAACCCAGATTTCATAATAATCCTACCATTCAGTAAGTAATGGCATAGGATTCCCCAGCACTATTAACAAACATACCATGGGTTTCAATATTAGATATGATTACTAGACAGACATATACCCACTTTCAAAAAAAGGAAGCTTATTCATGCTTGAAAAGCCCTCCACCACTAAGCTTCAATTCCGAAAGCACCTGCTGGCGGTTTCTGTCGAAGATGAGGAGAAGACAGAGCTTCCTCGTTCTCCTCCTAGCGTGCCTCCTCCTGCTTACAGCTTCTCCGCACAGTTACCACGCTGCTACCAAGGTTCAAGAAGGTACGGAACTGTGCGCAACCACGAAATCTTCTTTTCATGTTAATACATTACTTCTTTTCACTATCACAAATTCACATTCTCTACTACTTACTTTTTAAGAAATATCGTGAAAGCTGGAATGGAAGAGAGCGGGAAACTTTGTTTGTCTTATATTAACCAAAATTATTTTGTTTTGTATGGTTTGAGTATGAAAAATATGAAAATATGTTGAAATTAATTAGAAATTTATATATTTTAAAATTATTTCATTTTTATATAGTTAAAAATAATAATTAAATTTGAATATACATATAAAATAATTTATTAATTGTACATACCTCAAGATTCTCAAGATTCAAGATTGAATATACATTACGCGTATCTTAAGATTATCGACTAATTCCATGTGGTGCTGAAGGTAACGATTGAACAAACCTCCAATGGCCATGAAATGACTCGAATGGGTGATCATTAGGTTAAACCCCGAGATCTTATAAATAAATCTATGAATTTACTTTTTTTCTCTGTTCTCTGCCCCCAAATATTTTTCCTCAAAAAAAAAAATATAATTTCTGAAATAAACATAACCTTAATGTTTTCTAGCAACTCGAAGTTCTGATGGATCTTATTCCTGTTACTGCCATTAGGTGGTTCCAGACCCAGAGAAGCATCGGCATCAGCAGCGGCAGGATTTAGTGTAGCTGCTTTGGTACGTGTGAGAACTATTTGCCAATATCCTCTTTTTAGTCACTATAGAATATAGGGATGGCTTATACCTGAATTTTGTACCTGATCAATTGATGAACATTATTAACAAGCAGGGTAAAGGAAATAAGACTCCCAAAGCCCCATCTGGACCCAACCCAGTTGGAAATCAACACCCACCGTCGAGGCCATGAAGTATAGAGAGGGCCACTACTTTCAGCAGAATAAGCCTGTAGAAAGAATACTCACAATATTGCTCGGTATGTTACGTACATGACAACTGTGATCAAGGAGTCTAGGATTATTCTTAGCTCAAAATACCGTTGTTTTGGGGGTGCTGTGCATGTACAAATACCTAAATTTTTATTTGAAATCCTGAATTCCAATAAGACTTCCTGGAATAAAGGTTCAAACACAATTTCGATGTAACAGTGTCTAAGTAATAAGCATATTCGGAATATCTTGAAAGTTGTTTCAAGAAAGGCTCACTGAGATCCAAAATTTTCTTTATTTTCTGTCTCCTGCTGGTTAAATGCGGAAGCTTTATGGAAGGTTCGAAATCATCTGTGCTAACTGGCTGCAATGTCTTTCCACATAAGATTCTCCTTAATTTGACCAATTATAAATTCAAGCTCTTATCCTTCGTACAGTTTCTGAAAAAGAATGAGTAGGGAAGCAAGTCCAGAACAATCACGGAAGAAACCAAAACAGGATTGAACTCAGAAACCAAAATAACAATTGAAAAACTTTTGGATTTATGTCGTGGCTGAAGCATGATAAGACCCTATACTTCACAGTGTTACACGTGCGCCTTTACACATGCACTCTTCAAACAATGTTATTCAAATTCCGGCACCCAACAGGAAACCCCCAGCACCCACGCTTCTTTAGGATTTCTAAGAATTGAGTCATGACAACTACAGAAACAGCTAGCAATAAGAGGCTTTTCACTCTCAAACTGTCACAAATGAACAGTAATAAGTCAATACCTTGGGCATGTTTTATGTGAGATGTGGAAATCTCTGTTAGACAACTGATTTTCATGACTGGTACAGGAGTCTTAAAATGAATGAGCCAGCATAAAAATGGCCGTATAAATTGCCTAAAAATACAGTTTGTCAAAATGTACAAGACTTACCGTAAACTACAAAAATAGATATATAATCATCTTCATCCAGCACGCTTCCGCTTTGACCGCTTGCTTCTCCTTGGCCCAGCATATTGTGGAACCTGTTTGCTACTAGTAGAAGCATATGACTCTTCTAAAACACCACCACCCTGTTAGAGATCATGAATTAGTTTTAACAAGATTTCTGACTCTAAGAAAAATTGTATAAGACACAAAAATTAGACATGCAAATTTTAAATACAGGATCAAAACTGGGTTAGGATAGAGAGACTAATGATACAGTTCTCCATTCTGACTAAAAAAGCAATCTGATTTGACACTTCATGTAAATGTCTCTGGATGTGAAGACATGCATTCCTATATGCATACATATTCACATTCGATCTCCATTCTGACTAAATAAGCAATCTGATTTGTCACTTCATGTAAATTTCTCTGGATGTGAAGACATGCATTCCTATATGCATACATATTCACATTCGATCTTACATTAAAGGAATCATTCTCATTGATATCATTGCCAAACACTCAAGAAATTTGGTTCTTCTGTATATCTGATGGTATATCTTACATGAAATGATCATAGTTCCACTTGGTAGAACTTTTAAAATAGTGGGGTTGGTCAGGAAACTAAAACTGTGAGGGGTAGGTCAGGATGGAGACCAAGTGTAAGGATCTCTTTTGGGGAGAGGTAGACCTTACATATAAGCTGTGTTCCACATACAGTTGCACACAACTGATTCGAATTTTTGAAAAAACAAAGCTCCTAATTTATCCTGTTCAAATGAACTCATTAATCCTACTCTTACATCTTTAGAAATATTCATACCGTTGCTGGTTAGCACAACGATTCAGGTCAAATACTTGATCAATTTTAGGTGCCACAATGGAGCCTACTTTCTACTGCCACCAAAAAGTGGCACAATCGGTGATGATGATTGAGACAATGCAAGTTCCATAACTCCATCAAAGGTGACAAGGCCTTTTGCAGTTATCCATTTGCTTATCTCATACTTCTTATTTCAATTACAAAACTTCAGAAGATGCATAAACGCATACTTAAAGAACACTCAGGTTGATGATGCCCAGTAGACATACGACATCCAAGAAAGGTTCCAATCTTCGAAAGATTTTGTGGTCCCACAGAAAAATCCACCTAATAAAAAATAAACTAACCTGATGAGCCTTATCATGCTAGTCTGTTCTTAATTGTGGTAACTCCAAGAAAATTGGAATTTTTCATATGCAAACTATCAGGCACAACAAGTTGTGGGTCCTTTGGTCAAATGTGGGATTTTATGGTCATGGATATGTGGAGAGTTTTTTTTATTTATATATATATATATATATATATATATATATATATATATATATATATATATATATATATATATATATATATATATATATATATATATGTATGTTTTTTATTGTCGATTCAAATCATAAAGAAAGAACTAAAGCAAACAGGGATTTTATAACAGCTAATAACCAAGGAGAACAGGACTAATAATAGACAGAATAAGGTCACATAAGAGACAATGACAAAGTTACCTTCTCTTTAGTCTCTTCATCTGAACCCTCATCAGAATCAGATTCAGAAGCAAGAGCCTGAACCTCTTCTGTTAGCGATGCCTTGCTTATTTTTTTCTTCTCTTCTTCTTTTAACTGTCTAAACCTGTTCAGTTGCCATCTTGTCAGCAAGAACACACTTATGAAGCCTCTGAAAAATAAGTTAAAAAAATATATTATAAATTACAAAACCAACCTATCACCAGGCCTTGCAGGCTGAGAAGCTGATCTTTTCGCACGTCCTGCAGTAATGATTCCACTTGCATCCTCATTCACGACAGGCTTGGCACCACCTAATTTGCGTAACCATACTTGTTGTGCTGTGCTCAGAACATTGTTTGTGAACCTAATAGCCATACAGATCTATAGTTTAACAACAGAAGAACTTTCTTAGAAACTATTTGCCTTTTATTTTTCCTTTGTTTCCCAGTTCAGTTGTAATTATATATATTTTTATGCCAGAGAAATGGGACATCAGGACATTTATATTTCCAAAGACCCTATGCAATAAATCAATATTTGGAAGCATAGGGGTACTGATATGTCCATAGCAAGTTAAAAGTTCTAAACAGACTATGCATGTACTTCTTAAAGATTATCCTGTTCAATTGGTCCAAGTAGTGTTGCACAAGAGGATGAAAGAAGAAAATAATCAGAAACTAACCAGTAAATTGATAATCCAGAGGGGACAGATAGGGAAAAGTAACCAATCATGAGAGGAAGAAACTTGAAAACAAGAAGTGTATTTTTTTGAGATGGATCGTCAGTCTGCCAAAAGAAAACACAATTTTACTAGGAATGAAGCAAAAAAATTAAGAAAAAGGATCACAAATTAGACTTATTGTTTACCTGAGGAGGCTTCATCAGCTCCATTGAAACATACTGAGAAATGACAAGAAGGACAGGTAAAACAAGGTATGCTGCAGTGTCATGCCAGCCCAGTGGTGGATGGCCATCCTGCATGATTGTATGTTGGATTAACCTCATGAAATGCCAAGAAATTATGAAACTATCTATCAGTGCCAGTCAAATGAGGTCTTGGTGTTGGAATTAAAACAAATCTATTTTATACCCTTGATGGCTTTGTCTGCTCAGACCACAGAATTTTTTCCTGTTCTTCGGATTTGGAAGTTTTTTAGACTACATAGTACTGTAGCAGCTAAGGCTGGAACCTGCAGTGTCTCTTCTCATTTTCTTTGTTTTTTTTTTCTTCATGTGCTCATCCTGTGACCTGGATTTGGCCCGGGTGGATTCAAAATCATTTTTTATTGAAAGGAAAAAAAAAAGTCTAAATGTTCTCAGGCTATCCTCAGAAGCAAGCCAGAAGAAAATTGTATTGACTGCATACTGAAAATTGAACTTCTGCTATTCTCTGAAATTTTTTGAAAGAAACCCAGTTCCTCAACTTCACTAATTGCTCTACTAAAACAGTCTGATTTTAAAGTGAAGAAGAAAGTGGAAAACAGAACACCTTAACAGCTAGTGCAGAGATGTTCTTCAACTTAATAGCTACATACGTGTCTACCCTTGTTTCCCATGAGGTTCACAACAAATGATGTGAGATAACACATATAATGAGAAGTGGGAGAGATATCAGTTACAAGTCCTAGTAATTAATTTTTATTACCACAAATGGAAAAAGCCATGAAATGCCAGATCCACTTTGTCGAGCAGCAATTGTAGTGGGCCCACCCAAAGAGGGGATCCAAAAAAACCCTTCTGTCAACAGTCCCTTTGAGTAAAATGTTGAGATAGTTAGCATAAACAATTTTATCTGATCACCGTCCAACCATCAATGTCATGTAGAGATGGAGATGAGCTTCATCACCCCATTTGCCAGCGAGCCGTTAGCCGATACAAAACTGGTCCAGACCTGCCGTGCCACAAGTGCAGTCATTCCGTTCCATATAGAAACATGTTTCTAATATGCATCAACAACATTATAACATTCTTAGCAAATGGGAATAATAAATAGGATGGAGACACATGAGAATAGAAAGAAATTAAATAAAAAGGAAAACAGATAAAAGCTAAAATCCCTACAAAAGCCAAAAGGATCCATGCATAGGGGAATATTACAGGAGAAACTACTGAACCACATATGGAACTACATTATCTTGGATAATATAAAACCCTTAAAAGTTGAATCATTTGTTGATTGTTTATTAAAGTAGAAACAGAATGTTTCCGTTGGTTATTCAGCTACTCATCCACAACAAAAGTACAAAGTTAACATCCATGATGAGACCAGTTAATTATGCTAGGAAGTTCTTGTAAAGGTTTAGTCTCTTGATCCATTTAGGATTCTTTTCATTCTCTCTTTAGTCTCTAAATCAGACTCTAACTTTGTTTCCTTTTTCACCCTAACACGAGAGTATAAATATGTATGTTACACCTCCTTTGTAAATGAATGATAATATTGTATTCATTTTCTCTCAACATGATATCAGAGCTATAGAAGAGATCATAATTTTTTAGGTTAGGGTTTTGTCGCATAGTCAATTTCAACAACCCATCTGTCGTCGTGTCGTTGTCGAAAGTCACCTCCACCATTAGAAACTCTTTCCAGGGGCAACTTTTTCCGACAACCTCATCTTCGGTCAATGACCCCACCATCAGAATTGTCTCCCCCCAATCTACCCACCAAAAGGGACCCTGGCATGAAACAATGAGCCACGTGCTGGCACGCACGTGTTCTTCAATCGGCGACTGCCACCACGTGCTGGCAAGTGGGTGGCGCATGGGAGCGCATGGCCAACTTTCTGGCAACACCATTCTCCCACCTAGGTCCTCCCTCCCTGACAAACTCCCCTAGCCCCCGGTTCCCCTATCCGAAACCTACAACTGCACTTTTTTCTCTCTTTTGTATCTAATAGCTTTTTTGGATTTTCTTGATTTTTTCGACACCCAACGATATCTACAGGATTTCGGGAGTTGTTTTGCCCCCTTTAATAGTTGTGTTTCATCCTTCAGATCCCTCATAGTTGTGGTTTTGTAATTTTTTGGTTTTTATGGCTGCTCAAGGTTCAATCTTTTCTCCCATTTTGGTTGCATCTGCTATTTTTACATCAAAGAAATTAGCTCGTGGTGTCCCCCTACCGCATTCGCCGCATGCCTCTCGTTTGCCTTTCACATTCCTTCGACCTTGGACTTGATTCGAGCCCTAATCACCTTCCTTAATAAAGACATTTTTTCTTCTCTTACCTTTACTTCACCTTTACTTCTCCTTTACCCATGGTTACTTTAGCTAATGGATCTCAAACCATAGCTAAAGCAATCGATTCGCCATGCCATCTTCCTTCCTTACCCCTTACTTCTCTCCTTTATGTTCCTGATTCTCTTTTTAATTTCATTTCCATCAAAAAGTTGACTTGTGATCTTAATTGTTTGATTACCTTTCGAGCACCTCATTACATTGTAAGATCTAGCATAAGACTTATTTCGCATTGGCATAGAACGTGAGTCCCAGGCCTCTTTCATCTCAAACGCTTCATCTTCCATTGCTTGCACTTTCAAGTGACATCTCTCTCTTATTCATAGTCATCTTGGTCATCCGAATATTTCGGCTTCCTAAAATGACTTCGCTTTTTCTAGCTCATTCCACTGAGTGCGAGTCATGTCAAGTTGGGAAACATGCCTGCCTCATTCCCAGCCGCCTAGATCAAATGCAAGTCTCCTTCGAGCTCAGCTCCACACTGATGTTTAGGGTCCTTATCAGGCTGAGTCTACATTAAGGTTCCGATATTTTGTTACTTTTATAGATGATTATTTTCGATGTACTTGGTTATTTTTAATGAAAACTCGTGCTGAGTTATTCTCTATTTTCTAGAAGTTCCATTCTGAAGGTCGAACTCAATTTAATACTTCTATTCGTATCCTACAAATGTTAATGCCAAGGAATATCTTTCTGCATCATTCTCCTCCTTTATGTCCTCACATGAGATTCTTCACGCCCTCTCAGACTTACACTCCCTCAACATAATGGGTGAAACCGTCATTTAGTGAACCGGCTTCACACTCTCTTACTCCATCATAAGGTTCTTCAACGTTTTTGGGGAGATGCTATCTTGGTTGCATGTTATTGATTAATCGTATGTCATCCTCTGTTTTATATGATCAGATCCCTCATTCTATCATTTTTCCTAATCAACCTCTCTTCTGCCTTCCTCCTCATGTATTTGGTTGTGTTTTTTTTGTTCATATTCTTTCTCCTGGGCAAGACAAGCTCTCTACCAAAGCAAATAAGTGTGTCTTCTTAGGTCATTTTCGACTTCAAAGGTGTTATAGATGTTATTCTACTATCACAAATCGGTACTTCATCTTTGCTACTATCACTTTCTTCAAAGATTCCTCTTTCTTCTCCATTGTAGAGCGTCCTCATGTTTCAGATGTCTTACATGTCCCTCTTGTCTTACCATCTCCAAATTTCCCTTCTCCACCTACGGATGCCGTGAGTCAACCACTTTAGGTTTACACTCGCCGTCCTCGTCCTCCGACAAGGCCTCTTGTTGATTCATCTTCTATGCCACCGTCATCTCCCGCTCCGATTCCACCACCGCCTGATGATCTACCTATTGTCATTCGGAAAGGTACTCGTTTTACTTGTAACCCGCATCCTGTTTATAATTTTCTAAGCTATCATCCATTATTTTTACCCTACTTTGTCTTTGTTTTCACCTTGTCTTATGTCTTTACTCCTAAAAGCACTAGTGAGGCTCTCTCTCAATCGAAATGAATGCATAATGGCTATGAAATGAATGTTCTTACCTTACAAAGGCTATGGGAACGTCACTCTTCCTCCCGCAAGCTCGTTGGTCATTTGTCAGGGTTTATACAAGAAGGTGGACCTAATGGAGAAGTAGATCAACTTAAGGCCCAGGGCTATAATTTCAAAGAATATGGCTCTGACTATTATGACACTCTTTTCTCCGGTGGACTAAGATTGCCTATGTTCCTCTTACTTTCCTATGGTCGCTGGTGCGCTCATGGCCATTTTTTCAGTTGGATATCAAGAATATCTTCCTTCATGGTGATCTCGCCAAGGAGTTATATATGGAGCAACTACCTGATTTTGTTGCTCAGGGGGAGTATGGTTTGGTATGCAAGCTACGTCGTTCCTTATATGGTCTAAAACAGTCTCCTCGAGCTTGGTTTAGTCGGCTTAGCTTTATGGTTTAAGAGTTTGATATGATTCGAAACACAACAGATCATACCTCTATTGGATAGTGAATTTACTTGATTGTTTATGTGGATGACATTATCATTACAGGTAGTCACCAAGATGGTATTCAAAAACTCAAAAACCTCTTTAGCCACTTTCAGACAAAAGACTTGGGGAAACTCAAGTATTTTCTAGACATTGAGGTAGCTCAGACTAATTCTGGAGTGGTTATTTCTCAGAGGAAGTATACCTTGGATATATTGACAGACAATGGTATGTTGGACTGTTAGCCTCATAGACACTCCTATGGATCCAAATGTCAAACTTAATTGTACTGTGTATTTCTACGAGATCCAGGGAGATACCGACAACTTGTAGGTAAATTGAACAATCTCACTATCACTCAGCTTGACATTTCTTTTCCTGTAAACGTAGTTAGTCGGGCCTTGCCAATCACCTGTGATAGTCATTGACAAGCTGCAACTGTATTCTTCATGCCAAATAACACCAGTCAAGGGGTGCTTGTATGAAAATAGAAAAGTCATGGTTCGCATTAGCTACAACGATGGACTGGCAGCTCACCTACGATAGACGTTCAACATCGGTATTGTGCGTCATCGTGGCGAATTTAATATCCTAAAAGCAGAGAAGAATGTAAGATTTAAGAATGACCTAGTGCCGGCCGAGATCGAGCTATGACCTAGCAACATGTGAACTCATGTTGTGCTACCCCAGAGCTAAGATTTGGGAAGGATGAACAGATGAAGCTTATATGTGTTAATCAAGCCGCCTTGCATATTTCATTTAACACAGTTTTCCATGAGAGGACCAAGCACATCAAAGTGGATTGCCACTTTATCAGAGAGAAGATTGTCTCGGGATGCATGACTACTTGTTTTGTCAACTCTAATGACCAACGAGTAGATATCTTTCACTAAGTCTCTTAGAGGTCCTAGGATAAAGTATATATGTGACAAGCTTGATGCTTTTGACCTATATGCTCCAACTTGAGAGGGAGTGTTAAGGTTTAGTCTCCTAATTAAACTCTAACTTTGTTTCTTTTTTGGCCCTAACACTAGAGTATAAATATGTATGTTACACCTCCTTTGTAAAGGAATGAGAATATAGTATTCATTTTCTCTCAACAGTTCAAATCTCTATCATAAAGTTAAAACTCAGTTGAAAAATTCATTCTAAACATGTAATTTATTTATCAATATGAAGCAAAAGAAGAAGACTCCTAATTGCACTAGCTACAATGGGAGCTCTATATTCAATCAATTGCATAGGATGATATGCTTTCAGTAGTCAGAAAAAAAGAAAAAAAGAAAAAAAATGTTTAAAGGAAAAGCATCCTACAAATCAATTATACAACTACCATCTGTTTGGAAATCCGATGACAAAAGTACTTGTGCTTGGAAAGTACAAAAAGGCAAGATTGTACCAAAATAAAATCCAATTTTGGATTTCAAATGCCTTACAACCAACTCAATATAAGAAATATCATAAACTCATGATTCACATAACAAAAGTAAAGCTGAATTGATAGACTGTAAACATACCGGCCAAAGGATTAACCCCAGCTTGCTTATAAAGACGCATGTTCCAGTCAGGCTCTCTTTTCCAAAGAGAAGATAAAAAAAAGAAGGAAGAGAACAGAGGAACCAAAATGTTGTTTAGGAGCAAAGGAAAGCAGAACCACAGTCTGATCATAGCTGAACTTTACAAACTGGTCATTGTCAAATTTAGCATATAATATAAGTTGTAGAGCACAGCATAATCAAGGGTAAAGCCAACCTTCTGAAAAAATTAAAGGAGTGCGGTTACCAAAAATTACAAATGAACAAAAGCTTTCTCTGTTTCTTGAGTCCTAAGAAAAAATGAACCTGAAGTCTCAATTCTACAGATTTTAACCATATAAACACGTGGAGCTCTAATATTCAGCCTATAGTGGTTTTAGTAATGCAATGCAGCAGCTCCCTGAGCGATTACAAGGGAACTGCTTACAATAAGGTTGCTACCCTAGGTAGGAGCAGCAGCCTTGAATGCTGGTTAGTTCTTACATATTTACAAGGAATGATAGGGTGTACATAGCTCAAAAATAATTGGGTCAAACAATGCACTGATTGGTCTGATGCACCAGGATATCTACTTATTTAGGGCAAGGAAAAAATTAAATGCAAAATTCTTAATAAACAGAATAGAAATAGCCACTGCCAGGTACCGCGAATATTCAGTGCCAAGCACAAATGTACTATGGTCATCCCATTTTCTAGTGGTTACTTTTCATAAAAACACTATTAGCACAAGACCACTTTCCATGATCCTCAAATATTGGAGAGTATCCGATTTAAGTTTTTGTTTGTCATTTTCAATTTTGAAACTCAATTTTGCATTTCAATTGAGCATTCTGATGATTCTCTATAGCACCTAAGACTAAAGTACAACATTGAAGACACACGATGATGCCTTTCAAGTGGCTTGCAACGTCTCAATGATTTCATTGTCTCTTTTCCCACAATACACAAGCTCTACAGATCATCTGAACATATTTTATACAATTGCCTTACCAAGACTTTCTGTACCTTTCTAATAAGGAGAGGAATAGCCTACAAGTGAATTTGGTTAGTTTTTTTCTTTTACAAATGCAACATGAAAATAATATATTCTGCCTGAAAAAAATGATCTAAGATTATTGAGTAAATTATAAAATAAAGTAGATGAGTTGAAACTTGAAACTGTTATATCCTTTAAGAACCGTTGCACTCAAGTGAAACATCTCAAAACCAGAGTTGTGAGAAAATCAGATTCTTAATTTTCTCAATAGTGCAGTTTTCACTGTCAATTAAAACACAATGGTCATCCCCTTGTAAATGAAACAAAATAGGATTTTTTCAAATTGAACCTTGCAAATATGCCCACCTGATTGCCCTTATATCTTTCTTGAATGGCCTTTGATCTTGGCTGAAGATTTGTACGGCCAGTGCTGGATTCAACTCTACAAAGAAATACAAATGAATGCCCTGCAACAGCACCAATGAAAAGTCATCAACAGAAGCCAACATTAAAAAATGATGGACATGAAACATCTTGATTCGCAGGTACAGACAACTAATCAATAATTTCTTAAAATTTCAACAAATCAATCATAATTTTTTGGGGGTAAGTTCACAGGAAATAATTTTCTTCCTTAATGACAGACAGTAATTATTCACCTGCTTCTTTGTCAAGGGTAGTGTAGCAATTTTCACGACAACAGTGAGCAATATGATTGCAAATCCATATGCATAGGGAACATGCACAGCTGTTAGGCCATCCTTCAGAACCTGATACAAGTAAAATAAATGCATTATTCCAATAAATACACATAAAATATACTTGCTTGTGTATCATAGCATCATCAAACTACTGAAAATTATCAACCACAATATGTAACCAAGAAGGTGAAAACACACACTAGATATGTAGTAGTTTTAACATAAATTACTTTACTTCACATCAATATTAGAACCTTTTTTTTATAGGCAGCAATATCATAACCTTATAAGTGTTTGTTTGATCTAACTCTCTTTTTGTCTTCCTGCAAGTATTTACAGGATAAACCAATTGTTGTACAACAGTGGATTCTTTGAGCTAAGGTTGCCCCTGGTAGCACCGAATTCAAATCCCAGGCTCCAATTAGAGTTCCCATTACATAGCTTCATTACCCACCTCAAGGAAAATTCTCTCCACTCTGCTCGGCACTATCTTGCTTAACGTTGTTTTCATATATCAGTAAACTTTGGTTTTAATTTAGATCACAAAAACGATAAGTCCACAAAAAAAACAACGGTTTCAAACAGAAACGGAATTCCCAAATGAACTCCAATTCACTGCAGCCAAAACACCACTGAACTAAATGACTCTATAACAATCATTAACAAAAACACGCAATGTGTCCATAATAATAATTCCCAGCAATCGAATATCGAATGTATGCACAATAGTCATTTTCAGCAATCGAATATCAAGCATGTTTATAATTTCAATTTAACACCAAAGATACCTTCAAAACAACTTCCATAGCCTCCGAAATAAACCCGAACCATCCACCGTTCTTCTGCACTGCAGCATCGGCGGTGCCTGAAACAGATCCAGCGGCAGCCGGATCGGCAGAAACTGCGGCGTCGGCGAGTGTGTAGAGCAAGCTTTCAGCTCGGCTAACAATTCCCGAAAAGTCAATCGAAGAGGAATCTAAGGAGTGAATAGGAGGAAGGTCATGTAAGCTGACTTTGACTCTGGTGGAGATGAGTCTACGGTAGGGAAGAGAGTGTAGGAGGCCATGGCGAGAGCGTAGTAAAGGGAGTGGCGTCCCGATGAACGTTGGAGAAGAGATTAACGTTTTCGCCATGGACGCGAAGGTTTCTAGGGTTTGGATTCAGCTCCTCATAAGGAGATGATGATGAGTCGCGGTAGGGCAGTGGCAGAGAGATGATGAGAAGATTTTCGAGTATTATCCTCTATAAATTATTTCTGGCACTGGACGAAGCAATCGTCAATCCTCTCATTGCGTTCCCTTTCTCAATTTGCCAGGTCAGCCAATCACAACCATCCACGTTGCTGTTCAGAGAGGTCTGTCCTCGCTTAACACGAAATTGTTTGGGAAAAAAAGTACACGGGCCCTAGGAGGAATTTAGGAGTTTAAAGCAAAGATAATTCGTTTAAAGTATAAATAAATAAATATATATATATATATATATATATATAGACCAAACTGATGATTTTACTTTTAATAACTACAATTTCAAAAATTAATCTTAAAATCATATTCATCAACTTAAATTTTAATGTAAATTTAAAACCATATTTGATACCATGGTTTTAAAATTAGTTTTCAAAACTGTAATTAGTAAATATAATTTTTAAAAACAAAAACAGTAATTTAATGAATATTTTGAAAAAATTATATATGTTATTTTTTTTAAATGAATACTTTCTGTATCAAACTCGAAATTTAGCATCAAACTAATTCATTTAAAAGAAAATTACACCAGTGACATTATTTTCAAAATAATTACTAAACTATTAATTTGTTTTAAAAAATAGCATTTATCAAACACGATTTTGAAAGTTACCTCGGTTTTCATAACATGCAGAAGACTAGTTTAGCATGTAGTTTTGAAAAGAATGTTAATTATGTAGTTTGTTTTTTTTTTTTTTAAGTAATTACTTTAAAAACAAACTCCACTGGGAAGCCCACAAAGAAAAAAGAAATTCTATTTACACCCCAATAATTTCTTTATACACCTCATTAAATAGACACAGAAATTAATGTAAGTATGATATGCAAGGCATAAGAGAATTCACAGAATGTAATTTCTCCAAAGAAAAACGTGAATCGTGTGCTTCCAAATACCATTTAATTGAAAATATAATTTGTATTGGTTAGTTTGATTAAAAAACCTTTGTTTTTTTTTTTTTAAAAGACGAGTAGATAACTTTACTAAGAAATAAGTAAATCAGTTAACAAAGTATTCTCTAAAATAGAGGAAATAGAAAACGAAATAAAAAGAATAGCATGAGAACGCGCACTCTAATCAAACAACGAAATTCGACCTATTCGCTTTATCGCTTACAAACTGATTAAAATAACTATTAAGAACCAAACCCCGACAATCACCGATAATGCATCCAAATTGGCTAATAGCAAGGTGGGCCCGAAAGGAAATGCATTCACCATAATCTTAGCATCTAACTCCACATCAACGTCGAAATGATGAAGCTCTGGGCAAATATCAATCCTTCACGAAGACCACTACTTTAAATTCCTCTTTATGTAAAGAAACGGTAAACAACATACTTACATACGAATTAATAACCCCACTAAAATCACGTAAGACCATCCCACCCCTATCATTGTGATTTCAGCATAGCCGCATCAATCACCAATTTGCTTACCAACAAGGTCAAACCCGCCAGACCAAACCTCGCAATATAGCGTCAAATTAATGACCTTGTCAGGTTTACACGAAAGCTAGCTTCCATTCGTTGTAACTCAAAGGCAAATCCTCACCGCTCCCTCTCGAAGGCAAAGCTCTGCTCACTCCAAACCCGATTATTGCGCTGCCCCCAAATAGCCCATAGCACTCGAGAAAAATTTGCACAAAACCAAGTTATCTTGCAAGCTAAGCAAAGACAAAATACTAGTATGAAAAACCTCTCCCAAGGCAACCGAAAAATCCAACCTCGCAGCTACCCAACAAGACCGAGCAAATGAGCAATTAAAAAATAGATGAGATGCATCCTCAACTTCCATGTCACAAAGACCACAACACGTATCCAACACCACACATTTTTTATAAAGCCTCACTTTTAAAGGTAAATAATTAATGCACAACCTCCACATAAAATCTAGAACTTTAGGAGGAAGTGGAAGCTTCCAAAACCTCTTCCAAGCTTCTTCCGTGAGAAGCCTGCAATGGAGATCGCGACGCCTAAAACCTGGCCATTGACAACCCGCCAACTCACAGATATTATAATAAGAACTCACACTACTCACTTAAAAATCGTGCAGAGTTTCCTTCTTTGTAATGTGAGCTCTACCCAAGAGCCCAATTCGTCCCAACATCAACATCGAATACATATACGAGTAAAAACGGTACTCACTTTGGCCCAATAACAGTACTCATCAATATACACCAACCATATACCATAGTTTCAAGAGTTAATAATTTACTCTTATCCAACATATATTAAAAGTTTGAAACATTCTAATACATGTATCCAACTAAAACATCAAAGCCACAACCCATTCTTCAAAATCGGCCTCTAGATGAGCTCGTTCCCTCGTACGCCTCCCCGTACCTGAAATAATATATCTCTCGACATCGAGCTAATGCCCGCAGATGAATCACCTGGAAACTACTAATTTCCACCTGCCGCATACTTAACGATCCTATGTAAACACACATTCACAGCAAATTCGTGATCCTACTTGAATGTCTAAATACCGCCTCATGTCTCGAGTCCTCATCGACACTCTCACACTGGGCTTCAAGCCATATATGAGAAAAAACATCGTTTCAAACAAAACTCATGGTTTTTGAAAATACACCACCGCGCCTGCAAAAATACTGACTACCCTCCGAGGCGAATGTGTCGAGAACCCGTTGACCCATTTCCACCCAACTGGGCCAGGCGATCCAACCGAGTCCGGATGCCCCGTTATCACCGCCAATCACTCAAAATCATATCTTCACAAAGCGATTACAAAATCGGGCAAACTCCATAAACATTTAACAAAATACATTTACGAATGAAGACATTCGAGCTCTTCAAAATGATTACAAAAATAGATGTTCGTGAGTTCACATTGTTTTTACAAAATATCAATATCCAAAAGAAAACATGGAACGATGTGACAATGCCTGGAAGATACCCGAAATTTCTTCTTATGACTCACGCTCCTCAATCTGGGTCCGTCGATCACTATCTATCACTCAAGACTGCGCATTGCAAACACGCAAGATTTTCATGCTTAGTGGTTCTATACAAATCCATTCCTCGCCGCTTGAACCAAATCATGCACTTGTATCAATTCAAACTTTCAAATCTTTATGGATGATCAATGCAATGCTAATACATATACTTGTTTTATATACAATCGCTATATTCATCGATCATCCCAAAAATACACTTCATATCTAATATCACAATCTCAAATCAACTAATTCATGCTCACAAACTAATCTGCTTATACAATCAATTCAATTATGCAAATCAATTCAGTTATACCAATCAATTCAGTTATGCCCTTACCGATTTTAACCTATGTCTTCGATATACAGGATATCCAAGTCACCGGCAGATATCCCGTCGGGTCAAGCAGCCCAGACAAACTGGCGATAAAGACAAGCATTTGCCCCACATTGGTTGACTGCTATAAACAATCAATTAGTGAACACTAATGGCTACAAACTCACGGCCACCGGACGGAGCGACACATCATCATTACAGTCAGAAGATCGCTTATTCGACCCTTATCGTATACCAATCTATCCTTAATACGAACTAAACTAAGCAACATTCTATTAAGGGCTGCCTAAATATTTTATAGCAAAGTACAGTACAATATGTACATTTTACAATCAATTCCTTCAAATCATTTAAAACAATTCAATATGATTTTCTTATGCATTTAGAACAAGTCTTTCAAATATTGAAACGAGAATAGGAAAAATAGAACAAACATGCAAAAACTTGAAAAGAGGAATAGGAGTCGGTAGAACAAACCCAAAATTCAGACTGTTCCAATCTCTAATCTCACCCCGCCTTTGGCTTTTCCTCCTCGTCAGTCCCTATTCCAAAACCATTAAAGAACAATATTATTCGTGCGTACTAGTAGTTTTGGTTATGATTGATTTGTGGAGTTTAATATGAGTTCCAATTTCAACAAGCTATATATAGATGGATTCTTGACTCAATGGGCTTTCCATAAAGTCCAAGAACACATGAAACAGAGTTCGAACAAAGGAGTTATGACATTCCGAAGTTGGAGGTCATACATAGTCACACCCAACCGAGTCGACCGAGTCGATTAATTTAATTCCACACTCCCAGAACTGGTCCGACACCTCGGTCTGACACCTGATATCCTCTCCTCAGCATATGAATCGATTCGACTAAATTCGCTTCCATAGTCCAAGAACACCCGAAACGCGAGTTCTGGACGTAAGCGAGCCATGACCTTCCGGGTCGGAGGTTACACGCATTCAACCTGCACGACCTCGACCCGACCGATCACATAAGATGATAGAGGCCGACCACAGATGATAATCACTGACCTCTACAGTGACGACTACCGACCTCTACGTAACGATACCATAATGACTCCTATGTACACCATAACTCTGGCCTTCCATACAGAGTGTCCGACCAGAAATTCAAAAGCCTAACATCAAGTTCATATCGATGCGCTTACAATTTAGCGTAGCTGACCCACTAACAAATTCCTTTATTTATTACTCCAAAAATCAGTTCTAAGTGTCCGCTAATGCGCACTACCACAATGTGGTAGCTTCCCAGCCGCTTAAAATACAACCAAACATTCCCCAAGCGCAAAGATAACCACACCACACAACCCTTAGTAGAAAATAATCAAAAAGTAAGATAAGACCTTACCTCCCCACTCATTGAACCCCGATTCCTAGCTCCTTCTACTATGTGCCTCTTGTCACGAGGAAGGACTTTCCCTCTGTTTACCGAGACTCACATCCGATCAGAAAATCTGTATAGCGTGAAAGATCTCTAACTCTCCCTTTTCTCAATTTTTCTTCAATGATCTTTAATCGTATTTTAAAAAGGAGGAAGCTCCCTCTTTCCTACATGCCACATGCCCTTTCCTTTATTTTTATTTTTCTTTATTTTTATATTTAGGTCCCCAATTCTCTATTATTCTTCATTTAAGTCTCCTATTTTCCCCTTTGATCATTTATTTATCCTAATTTCACTTAGACATATAAACTTACTTACACCACCTCAGTCTCCATTTTACAATTTCCATACTTTCTTTTCACGCTTATTTCCGTATTCAATAACATTTAATCAATATTCATCTACCACCCAAAATTACTCCAAGTCGCCCAATTATACCGGAATATATAATAATTTTTAGTTATAAAAATTATGTGGTATTTTGGGGTGTTACGTAATCCTTCCTAAACAAGCCATTGCATTCTCATTCGAAATGATGGTTCGACCGCTCAATTCCATTCTCTTAAATTCATCCCGCGAAATTCCTTCACAACCATATTCGCTTCCGTAGAATCCATGCCGCCACATACACACCTAATTTATGCGCTACTCCCTGCATATAAATGCAAAGACGCAATTTCAACATTACTTATATAACACATGCAAATATATCTTCACGCATATGTTTATAATTTTTAAATCACACAAAAGACAAGTATGGAATTTTCAATCACTAGCACCAAAAATTAGCTCATGGGCTAATTAACAAATACGAGCAATTCGATTTAAATTACTCAACTAAACACATTTTCTCACAAAATTATTTTCATAACACTATTCACGGAATAAAGGAAACCCCCAAGTTAATGCTCACTACCAACCACCAAATCACCTGCTCCACTCATAACTCGACTTCATAAATATTCACTCATACACACCACAATACAATTTATAGCACCATTTATACCATTGACAACCCAAACAGTCCGTGACACACGACCAGTTCACACTGTTTCTAAAAACTTCCACACCCTGCTCCAAGATTCAGGATCGATCAAATCCTACCGCCCGCGCCTCAAACCAACCGTAATCATCAACAGAAAAGACTTAATCAAGAGAAAACAAGAGGATAAGTTCTATACCTCACTTCGAGTTTGTCGAAACTCCAAGAAACCTAAGACTCACGCTGCAGGCCTCACGCAAGTAGTAACCACTTTCCTTCTTTGCCCTCAAGCATCTGACTATCCGATCTCTCGAATCTTAAAGCAGTATGGTTCTCTCTCTAGTTTCAAAACCTCAAGCCACTGTCAATTTTCTTATCTCCTCACGTTTTCTCTTTGTATTTCAAAATAAGAGGATTTGACACTATCAGACTATTTCGTTTTATTATCATTAAACATTTCAATAACGCTAATCATGTCCCTGCTCGATTTTCGACATTTTAAGACCATTCGACCGTCCATTTCCATCATCACTCTACTCACGAAACACGCGTCATTAATGGAAGATATCGTTATAGCGACTGGCCACATTACATTCGCTTTTACAAGATCCGACATACTGACGCTCGAAAAACACAAGAATTTCGACCGCCTCGAAATTCACGAAATTCGGCAGAGCTAGATTTTCATGGCGCGATTCCAATAAATAAATCCTTTTCACATCCGAGATCTAAAATTTCGCGATTTTGACCGAAATTATGATTTACCATTTTTCGTAAAATCGAATTTTCCTTGCCTTACGCATCATTCAAGGACAATAGCATTTCATAAAGAAGATTTAACCATATAGAGTCCTGAGCTCGAATGGTGCCAAATTGGGAAATTGTGCTCTTGGCGACGAGAAAGTACTGCCTACACACAATCGGCTTCGACGACTAAGAATCCGGGGTGGATAAACTCTCCATTCAAATTACCAGTTCCAACAAGAATTAGAAACCTTCAAGTCCTCTAAACCCTACATTATCATGATCAACCCGTAAATCGTAAGAAGTGTCCAACCCATGGATCATTCCAAACACTAGTGATTTACCAAACCCACCTCATCAGACCGAATCAATTTAATAAGAAATCGTAATTTTAATTTCATAAAAGGTAATTACTAAAAATCCGTAATTAATTTCTAGATCTCTACGACGAAAATCCGATCAGACCGCTTAATCGCCTCGTGGAAATCTGGAATAAGACGTAAAATTTCATAATTCTTCTCGAGACACGAATCGACATCGCCGAGGCATATCGTTTCGTGTCGTGAATCATTCTTTCTACGCGACGAAGGCACATAACATGTACCATTTACCATAAAGCGAATCGAAAAGAGAGAATGGATAAATCGACAATATGAAATGTCATCAAATCCTGCAGTTATGAATACAGCGTCATTTCTGTGAGCCGATTTGGGCTGACCAGCCAAAATAGCTTAATAGCTGGGCTTCATCTCTTTGTTAAATCAAAGAGCAAAACGTGAGCCATGGACGAGCGGTTATGGAGATTTATTTCTGCAGAGCCTCGACTTCTTCTTAAATACACGCGACGGACCGCCGATTTCGACGAGCAAGATGGGGAGCGTCACGCGGAGCAGCTACGCGTGGACCTGATTTATGAAGTTTTGACAACCCAAGATAATAGGATTTTCTCCCTATTTGCTTTATTCCATTTTGGGCGGTTTTTCCATGTTTTGCTGGTTCGGCGCCGCTGAACGTTGACGGGTCCCAAAACTTGGGACCGAGTTGTTGGAAATTTTTCGATTTTTTGAGACGGCCGTGACCGCCCGCAAAGTTGTGGGTCGTTTGGGGTCTTTAAAATTCCGCACTTTTTGCTTTAAATCATAAAAGCGCTCGGCGTGAATAAACAAGTTCTGGGAATGGTTATTGACCGTCCCGTCGCTGGACCACTCGCGGGAGATTTTTCGTCAGTCCGCGGATACCCGTAAACCGCTTGCACTGGATTGCTGAAATTTATGCATTAAATTTCGCTTCGTGTTTATAAGATGCGAATTAAGAATTTGGCCCAAAAAGGTAACTGAGGTTAGACAAGGGTTGCCCGACAGCCCCATCGCTGGGTTTCGGACTCGTTAAAATCATTCCGTTGTGTGAATCGATAAGAATTGTCCATGTATCAGGTGCTTCGAAAGTTGTTGAAATGAATGGCTTGAGTTGTGTGGAATTAAATAGGTTAATACATGAATTTAATGTGTTAATATAATGACATAATTATATAAAATATAATTGTGTTTAGCTACCAGATGATTTTAAAATGTTAATGCATAAGCTGGTATTATCATGAGGTCACAATTATGTGGAATATAATTTGTGTGTGTAGTCATCGGAGATGAGTTTGATCATTAGCCCAAGAGAGCTAACTTTTGGCGTGATATATGAGTTGTATAATTACATAACACGCCAGGTGATTTAATTTTTGCGCGAAAGATATTCACAAGTATATATTCGCACGTGTTGTACGAATTCATTGAAATGGCATCATGATTTATTTCATGCACTCGTGGCATCCTGCAGTAGACAGAGTTAGTGCATGGTATAAGTCTAGAGAAGACTCGCTCGTGAGGATAGTCTAAAATGTTAATTATCTGGAGGGTAGTCCATTAAACTTAAAATATCAATCGTCTGAGCGCCCAATCTTGATATTCATCTGGAGGGTAGTCCACAACAATATATATATCAATCGTCTGAGCTACCCAATTGATATATATACACCTGAGGGTTGTCCACTAATAAAATAATACCCTCATACAAGGCTTGTGCGAGTGAGAGAGCCGAGGACTCCTGGATCCTGGAAGTCATCAGCTGCACATCCGCTATGATCACGATTCGCTGAACGCTGGCTAGATCGAACATCAGACCGCACTTAGGGTGGTGAGTAGCCCACTTGTGGCGATTCTCCCATCGAGCCTTTAACATTTCTCACCCTGTCACAGATCCCCTTTACAAAATCGAGCGCTGCGAGCATTCCGCCGTCCCAGTTGAGTTAGCTTAAGAAAGCTTCTAATGTACTTTGTTGATGCTTATATGTATTAATGCTTCATTTTAATATACGTTGTCAGATAAAGAATAAATCATTAACTCTTGCATTATGGATATAGTCGAATATTGTAAGATATAACCGCTTTGGATATAGTGTGATTAGTATTATTTCAGCCCAAGAGGCCGTTTTGTAATCAGTGATTGATGTCGGGATTGTGCTCTTATGAAGATTTTGTATTCGGGGCAGAGCTCCCCGCACAAAGGAGACTCGCCCGATTTTCGTGAAAATGCCTGGTCACCCGACATCCACGAGCATTCCGCGGCCGACGGCAGTCAACCCACCCCTAAGCCAGGGCGTCGCTGTGCCACGTGAGCCAGGTAGACGAATACCTAGGAGCTCTGCCTGCATCCATCACCACTGGGGTGGTTCGGGATGGAAAGGCAGTGTGGAAGCCTAGAGACGGGAGTGCTCGGGCCAGCTACAATGTAAAAACACACTTACTAGGTGTGGCTTGATGTCAGCTTAGGGTATGGATTGTCTAGGAAAATCACTGACAAAACTAGACACTACCGCACGTGTTGATGTGTTTCATGTGATTTTGTGAATTATTTGATGATTGGTGTATGCCGTCATGTTGTGTGTTTCGTGCGCACGACATGTTTCATGTGTTGATATTTTTATGTGTGCTTGGTGATTAGCACATAGATGAGATAAGGAAATATTTTAGAAAACAATTTGATTGGTACAGTGTACAAAATTGGAATTGAAGGAAAATAAATTTTTATAAATTTATTGGATGAGGATTGAAGAAAATGGAGAAAAAATAAATTTTTATAAATTTATTTGAGTATTAAAGAGTATGAAAAAAAATGAATTTTTATTGATTTTAGTGATTTTTCATAATGGCCGAAATAATTGAAATTAATAATAATAATTATTATTATTATTGAAAAAAATTTTGCATAGACCTAAAATGGGCTAATGTTTACTGGCAGGAGGCGGGCGCTGGGCGCGCAGCGGCGCTGGGCGCTGGCCGGGCATCGGGCGCTGGTGCCGGGCGAGGGCGTGTGGCAAGGGCCATAAAGGCAGGCGCTACCGGAGTATCGCGACGGCGCCGCAGTAAATTCCGGCGCTACGGGCGTATGAGCAGCGCTGGGCGTAGCGCGGGCGCTACGGCAAAGGGGCGCAGGCGCTGGGCGCGCGCAGGGCACGCGCGGCACGCAATGGCGCCGGGCGCCACGCCGGCGCCGCACGCTGCCCGGGCGCAAGGGAGCTCAAGGGGGCAGACTGCGTACTTCATTTTCGAACCGCCACTCGCTTTTTCCTCGAATACCAAACGAACACTGTCACGTAAACAAATTTTTTCGAAAAATAAAATAATATTTAATAAAAAATCAAATAAATTTTGATAAAATTTTCAAAATAAAATTTTCTCAAAAATAAAATTTTTGAAAATAAAATTTTGTTGAAAAACAATATTTTAAACGCTAAATTGATTGCGTATACACTGTCACGTGGTAAAGGATTAGTGTCTCTGGTCGTATATGCCTTAGACACCGTATCGATTTAATCACCATTGAAATCGAATTATGTAGTTGCGCAGGAAATTATATGCATGGTGAAATGCGAGGAAAAGGGTAAATACTAAGGTTATGGGAGCAGACCTTAGTGATTTTGATAATGAAATGAACAGGAAAGCTTAAAATGTTATCTGAATAAATGAATTGAGTGGTTGGGAGTTAGCGCCACTTAGAAAACGAA
Source organism: Tetrastigma voinierianum (assembly GCA_016808115.1). Lineage (NCBI taxonomy): Eukaryota > Viridiplantae > Streptophyta > Magnoliopsida > Vitales > Vitaceae > Tetrastigma > Tetrastigma voinierianum. The sequence goes on along the minus strand of JAEQBH010001943.1, from coordinate 928,929 downwards.
CTGCCTGCTCTTCATGGTTGTCAAGTTTAATAGTAATCGCATGTGCATTGCTAGTTAGATCGAAATGAAAATTTCATGAATCTTGTTGTCATTTGACATAAGTAGATGGCTAGTAGGGCGAGGATGTGAAGAGGGCGTCCACTTCCGGAACACAAAGATCATTAGTGTTCGATCAGCTAGACTTGCCGAGGTCAGAGGTTACAAATAATGCTATAGCACGACCGGGTATACGGCAGACAGAAGATCCCAAGAACCCCCGTAGGTTTAGGCGTATCATCCGACATTCACAGGGGAAAAGATTCGACGCTGACGACCACGGCTCACGCATCGGTAAGGTGTCAGAGGCCATGAGGTTACCTCCGACGCCGACTCAGGATTAATTAGCTATGCCTCTAGCCTAGAGAATGAGGCCCAAATAAGTAAAACGGCAAGACCTCTCTAGAGACTTTAGAGGGGCCGCCAGACGTGAGTTTCCCTGTGGATTGGGGCGAGAATAAGAATGATAGGTCGAGGTTACAGTTAGAGATCTCTGTGGACTCTACTCGTGGACTCCGAGATTATGGACATGTCGAAGTTCGAGGTCATCCCAGGATGGATCGTCGATAGCTTACGTGGTCAAGTATCGACAGAGCGCAGGAGGTTACCGCCTATACGCCAGGACGCAATCGTGATGGTATTTCGTGGGGCAAGATGACATTTCGCCTCGCATAACATATTAAGGAGTCCATGTCAGGACAAGATGGGTTAGCTAATGAGCCCATTCCTGTAGGGCGAGGTGAGACCAGACTTAGATCTACCTCGAGTAGTTTGCGAATATGGATTGTTTTCCAAATGAGCTACCCTGACTACTCACTGTGTGGATGTGACTTCTAGACGAAGCTTACACCCCTGGTACTACAACCATCTCTACGACTCTCAGACAAAGATGGCACCGCTTGAGTCATAGGAACTCGTAGAGTCTAGCTACAAGGGCTATCGATTGCTGGGTTTATGAACCGAGCACTTCACTACGGGCGCTCCTGCCTATTCATAAGAAGAAGGGCAAGACCCTTCGATCGTAAGGCTGACCATAAAGTAAAGTGGGAACAGGTTATGATCCGTGACTCCATATTACACGAGGATCGATGATTTATTCGACTAGCTGAGAGGAGCGAGTCTACCCCAAGATAGACCTTCGCTACCGTTACCATCGGGCGGAGGGCCAGGGATACTTCGTATCCCAAGACGTCATAGACGCTGCATGGGCACTATGAAGTTACGTTGATGCCTCTGACGATGAATGCGCCGTTAACATTCATGGATCTCTGCGTATGTGGTGTTCCAACCTTATTCAGATCGCTTGTCAGAAAGTATTCGTGGATGACATTTTGATCTACTCCCAGTTAGAGTGGGAGCATAAGAATCACTGAGGATTGTTTTACAAATTGCTACAGGACCATCACCAGACGCCTAAGTTCAAGTATACTAGTTTCGCTTACCGAGAGGTGAGATTTCCTGGGGACACGCAGGTTAGCACCAGAGTGTCACGACCCAGAGAAGGTTGAGGCAATGATGAATCGAGAGACCGAATGTCAATCCTCGATACGAGTCTCTGGGATAGGTCGGATATTATGTGGAGATTCGAGAATGGGCCAAGTTGTCCATTCGATGGATCGTAGGATCGCCACGGATAATGGACTCCATGGTCAGACACCACCATGAGAGAGAGATCGACGATACTCTAACACCCGATAATGCGGTGTCAGCAAGAGAGGGAGGATTAGCTTTCTCCTAGTCTGGGGAAGAAGAAGACTTCGCATCACACTAGCTTCGTGATCAGTAATGATCGAGCATGAGTGACTCGAGTTCCTGTAGACAGTGGATCCCAAGATTCTTTAGGGACAATCCAATCCCGGGGCGGTCGAGGACGTTGGATGAGCCTGACAAATACCCGTCGCCAAGAATGGTATCTAGCCTGATTGCTACCTCGACACTGCATCGGGATTCGGGGCTTAGAGGTTAAGGCCTTGCAGTAGAAGCCAGAATAGATGTTCTTCCCTAGGATGTGGTGAGAGCTTAATTCGATAGCTCGAATTAAGGAGTGAGAAATCTCTCATATTCTACTATGGTGGACCCCGGTTTTGTCTTGGATCGGGTGTCGCAAAGATGGAATTATTGCGCTCACAAGGCAATGCAGAACATCATGTCGAGCCTGACGCGGTGCACTACGGGCATTCACCGCAGGGAGTGTGGGTCGAGTTTGCCTCTAGGACTAAGTCCAACGAAGACTCATAGTTGAACCAGAAACGAAGCAGGCTCGAAGTGTAAGCCAAAGAGCTATATTAACTGAGATGAAAACACACCTAACATGGTAATCACGCAGACTTAGAGTCGAAAGTGATGAGCTCAGGGTGACTGAGGTTCGGGACACCCCATTGAAATTTACTGCGTCGCTGACGCGCGGCTCTAAGAATGGATGCCGCTGCGTATGGCATGAATTGAGCGACCCATTGGATTGTCGCGATCGCGGACTCGATATGCTAGTGTTTATCACCGCAAGTATTGTGGTAGGCTACGTGTGTACGGATTACATACGTGTTGTGAGGGCATATCGCGAACATGTGTCCCGGATCATAAGGGTAGAGGATTAATCGTCTGACTAATTCTACTACAACAACAAGAACAGCGAAGATACCTGGGATGGCACCGTGATGAGGCATCAGACGGGAGGCCATGTAGGTCACCGTTAGGTTGGACCGAGGTGGGAGAGAATTCCATCACCGGTCCCCGATTCGATTAGAGACACCTCCTCGAGAAGGGGTGAGCTTGATACGATAAATGCCTTTCTCACCCGCTGTGAGTCACAGAGGAGCTACGCGATGTACGACGCCGACCCTTAGAGCTCGAGGTCATGGATCACGTTTCCTTTGAAGGTGATTCCTAGCAGAGGAGTGGGTCGCACCAAGAAGCTGCGAAGCCATCGAGATTCATCGACCTTCTCGAGATACTCGAGAGGATAGGCACCGTGAGCTGCATCTGGCCAAGTTTTCACCGCCCCAAAGCATCGATGTGTCCACGAGGTATTTCACGTCCAGTTCTAAGATAATTCTGCATCCAAATTACGTGGTGGATCGGGATGATTGAGGCTGACACCTGGAGCAGACCTTCGAGGAGGGACCAGCATTGTTGATAGTCGTGGATCGATTTTGCGACGCAAGACCGTGAGGCTAGTGAGAGTACTATGGAGGCACTATGGAGTGGAGGAGTCCACGCGAGCGAGGACGACAAGCGCCATACATCTATCCTCTCATTTAGTGACGGCGCACGCGCCAATGCTTGGGCGATTTAATTCACTAGCTATACGCATGAGAAACAAGGCTGCTGCATATGCATGTGAGTGATTGTGATCATTCCGAATTTCTGATCGAAATTCCTTTTGGCCGGCGAACGTAGCACTCCTGCGAAATTCCAATTTCAATGCAAAATAAGAATTTTAATTACAAAGTGTAATTACGTTAAAAATCCGTATCAATTTTCTGTATCTCGCATTTATTTAAACGGATTGTACCGCACCGCCTCGAATCTACCGGCACGTAGAAAATTTCATAATTTTCTTCGAGATGTTTAATCGACATCGCTTCGAGGCATATCGCTTTCGTAAAAGCCGTAAACCGATTTTGGCGCGACGAAGACATATAAATATGTACTCGCCGTATCATACGAATGAAGAGAGAACGATTAAATCGACAATGGCGAATACGAATATCAAATCCAGAAAAGAGTGGACATAAATACTATTTGAGCCGATTTTAGTCGACCAGCGCCAAATAGCTAATACGCTTCATCTCTTTGTTAAATCAAAGAGCAAAACGTGGGAGCCATGGGAGATGCAATATTATGAGAGATTTCATTTCTGTAGAAATTACTGACTTCTCTCTAGAAATACACGCGACGGAACGCCGGGATTTCTCGACTACAGCATGAAAGCCGCTCTCACGCTGTTATGCCACGCGCTGATTCCTGATTTGCGAGTTTTTGACAACTCCAAGAGCAGGGATTTTCTCCTCATTTCAGCGTTTATTCCATTTTTAAGCATTTCCATTGCTCTACGGCTGCCGAAAAATATTATCTGGCCCCAAAACTGGGGACCGAAGCTGGTTGAAATTTTCGATTTTCGAGATGTCGCGACCGCTTCGTAGTTAGGCTGCCTGGGGTCTTAAAATTCCGCACTCGCGAACCACATTACGCGACAAATGTCTTAATGGTCATGGATCTGGCCCCAAAACACAATCGACCACGAGATTGGCCGTCCGCGATACCCAGAAACCGGCGACTGATTGGCGCGAAATTTGATGATTAAATTCTCGCTTTGCTGCTTATAAGATAAATTGGTAAGAAATTCTGCCCAAAGGGGAACCGAGTCAGACAAGTGTCGCCTGTGACAAATTTCATCGGTTGCTCTGACCTAAGTAAAATCGGCCCGCTGTGTGAATTGGATAAGAATTGTCCATGTATTGTGTGCTTGAGTTGTTGAAATGAATGGCTTGAGTTGTGTGGAATTAAATAGGTTAATACATGAATTTAATGTGTTAATATAATGACATAATTATATAAAATATAATTGTGTTTCAGAGGGGCTATCGGGAGATGATTTTAAAATGTTAATGCATAAGCTTTGTATTAACATGAGGTCACAATTATGCCGAATATAATCGTGCGTAGTCAATGAGATTTAGGTTCGATCATTGTACCAAGAGAGCTAATTTTGATGTGATATATGAGTTGTATAATTACATAACACGCCAGGTGATTTAATTTTTATATGTAGTATATTCCTACGTTTATATATTTGCAATGCTACAGATGAATTATCGAATGACATCACGATTTACTTCCCATATGCATCGCATCCTGCAGATAGGAGTTAGTGCATGGTATAAGTCTAGAGAAGACTCGCTCGTGAGGATAGTCTAAAATGTTAATTATCTGGAGGGTAGTCCACAAACTTAAAATATCAATCGCCTGAGCGCCCAATTGATATTCATCTGAGGGTAGTCCACAACAATATATATATCAATCGCTTCCGAAATACCAATTGATATATATACACCTGGAGTGGTCATCTAATTAATAAAATAATAATTCCACATAAGGCTTAAAGAAAGTGTGAGAGAGCCAAATGAGGACCTGGGATCCTAGTCAAGTCATGTAGACATTCGCAGGACTGCGTACTACAATGTGTGTTTAGATTTAACATCAGACCACTCTCAGCCATGAAGAGAAACACTTGCAGCGATTCTCCCACCGAGCCTTACCACTCCCGTCGGATCCCCCTTTACGTGCACGGAGCGTATGCAGGAGACTACAGCCCTAGAGGCCGAAGGCTAGAAGAAAGCCTGAACGTGGCTTGTTGATGTTTACATGTATTAATGCTTCATTTTGAATATACGCTATTAGAGGCAAGAATAAATCATTAACTTCAGATTATGGATATAGTCAGGAATATCAGAAGATATAACCTGCTTGGATATAGTGTGATTAGTATTATTTTGGGGCCCAAGAGGCCGCTTGTAATCAAAGGATTGATGTCAGACGTGCCTTATGAAGATTTTATATCAAGAAATCCCCGCACAGCTGAGACTCGCCGATTCGTGAAAATGCTCCAAGTCACCCGACATTCACGAAGATTCCGCGGTCGACGGCAGTCAACTAGACCCCTGCCTTGTAAGGCCACATACGATACCCCAATTTCACAACTTCCTTTGTTAACAAAATACTCTTCCAAACAAAACTAGGATTACACCCCAAATTGGAAGAAAGGTAGTCCCTTGAAGGAAAATATTTTTCTCTGAACACTAGGGCTACCAGCATGTGGCTCTGCTAAGATTCCAACCTCGCTTCCAAAAAGTGCAAGACGAAACATGAGATCACCGAATCCTAATCCCCTTCCTCCTTCCTAACACATAATCTTTCCGATCTCCGCTAACGATCACCCTATGCCCTTCACGCCGAGAGCCCCACTAAACGAGTTCAACATTTTCCGAAGTTCCTTTAGAACCGAGGGAGGAATAAGAAAGATGCCTATGCCGTAGCAGTACAAGCCATAAGTATAGCTTTTATCAAAATGGGATTTGTCTCGCTTCTCGACAATAGCTTGCTTTGCCAAGAAGACAATCCATTATTTGGTAGAACAAATTATCTGTAAAACCCAAAATAACTCATGAATGACCAAGAACTGAAGGCAATCTAAGATAGTAAGAATTACCATTAGTACCATCAACGTCCAACATACCAATTACCTCATTTTGTTTATCAAAGTGCGATCTAGGAACTAAACATAACTCTAGCTTTACCATAATTAATAAAATGACCATAAACTCGTTTTAATCTCGAGAGTATATCACAACTACTCTGGCTTCACTAGAGAACTCTCAAGAACAAGTAACTATCATCCGCAAAGAAAATATGAGAGATGGAGGGTGCATTCCTACAAACCGATCAACCATGAAAAGTACCCCTAGCTTCTGAACCTCGAATTATAGCAGAAAGTCCTTCAGTGCATACAATAAACAAGTAAGGCGAAAGAGGACAACCTTGATGGAGACCCCTCCCAAGTGATTAAAAGGCCTTTTAAAAACTGAATTGAATGCTAAAATTTTAATATCATTTTGATAAGATATCTTTATTATTTTCTTATAATAATAATTTTTTCTTTTAAAATATATGTGTAATTACATAATCAGTAAATAATATTTTTATCCAAAATAAATTATTTTTCAAAAAAAAACATGAAAAATGTTAGATTTAAAAATTTAAGATTTTATTCTTTAAAAAATTAAGATTATTTATAGTTTTTAATCAAATGTAAAATTTTGTTTCATATTTTCGAGAAAACTAATTATTTGTTTGTAATCGTAATATATGTACCTGTTTGCACACATCTCACAAATCCTATATGTTCATGAAGTTAAGAATCGGATAGATCCTTCATAATTGTAAACAAACTTGAATAAGTGATCATTTAAAGCAAACTTAATGCCACACTAAATGAACTACACTTGTAGATTGATTCACATGCACCTCACAAATCCCATAGGATCGTGAAATTAAGGTGTAAATATTCTCATAACTATAAAGAAACTTGTATTATTGGTCATTGAAAAAACTAACCTAACTACCCGGATTATTAAAAAAAAATAATCTTAAAAATTTTGGTATAAAATATAATTATTTTTAGAGAAAATTATTTTATATTTCTTCAAATTATCCTAAGCTAAATTATAAATATTTTTAATATTTTAATTTAATTTTATTACAAAATTTTTAAAAAATGCTATCGGCTTATTTTCAAATAGAATAATCACGTCAACGTACTTGAAGAAAATAATAAGTAGAAATTAAAAGGGATTTATTTGAAAGTGGATCTGTTCTTGAATTCGCCGGATGGTTTCTGTTATACCCAGCTGGCATAAGAACCAGAATATGAATTTGATATCAAATTTATTTATTTTAAAAAAATAAATACATATATAGGCTTTTTTTTTTTTTTTTTTTTTTTTGTAAATATTCATCTAACTAGTTTTTTTTTTTAAACGATATTTAGGTTTTGAAATTAATCCTAAAATCATAATTAGTATATATGATTTTAAATTTATCTTAAAATCACATGTTTTGTAATTGAGATTAATTTTTATAATCATAATTAGTAAATATGATTAATTTTTAAAATTGTAATTAGTAAATACGATTTTAAAAAGTAAAATGATTAATTTTGTTAATATTTTGAAAAGAAATTAGAACCGTGTATTAAAAAAAAAAAAGAAGAATTATTTGGACTTTAAACTTCCAAAATATCTAAATACTTGTTGGGGATAACGCATATGATTTGATAGGTTGATGCATGACGCGAAAACGCAATGCCGTTATTCGTCTCACATTGGTTATTTAAAGGCGGTAGTCAATTGGCCACACCCTTTTAGGAAGCTTAAGCCCGTGATGTTCCACAAAGCACAGGAATTTTCTCGAACCAATTAGAAAGAGCGGGAAGGCTCTTAAAGACAAACAATCCACCGTCAACGTGTTTTCATCCAACGGCTCACGATATCCGACAGAACATTCTGGAAAGAAGTCTTTTCTTTTATAAGTCATCGTCTCCCCTGCTTTTTTCTTCAATCAATCAAAGAGCCATTTCTGCATAGTTTTCTCTGTCAATTATCGTTTTCTGAATTCGGTTTTCTTGCTTTTTTTGTGGTGTTTTCTCTGATCTGGTGAAGTATGGCGGGAAAAGGTGAAGGTCCTGCGATAGGAATTGATCTTGGAACGACTTACTCTTGCGTTGGAGTGTGGCAACATGATCGTGTTGAGATTATCGCTAATGATCAAGGCAACAGGACAACACCTTCCTATGTTGCTTTCACTGACACGGAGCGGTTGATAGGTGATGCAGCCAAGAATCAGGTCGCCATGAACCCTATCAACACTGTTTTTGGTAAGTCTTATGGTTTTAAATGTTGATTGGCAATTTTTTTTTATTTTTTTTTTAATTTCAATTGAATTTTTAGGAATTTGTTTTGGCTGCTGACTTGAGGTGTAAGGAGTTCTGCAATTGTTTTATATTCACTTTTGAAAATATAGAAATTAAAAATTAGAGAATCTTTGCTTGCTTCCTGGTTACTGAATTTTCTCCCAAATATAGGGGTAGTTTATGGATCATGACTGTATGTTTTGATTTTGTGCTCTGTAGATGCGAAGCGGTTGATCGGAAGGAGATTCAGTGATTCCTCGGTTCAGAGCGACATGAAGCTCTGGCCTTTTAAGGTCATTGCTGGTCCTGGAGAGCGTTTGAATGAGTAGTGGTCAACTACAAAGGTGAAGCAGTGCCAATTTTTCGGGGCTGAAGAAGTCTCGTCAATGGTGCTGATAAAGATGCGAGAGATTGCCGAGGCATACCTAGGCACGACCATAAAGAATGCCGTTGTCACAGTCCCTGCATACTTCAATGACTCGCAGAGGCAAGCGACGAAAGACGCTGGAGTCATTGCTGGCCTCAATGTGATGCGAATCATCAATGAGCCTACTGCCGCTGCCATCGCCTACGGTCTTGACAAGAAAGCAACTTCTGTCGGCGAGAAGAATGTGCTCATCTTCGATCTTGGTGGTGGAACATTCGATGTTTCACTCCTCACGATCGAGGAGGGCATTTTCGAAGTTAAAGCCACAGCTGGAGATACTCATCTCGGCGGGGAAGATTTTGACAACAGAATGGTGAATCATTTTGTTCAGGAGTTCAGGAGGAAGCATAAGAAGGATATTAGCGGAAATCCAAGAGCTTTGAGGAGATTGAGGACTGCATGTGAGAGGGCCAAGAGGACCCTCTCCTCAACTGCACAGACAACAATTGAGATCGATTCTTTGTTTGATGGCATCGATTTCTACACAACTATAACCCGTGCTAGATTCGAGGAGCTCAACATGGATTTGTTCAGAAAATGCATGGAGCCAGTGGAGAAGTGTTTGCGGGATGCTAAGATGGACAAGAGCAGTGTCCATGATGTAGTTCTGGTTGGTGGTTCTACTAGGATTCCCAAAGTCCAGCAATTGTTGCAAGACTTCTTTAACGGGAAAGAGCTGTGCAAGAGCATCAACCCGGACGAGGCTGTTGCATACGGTGCTTCTGTTCAGGCCGCCATTTTGAGTGGTGAAGGGAATGAGAAGGTTCAGGACCTTTTGTTGCTGGATGTCACCCCTCTTTCCCAAGGGTTGGAGACTGCCGGAGGTGTCATGACAGTATTGATTCCGAGAAACACCACCATACCCACAAAGAAGGAGCAGGTGTTCTCTACCTACTCTGATAATCAACCTGGTGTGTTGATCCAGGTGTATGAGGGTGAACGAACTAGGACCCGTGACAACAATTTGTTGGGCAAATTCGAGCTCTCTGGTATCCCTCCTGCTCCTAGAGGCGTACCACAGATCAATGTTTGCTTTGACATCGATGCCAATGGCATCCTGAATGTCTCCGCTGAAGACAAGACGACTGGGCAGAAGAACAAGATTACCATCACCAATGACAAAGGCCGGCTCTCCAAGGAAGAAATTGAGAAGATGGTACAGGAGGCGGAGAAGTACAAGTCAGAGGATGAAGAGCATAAGAAAAAGGTGGAAGCTAAGAATGCATTGGAGAATTATGCATACAACATGAGGAACACAATCAAGGATGAAAAGATTGGCGCTAAGCTGCCACCTGAAGACAAGAAGAAAGTAGAGGAAGCAATTGAGCAGGCAATCCAGTGGCTGGATGCAAACCAGCTAGCAGAGGCAGATGAATTTGAGGACAAAATGAAGGAGCTGGAGAGTCTCTGCAACCCCATCATTGCTAAGATGTACCAGGGATCTGGTGGAGGAGACTTTGGTGGGGCCATGGATGAGGATGGTCCCTCTGCTGGAGGTGCTGGTGGAAGTGGTGCTGGACCTAAGATCGAGGAGGTTGATTAGATTATGATGGTCTCTCGTTTTATTAAGTAATTTCAAGTTTGGAAAGATGGGGTGACTTGTTTTTGTTTTAGTACATGATGTTATTACCGTTCCTTTGTTTTTGGTTTTATATGATGATAATGGTTTTCTCGATATGAAATTTAAGTCTTTTTATCTTCCCTTCCAGTTCCGCAAATTTTTTTTTCTTTTTTGGTAACAGAGCCCAAAAGCATATAAGAAGTGAGAACTGGCCTTTCAGTACAAACCATTGAAACTAAATCCTTGGTTGTCGGTTTGGATTAACTTGCTTGATTTTTTATCAGATGGAGGATTTTGCCGTCTAGTTTGTGCAAAATGTGTTGATTTAATTTAGCTTGCTTGATATTGATCAGCTGGACGAATTTGGCCTTTAGTTTGAGCAAAATGTAAATTTTAGAGGTGATTTACATCAAAGGTTCATTTGATTGGAACAAAAAATAGAAAGCTTAGGTTGCTGAATCTCATTTGAATAATGAGGCCGGCCAGTATGTTGCTGCCTTGAGCTATTTATTTATTTTTTGATAGGCACGCTGAGGTATTCATTTTAGTGAGTGCCAAGTGCCTTAAAATTCGAAGGTAAGTTTGCGATTGCTGTAAGCTTCAGAGCAGGGGCATCCTCTAAAAACCAGCATAAGGGAACAAACTCATCCGCCCTATTAAAAATCTTTATTGATGGAGGAGATAAAGGATCATGTAAAGGGGTTTTTATATTTCATCCTCAATATTCCGGGTGTGGAAACTAACAAATTCAATAATTTGGGGAAATTATTTCAGCCATAGTTTTAAAAGGTGTAAGGCGCAAAGACTTTTTAAAGCCTAGAGGCATAATACATACTTAAGACGAGAGCTTTTATGAAGTGAAATATGATCTTAGATACACATAATTTTATAAAATATGATTTAAAGTATGATTATATTAATAAAAATTAAAAATTCCTAATGTTTAAAGAAAATTTCAATGAAAAAAGTATTGAAATTACAAAAATTTCAATATATAATTAGAAATTTCAAGAATAAAAGTGTTTTAAAAAGAAATTACACGTCTTTTTAAACTATGATTCCACCTTGAACAGAAGTGAGTGGTTTTTAAGAACACCAACTCCTCTCTCTCTCTCTCCTTCTTCGCTTAAACATATAAAATGTACCAGAAAAAATAGGCTTAAAGAGCATGCAGAAACATTCTTCCGTTTATCTAAAACTTGGAGAGAAATGATTGTTTTTTCCCCAGTAGGCTCAGTAACATGCAAAACATTTTTTTTATCCGAATAATGGGCTTTTGTACACGGAATCCATGGAGGGAAATCTAGGATTTGAAATCATTTGAACTAAAGACAATAACCCTATGGTAGGGCAGCCTGTAATTGGTGAGTGATCTCATTTGTATGCGTCACTGCTATAAGATAAGATATATGGAAATACAAAAAAAAAACATGTTAAGAGACCGACTTCTGAACTTGCAGTTCAGCAAAATTAAAGAGCCCAAATTTCTCAGATTGTATTATGATTACAACCACATTGACTAAAAACTAGAGCAAACAATGCATTCACCACAATAATAACAACTTGTTTATTTCATACATGAGGATGGAGCAATTACATCCAATGCCACAGCTAGTACAATTCTTTCCCCTTCTTAGATTCAACAAATAATTATCTATCCCAATGCTAATGCCTAATAAAGGCAGTAAAATGGTCAGAAACACTATAGCCAAGGTCTCCAGAAACCTAGAATAACAGAAAAATGAAAATGCGTCATCAATTTGATTCCAAAACTCAAAGCATTAAGCATGTGAGCGATGAGTGTGTGGAATCCTTACCACTAACTTTAACTTCAGCCTAGAAGCTTGGAACCAACACAGACTAATGCCATCAGTGTAAGAAAACACCAAAACAATCAGTCTTAAGTCTAAAATTGGAGAAGAAATCTGGTATTTAAAAATGTGAATTTTGTTTTCTAAGTTTTTTCTTTAGTAAACAGTAAGAAATGGAAGATCGATCACTGACAGCTACCCTTTTGCATTTCTTTGACTAATGTCTCATTCAAGACAACAAAAGCTCATTCCCACTAAGGTTGGGGCGAAGGCAAACACGAACCTCATGTTCTTCTGGCCCCACACGGTGTTTGGGCACCAGTATTTCAAGAACTGTGCCTGTTTCATCACCATAGGCTTCTAGCTTGGCATCATCGGGTATTCGAGCAGCTAGTGGGATTTCCCTAATGAATTCCCCTGGTGGACAGTGCTCAGGCATTGGATCAGTGAGCTTGAATGTTCTATTATTCCTCTTGATGAAGGGCACACAAGTTGTGCTTACAGATGATATCTTAACCACACCATGAGTGAGTGTGTTCCACCAAGTAACTTTCACCCTTTTAAGATCAGCAAAGGGCAAGCTAACAATGATCAAGTATCCTTCTTCATCCTCATAAATAGTTTTTGCAGCAGTAACAGGCCCAGATACATTCCTCATTACACCACTAAACCCATTCATCCATGGTGGCTCAATTGCGTGGATGTCTGTATCTTGAACTCTATCAGAATGTCGATTAATGAGCAAATAACAATCCTCATCATTTCCATGGGGGAAAAGATCCTTTTTTCGCTTGTTGCAAATGGTGGAGAGATCTATCCCATCACCATTTATGTGATTTGATAGTCTAGTTGACAAATTCAAACCAGAACCATTGAGCAATTTCTTTGGCTGGGGATGGAGGTTCGTCTTTAATGAAGGAAGGGCTCTCTCAAGCTCAAATTCTGTGCTTGGAAGGTTTCTCCATGAAGAAAACTCACTTGCTTCAGGAGGGACTGAGAAATCCAGCTCCCTACCAGTGAGTTCTACCCACCTTTTTTGTTCCTCTTCATCAAGATCCATGAGATTGGGCGCTGAGACAAACTCGATTCCGTGCACACACTGAGGATTGGAGAGACCCCTATAGTGTTTCCGCTGCATTCTATGAGATCTAACAAAACCCTTATCTGCACAAAAAGGAAATGGCCGCTCTCCTTGTCGAGAATGCCCATTCATATAACTCCTCAGCTGCATCTTACCCAACGCATTCTCGGGCTTTCCCTTAAAAACCCACATGTACATGTTCTCCATATCATGCTGGACCAAGAAAACCCTGGGCCAGTAGATCAGGGGACTTGTCAAAGCTAGAAACCCCACCGCCATCCCGAACAACCTTACTCTTAGATTTCTCATTGAAAACAGGTTTGAAATAGTAGTTAAAGAAAAACCAAGCACCCCACACAGTATCCCATCTCCTGGCACATTTACGCCCAACCTTTGGGTGATTCAGCAGGGTATCAGTCTCATTCACCTGAGGTCCAAGGCCAACATCCAGCATATCGAAACAGTCCGAATTCCATGACTGTGGAGGAGGACTACGCTCGGAAGACAGGGGCAAATTAATATCAGGAGGCCTAGATAGGATAATCTGCCTATTCATTTCCAGTTCGTCATGAGTAATTGAACTTGAATCCATAGATAATAGCGTTGACGGATGATGATTTTCCATTGACAAGCTCGTGAGGAGATCTTCTCCCATTTTTTTCTCAAGTTTTCTGCTATACCAACACTAGCACCTCACACCAACGCCCCCATACTCAAATGAATTCCCCTTCCAAATAACCCTACACTCATTCAATCACAACCATACTCAAAACCACTTCAACTCCAAAATCAACAACACACGGAATACGAAGAATCATATCACCACCAGGATTACAAAACTATTGAACTAGAAAGCAAGCTCAGGAAAATTCCGGAAATTCCCAAAAAAATAGCAAAGCACGTAATCCTCTAAAAACCTATACAGTGGAAAACAAAGAAAGAAAACCGGACGACAATACGAAAGGGATCTGAGAAGATTACCTTTTGAGAACAGCTTAGTATCCACAAAGAACAAAGATCTTCACCAAGCAATCCTCCTCTCCAATAGGGGGAGAGGCGGGTTGAAAGGCGTGTGGAAAGAGAAGGCGACGGATTCCGTCTCATAGACCGTCAGATTTAACGAAACCGTTGGTTATGACCGTTAAGTCACGGCAACGGCTGTCCAAAGAATAACGGATAATAAAACTAGCTAGAAGATAACGGTGGAAGGGGCGGAAAGAAAGAGAGAGTTGTGACTTGTGAAAAAGCATAAAAAAAGGTGTTAAAAAAGAAAAAGAAAAAAAAAAGGGCCAGATTTAAATTTCAAAGTGTTGGTGGGCCTCACACGGAAAATCCACGAGGTCCAATCCATATGCATTCAGTTCAATATCCATTACCCATACTCTGGGGCCCGGATCTTGTTTCAATGGTGGTCCGTTTCCGCAAGTTGAATGAATGAATGATAAAACAACACACAAAGTCTCCTCTTCCCAAATGACGTCATGCCTCACGTTACTTTTATTTATTTATAGGGAAAAGTACGTATCATATTATAATTTGAAAATAATTATACATATATTATAAAAAATTAAATTTATATGATTCAGACTACTTCTTTAAATAATAATTATAAATAAGTCATTATACTATCATAATTAATGAATATACTGATATATAATAATAATTTTTTAAATAAAATGAATCATATAAATCCAATTCTAAATAATATATATAATTAATTTTAAATTAATAACTTGATACATACTTTTCCTTTTTATATATTAAAATATTAAATATTCTGATTATCATAGAAATTTTTCTTTTGATAGCAATTGGCTTTGTTTTTTACAAGCCAAAGTCATCATTCAAAAGGGGCTTATAAGTCCTGATAAGCATCCAAAAGTGATAAGCATCTTAGAGGGGTGGGTCAAATTTATGAAACCAATGTTTGAATAATTATTTTTGAAACTAGTTTTTCATTTTTAACTAAATAAAAAATGTTTTTTGAAAATTTATTTTCTAAAAACTATCAGCCTTAATGCATATAAGATGAATTAAGATGAAAAATTAACGAAATGATTTATTAAATTATGATGAGACAAATGTATATAAATCATATTGTCGCTTATCATATTCTAACTTCAACTAAACATAATAAGTGTTGAAATATGCATTGAGTGTTGAAATGTATTATAGTAACTTATAATATAAAATTTTTTATTCAAAAATAAATTTCTAAGTTAAAAAATTAAAAAAAAATGTGAAAAGGTTAAGATGATTCTAAAATATGACTATTATCTTATTCATGATTAAAAAATAATTATTAAGGATGAATAATTAAATACTTTGATCTTTAGTATTATTAATAAAGCAATTATCAAATACCACTGAACATACAGGACATTTCATACTCTTTAATCGCAAAAAATAGGATATAGTGTAATTTCTATTCTAAATAAGCATTTAACATGGCAAAACAATTTACTGTCCATTAGCTACAATACATTAGAATGTTATATTTGTTAGATGTGATATGTAAAGATATGATATTATAATTCATTCAGTTATAATCCTTTTTTTTTATTTTGCTATACTTGATTTATTTGAGGAACGTAATTATGAAAATGTGAAAATGTTTCAGTTGGTCTCACTGCGGGATTTAAAATATCCGATATATCCGCCGATATCTCCGATATATCCGACATCGGCGATGTCGACACGATATCTAAGGATGACCGATATATCGCCGAGAGACACAATCGACATATCGTAAATATCGCACCAGAGACACGCCGCACGTTGGGCTAATTTTCAAAATATTCGATACGTCGGCGATATATCAGAGATATATCGGAGATATATTTAAATGACTAGATTTGAAATCCTGACTTGATCCAACGGTTATGAATTGATCACAACAGTTTAATTTTCGATATATCGATATTCATGTAAAAATATCCATCGATATATCCGATATATCCGTAAAATCCAAGTACCGATATATCCGTCGAAACCGATATTTTCATCCTTGCTGTCACTTGATGTCATCAATGATGACATGCATATATCATACAAAAGCATGCAAAAATGCTAGATTGCACTAAAAAAAAAAACAAGATTTGGTTTTTCTTATTACACTAATATAATATTAGTAAATTTGTGTAACGCCTTTAAAATAACCTAGTATTTTTATAATATATATATATATTTTTTATTATTATGTGTTTAGGATATAAAATAAAATAAATGAAATTTTTTTTGGAATTTAAATCCTAAGAACTAAAAATATATACAACCCGAAATTCTACCTGGGCGTAAAGACATTCAAATTTGTAAAATGAGAATCAAGTGGCCAAAAATAGAATAATCTTAAATGCTAATGTGAGTTAAATGAAGTGAAATAGAAGACTTAAATGTCAAAAATTGAGAAATGAGACTTATTTTGAAAGTCAAAGAATGGGAAGCCAAACAAGGCCTTAACCATTAAATGATATTACACTAAACGCGTTTCCAAGATAAGCATTTGCGCATTTTCGTTTCAAGAGCAAGGGAGAAAAGAGAAGCCAGGGTCGAGAAGACCAAGGTTTTGGTGGGGGATCTTCCCATTTATGATTTTCAAGTGATCAAGAAGAAGAAGGAAGACTTGGTGTTGAAGAATCAAGAGATTCAAAGGTAAGAAACTAAACCCTAACCCCTTTTCTCTTGTGTTTGGGTTGGAGAAAACCCCAAATGTGGATAAAAGTGTTTTGTATTGGTTGTAAATGGGTTTTGGTATTGGTTTGGATTGGTTTGGAGGAGTGTTTGTAAAAAGAGAAATGTTTGGTTTTCAAAGGAAATGCTATAAAAAATTTGTCAAAACCCCTATTCTTGTTTTGGCTATAGATTAAGTTATAATCAACCAAATGAAGTGATTTTAATTGGTAAAGAACCATAAGAGATAGAACTACAAATGTATAGAAGGGACTAGGAGCAAATTGCAGCACTAAGACTCCTGAAAATGGGCGAAGGTGAGTTTCTGCAGCTCACTGCATGCCCTGTTTTGGGAGTAGTTGTGGTGTTTTGGCCATAAAATGAGTTTCACTCATCCAATTTGAGTGATTCAAAATTCTGGGTAAACTAGACTTCTAGAGGAATAATTTATTTGAAGAAAGTGTATGCAGTTTGTAACCCCAAAGTGCCTAGAAATCTGTCAAATTGGGGATATGCAGATTATGTTTTGCAAATTAGAGTAGTCTAGATGTTAAAGTTAAAAACTGTACCAATTGGTTTATAATCAGATTTTGGGTGCTTGGGGGTTGGTTAGGCCTTGGTCTAAGCTAATCAAATCAATGTTTGAAGTTAATTTTGGACAACATTAGATTGGTTTTGGTGACATCGTTTAAAGATATCATGTCTCGAAAAAAACAGCATGTTTTGGCCCTATTGTGTTATGTGTGGTTGGAGAGCCTTAGAGAAGGAATTTAAATTAAAATTTTTAGAGAGATGTCATTAGGGATATATAAAAGACTAAACTGAGAGTTTCATAATTTTTGAAGACCGTTTGAATAATTTTGGGTAATAAAGTCCAGAGAGTACAAAAATGGAAAATAACGGTCCTTGCATGTGGTGTTAGTGGTTGTTTGAGGTTTTTGACTTAATCTTCCTTTGGGGATGGTTTAGTTGATCAATAATACTATTGGAAAAGGATTATAGGCAGGGTAAAAATTTTAGCATTTTGGTTATGTGATGGATTAAAGTTTGGGAAACTAACAACCATACCGGACTTGTATCTTGCTATTATTTGCTAATGAGATTAAGAATACGATATTAAGCTCCGAAAATCAACCATAACCAAAATCACTAGCACGCACGAATAATATTGTTATTTAATTGTATTGGAATAGGGGCTGACGAGGAGGAAAACCCGAACTGAGATCGAGATTCCGAGTATTGGAATCAAAGTGCAAAGCTTTTTGGTTTGTTCTACACATTTCTTTCATTATTTCGAATCTCTATCTCCAAAATATTTGAATTGCATGTTGAATTTGTTAGTAATAGTGCTCTAGGCATATTGAATGGACATGATATTTTGCCTATTTATGAGAATTTATTATTATGATGATTTGCTTGTTTATTATATATAATGTTCTTGAATAATATTATTAATTATTCTAAATGTCCTTAATCTAATATTGTTATGGGAATAACAATGAATTAAGATTAGTATAAAGTTTGATTGATATTCATGGACGAATATGCATGGTATAATAAATCAAATTTATATCTATTTGTTGAGAACAAATATCGGGATGTAATTCGTCTTGAGATTACTACATGGATCAAAGCCATAAGTTAATTCTAATAGTTGTGTCATTGAATCCTTTGACCTGAGATCGCTATAGTTCTCAACATAAGGAATGTTGTGTTTTGATATAATCAAACGTTGTCTTTGATCGGATGACTATTAAGGTTATACTTGAACATAATAAGAATTATGTGAAAGAGATATGAGCGATTAAGATGGAATTTTGTTCCTCTTATTATAAGAGAGACATCTCCGGGGTCCCCGACAATTGAGACCGAGAAATGCATGGTCGCGCTTTCAAATGAATTGATGAGACTACCGTCATTTGTTTAGCCGCCCACTGGGTTTCCCCGGTGCAATCAAAGATAGAACGATATAAGGTCGACTTTGTCCATGCTTTATATTCTCACAAGATATCACAGAATGTGCTGATTATGTCATTAGCTATATTAAGGTTAAGTTCCGATCACGAGCTTTTCATTTAACTTGGTAGTCATAATGCTCTTGCAGGCCACTTATGACTTGTAGATCAAAATGATCCGTCTACCGCCAATGTTAATCGAACTCCATGTGGCTCACATTAAGAACAACACAATCTGCTATGGTTTTTCACTCTTCATAATAAATTCATTTATTACATAACAATATGGTTTTGTAATAAATTGCCATTACATAATTCGCTATGGTCTTCTCAGAATAATTCGCTTATTACATATCCAAGTATGGTTTTGTAATAAATTCATTTATTACATAAACTGGCTATGACTTTTTCGTAATAAATTGCCATTTACAACTGTTATGGTTAATAAGTATGGTTAACATTTAATTGCCTTATCGATAAGGATTTGAATTTAAATTATTATTATTTAAAAGCGTTTTAAATATATAATAAATTCAAGTTTGACTGAAACCCTAGAAGACTTATATAAATATATATGTGAGACATATATATTTGGGTGTGTAGTGGACTTTGAAAAAGTGAACCAACCTAAAACAGAGAGAAAGAAAAACCCTAATTTCGTTTTGAGAAGACGAACCTGAACTAGCATTCAAAAATCGTTTATTATTTGTTCGTGTGTGGATACTTGTGAGGGCGGCCGTTTTTCGAAGGCGCACCTTGAAGATCCGAACAAACCAAGACGCAACTTTGAAGGTTTGACAAATCGACGACAAGAGGTAAGTTTGCTTACTCCTTCCTTCGCTTTTTTTATGAAACGATGCATCTGCGGGTTAAGGGATAAAATTTTTAAATTCCGCTGCATTTATGTTCCAATCGATTGATATTCATCTCAGAACCCAACAAAGGTATCGTGAGCCACTTGTGTTTTCATAAAAATCGATAATGCCAGTATTTTGGATCATATGTATGGCGTATAAGGACTCGCATGTTCATGCGCTTTTTTAATATATGTGATATTATGGTCAGCGAATCCATAGTTAATGTGCTTTTGTTAAGGTATTAATTGATTGAACTGAAACCTAAAAGGATTCAAGTAATATGATTAAGAATCCGAATGGGATATCACATTAAAGTGTTATATGATTCTAGCTTGTCTTAATCATTAATACATGGACGAATTCATATCAATTTCCGATGACAATGATTGTTTATGGTGGTACGAAAAATAAACCGTATGTGTAATGAGATTACATAATATGCTGTTTTAATGTGATTTTGATGGCTTTCGGCTTATTCAAAAAATTTATTGATGAGATCAATGAAAATTTTTACAATATGCTGTTTTAATGTGATTTTGATGGTTTACTATTCAAAATTCTATTGATGAGAATTTAAAATTTATCAATGAAAATTTTGAGACGAAACTCAATGCTTTTTTAAAAGAAAAAATTTTTCAAGGGCACTCAGCCCGATCCCATCCACTAACCGCATTAGCTTAACCACGTGAATAAACAGAAAGCACCTATGAATTTAATTGGTTTTAAACATGCTACTTATTATAATTTATTTCTTTTAATGCAAATTGTTTATGCTATATGATAAATATAATATATTTTGCATGTTATGTTGCTTCACATGGTGCATGTATGGCCTTTTAGACTACAATGTGTTTACAAAGATATTATTATTATTTTTACAAGGGTTGTAATTATTAAATACTTGGCCAGATGCCGCTTTTGTTTTATTGTAATTTTATTTTACTATTAGTAGTATTTATTTAATTGTTGTAATAAAAACAAGAGATAACAAGCCATTTGAAGTCATGCAATCCAACCATGATGATGGAGGAGCTAGGTGTCTATGTGCAAGTTGGTGGTCAAATCGACATCATGGAGCTGCTTATTACAACTCAGGGTACGACTCGTTGATTCATATCAGTTTATGGAGATCAATCTAGATAAAGGCCACTCGTGACACATTTATTATATGCATGTATGTGTATGATGTTACATGAGTATGTGATATTAGATGTATGATGAGATCTATTAATTGGAAAATTAAAATCAATCAAGATCCTCACATAAAATTTAAAGTTAATATGCCATCCATATTTAAACACTTGTCAAACCTTTTATCACCTTTTAATGCGGGTTCTACCAAAGTAGAAGTACATTAAAGTCATATTAGGGAGACAAGATGAGTAATGGTGCGTTAGCTCATATGTTTAAAAATGGTTTAACTTTTATTAGGTTATCAAAACGTTTCAGCCTAAAGGCATAAGATGGGATTTAAACATGTCTTACATATGGGATGTCAAAAATCCCATAAATATCTAAGAGTTGTATGAGATGTAATTTGCAAGAGTTACCTACCTAAATAACTTAATTTTAAGTGTCATGCCAAAAGCCGACTTAAAGTTGAGTAAAAATATGGATCTTAGCTCACTAGATTAATATGATTATTCTCGAGGGTTGTTAATTTAGTGAGAATCTTTCATAATCAAAATATTTATCGAACTTTGTATCTATCAGATGCACAACACAACTACAACAATTTACTATGCTCACCGCGATCGTCTCCTGAGAAGGATAAACTTAATGGGACTAACTTCCTTGGATCACTAAATTTGAGAATTGTTCTCAAACAAAGAAAGGAAGCTATGTCTCGATGAACCTCTCCCCGAAGAACCGCCAGAGAATGTTCCTAGAGTCGGAAAAGAATGCTTATGAGAAGCATCATAATGACTCTATTGATGTTGCATGCTCGATGCTAGCTACCATGAGTTCAACTTCCGTATGATCCGAAAATATGGAAGCTATGGATATGATCTCCAATCTTAAGGAAATGTTCCGAAGAACAAGCAAGGTGAAGAAAGGTATGAGACTACTAAGGCACTCGCATTCTTGTAAGATGGCTGAGGGTACTTCAGTTAGTACTCATGTTCTAAAATGAAAGGCTATACTGAAAGCACCTCGATAGGCTCGGGATTTATCGAGCCAAGAGTCGCAACCGATTTGGTCCCGACCACTTCCTCAAAAGAAGTTATGGCCATTTGTCATGAACTATAACATGAGTGAAATGGACAATCGATTCTGAAGTCGTATATGTTGCTTTAAAACCACCGGGAGCAAAATATTAAATCCAAGCCTGGCCATGTTCTGATGGTTCAAAATAGAAAGGGATTCAAGGGCAAGGGCAAGGGCAAGGGCAAAGGAAAGTCAAATGCTCAACCCAAACACAAACCTCAACCCAAGGCTAAAGCCCCAAAAGAGGGTGTTTGTTTCTTTTGCAATGAACCCCGGGTCACTGGAAGAGAAACTCCGTGTCGTATTTGTAGGATCTAAAGAAAAATAAGACCAGACTAGTTCTTCAGTATTTATGTTATACGCATTAATTTTTTCTCCTCCTAGTTCCTGGTACATAGATACTGATGTGGATCCCACATTTGTACAAATGTGCCGATTCAAAAGGAGTAGACAAATCAAGAAGGGTGAAGTTGATCTACGAGAAAGTACGGGTGAAAAAGTCGCTACTTCGTCGTAGGGAAGTTATGAACTTACTTTGCCCAGCCGGCTTTTGTTAGTTTTGAACAATTGCTATTATGTTCCTACAATGTGTAGGAATGTTATTTGATTTCTTGTTTGGATAATGATGGTTTTCTTTTATTATTAGAATAATAATTGCTCCATTTTTCATAAAGACATGTTCTATGCAAATGCCTATTTGAGGATGGTCTTTATGTTATAGACAACTAAAAATTCCAACAATTCTCATATACATAACATAACTACTAAGAAATTTAAGTCCAATGATTTAAATTCAACCTATCTCTAGCATTGTCGCCTTGGCCATATAAATGAGAAACGCATCTCAAAACTCCATCAAGTTGGACTTTTGAATTCATTTGATTTTGAATCATATGATACATGTAAATCTTGTCTATTAGGTAAGATGACAAAGGATCCACTTTCTTTGGACAGTGAAAGGGCCTATGGTGTGGATCCTCATACATACGGATGTATGTGGACCATTAAGTTCAGGCGCTAGAGGAGGTTACAAGTACTTCATTACGGTCGATGACTTGACGAGATATGGTTATGTCTATGATGAGACATAAATCTGAATCATTGAAATGTTCAAATCTTTTTTCAAAATGAAGTACAAAATCAACAGCAAGACAATCAAGGCACTTTGATGTCGAGTGGCGAATATTTGAGCAATTTGATGACCATCTTAGAACTTGTGGAATCATTTCACAGTGCTCCCCTGGAACACCACGGTGGAATGGTGTAATGCGAGAGGAGGAATCGAGACTTTATTAGATATGGTTCGATCTATGATGAGTCCAACGAGATCTTCCATTTACCTTTGCAGGGTTATGCACTTGAAAGCGACTGCATTCACACTAAATTGAGTTCCATCAGCGAGTTGAAAAGACACCATATGAGATGTGGAATGGTAAAAGGCCCGGTTGTCTTTTCTTAAGATTTGGGGTTGTGGGAAGCATGTAAGCGTCAAGTTTCAAATAAGGCTGAGCCCGGTGCGATAAATGTCTTTTTGTGGGGTATCCTAAAGAGACTAAGGGATATTACTTTTCTGATCATAGAGAACAAAGTGTTTGTTGCTCGAATGGTGTCGTTCTAGAAGGGAATTTATTTCTAAAGGAACCGGTGGGAGTAAGATACAACTCGAGAAGTTCGAACCCTGAATGTGATGAGCCCACTTTATGGATACTCATAGTCAACAAACTATTGTTGACACACCTCTATATGCAAAATTCGTAGATCGATGGGATCGTCATGAGCAGAGATATGGATTTCTTGTGTTGATAACTATGATGTATTTAGTGGATCAAATGAACCCACTACACATCAGAGGCTATGTGGATCTGGATACGAGAAATGGTTAGAGCCGTAGAGTACGAAGTCGGTCCATGTATGATAATCAAGTATGGACCTTGATTGACCCCTGAAGGTACAAAAATTGGGTGCAAATGGGTTTTTAAAAGAAAGCGACATGGATGGCAAGTGCATACTTACAAAGCAAGGCTAGTTGCAAAAGGTTTCAAACAAACTCATGGTATAGACTATGATGAAACTTTTTCACCTGTAGCTATGCTTAAGTCTATTAGAATTCTTATTGCCATTCTTTGCATATGTGATTATGAGATTTGGCGAATGGATGTTAAAGTAGCGTTTCTTAATGGAAACTTACTTGAGGATGTGTACATGACACAGCTTTGAGGGTTTTTGTCTGACCTAAAGTGCAGTGAATGTCTGGCTTCAAAAGATCCATTTATGGTTTTGAAGCGGGCCTCTCGAGTTGGAATCTTCGTTTTGATGAATCGATCAAAGGTTTGGATTTGTCGAATGAAGATGAGCCTTGTGTTTATAAGAAAAATTATTAGTGGGGCGCAATTGTATTCTGGTCTTATATGTTGATGATATTTTACTCGTGGGAATGATATCCCTACCTTGCAGAGTGTCAAGTCTTGGTTAGGGAAGTGTTTCTCAATGAAAGACTTAAGCGAAGCTGCCTATATCCTAGGGATAAAGATCTATAGAGATAGATCTAAGAGGCTGATTGGTCTAAGTCAAAGTGCTTACATAGACAAAGAAATCTTGAAGCTTGATTCGAGTATGCAAGATTCCAAAAGAGGATACTTGCCCATGTCTCATGGTATTACTCTTAGCAAATCTCAGTGTCCTAACACTACAGATGAGCGAGAGCGGATGAGTAAAATTCCTTATGCATCAGCAATAGGTTCTATCATGTATGCCATGTTGTGCACTAGACCAGATGTATCTTATGCTTTAAGCATAACGAGTAGATACCAGTCAGATCCCGGTGAGAGTCACTGGACAGCTGTCAAGAACATTCTTAAGTATGAGAAAGGTCACAAAGATATGTTCTTGGTGTATGGTGGATTGGAAGATGATACGGTTGTAAATGGTACACGGATCTGACTTCCAATCTGGCAAGATGATTTAGATGGCGGTCGGGATATGTATTTGTTTAAATGGTGGTGCGATTAATTTGGAAAAGTTCAAAGCAAACGCTAGCTCTTGATTCTATAATGTTGTTGATCCATTGACTAAGCCTCTACCACAAGCAAAGCATGATTGTCATGCTAGGTTCATAGGTATTAGATACATTGATGAATGGGCTAAGCCTTGAGTGGGAGATTGTTAGTAATAGTGCTCTAGGCATATTGAATGGACATGATATTTTGCCTATTTATGAGGTATTATTATGATGATTTGCTTGTTTATTATATATAATGTCCTTGAATAATATTATTAATTATTAAATGTCCACTGTCGGTTATTGTTATGGGAATATGATGAATTAGATAGTATAAAGTTTTGATTGATATTAATGGGATGAATATGTGTATGAATCTGAAATCAAATTTATATCTATTTATTTGAGAACAAATATTAGACAGGACACGTCTTGAGATTAATACATGGATCGAAGTCATAAGTTAATCTCTAATAGTTGTGTCGTGAATCCTTTATTTAAGAGATCACTATAGTTCTCAACATAAGGAATGTTGTGTTTTGATATAATCAAACGTTACATGCTTTGATCGGATAGTATAAAGGTTATACTTGAACATAATAAGAATTATGTAGTGAGATATGGCGATTAAGATGGAATTTGTCCCTCTTATTATAAAGAGAGATATCTGCAGGTCCCTCGACAATTGAGGCGAGAAATGCATGGCGTGCTCGAATGAATTGATGGAGATCAATGTCATTTGTTTTAGTGTCAGTCTAATTGGGTTTAGTAATCGAATAGAGACGATATAAGGTTGACTTGTCCATACCTTATATTAATGAATATCATGAGACCGAAAGGATTATGTCGTAGCTATAATGGGTTGTCTCGGATCATGAGCTTTTCATTTAACTTGGGTAGTCATAATGTCTTGCTAGAGGCCACTTATGACTTGTAGGATCAAATGTGATCTGGGCCCCTCACGCAATGTTAATTGAGCGCATAAGTCGCCCATTAAGAACAAATAATACTTAGGTTATGGTTTTCACTCTCTATAATAAATTCATTTTATTACATATGATTATGGTTTTTGTAATAAATTGATTTATTACATAACGGTTATGGTCTTACGTAATAAATTCGTTTTATTACACCAACGGTTATGGTTTTACGTAATAAATTCATTTATTACACCAACGGTTATGATTTTCTGTAATAAGTCGTTTATTACATAGCAGTTATAGTTACGGTTATGGTTAAATATTTAATTAGTTTCCTTATCGAGATAAGGATTTGAATTTAAATTATTATTATTTAAGCGTTTTAAATATATAATAAATTCAAGTTTATTGAAACCCTAGAAGACTTATATAAATATATATGTGAGACATATATTTGGGTGTGTGGACTTTGAAAAAAGTGAACTGACCTAAAAGCAGAGAAAGAAAAACCTGGTTCGTTTTGAGAAGACGAACCTAAACTAACATTCAAAATGGATTTTATTATTTGTTCGTGTGTGGATACTTGTAAGAGGGTGGTCGTTTTGAAGGCGTAGCGCTGAAGATCAGGAGCAAACCAAGGCCTTAAACTTTGAAGGTTTGACAAATCGATCTCAGAGGTAGGATTTGATTTACCCTTCCTTTGTTTTTTTTATGAAAGCATGCTATGATCTTTGGTGGGTTAAGGGATTTAAATTCACATTGCATTTATGTTCAATCAGTTGGATATTCATCCTGTAACCAACTGAAATTGTTTTAAATTGATTTGAAAGCAATAGAATTGTGAAATGAATTGCAAGTTGATTTAAGTTAAGAATTTGAAATTGATTGATTACGAAAATGAATGACATGAAGTGCATAGTATTGAAATAATTTGTTTGTATAAAAATACATCTTATCTTGTATTTTTTCACAAAATGATTTGAATGTCCTTAATAGAATGTTAACTGTCAAATTCAAGTTAAGGATAAATTGGTATACCAATAAGAGTCGAACAAAAGTACTATTGTGGTATACCGATCCGTAGCTCAACGGGATAGTATCGGTAGTGTACACCAACCGAGTATATATACATACATATCGGCCTGAAGCCTAGCGGGACCGTGTCGGTGATTCGTTATCACAATACGTGAAGGAAATCATAGGTTAAGATTCGATAAGACTAAAATGCGAAATGATAATGAGATTGAAAAGTGCGCGATTTGTGATTTTGAATGATTTAGTACATGAAAATCGTAGCTTGAGATGACAAATGAATTATAATTGATTTATTGAAATATATATAAATTCGTATTGTATGCTTGCATTGTTGGTAGTGATAATTGTACAAAAGCATTGTTTATAAATATTGCATGTTCGATTTAAAATGAAATGAAGGAATTTCCATATAACCAAGCATGAAGTAGCAGGCGTATTGTTTTTACCAATGCGCGGGTATCAAAGTGCTGGTATACGAGAATCGAGTCTGAAGTCATCAGAAAACTGCGAAGTAAAGTATATACTCCGTCATATGCATCGAATCCTATTTTGAGCGATTGATGTTTTGTGATAAAAAAAAGTTAAAGCTACGAAAACGATTTTATATTATTTTGAATGGCGTGAAATGCTTTTATTGTAAATATATTTGGTTAATGTAAATTGTATGGAGCTGAAACGATTGAAAACATATGATTTTTGAAAAAAAGAAAAAAAAGGGCTTTTAAATGTCTAAATGATATGTTTGATAAATGAATTGGTGATGCGCGGAGAATCGGTTCGACCCTTGATCGGGTCGGACCCAGGAAGAGTACCACAATCGTATCATATTCAACTCACTAGAAATTTTTGATATATATTTTTTGACATCTATTCAATGCAATTAGGCGGTAACTTGGGTGGGTTAACCTAACTCAACATAAGTCTAATCCGATGTTTGGATGGGTTTGAACACTACTTTTTTATAATTTGGGTTGAGTTTTGGTTCAATTTTATTAACCCAATTTAATTTCGGGTTACTTTTGAGCCAATGTGTGTGTATATATATATATATATATATGTGTGTGTGTGTGACACAGTTTCTATTGTATTAATAATTGTGCTCTGATTTAGCAAACTAAAGAGCGTAATTCAAATAGAATTAAAACAATTAAAGTAAATTTCCAAATTCTCAATATATGTCATATAAAAAGCACTCTCCACGCCCTATAGTAGTGTTAATCAACGTACTAGACTTTCCTTTAAATACTTTATAATGACTTTCTTTACGTTCTCTTTTCAATTTCTAGGTTTTGGGTTTGGAACAACATTCAGTCCCGTCATTGATTATTTCAATAGCATTATTTTATTGAATTGCTCTTTCATTTGTATTATAGAGAATGATATATTTTTTTTATTTTCATCGTTTTTTGTGTGTTTTGTTTATGATTTTTGAGAGAAAAACAACTAAATTTTTGGTTTTTGAAGGATTTGGAAATTTTTTGCTATGAAGCTTGAACAAAAAAAAAAAGAAAGCAAGATAAGTATTTGAATTTAGAATCAAAATAAATATAATACGAAATATTAACCATTTTACCTACTATCACTATATTCAAAATTATGGATTAACAGCTGAGGTAATGCATTTTGAAATATTTTCCCTTTTATATTTCATTAAATTAATCATATTGTAATTAAATAGAGTTGTCAAATAATTTGTAATTTAGTAAATTTTATTCAATCTGCTTCGATGCTTCGACGACATAAATCAGCTTCGAGCTTCCCGACTAGAACTTAACCCGAGTTCCATAATTTCAGTTCCTGTTGAGCTTGGGTTGAGCTCATTAGGTTGAAAGCTGGGTTGGATTGTATTTTAGTTAATGCATTTCATGTTCGGGTTTGGCTCGGATCCCAACTCGCTCGAGTTATAGCCCTAACTGCAATACATCATAACTCCTCTCCCTATGCTTGGAGCTCTTAACCACTTTTATTTTTAAAAGAAAAAATAATTTTATAAATTTAAACTAGCGATCACACGTGATAATGAATCATGTGAATCATTTAGCTTCTGGCATTTAATATTACTTATTG
This sequence comes from Tetrastigma voinierianum, assembly GCA_016808115.1. Taxonomy (NCBI): domain Eukaryota; kingdom Viridiplantae; phylum Streptophyta; class Magnoliopsida; order Vitales; family Vitaceae; genus Tetrastigma; species Tetrastigma voinierianum. Next base: position 899,837 of record JAEQBH010001943.1, on the reverse strand, counting down.
TGGCCCGAATCTGTGATTCAGTTACGCGACATATTGGCGACCATTGATTTGATGTGTTCTTTTTGATTGGATATGCTTTACTTGTATGAATTGTCTACATAAATACTTGTCGTAAAAAGGCGATAGAAACAAATGTCGTATTGAAATGAAGGCGCCAATCATCACCATGACAAGACGAATGACAACCCCGCGATAAGGCAGTAGTGTCGCGCGTCGCGTAGAGACAAAAAGATAACGCCCGCGCTTGTGCGAAAACCGAAGGCGGCTACGAAATCGCAAAAAACCGAAAGAAAACCCCATATACATATATACGTGGAATAAACGATGTTAAAAATGTCGGGATATATCGTCGATATATCCGGTGTCGAATACCGTCGATCTGATAAATGCGGCCGATTTATAATTTGTGTTAAAAATGGATAAAAAATCGAGATAATCCTCGATAAATCATCATTGGACCGATTTATCATGGTGTTTTAAAATCGGACGTGGCTATCGATACCTTCTTTTATAGTTTGAATACCTAAAAAACGCCCCCAACAATCACCTAAATTCCTCTTTAGGTGAAATTCTTAATTATAATAATAAATAGCATTTAATCTGAACCGTTTATTATTTGATACTAACACGCCCCAACCAACTTTTTAGTATTTGATCTAGCTATCATAAATGTCTTTGAAAAAAAAAATTTTAACTCAAATTTCTTGTTATATGATTTTTTTTTATAACTAAGTACTTTGTTTTGCTATATGAATTTAAAAAATCACAAATAATTTATTTCATGTAATTAAATGTATTTAAATAATAATTTATAGTTTATTATTAAATATGTCACCATTTATTCAACGAGATTATATATACTATATATATATATATATTTAATAAGATGAAGTATTAATATAATTTTTGATAATATCAATTATTAGAATAAATTAATATCTAATATCAAAAATATTATCAGTATAACTATCAAATTTTAGAAATTAAATCTCAAATAAAATATTTATATAAATCATAAAAAATAATTTAATTTGTATTAACTAAGATATGACCTTTAAGAATCTCCCATGATCATGATCTTGCATGGTAGCAAAGCGGGGCATGGAGGTTCTTGTCTCGACGATCACTTATTGAGAATATTCGAAGCAAAATACAGCCCTCTGAGACGGTTGATAGATGCGAATGGGGGCGACCAATTATATATGTGAGCATTCCGCGGGACTCTTCGATTAATAAAGGAGGTTGAGGAGCGTATTGGTTCGAGAAGTCGTCGAGTTTGGACTAACCCAGTGGCTCCCCTCACCCCCAGGCTCATACGATTCGGACCCTTGGCAAGGACTTGGGTCGACAGAGTGCACTCATCTGATAGGTAGAGCTTGGACAACGTACTGCGGGGACCTTTTACGTCGAAGAGGGACACTTTTAGTTACATGCCAACGTGCATTTGGGAATTATGGTATAATCGAAATCTATTGGTATGGAAGGGTAGAAGGATGGGTGATGCACAACTTGTTCATAAGGCAACCCAGGAAACCACCGCATGGAGATCAATCCATCACGCGGATACCCCGTCCCGAATCGCAAATATCGTACACCTTCTTGCGGTGGAACCCAGGTGGCTTCATAAAGTGCAATATAGATGGAGCCTTATTCGAGAGTGTGGTTTGGTAGGGATGAGTAGTTAATGGCTTAGGGAAATCACATGGGTGCATTTGTGGGTACGCTGGGGGCGAAACGCGATAGGGGGACCACTGCGCACTGTGGTGGAGGCCCTCTGCTGTAGAGCAGCTCTTGGGTGGCTAAAACAGAGGGGCATGTAAAGAGTGCAAATTGAATCTGATTGTTAAGTGCTTGTCGATGCCATTAACGACCCATGTGGTTACATATCCACTGCCGGGTTAATAATTTTATATTGTAAGGAGTTGATGACGAACATCCTTGAATGTTCTTTGGTGTTTGTCAAGCGCTTAGCGAACCGGATGGCTCACTTGTTTAACAAGGCAATGGGTTCTATACTGAGATAGGAGAATGAGACTTATCCCCTCTGAAGTTGCTTAGGGTTGTCTTACTTTCTGTTATGACTAAATAAAGACAACATTTTTCTTTGTCAAAAAAAAAAAAAAGATAGGACAAAATATGTTTTATTCAAATTAATTTTATTTTTATAATAAATAAATATAAATATATTTTAAACAAAAAATTTAAAACTAAAATATTATCAAAAAATTACTTTTAATATATATTCTTATTCAATATTTTTCTTAAGAAATTTAAGTATTGATTTAAATTTTCAATAATTTTAATTTTATTGATGTAAAAATCTTCACCGATATATCTTTAAAATTCAAGTCTTGATATATCATCGAAAATGATATTTTATCGCAGAAATAACTACTGTAGGGAGACAAAATGAAATACAAAAAGATGAAAAGAAAATGGAGTCATGTGATTTCACGCAAAAAAAAATCACCCCTCTAGAGCAGGAAAGAGGCTACTGAAAAAGTTGAAAGAAAAGAAAAATGAGCCCAAGGGTTTGGACTCTCTTAACCATGAGCTAAGTCTGTAAAATTCGATATATTTAATTATTTGTAAGTAGGTCAAATTTACTAATGTAGATTCTAAAGGATCAAGAACACTTACTCGTTTTTCCTGATCGGTACGAAAAACTTGACAGGATCGTTATATGTCTTCAATGCTTCAATGTGTAACTCCAATTACTAGGTAGGAATTGATTCCACAGTCTAGACACTCTTTGGCTTTTACGTACAAATATCTCTTATTTTTTATGTTTCTGACTCCCATATCTCGTTTTTTGAGAACCCAATCTCCATATATCTCGTATCGTTTAATGTACGCTGAAGTTAAATGATTCTCCAAGACAAGCGCCTCGACTCCTTAGGCATATGTTTGGAGTTGAGTCTAGCCCACGTGGCAAGTCGACATCACTCGACCATACAATGGGCTGGACTCATTATCAATCAATGTGATAGAATTTTATACTTGCACTAGAAATCATTCATACAGGTGAAAGGACCGTGCGACCTGAAGCACACCGATAATGGGAGCACCAATATAGAAACCCCATACAGGCCATATTGGAGACATCAACCTCAAAATATAATTAATCCCGAAAGTGTACTTATATACCCCAAACATTTTGATTACGTAATTAGGTATTATTCAATCTCGAAATTCTATACTCAATTCATCATACTTGATATTAACAAGTATTCTAAATCATATCAAACTCCTTGAGTGAGATGATTTTGTAAAGTGAATACAAGGAAAAAAATGTAAAACCAAATGTTCTTTCTTTACCTCATCAATTAGATGCAGATTAACTCGCTTTCCTAGGAATGCACCTTTATATCGAATCATTCATGACCATAGGATACACACCCTTAAGGTAGCAAACATTAATACATCACATCATGATATAGTCCAAAGTTGCAAAGGGTAAAGTGTTTGAGATCTATATCAAGATCTCTTAAGGACTCACACACGGTGAAAGTAAGGATCATTCTTGGAAGCCACGATGGAGTCGACTAGCACATGTAGTATGAAAAGCATGCTATGGCGGAGCTTTTTCTTTTTCTTATCTAAGATAAGAATGTATGTCATTGCTCTCCTCGTTAGGAGTAATATACCATGAGTCTTATAGCCTTGTCACTACTGCAAATCTAGAGCTAAACTGAGAGTTCTCATCTTCTCCTTGCTAATAGTGCTAGATGATAATTTCACACTACGGCTTTATCATATAGACACATGAATGGATACATTCCTGTGGCTCATCCCCAGAACCTCATCTTGGTTCTAACCAAGCGACTTCAAATTAATGCTTTGAATTAATTAAGCTCCCACTTTGCTCAAGTCGCTAATTGGCGCTATAGATCAAATAGTCTCATCTCTGCTCGCCTTACAAGCCCCAGAGCGTTGCTCGTGTAGATGGCCAATCTTAGTCATAGACATACTTTATTGAATTGTACAACTCTCTCTTACGATCACCATAAAATAAAACGTTGAATAATGTAAAAACATTTAAATTATTCTAACCATTGTAAACATCCCAATCATGATTACACATTCTACATAAGCCCGGGGATTTAACATGTCCACAATAGATACATCCCTAGCCTATTATTGAAGCGACTGAGTGGGTCAACCACCATATTGTTTGTAGAAATGTATTTTGGTTACGTCCTTGTCGATAGTGCATCTCTAATATAGTGATATCTTTTCTTGATATATTTGGTCTTTCCATGATATTTAGGATCCTTAGCGGCGACCCGATGCGTGGTCTTGTCACAAGGTGTCACGGGCTCTAATGTCGGTTACATTGTTTAAATCTTGCGGGGAAACTCCTTAACCAAACTGCATCTTGAGTTGCTGTGGAACAAGCTACGTATTCAACCTCCATAGTGGACAAGGCTACACAGGATTGCTTTTTGCTACTCCATAGTATAGCGTATTTTAGCAAGAAAGCATATCCCGAAGTCGATTTGCACTGATCAACATCACCTCCCCAATCAGCATCAGGTAATCGGTGCAAATCCTTCTTCCCTTGATAACATAGCATGTAGTCTGAAGTTCCTTTCAGATACCGCAAAATCCTCTTGACTGCCATCTAGTGCTTTTGACCAGGGTATGATTGAAACCGACTAACCAAACCAACAACATAACGCATATATCGGGGCATTATTGCACATCATTGCATACATCGGACTCTAGGCAACATTGGCATAAGGTACTGCGGACATTTTCTCTTTCTCTTAAAGTCTTAGGACACATATCAAGACAGGCTCAAACTTTTTCAACAGGGTATCCATGACACTATCTTTCATGTGATAGCGCTCTAACATCTTTTTGATGTAAGTCTCTTGAGATGACAAAGAAGCCTTTAGCGATCTCTTATGATCTTCACACCAAGCACGTAGCTAAGCACGCTATATTTCATTTCAAAGTTTGATGTAACCACTTCTGTAGTGTCAATCATCTCTTTTCTATTTCGGCTATTAAGATGTCATCGACATACAAGGACAATTACAAGTATGTCCCATCACTCAAACGTTTCAGAAATACACGTAATGGTCTTCTTCCATCATATAAAGCCATCCCTTTGGATTGCTTGATGAAACTTGATGTTCCATTGCCTAGATGCTTGCTTGAGACCATATATGGATCTTTTGAGCTTGCAAACTTGCGCTCTTATCCTTTAGATTCAAAACTCTAAGGTTGAAGTCCATGTAGATTTCTTCATCTAGTTCTCCATTGAGAAATGCAGTTTTTCGTCCATTTGGCATATGTTCTAAGTCCATATGTGCGACTAGCTAGAGAGGTGGCCGAGTAATTCTCTAGGAGTGAGAATGTATCTTCATAATCCAAATTCCCCTCTTCTTGTGTGGCCTTTTTGCTGCAGTCGAGCCTTATATCTTTCTATATGGACCCATCACCGCCTTACGTTTAATTTGAGAATCATTTATTTCCAATGGATTTTACGTCACGGCGGTAGATCAGCAAATCGGACTTGATTGGATTTCTCATTGACTTTACTGCCATAGCTTTACTCCATTCCTTAGCTTTGGACCGAGATAGATCCTACATACATTATTTTTGGCTCTTACGTCATCACGGCCGACAATCATGAATGCTTTCCGCTTCAATCTCGTCGGCGACGGGGAATACGTTCACGGATGCTTGGCCGAGGTTGGTGCTCATGATCTTGCTCCATGGAGTCGGATCGGGCACTATCTTCGCTCCCACTTTCCTCGGGAGGACCAAGAGTGTCCTCCCCAATCCCTCTCTTTGTAGTAAATTAGATTTCCTAGATTTCTCAGTGAAAATCTTTATTAACTACCACCTCTCACGGAAAGTCCTCTTCTAAGAAAGCGACATCACGAGTTCAAGCTCTGTCTGCTCCATAAGCTTTTCATCAATGAAACATAAATCCTTTGGAGGTTTTGAGTATCTAATGAAAATGCCTTCTTACCTAGGATGAGTTCCATCATTGATGAGTGTTATTATGAATATATTTAAAACACCCCAAAGGATGCAGATTTCTAAGTCGGGTTTATTGCTATTCCATAATTCATATGGGGTGGAGGGCGATTTAGAGGGCTGGTCAGTGCGTGGCGGCGGAGTTAATAATGCATCTCCCCAGAAGGAGATAGGTAAATTAACTGCATCATTATCGACTAACCATGTCTAAGAGTTTATATTCCTCAGCTACGCAACTCCATGTTTGTTCTGGAGTGTAGAATAGTTAGCTGTCGAGTTATACCCTTTTCATCATAAAAACTTTTGAATTGGTCGGATAGATATTCACGACCTCGATCGGTCCTTAGTGTTTTGATCTTCACGTTTAATTGATTCTCTACCAAATTGGTATATCGGCAGAGAAAGATTGATACGTCGTGGACTTGAAATCAAATAAACATGGCTAAAACGTGTGAAATCATATATAAAGAAGTGATGATAATTACGGCACCATACCTAGCCCTCACATTCGAGTGGTCCACGGATGCGAATGAATAAGGCATAAATGGACTAATGACTCTCTTGGCTTTGCCAAATGGTAATCTATTCTTTTCCATTTGCGGTGTTATCACATGTAGGCAATTCTACTTTGAGTGATTCAGGAGAGACTGCTCGAGCGATCTATTTAATCGGTCTTGCCTAATGTGTCCTAATCTAGCATGCCACCAAAACACTCTGGTATTAAACAGGCTGATTACCAACAGCATAGAGGAAGCGAGCTTGTCTTTCGATTGCAATATTAGTGGTGTCGACATATAAATCCATCTAACACATAGCCAGAACCATAATAAACGTTGTCTAGAAATACTTTTACACAACCCTTATTAAATAAAAGTTGGAAACCTAGTTCTAGTAGAACAAGAACAGAAACAAGATTTCGTCGAACTTTAGGAGCATATAGCACATTATGAAGATGGCGTCGACCACTTACCCGCAACTCTAGTTTGCGGTGCGATCCACTGCACGTCGGTGAAAGCATTATTCCCATTGTATATGCTTCTATTGCCTTTAGGAATTCGAATGAAATTCCACATAGAGTTGTTCGGTCCTTACTTTCGTAAGTACCGGTTGTTCTGCTTTGAGTCTGATCCGAGCAGTCTCCGGCAAGCATTAAGCGACTAACATATAAGTTAGAGGGCGAGTTTGTCGCCGAGCAATACCTTTGGCTCAGTGCAATCACTGACAAAGTGAACGGAGTTTGCCACAGTTAAAGCGGTTCTTGTTTACGCTTTCATGCGCGCGTTTCCCACGCTTGCGCGGCTTTGTCCACTAGAACTTGCTTCATCTCCTCTTTGCCCAGAGCCCTTGCCTTTCAATTTTGCGTCTAAAGCCTTTTGCTCCTCGCGATTTGGAGTTCGATCATGAGCTTCGTACAGCGAGGCCTTCTCGGAGAAGGCGATCTTCCTCGAAGCTCAGCATGACTAGCAACATCATCAAAGTTTTTATATTCTCATTATGGGTAAGGTTACGCATGTGTTCCCAATTGCTAGCGAAAATGAATAATAGATGGACTCTTTGCTCATCGGTCTGTCATGCCGCGACCCTCTCGATTCTTTGATCCTGGTAGACATGATCATTAAGATCTTTCTCATTGGTGTCATTAAAACTATAACCATCAAACTTAGGGTTAGCGGCAGAAGTCTTGTTGTTGAGGTTCCTTATTGAACCTTATGACATCCCAAGCTGCCTTGAGGTGAGGCAATTGCCTCTCAAATCGCGACATCAAATCATTTTCATGCTACTCGACATCAAAATCGTGAAACAACGATCTTTAAACGCAGGCTTGATAGGCTTCAAGTCGCCTATGTTGGCGGTAGTGCGCCTTTCGAGGTTTAGCCATTAGTTATAATGGTTTCTGGCCATATCTTGCTCCTCCGGGAGATCTTGAATCTTACGATGCCAAACATACGTAATTCTTGCTACCATTGTCTCCATGGTTGAGTGGCGACAATGCTCTTTGTTGCAGCCATTTCAACTATATAGAGATAATTACTTAAATTAGGATCTTGTACAATTCAATTTACAATAATGTTTTGCTACAATGTCCTAAATTAATTAATAATAATTTAACACATGCAACATGATGAAGTAATGTTACACATTGATCAATTTACGTCAGCATGGTCAATTATTATTATTTAATTTAAACATGCGCATTTTGATTTTAATGATGAGATATATGTGCATAAATCTACCAACTAAAACCTCCACTATCGAGAATATTTCCATTCATGCTCATCAATGTAATTAAATAAAAATTACACCAATAAACATGTCTTTCATGAAAAACATTCAATATGTACATCAAGTGCATAAATATGTACATACATAAAGAAATGTCTGGAAATATATGTGATATGATCTTAAAAAATATAAATTACATACAGTCATAATCGGATCGTCTGACAATGTCATCGAGTTATCATCACTATGTCCACCCGACTCCTTACTCCTGCGTACCACGGAGCAGATCTAGCGGGTTCCAGCACCGTGCGCCGTCTAGTCCGGTGAATACCCATAGCCTTTAGCTGACTTTCCCTCTCAAGCAGTATATCCTGCGGCGAGGTGGCCAAAGTCCTAAAGGCTTAACCTTTGTTTCAAGACTTATTGGCGACTCATTCGTGCGGTAGAGGCATCAAGCACAATCTGGATTTGTTGCTCTGATGAAGAACTCATAACATCACGATGCCACATCTTGCAATCCAATGATACATATAATCTATATGTTGGCTTAGCTGTATAGAAATGCACTCTTCTTATATGCCCGATAAATGCTGAATTATTGTGCTCTGTAGCCCTACACTTTTAAATAATTAATCTCTTATCAATTAACCTTTTAATTAGTTAATTATAACATACAATTTAATTTTCAATAATTCAAAATTCCAGAAAAATAATAGGATAATTAGAAAATTATAATAACTAATTAATCTGAGTAAAAAAAATTATAATTTTACGAAGAGTCACAGCCCACACGCGCCCATAACAGATTTCATTCGTTATAATTATAATTAATTCGGATTTCATTCGTGAGTTTGACGATAATTTTTGAAGTGTTTAAATATGTGTTTGAGTCACACACACACTAAGCCAAGCTGGCTTGCACAAACAACGAAATTTTCCTAGAAAATTTACCAGAAAGAAGCTGTATGTGTATAGGCGAGTTTCGATGTTTAATGTAAAATTCTATAACAATTTACATTGGATTAGAAAATATGAAAAAAGAAATACTCGTTGGAAAGCTTGTTCAGAGCTTTCCAACCATATAAATACACAACCAAAGATGCGGGGAATCAAACTCGAAATTGATCTCAAGTTTCGGTTTCATATGTATTTTCATGGTATTAGATGCATTTAATCATTTTTACCCACAAAATACCACATTCAAACATGAAATATCGTAAAGCCCAGCTCGATACCAATGTAGATTCTAAGGATCAAGAACACTTACTTGTTGTTATTCTAATCGATACGAAAAACTTGTGAGGATGGGTTATATGTCTTCAATGTGATGTGTAACTCCAATTACTAGAACTGGAATTGATTCCACAGTCCGAACACTCTTTGACTTTCCTGTGCAAATATCTTATTTTTTTCTGTTTCTCTCAAATCTACGTTTTTTTTGAGAACCAATCTCCATATATCTCATATGCGTTTATGTACATGGCGATTGAAACTGATTTTCTCACAAGGCGCACCGACTTCCTTAGAGCATATGGGATATAGGTTGAGTCTTATTGCGTGGGCGACCCAGCCCAAGTCCAACAACTATAAAAGTAATAAATAGTAAATAAATAATTTATTTAATTATATTTCTTAAAATTTTAATTTAGAACATTTACGAGAGGTTTACAAATTAGTATTTAAAAATTATCATTAATATAGTAAATAATAAAAATAAAATTTAAGCTAAAAAATGGATACTTCTTTTCCTCCAAATTGTCTTGCAATGAGTTTGTGAAAGTGTTAAAAACAATGGAATGTCTTTGTTTTTTTTTAAAGTGAAAAAAAGTAATTAAAGTGTGTGATGCATTTTCCTCACATAAACACAAATTTTTTATTTTTTTAAACATTTTTTTGGAAATAATTGAAAATTTAAATTTATTTATATGAAAAATGAGATATTAATTTTCTCTCTTCAAAAATTTAAAATTATAATTAATTTTTTAAAGATATAGTGTATGTATATTCAATAAAGATCGTTACTATATTATTTTAAATATAAGTTATTGCTATATTTGTTTCTTAAAGACATAAGTAAATTAATATGCTATAAAGCTAAACCATGGGAGCCTAAAAGTATTAATGATTAATAATTAATATTTAATCCATAAAAGATCTAAGTTAGGTTGATGCTGTTAATGCACTAAGTTGATTTTTTTTTACTAAATTTGAAAAATTTCATTTGATTTAGAACAACAAGACATAACTTATCTAAACACATAAGCCAAAGTACTAAAACATTAAAGAAGATGACGATATCCAAGTTAAAAGCAATAATAAACGGCTAAGGCCTGCACAATTAGTAATTTTAAGGTGCTCTACCCTTACCTAAGATTCAAAAAATTTGATGAAAGCACGTTGACAAACATAGATTTGATATAATGATATTTGTTTATTAGTTGAAGCAGCTCTGATCTTAATTGCCCTTATGAAATCAATGAAGCAAATGTGATTTATGCGATGTGCTGACGAAAACGCCGTAACAAGTTGATTACAAAAAGACACACAAAAAAAAAAAAAGAAAATCGAATGAACATTTAGATTAGTGGACAAAGAATGAAGGTAGTTTTATAGGTCAAGAAGGCAAAAAAAAAACCAACTCCTCTCCTTTAAACGAAGGATAAAAAGAAAGAACATAAGAAACTAGGGTTTCATTAAGGCGGCTTGTGTGTGAACAAACAAAGGAGAGAGATGTAGAGTAGAAATTATAAGTGAGAATAGAAAAGATAGTAAGGTTTTTTAGGGTTATCATTCAAGTTTTATTCTTCTCTAAAAAAATTAATTCTGAACAAAGAAAAGAACTTGGCCTTTTAAAGCCAACAACAAGACAAAAAAACTAAAAACAGATGTAAAAGGAAAAGAGAAACATAAACTAGGACTCTAAAAAATAACTAATAGATAAAATCAACAAAATAAACGGATAATTCTTATTTGGGGAGTTTGGATGTAATAGCCCGGATTTGGGAATGTCCTACATCAATCCCCCCTTCTAGAGAAAAACTCGTCCCTAAGTTGTTGCACAAAACATGATGCGTGGTAGCAGAGCTTGGATATTTCTTTATTGAAGACAAGAATGTTTACGAGGATGTTTTAGTCAGAAGGAAGGTCAATAACATAGGCATTGTCACCAACTTTCTTCAACACTTTGAAAGGTTCATACTTTTTCATTTTTGTCTTGTTATAAGTACCCATTGGAAAGCGCTCTTTCCGAAGATGAATCATGACCAATTCGCCCTCCTTAAACTCCTTGAAACACTTATGCTTATTTGCAGCTTCTTTATATTTGGATTTAGATTCTGCAAGTTTTGTCCTCACTTCATTATGAATTTGAGAAGCTTTAGCCACCATATTATCTGCTTTCATACTAGAACCTCGAAGCTTTGGAAGAACGACGAGATCAAGAACATGATTAGGTACCTTAGAATAAACAATCTCAAAAGGTGTTTTACTCGTAAAGCGATTCACTGAAGTGTTGTAAGCAAACTCCATACGAGGAAGGAGGGTATCCCACTGTTTTTCCTATTCACCAATCTTAGCACGAATCAAATTACTAAATGAAAGATTGACAACCTCTGTTTTTCCATCGGTTTGAGGATGAGAAGTAGTGCTAGCACTATAAGAAAAATTGTCTTTGTTGACAGTTTTTCACCGTTAAGATAAGGTATATATGTTAAGGTAGAATCATTTGCACATCTGTTATCTATGCCAGTATCAAGAAAGGCTAAAAGCTACATTGACATATGCATATATTAAAGTTGAGTTTATTCCTATCAATATTGGAATGTCATTAATATGACATATGTTAATGTTTCTTTCACTTCTATCAAGGTTAGGTTCAACATATGTGAAGTTTTACTTATTATTTTGTCAAGATTATATTCAATATATGTTAAGCTTGAGTAACACATGAGTCTGATATTGTTTAATATGGTTTTTAAATTTAATTTGCACATATATTAAGATTTCCTAAATTGTAAGGTAGTCCCAAACGCATCGAAGATTCCAAAAGTAGGTCGAGAACTTGTATCGATCGGAAGTTATGATTTAGGAACCCATGTAGATGAACCACCTCTTTGAAGAACAAATAAGCAATGTTGGAAGCATCAGTTATCTTTTTGCAAGCCACAAAATGAGCCATCTTTGACTAATGATCAACCACCACCATGACAGAATCATTACCCTTTTGAGTTCGTGGTAAGACTAAAATAAAATCCATGCTTAGTGTATTTCATAGACTCCATTTGATCTCGATTAATATTTCTACTTTCAGGAAGAATTTAATGCATAGAAGGCGGAGTACTTGAATCACATTTGCCTCTAGATGAATTGAGAGAACTCTGCGAGAATGCGAGGAAAGTCACTAGTGCGGAATCCAGAAATATGGCAAACCAAAGAGAAAGATTACAGGTTATTCCAGAAAAAGAAGAAGTAGAAGCCTCAAGGCCCTAACACTATGGAGAGAATTTTGGGCTGATATACAAGAGGAGTGCTCAGCTGTCAGACAACCTCCTATTGGAGCAAACAATTTTGAGCAAAGCCGGCTTTACAGTTACTGTGGTGCAATAAAACATGTTCACATACCACCCTTACGAAGATCCCAATAGGCACACAGGGGAGATTCATGAGAGGATAACAAAACCTGATCAAGGCAGATAGGAGCTTGGGACGGATAACAATCTTCAACTATTCCCCATTTTCATTTGAGATGCTTAAACAACATGGTTTGACTCTCACTTTGCCCGATTGGAATCGGTGAACACTTAGGAAGAATAGTGGAGGCATACATGGGTAGTTACCTCGACTTTCCTTTATTTGAGAAGGAGAAATAATTGTCTTCAAGCGAGGGGATATGTTGCATGGAGATTCAAGATTACGAAAAGATGTCCTATGCATGGAATTGATCTGACCACTCAGATGGACATTTTCTATCATGCTATGAATTGTACCTCCAAGGGTATAATTGATGCATCATGTTGTGGAGCTTTTAAAAGAAGAAGTACGAGGAGGCAAAGGGGAGTACGATTGAAGACCTTGCCAAATGCAACTGGGCTCATTTGAAACCGGGAAGGCGGCGAGTTGAAGGAAATGGTCTTATTGGGCTTGATGGGGTGATAACCATAAGAAATAAATTTGGAAGTAGTATTGAACAAGCGGAAGGCTGATGAAAGAAAAATGCACACCTGCTTTGCATGTGAGACAGTGGAAGAAAGAATCAGAAGAAGTGCTGAAGGGGTAATTGATGAAGAGCCACACGAGTAAGGAGACCAGAGTATGAATGAGCAAAGTTTATCACTTCAAGCTGGTACCCAACACGGTATACACCGACGTGGGGAATCCTTAGAAAACTTTTCTAATATAGTGGAGGAACTTCGCGGGACCATAGACTGGACAAAATTACCTGATAAGCTTATATATTGAGGTTCCAAGAGCAGCGACGGAGGGACAATAGAGGAGAGTATCGGGGTCGAGAAAGGACTCAATCATTTTGAAGATCGGATCCTTCATTTCATATCGAAGGAAAATAAAAGATTTTAATCTGCATGAAAAATTTGACAATAACTAAGAAAACACGAGTTGTTTCAGAATAAACACTAATGCTTCTTTGAAGAATTTGAAGATGAATAGAATGTGCCAGTAGTAATAGAAAAGGAAACCTAAGGATTCACTTATCCAAAGTAAACACGGGAAGAATCGAAAGTTGTATGGCATTAATGCTAAGAAGTGGCGAGCTAGATAGAGGAGGTAGAAAAGAGAATGTGAGGAAGAGAAACAAGAAGAAATAGGAGAGAAACGTGAGCAGCACAGTTCAGGAACTACTGAGGAAAAGAAAGCAACAGAAATGCAACTGTCCCCCGGCCAAGGAAAGAATGGAAGAAGTTAAAACTACAGTCACTCCAATTCCATTCCCTCATTGTAAGCAAAGCTAGAGGAGGCAGTTCTAGATTCTTAAACATATTTAGAAGATAGAATCAACATTCCTTCTTGAGAGCGTGCTTTCGGATGCCTCAATATGCAAAATTCACGAAGATATACTAAACAAAAAAGAAAGAGTGCGAGAGGGATAGTGAGCAACAACAGCACATGTGATGTAGTGATTCGAGAGACCTTACGGAGAAGCGGGATCTAGGTAACTTCACCATACCTTACAAGATTGGGGATCTTGATATAGAAGAAGCATTGTGTGATTCTGGAGCTAGCATAAACTTGATGCCTGTGCATTCTTTGAAGATTAAGTTGGGGCTCACTCCCCTTATTATCCTGCGGATGGCGAATGGAGACATTGGCTCATCGAAGGGGGCATCCTTGAAGATGTGCTGATCAAAGTGGGGAAATTTGTCTTTCCAGTGGACTTGTGGTCATTAATGGAGGAGAGCAAACGAGTTCCCTTCTTTGTTAGGAAGACTATTCTTATGATAGAGTTTGATTGATGTGAAAAAGAATTGACTCTCTTAGGGTTAGAGATGAAGCAGTACTTCAATCTCAATCACGATTTGAAACACCGGAACCCGATGAAATGCGATTGTAGTTGTGAAATAAATTCCCTGTCTGTTTTGGGCGCGCACTAGTAATTTTCAGAATTCAATGAATGAGAATGAGATGAATTTCTAGTATCTTGAGCATCTTGAAGTTGAAGTTCTTAACTCCAATTGTAAATTAAAAGATTCAGTATTCGATGTGAAATGTCGGTACAAAAAGTCCGGTAGTTATAGAAGAAAAAAATTACAGAAAACAAAAGCTCGGAAGGTTTGATCCTCGGAATTGAACATTTGAAATTTTTTGGCAAGGAAAAGGGAAGCCAGTTATTATTTCAGCAGCTAGTTAACTGCTAGGTTGGAAGAGCCCAAAAATTATTGGAGACTCGAGAAAATAAAGAAATGATAGCTTGGTCCTTAGAAGATTTGAGAAAATTAGCCCTCAATCTGTATACCTGAGATCTGTTGGATACTAGAACTTATGTAGAACATCAAACGAGGCTGAATTTAGTAATGAAGGAAGTAGTCAGAAAAGAAGTACTGAAATTGCTAAATGCAGGTTTTATATATGCAATCTCAGACAGTTCTTGGGTAGTACACGTGGTTCCAAAGAAGGGAGGATTCACTATGTTCAAAAATGAGAAGAATGAATTGATTCCTACAAGAACTATGACAGGATGGAAAGTGTGTATAGACTATAGGAAACTTAATATTACTACCAGAAAGGACCATTATCCTCTACCTTTCATTGACCAGATATTGGATAGGTTAGCAAGACACTCCCATTACTGTTTTCTTGACGGATATTCTGGTTATAACCAGTTTGCAATAGCCCTAGAGGATTAGGAGAAATCAACATTTACATGTCCTTATGGTACCTTTGCCTTTAGAAGGATGCCATTTGGATTATGTAATGCTCATACCACCTTTCCAAAGATGTATGATGTCTATATTTTATGACTTGTGGAAGAGGTTGTAAACATTTATGGTTCTCGTTTATGGATCGATTTTGAAGATTGTTTGGCCAAAAATAGTACTTGAGGTGCCAAGACAAAATCTAGCTTTAAACTAGGAAAAATGATACCATTTCATGTTAATTGAAAGAGTATTATCTTGGGACCTGATTTACCATGGATGGATTAAGAGTAGATTAAGCCAAGATTGTTGTGATAAAAACTCTCATATCATCCTGATAGTGAAGGTCTAGAAGCTTCCTAGGACATCTTTGGTTTGGATTTCTGAAGATTCATTGAGGATTTTCAAAATACCAGGCCATTGTGTGCAAACTCTTTATGGAAAAAGATGCAAAATTTGATTTTGATGAATCATGCGCATTTGCATTGAGGAAATTAAATCCAGATAGTATTATTCCCATCATGTTGACACCGCATCGAACAATGAATTTGAAATTATGTGTGATGCCGTTGATTATGCAATGGAGTCAGATGGGGACGTAGAATTGAAAAAGATATTCAAGGCCATACTATGCCAGTCATGTAATGAGGCACAAGAAAACTACTCCACTACGTAGAAGGATGTTAGCAATGGTGGCCCGCTTGTGAAAATTCAGCCTTATATATTGGGGGTCCCATGTTAGATACATACCGATCATGCTGCAATTAAATATCTAATGGCAAAGAAGGATGCCAAGCCAAGATTGATCAGATGGGTGCTACTGCTGCAGGAGTTTGATCTTAAGATCAAGGATAAGAAGGGTAGTGACAATGTGATAACAAATCACTTGTCTAGACTGAAAGAATTGCTGAAACAGAAAAGGGAACAGAAATAGCAGAAATTTTTCCTGATGAACAACTATTTATGTTATCAGTACAAACACCCTGGTAAGCAGATATTGTAAACTACTTAGTTTGTGGAGTCATGCCTTTTGAATTCAGTTACAAGCAAAGGAGAAAATTGAGAACTGATTGCAGATTGTATATATGGGATGACCCACCATCAGATGTGTGAAGAGGAGCGTATATGATCATAAGGAGATGTGTCCCGTAAAACGTAACAAGGTGGTATTATAGAAAATGTCATGCATCACCATACGAAAAGACACTTCATAGAGCATAAGATAGCCCAAAAAATTCTCCAATCAGATTTTATCGACCTACTTATTCAAGATAATTTTGAATAGGTAAAACATCGTGGATGTTCATAGAGAATGGACAATATGGGTAGAAGAAATGAAATGCCCCGCAAGGAATTCCTTGTGGTGCAAATATTTACGTATGGAGAATAGACTTTATGGGGCATTTCCCATCATCATTTGGCAATATGTACATTCTCCTGGCTGTGGATTACGTATCCAAATGGGTGGAAGCAACAACTTGTCCTAAAAATGATGCCATCACAGTAATTGGGTTTATACAAAGAAACATTTTGAGCAGATTTGGAGCACCCAGAACAATCATTTGTGATGAGGGAAGCCATTTTGCAAATAAAGTTTTTGAAAAACTCATGAGCAGGTATGGAATCAAACATCTAATGGGATTGACTTATCACCCTTAATCAAATGGACAAGCTGAAATTTCCAATAGGGAGATCAAGAAAATTCTGGAGAAAACAGTTAATGCAAGCAGAAGCCGACCGTCTATAAACTAGATACGACGCGGGCCTATAGAATTGCTTACAAGACCTCTATATTGAACTTATTACGTAATCAGGAGACAAAAACCTTGTCATCTCCCTTAGAACTAGAATACAAAACTATGTGGGCCATCAAGAAACTGAATTGTGACTTTCAAGCTGCAAAGGAAAGAGATTACTCCAAAATGAACGAACCTAAGAAATGGTAAAATGTGCCTTATGACAACGCTAATCTGCTGTTAAAAGACCAAGAGGTGGCATGATCAAAAGATCTTAAGGAGAGAATTCAAAGCAGGAGAACAAGTTCTCTTATATAAATTTAGGCTAAAGTTATTTCCAGGTAAATTGAAGTCAAGATCGAGTGGTCCATACACAGTGGTAGCAAGTACACCCTTCTTGAGCACAAACATCAAGGTCGACCTGAAGTGAATTCAAAGTTAATGGCCATGACTAAAGCATTATCTGAGGAAGTACTAAGGAAGTAGAATTCAAATTTGAAAAGAGGGAAGAAAATTATTGAAACTGAAGACACTTTGCAGCTTGTGTCTAGCTAAGGACATTAACCGAAAGAAATTTTCGAGAGGCAACCCAAATGCACTTTATTTTTGTTCACTTGACGTATGTTGATTATTTTATTATTTTAAAGTTCTACTTTGATTCGTTAGAAGTTTTATTAGAAAAATTCGATTATTCATAAAATGTTTTGATTTTGGACATGAAAATGAACTGGAATCATAAGTTGTAAAGCATACCGCCTCAAACTAAAATGTGCGTAAATTAGCTACAAGGGGGAGTAATTCTATTTCCTTAAAATTTATCTTAGATAATAATGCAAGTTAAGGTTTGAAAAAGTTGATGATATTATAGTCTAATTACAAGGACAACTTTCAAGTGTTGAGTGCTTAATTGCTTTGATTAAGTATTTTGATGCTAATGATTGATGTTCATCATTGAATTGAATGAAATTCTATTGCTATAAATGTTTTCACAAGCCTGAATTGCATAATTGGACTAAATTGTATGTGATTAACCGAATTAGAAGGTAGTTTAAACCTCTAGACATTTAAGGAATCAAATCTTTGTCGCGACACTTAAAAATTAGGTCACGACATCTCTTACTGCAGCAAGATGAAAAGCTTGTCATGACCCTGATTTGCATGTTGCAACAAACTTTTAGGCACAATGTTGAAAAAGAATGTTGCAACATAAATAATTTGGGACTCAAATTGGAAAAAGCAATTTTATGTCGCGACACAAAGTTAGAATGTTGCAACAAAATCTCAAATTGAATAATTGAAAAGAATGTAGCATCATTTTTCTCAATGTTGCGACATACTTTTCTGACTACAAGGCAAATTTATGTCGTGATTAACATTTCTTCGCGACAAGAGTAACTGTAGACAACCCTAAATTTTGTCGCGACATGAATAATTTTTTTAATTGAAGAGTCATAAGATAAATTCCACAATTAAGTCTAAAGGTTATTGTTGTGACCTAACCATTAAATGTCACGATTAAACTTAAGAGGAAACATTCATTTATTGAACCATTAACTGAAGAGTGTTTCAAAACTGAAAGGCCACCTTCTTCCAATTTCTTCACATCATTCATACTCTCACCAAATCTTTGCTCTCTTCATCTCTTCATCTCTTCGACATCTCAAAACCTTAGAATTCAAAGACCCTAAACCCTAACCTCAGATCTCATCCATGGAAGAGACCCAAAACCTGGTTCCAAATCTCAGTGAAATGATAGCAGATTATGTAGCGGGACAAGTGGAGGTTCATTTGGAACCTCGCAGACAACTCATGGGCGTGTAACTAAGGGCATGAAAAGGAACAAAACCCACTGTAAAGGGAGAAAGGTAAATGCCCGAAAGTAAGTTGAAGAGTCCAAGACGATAAAGGTTTCATTTTAGGCGGTTTACTCATTCTAGGAAAAGAATTTGAGCTTACAAAGGTTTATCGGGAAAAGTGGGCTTGGTGTCTGCCTCTCCCTTTGCTGAAATAATAGAGAATAGAGGTTGGAGTTTGTTATGCAAGCACAAACCACCTGGGTTTGCTACAGTGGTCAGGAAGTTCTATGCAAACATGATAGATATGAAGAAAGACTCAGTTTTCGTCAGGGGAATATGGGTCCCCATAGGCCATGAAAGGATCAATGAGGTGCTCCAAATCAAAGATCGCAAGAATGGATCTAAGTACAAGAAACTGCTTAAAGAGCCCAACCATGAGAAGATTGTAAATTTCTTGATGGCCGGAAAGGGGAAATGGAGCTCAACAAAGAATAATTCCCACGAATCAATCAACAAAGGCTCCCTAACAGAAGAAGCTAAGGTGTGGTTTTATTTCATTGCTTCTATCATCATACCCACCAAGAATCTGAGCACACTAAGGGAACAGAAGCCATCATCCTATATGCCCTGTAAAAGGGATACAAGTTTGATGTTGGGAAGATAATTGAATCATCTATCAAGAGCTTCCAAAAATGTGAAGTGGACCCATCCCCATCCAAAGAATGATCACCAAGCTCTACATCTTGGCAAGAGTTAAAGGGATATGGGAAGAGGAAGAAACCTGTCCTAAGGTTTCTCCCTTGACACTGACAGGGGTGATCAAAGGCCCAAAAAGCATAAAGAGGAAGGAAATGGAAATTGTGGAAGTGGCGGAGGAGCATGAAAAGGAAGAAGAGGAGAAAGTAGGGATGGAACAAATCCCAGAGGAGAGCCAACTGCCAGTGGAGGATGAAATGCATAGCAGAAGAAGTCCATTGATTCATTCTCCTCTTAATGTAAGGGAAATTTTTTCTGAACCAGCAGAGTGTTCTAGGAGCAACCAAGGAAATGCAGAGATTATGGACATGCTGGTGTCAATGAAGAAGGGAATGGAGGAGAGAGAGAGAAAAGGTGGGAGCAGCAACAGAAGATCAAAGAGGAATTTCTAGAGGCTAATTTCAAAAGAAAAGAGCAACAATGGGAACAAATGCTCAAAAGTAAATACCTTCTACAATGAATAGCTGAAAAGGGATGAAGATGTGCTGATCTTTTAGAAAAGAGAGAGGAGAAGATGGAAGCCATCATGCTGCAAAAGGCAGAAGGGTTCAAATATCTTACAAAGAATAATTCAAGGAATTTGGAAAGATCATGGAGAAGAGAGACAAGGAGCTAGAGATGGATAATAACTACAGACAAAAATTATGGAATGATAGTCTGGATCAAGTGAATTCAAATTTAGTGAACATACATAATGTGATCACTGAACTTGAAGGATCCGTGAACAATCTGGCTCATAGGCAAGATCAATTGGTGGCCCTGGTGGAGTATACAAATGATTATTGCCTCTTTCAGAGAGAAGAACCACCAGCAAAAGAAAAGCCAGATATAAGTTCCCTCCATCTCTAGCTACCTTTAACCTTGAACCTCCAAAGCTGAAAACTTCCAAATCCTACAAAAGGAGAAGATAAACCCTTGTATTCTGTTTTCTCTCCAAACAAATTTGTAATAATTGCTCATCCTCTCTGTATTCAATGTCCAGCCATTCCTCTGAATAAAATAAACATTTTTGCAAAAAAAAAAAAAAATTCTTGTGTTCAATTGTGTGCTTGATTGATTTGTGTGTTTTGATTAATTTTCTTTGCTTCATATTTGACATTTACTTAGTTGAATAAAGAAGAAATCCAGCTACCAGGATTTATTTGCTGCAGCATGTTTGGGTGAAATGACTTGAGAACAATTGAAGTTGCCAGGCTGTTATGTTGAATGCATGATCAAAATGAGCTTCTATACTTGATTAAAACAACATAATTGCAAATTTCAAAGCCAAACAACTCACTGATAGATGCATTGTGGTAGTCTTAACTGAATTGGAAAAGAAAGTTGCAGTTTAGCCACAATGAAGTTTATAATAGTCAGATTTAGGAACATATATCAATAAGAAACACAAATAAGACTTTTGAGATCAAGGTAAATAGTAAGGTCGCGAAAACTTAAAAACAATGGTCAAATGGTCCTTAACAAATTGTGAAAGATTAGGAACATCTTCTGGTTGATTCACAAATAATCCAATGTCCTAGAACTTGTTAGATTATTAGTCAAAGAGAAACTTAGTAATGCTACTATCAGAAGTGATATAGGCTAATTTTTTGAAGTTTATCTTTCTAAGCCTACCCTCATAATATGCACAAGCATACACTCTAGTTCCAGAGTTGAGCCAAATTACCTAAATTCTTCATTGAACCATAAACTAGAAACCTCAAACCCATCCTTTATTCTGATCCTACATGTGAAGAACCCTTTATTGCCCAGATTTCTAGAAAAGAACCTCAAAATGCGAAAAGGACAAGATTGGGGGAATATTATTTTTATTTTAAAAGAAGAACAAGAATGAATGATGGAAAAAGAAAAGAGAACAAATGAAGGAAAGGAAAGGAATGCAAAGAAGAAGCCAAGGATTGGAAATTGTCAAATTGGAATAAGTTTTGTCTTGTTGCCTTCCTCTCTTGAACAATTAAATTCATAAGGGTGTTTCAACACCTACACTTAATGCCAACCGTATGGAGCTAACCCAAAGTTCTTAAGAGTGGTAGAAAGCCTAAAAAGACAAAACATTGCACTATTCCTAAAATCTTTGATACAGTGAAAAGCAAAAGAGCTTCCATCTAAAAGGGACTGACTTGATAAGAATGATAGTGAAAAGTAAAATTATCAAGATGAGAGTATGCAGTATGATACATCAAGATCAAGTTTAGGGGAAAAATTTTTTTTGTAACATCAGTAGAAAAGAAAAGGATGAAGGAAGAGACAATGATGCAAGAAGTGAAGCTTGGAATCTTGGTAATTGTTAGCCTAAATTCTCCCAGTATCCACCCAATTACCCAAGCCAAACTTTACAAGCCTAAAAGACTTAATTGATCTTGAAGTTTGTACTTACCTACATTAGTGGAGACTAATATGAAAAACAAACATATGGGACTTAAAATTATATACATTAACTGTGTCAGGCCCCAAAAGATTAGCTAATTTTGCCAAGGAGAAAGGGAATGAAGACTATCACACACTCACAAATCATGATGAATTGATTGAATTGTTTACATTCCAGAAATCATTAGTTTGTTTTGTGACAGTAATTGAAAATTTTTCCTAAGTCTGAATTGAAAACTAAATTGAAAACATGCTGCAACTAACTTCAATTCAAGAAGCTGATTAAAAAAGGATTGCAGTAGAAAGCAAAAAATGTTGTCCCTAAAATAAAGCCAACTATTAACATGTAATAAACAAATTCTTCTTTTCTACAGTTTCGGGGACAACCAAAACTTTAAGTCTGGGGGAATTTGATGAGTCTTAAATTCATCTATTTTTAATCCATTTTTCTAGCTTATTTTTAGTATATTCAGATATGTTTTAATGTCAAATTATGGATTATTCACCAACTTTGTATTTTGTGTTTTAATTCAAAAGGAGCAAAATTCCCAAAGAAGAAATGAGAGAAAAGAGTAATAGCAAAGAAGCCTATGTCGCTACAATGCCTACAATGGCTAAGGAAATTGCCACGCCAATATTTTACAAGTCAAGAACGTTAGAAAGGACTCAATAAAGAAGAAGAGCTCTCACACAACAAAAAGACAAATTTTTGTCGCTGGCTGCATAATGAGAAAAATATGACAAATCATCTAAGACTCCGCTTAAGACAAATCGGCCTTGTCAAGGAAGACCGAAGTAGAGCAAGACACAGGGTCGCGCAACGAGGTTGCACAGAGATGTGTGTGATTAGTGAATGATCGGGTCACAACAAAGCAATTATCGTTGCGACATACTTCAAAGCTGAAAAGAGGGTTTCGTTGTCGCGACCGAGATTTTAAGGTCGCAATACATAAATAAGCTTAACATAGATAAACAAGGTCACGACAGACTTTTCCATGTCGCGACAAAGATTCCAACACAAGGAAGAGAAGTCTTATCATGACAAAACAAAACAAGGTCGCGGCACAAAGATGAGCTGAAGGCAAAAGTCTTGTCGTGACATAAAAAACTTGGTCATGACAGGAAACTTCTACAACAACAAGAGACTATGTCGCAACAATAATATGAAGCTACAACAACAACCAATAGAAATGTTGTTGCGACATAAAAACCGGGTCGCGACACAAATTTAAAGAAGCTGCATAGAAACAATGTCACAACACAATTGTCAATGTCGCAACATAATTGTTCCAAAGAACACAGATCCGTCGACAGAGGGAAACTCGGTCGCGAGAATAAATATGCTGGAAGAAACAACAATGTCGCTGATAAATTACTCAAGATGTCGCACAGAGACTGGTGAATAAAGAATTAAAACTCGCCGCAGAATGTAATGCCCTTCTTGTGTCGTGACTCCAGAATTTAATCAGCTTAATTTTGAGGATTCACAATGTAACCTCGAATTTAGGCCTAAACTTTTGGGGTTTCTATAAATAGAAACAAATTATATCGTTACTCAAAACTTGTCGAATTAACTTTTGTATATAGATCAAATTTCTACTACTGTTACCAAAAGACTATCTAATTATATTCTATCATGAATCGGAATTTGAATTTGTCAAGAGGCAAGACAAGGTAGTATAGTATGGATTTCTCCCTCAACCAAAGATTTCATTGATTAGAGATTAATGTTTATTTCTGAAACATGTGTCTAACCAATTACTTGTAATCAGATTTTCTCTACAAGATCTGAGTATTTTTCTTTTCCAATACTTCATACCCATTTCTTATAACTGCAGATTTCTTGCTTCCCAAGACAGGGCCATTGCCATATTTCTACAAAACGAATGATGTCTCATCCTTGAGATCTTTAAGAGTTCCCTCTTTCCTTGATTAGATATAAGGTAACATAGGATCAAGATCATTCCTCAAGACCAAGGAGAAATCTCTAATTGATTAAATTGATAGATCTTTCAAACTTTTCAATTCTCAAACCAAGGAGTAAATTGATGATTTATCTAAGTAATCTTTAGAGCTCATTAGTTCTTCAAAATTATCTAACATACCCCTGGCAACACATCCATGCCTCGTGAATCTCCAACTCATGGTCACTTAGAGGGCCTCCCGAAATCGTGAGCCAACTAACAATCCTTAATCGGGTATAAGTTACTAATGTTGGGGAATAATTTACTTTATGGTCACACCATTCAATAAACTCAAAATTCTCAATTCAAGAAATCTTTCTAATCAGGCAAGAAAGACTATAACTAACATCATATCTTTTCCTTACGTATTAGGCCTCGAACACTCGAATCACAATGAATGATCGAAATACCGAGCAAGGAAATTTCCACAACCAGAATTTAATCAAAGAATAAATCCAAATTTTTCATTCAGACTTCATTAGATTCAAACAGTAATCGGAATTGATCTTCAACAATTTAGCTCAACTTCGAAAATTCTAAACAATTCCCTGTTTCAAGTCCAACAAACAAATTGAAATCTTACCTTAATCTAATCTATGAAGAAAAGAAAAATAAAAGAAATATATAATACAAAAATAGTCCCACCTCCGTATGCTGGTTTTTTCAATGATCGACCGCTCGCTTCCTCAATTGTTTATATTTATAGAGCCCCAGAAGTTTAGGCCTTAAATTCGAGGTTACATTATGAATCCCCAAAATTCGGCTCGATTGCATTTTCGTCACTACCTGAAATTTCGCTGCTACGCACCCACTTTGCTGCGGTGTCTCTCACAGAAGATGCGAGCGTCCGTCAGCAACATTATTTGCTTCCTTCCTTCAAAGATATTTATTCTATCACGATTAAAGCTCTCCGTCACTACATCTCCTTGTGTGTTTAATGGAATGCTTATATTGCGAAGACACAATTGTAAGTTACATATCATGTATAAAGTACTTCTTCCAAATTTGTAATGACCTGTTTTTTATGTCGCGACAATGATTTCGTTGGTTCTGAAGTAGCTTCATTATTGTCATGGCGATAGTCTCTTGTTGTTGTAGAAGCTCACACGCATTATTTTTAAGTGTCGACAAGACTTTTGCCTTTAGCTCATCTTTGTGCCGCGACCTAGTTTTGTTTTGTCATGACAAGACTTCTCTTCCTTGTGTTGGAATCTTTGTCGCGACATGGAAAAGTATGTCGACTACAGATACATGTTGCTTATTTTATGCATCGCGACCTTAATTCTCCGTCACACAACTAAAACCTCTTTTCACCGCTTGAAGTGATGTCAGAACATCAGATTCTTTGTTGTGACCAGTCAATAATTAATCACACATCTCCTGTCGCAACCTCGTTTATCAGTCACGACCTGAGTGTCTTCTTCCTTTAGTGTCGCGACATACATCTCTTTGTTGCGGCAGAATTCTTTCTTTGAAGCTCTTTTTCTGTCCCAACAGTTTTTTCATGTTGTAATAATCAATGTCGCGACATAGAGGATTCTGTCACGACAGAGATTTTGCCTTCTATTGACAATCTGCTGAAAATCTTGTCGCACATAAATCTTTTCTCGCCTTTTAGCTTATTTTGTCATATTTTTTTCTATTGTCTGTCATACGTCGTTTCGTCATGACAGAGCTCTTTCTCTTTATCACCCTTGTGCATGGTTATTAGAGATATTGTAGTGACAGATTTCTTACCATTTTCTAGCGCTTGTCGCTATTAATAATAAAGCTTCTTTGTCATGGATAGACCGTCATATTGCTCTTTTTTTTTCCTTTCTTACTGGAATTTGCTCATTTTTGAATTAAATCCTGTAAAACACAAAGTTGGAATAATCCATAATTTGACATTAAAATAGATATGAATATACTAAAAATAAGCCAGAAAAATGGATTAAAAATAGATGAGTTTAAGACTCATCAGGCATTCGACAATCCAAATGGCAACACAAGCCATTCATATAAACCCTCTCATGTCTTGAATGATGTTTTGCATCGATCACTTTCTTTAATACGGATTTGGTGATAACCACTATAAAGATCAAGTTTGGAGAAAATTTTGGACCCGACAAGCAAATTAATCATATCATCAATCCTTGCGATAGGAAATCGATAAGGAATGGTGATTCTATTCAAAGCTTTGCAATCAATGCACATTCTCCATCCTCCATCTTTCTTTTCTACCAAAGAGGTCGAACTAGCATAGGGCTTTTGCTCTTTCTAATAAAGCCTTTCTCTAACAAATCATTAACCTGTCCTTGTAGAATCTCATGTTCAATGGGACTTAATCGATAATGTGCTTGGTTTGGAAGAGAAGCATCAAGTATAAGATCAATATTATGTTGAAGATCACGCAAAGGAGGCAAGGTAGTAGGCAGTTCATCTGGAAATAAAGCTCCAAAGTCATCTAAGAAGGATTGTACCTCTTTCGGAATTGACACCATTGGTTTGTGTGCTTCATGAGAATCCAAGGTAAGGAGTTTTATAAAGAATGAGCACAGTGGCTACCAATGCTCTTGTGTTGTTAATATTATGATGCATTGGAAATCGTAGAAGATGAGAGGGGATGCAAGATTTTTTCTTGCCATCTTTGTAGAATGTATAAGTATTTCAAAGCAATTGTGAACCATAATGAACATCATATTGCCAAGATTGACCAAGAAGAAGCTTTGTGGCAGTCATGTAGATTACATCACAAAGGACTGTATCTTCAAAGTTTGGAAAAGAGAAAGTCACAAGACATTGATGAGTGATGTGTTGAGAAGAAGAACTATTAATCCAGCTAACTTTATAAGGAGTAGGATGAGGTGTGACTAGCAGCTCCAATTTTTCGACCACATTAGAAGCAATGTAATTATCAACACTACCACTATCCATGATTATATCACATACCTTTCCTCCAATCAAACATTTAGACCGGAAGATATTATGCCACTGGGAAAAGCAAGGTTGAGTAAGCATCAAAGAACATATCATCTTCAGAAAGTGTTCACCATATGCCTCATAAATATCATCTGATTCATCATTATCACCATTGTCTTCTTGAGGTTGCTTTTCAGTTGTTGAGATCATCACTGATTTAAGACCATTAAACTTACGACAATCACTATAGGTATGGCCGAGTTGTTGACATATGTTGCACATTTCTCCTCTTGGTTTGGAGTAGGGATTTGAGGGTTTGTTTTGTGGTGGGAACAATGAAATGGTCTTATTAGTGAAACGATTATAGGTATTAGTTGTTTAAGAGAGGTGGAAAAAAGTTGAGGTGAGGTTGATTTAATTTATGGAGGGGTGGACAGAATAGGAGAATTATGTTGTGGGGGTGGGGAATTGGTGAAATTAGTGAAGTTGGAGTGTATTGGAAAGGGAGAATGTGGGTAAGGTTCTTGGTATGTAGGATTGAGATTGGACGAATAAGGAGAAGTACGGTGGTAGGAACTGTTGTATGAGAGATTTTTTGAGCGAAAATTGTTCTGGAAGCGGACAGGATGGCGAGGTGGTGGTGCTTTAGAATAACGAAGAACACGACGTTTAACTGTGAGAGCTTGTTGAATTGCTTCCGCCATAGTAAATGCCGAAATATTCATCCCATATTGAATCAACCTATTCAATCCTTCTGTGAACCTTGACACCAATTTCTCCTTGATCTGGCTGGGTTGATTACTAGCACCAAATTGTATGAATCAACATAGTCCTCCGCTAACATCTCACCTTGTTGACAACTTTGAAGTTTTGCAAAGTTGAAAACTGGAAGGGCATAGAAAATTTCGCCATTAAAAATTCTGTTCTGAACTCCAATAAAATTTGAATATCGGCCTTTAATTTTATACTGGCATACGTATAATGGATTCATGTCCCGATTTGAGATGTTTATCCTCTATCCATATATTTTCTTATGCATCTTCAATTGTATTATCATCATCACT
This sequence comes from Tetrastigma voinierianum, assembly GCA_016808115.1. Lineage (NCBI taxonomy): Eukaryota > Viridiplantae > Streptophyta > Magnoliopsida > Vitales > Vitaceae > Tetrastigma > Tetrastigma voinierianum. Next base: position 871,669 of record JAEQBH010001943.1, on the reverse strand, counting down.
GTCAATATGAAAAACTGAAAGCTTCTTTTGTGGAAAATTGAGATAACTTTCATGAAAAACTGAGGCTAGATAGTGTGCCCTCCACATCTACTTGGTCCTCTTTCTCAGAAATTTTCAGCAACAATCTGAGAATTATGAGCTCAATGTTTCGGTTTGGAGAGTGTGGTACAGACTGGAGACAGTAAACAATGGGGATATCTGGACCTTTTCTTCTGTGACCTTTTTCTTTTTCTTTTTTCATTTTTTTTCCAATTTGTACATCATAGATGTGTCTATATGGTTGACATTACTAATGACACTGCTACCAACATGGAGCTTTTTTTTTTTTTTTTTTTTTTGTGATTGCCTACTGTCACAGATACAAAGGTATAATGTTAGTTCCAGCACTCATTATAATTTTGATATGCACAGAGGCTTTGTCTTCGGGTCATTCCCAACTCCATCAACCCATCTTTTGAATTCAGTCACAACTTGTAGCTTGGTGATGTTTCATATAAGTGAATCCAAGTGTAAAATGATCTAAGATGTTGTGTCATGTTTTTATGGTTGTCTACAGCTTTAAAGAAGTTGACATGTGATAATATCCTCAAAAGATACGTTTTTATGATGCAATAATTTTTTAAGTTTGTAAGTGATGTCATGGATGAACACTCACCTTGAAAGGGACAAAGGATTTAAGATATGAAAGATAAATCTCGAAACATTTACATATATGCTACTTGTACGAGGAAAATGAAATGAATAATATAAATCTAATTTTAAATGATGCATATATAATTAATTTCAAATTAATAACTTGGTATATACTTTTCCCTTTTTATATATTAAAATATTCAAAATATCGGATTATCATGAGGCACACCTTTTTCTCTTTGATAGCAATTGACTTTGTTTTGTACAAGCCAAAGTCATCATTCAAAAGGGGCTTATAAGTCCGGATAAGCATCCAAAAGTGATAAGCATCTTAGAGGGGTGGGTCAAATTTATCGCACCCATGTTTGAATAATTATTTTTTAAACTAGTTTTTCATTTTTAACTTAATAAAAATTATTTTTTGAAAATTTATTTTCTAAAAACTATCAGCCTTTTTTTTTTTGAAAGGATATAATTTATTGATTCATGTTAGGAATACATTAGCAGAAGATTGACGCAACACAGAAACATAAATGCTAAAACCTTAACAAGATGACACAACATCTCGGTTAAAGAATAAATAAACGCTCACAAATACCAACATACGGCTCACGGTCTACACAACGATAATCCAAAATCGCTTATCACATACTTATTCAAGATCAAAGATAATGATCAACACGATTGATAAAGACGCCGCGACTAAATCTCGCCAATTACATCGCAAACACAAACCTACAAAAACCAACATTTCACAATCAAGAACGCCGTAACACGTTGGCAATAAAAACACACCGCAACAAGTCATGGCTAAAAACACTTCAACAAGCCGATGACTATGTTATCAAAACCTCATCTAGAGGCACCTTATCGGGTACAGAAATCTACAAACAAAAGAGAGAAAAAGTGAGATATGATCAGAAACTCAAGAAGGACAAAGAGGGATCGAGAGAAGCAGAGAAGAGGAGGGGGGCGGCGTGGCCTCCCCTAGGGTGATTAAAAAATAATGAAATACTTTGATCTTTAGTATTATTAATAAAGCAATTACCAAATACCACTGAACATACAAGACATTTCATACTCTTTAATCGCAAAAAATAGGATATAGTGTAATTTCTATTCTAAATAAGCATTTAACATGGCAAAACAGTTTACTGTCCATTAGCTACAATACATTAGAATGTTATATTTGTTAGATGTGATATGATATTATAATTCATTCAGTTATAATCCTTTTTTTTTTTTTTTGCTATACTTGATTTATTTGAGGAACGTAATTATGAAAATTGTGGAAAATGTTTATAGTGTCTGTCACTCGATGTCATCAATGATGACATGCATATGTCATACAAAAGCATGCAAAAATGCTAGATTGCACTTAAAAAAAAAAATTTGGTTTTTCTTATTACACTAATATAATATTAGTAAATTTGTATCATATTCAACTCACTAGAAAACTTTGATATATTTTTTTTGATATCTATTCAACGTAATTAGGCGGTAACTTGGATGGTTTAACCTAACTTAACAAAAGTCTAATCCGATGTTTGGATGAGTTTGAGCACTGCTTTTTTATAATTTGGGTTGAGTTTTTGTTCAATTTTATTAACCCAATTTAATTCTCAAGGTTTTGAGCCAATGGTCTGTGTAATCGACTGAATTACACACACACACACATACTATTATATATATATATATATATATATATATATATATATATATATATATATGCATGTGTGTGTGTGACACATGCTTTTATAATTGTATTAATTATTGTCTTTACAATTTCTCAAAGCAAAGCTAAAGAAGCATAATTCAAATAGAATTAAAACAATTAAAGTAAATTTCTAAATTCTCAACGTATGTCATATAAAAAGCACTCTCCATATGCTCTATAGTAGTGTTAATCAACGTACTAGATTAGACTAGGTACTTCAGCGACTTTCCTTTAAATACTTTATATCGAGTTTCTCTACGTTTTCTTTTCGATTTCTAGGTTTTGGGTTTCTGGAACAACATTCAGTCCCGTCATTGATTATTTCAGTAGCATTATTTTATTGAATTGCTTTTTCATTTGTATTAAAGAGAATGATATATTTTTTATATTTTCATCATTTTTTATGTGTTTTGTTTATGATTTTTGAGAGAAAAACAACGAAATTTTTTGTTTTTGAAGGATTCGAAAATTTTTGCTATGAAGCTTACAAGTATTTGAATTTAGAATCAAAATAAATATATCTGAAAATATTAAGCTTAGGCTACCTACCATCACTACTATTCAAAACTATGGATTGCGCTTTCTTCAAGGTAAAGCATTTGAAATATTTTTCCCTTTTTTATATTTCATTAAATTAATCATATTGTAATTCATCTAGAGTTGTCAAAGAGTTTTGTAATTTAGTAAACTTTTTAACTCAACCTAAGCCGATTAACCCGACAATGTAAAATCAGCTCGAACTTAACCCGAGTTCCATAATTTCAGTTCATGTTGAGCTTGGGTTGAGTTCATCGGGTTGAAAGTTGGGTTGGGTTGTATTTGAGTTAATGTATTTCATGTTTGGGTTTGGCTCGGATCCTAACTTGGCCATGGCTGTGTTCTCAATCGCAATACATCATAGCTTTTCCCTATGCCTGTGAGAGTTTTAACATTTTTATTGAAAAAGAAAAATAATTTTGCTAACAAATTAAATAAAGACATCGATAAAACATAGATAATTATCAACGAGGCATATAGTTATTTAAGCTGATAAGAGATAATCTGTTAGCTGAACCCACCACACTTTATAATTACGCTGCATGAGAATTTTGATTTACTCTAAGAGATTGACGACATATTTGATGTTCTGATTACACGTATCACCCAAGAATTCATCTACATAAATAAACGTCGTAAGAAGACAATGAAAACAAATGTCATATCGAAGAGACACAACCACGCAACAAAGACATTAACAACCACCTACCTGCGCCGCTAACGACGCGAGTCGGAAGTTCGAATTAACCCCAGCTCTCGAAGCCGAGTCGTTAATATTTCGAAATGGCGCCCGAGCTCGAGTCGAGCTTACCTCGAGCCGAGCCTCGACTCCGACTCTAACATTTTTTATAATGAGTTCGAGCTCGAGTCGAGCTTACTCGAGTCGAGTTTTGACCGAGTTTTGATCGAGCTCGAGTCCAGTAGCCCGCTTTGTAGTTGTCTCTGCCATTAGCACTCTAATTATATATCCAACTTTAGGAGAATCGGTAAGAGAGCCATATATATATATATATATATATATTTATCACGTTTTATAATACTAACTTATTAATATAATTTATAGAATAATATCCTATTCTTCATATATTCTTTAAAGAAAATTAATTATTTTTTAAAATAAATATATTTATAATTAAATAAATAATAAAAATGTATAATTGTTTAAGAATAAACAAAATAGAGATATATATTATTTTATGACATCCTTTAAAGTAAAGATATCAAATTTAAAAATAAAACTTTTAAAATTTTATATAAATATTTTCGAGTTTCTCATGAGAGCTGAGTCGAGTTACGAAATGGGTTTCGACTGACTGGCACATTTCGGTCAGCCTGAAATGAGGTCGAGCTCACTGAAATGAGTTTTGATCGAGCTTCGACTAATGAGTTCGAAAGAATACAGCCACTTCGCTCCTGGCAGCACCCCTACACCTACCACAACAAGACGAAGATAATTACACGCCGCAACAAGTTGGCGACAAAATCACAAAAAAAACCAAATGAAAAACCATATCTATATATCTGTGTGAATAAACAATGTTAAAAATGTCGGGATATATCGTCGATATATCGGATGTCAGTTCTCATCAATATAATAAATGCAACTGATTATCGCTTGTGTTAAAAATCGATAAAAAATTGATATTATCTCCTATATATCATCATTGGACCGATTTATCGCCGATTGTTTTAAAAAATCGGACACGTGGCTTTATCGATACAACTAACTTTTATAGTTTGAATGCCTCAAAAAACGCCCCCAAAGCCCCCAATCATAAATAGCATTTAATCTAAATCGTTTATTATTTGATACTAACACGCCCCAACCAACTTTTTGGTATATGATCTAGCTATCATAAATGTCTTTGAAAAAATAATTTAAACTCAAATTTCTTGTTATATGAATTTTTTTTTATTACTAAGTACTTTGATTTGCTATATGAATTTAAAAAATCATAAATAATTTATTTCACGTTATTAAATGTATTTGGATAATAAGATGAAGTATTAACATAATTTTTGATAATATCCATTATTAAAATAAATTAATATCTAATATCAAAATATTATCAGTATAACTATCAAATTTTAGAAATTAAATCTCAAATAAAATATTTTATATAAATCATAAAAATAATTTAATTTGTATTAACTAAGATATGGCATATGGCCTTTAAGAATCTCCACAATCACAATCTTGCACTGGTAGCAAAGCAGGGATGGAGGATGCTGTCCCGACCCCAATCATCGACTGCAAGAATATTAGAAGCAAAATACTACCCTACGTTGATAGATGCGAAGATAGGGGCCAACCCAAGTTATATATGTCGAAGCTTTCACGGGGACTCTTCGATTAATAAGGGAGGGTTCAAGGAGGCTTATTGGTTCAATGAAATTAATCGGGATTTGGACTAACCCGTGGCTCCCTCACCCCAAGCTCCGCATGTTCAGACCCCCCTAGGCAGGAACTTGAATCAGCCAAGGTGCACTCTCTCATCACGATGGGAGATAGAGCTTGGGACACTGAAATTTTGCAGGACCTTTTTCTAGAGATAGATAGGAAGTTAATAGAGGAAATCCCTTTAGGGCTAAGGGAGGAAGATGATAGCTGGTGGTGGTACTGGCACATGGACAGGAAGGAGGAATACTCAGTAAAGAGTAGCTACAAACATCTACATATCCAATGGAGGGGGGAGGAAGGAGATAAGGAAGTCGGTTCGAGCTCTATTTGGTGACTCTTGGAGCCAGGAAAAATAAAAAACCTTCTCTGGCGCACAGGTACGGGTTTGATCCCTACAATGGTCTCGCTCCATCATCGACATGCAATTCCCACAAACACTTGCCCATGCTGCCATGAAGAGCCCGAAACGCCTTATCACGCTCTGGTGTAGTGTAGAGTGACTCAATCAGTTTGGAGGCAGATTTCGAGATGGTCGGCGAGAGACTCTAACTCATCCTTCATTGAATGGTGGAAGTAGCGTATGAGAAGCTGTCGAAGAGGGACCTTCAGTTACATGCCAACGTCTGCTGGGAATTATGGTATAATCGAAATCTATTAGTATGGAAGGGTACAAGAATGGGTGATGCATAGCTTGTTCACAAAGGTGACAAGAGACCGCAGTGAGGATCGATCCATCGCATCGGATACCATCTGAATCGCAAATGTCGTCTACACCTTCCTGCAATTGGAACCCACCGGAAATTGGCTTCATAAAGTGCAATATAGATGGAGCACTGTTCAAGGAGTGTGGTTTGGTAGGGATGAGTAATGTAATCCGAAATCACATGGGTGCATTTGTGGTTGCTAGGGCTGAACGCACCAGGGGACCACTTTACGCACTATTAGTGGAGGCCTTCTGCTGTAGAGCAGCTCTAAGGTGGTTAAAACAGAGGGGCATGCAAAGAGTGCAAATTGAATCTGATTGTCAAGTGCTCGTCGACACCATTAACGACCCCTATGGTTACATATCCACTGTCGGGTTAATAATTTTATATTGTAAGGAGTTGATGACGAACATCCCTAAATGTTCTTTAGTGTTTGTCAAGCGCTTAGCGAACCCGATGGCTCACTTGTTTGCTCGAGCAATGGGTTCTATGCTCGAGATAGGAGAATGAGATTTATCCCCTCTGAAGTTGCTTAGGATTGTCTTACTTTTTGTTATGACTAAAAAAAGACAACCCTTTTCTTTGTCAAAAAAAAAAAAAAAAAAGGACAAAATATGTTTTATTCAAATTAATTTTATTTTTATAATAAATAAATATAAATATATTTTAAACAAAATTTTTTAAAACTAAAATAATATCATTCATTATACTTATCAAAATTACTTTTAATATTTATATTCTTAGTCAATATTTTTCTAAAGAAATTTAAGTATTGATTTAAATTTTCAATAATTTTTATTTTATCGATATAAAAATGCTGGCGATATATCTTTAAAATTAAAATGCGTATGTCCAGCGAAACGAGATATTTTATCCTTGCAAATAACCACTTTATTGAGAACAAAATGAAATAAAAAGATGAAAAAAATGCAGTCATGTGATTTCAGGCAAAAAAAAATCACCCATCCTAGCTTAAGGAAAGAGGCTACTAGAAAAAAGTTGAAAGAAAAAGGAGGCAAGGGTTTGGACTCTTAACCATTTGAGTTAGGTCTTAATAGCAAAATTTTGATATATTTAATTATTTGTAAGCAGGTCAAATTTACTATAAAAGTAATAAATAGTAAATAAATAATTTATTTAATTATATTTCTTAAAATTTTAATTTAGAACATTTACGAGAGGTTTACAAATTAGTATTTAAAAATTATCATTAATATAGTAAATAATAAAAATGAAAATTAAAGCTAAAAAATTGGATACTTCTTTACCCTTAAATTGTCTTTTGCAATGGGGTTTGTGAAAGTGTTAAAAACAATGGAATGTGCTGTTTTTTAAAGTGAGAAAAAAGTAATTAAAGTGTGTGATGCATTTTCCTCACAGAAACACAAATTAAAATTTATGGTGATATTTTTTGTTTTTTTAAACATTTTTTTAAATACAGTGAAAATTTAAATCTATTTATGAAAAATGAGATATTAATTTTTTCTCTCTTCAAAATTTTAAAATTATAATTAATTTTTTAAAGATATAGTGTATGTATATTCTATAAAGATCGTTACTATATTATTTTAAATATAAGTTATTACTATATTTGTTTTTTAAAGACATAAATAAATATTTTTAAAGACATAAGTAAATTAATATGCTATAAAGCTAAACCATGGGAGACTAAAAGTATTAATAATTAATAATTAATATTTAATCCATAAAAGATCTAAGTTAGGGTGATGCTGTTAATGCACTAAGTTGACTTTTATTTATTTATTTGAAAAGAGAAATTTCATTTGATTTAGAAGAACAAGACACATAACATCCCCAAACCATCAAACCAAAAGTCTTCAAAAATATTAGAAGATGACACAATATCCGAGTTAATAGCAATAATAAACGGTTCAAAGCCTACACAATTAGTAATTTTAATACAATACCTAAGATACAAAATTTGATGAAGCATGTTGGCAAACATGAATTTGATATGACATATTTGTCTGATCGAAATAGCTCTACCGTCTTAGATTTTTGTGTAAAATGACGAGCAGATCAACTATTTTCACGATACTTACAATAAACGCGTAACAAATTAGTTACAAAAAAAAAAAGAAAAGGAAAATCGAAGGAAAATTTAGATCGAGTGGACAAATGATGAGAGGAGTGGTTTCAGGTCAAAGAAGGCCAAAAAAACTCACTCTCCTTTCTAACGAGGATAAAAAGAAAGAACATAAGAAACTAGGGTTTCATTAAGTTGACTTATTGATGACGAACAAACAAAGAAGAATGTGAAGCAAAAATTACGGGGTGAGAATGGAGGAAAGATGACAAGGTTTTGGGGTTGTCAATTTCAAGTTATATTATTCTCTAAAAAAAAATGAATTCTGAACAAAGAAAAGAACTTAGCATTTTAAAGGCAACAACAAGACAAAAAAACTAAAAACAGACGTAAAAGGAAAAGAGAAACATAAACTAGGACTCTAAAAAATAACTAAGAGATAAAATCAACAAAATAAACGGATAATTCTTGTTTAGAGTTTGGATGTAGCCAAACTAGTTAGGGGATGTCCTACATCAATCCCCCCTTCCAGAGAAAAACTCGTCCTCAAGTTGTTTGCACAAAACATGATCGCGGTAGCTTCAGGAAACTTGAATATTTCCTGCACATTGAAGACGTTTGAGATGTTCTAGTACAAAGGAAGGTCAATAACATAGGCATTGTCACTAACATTCTTCAACACTTTGAAAGGACCATACTTTTTCATTTTTGTCTTATTATAAGTACCCATTGGAAAGCGCTCTTTCCAAAGATGAATCATGACTAATTCGCCCTCTTTAAACTCCTTGAAACGCCTATGCTTATTTGCAGCTTCTTTATATTTGGCTTTAGATTCTATAAGTTTTTTCCTCACTTCATTATGAATTTGAGAAGCTTTAGCCACCATATCATCTGCTTTCATACTAGAACCTCGAAGCTTTGGAAGAACAACCAGATCAAGAACATGATTGGTATGGTGACAAATATAAGGTGTTATACCGTAAGCGATTCCTTTGAAGTGTTGTAAGCAACAAACTCCATCTGAAGCGGAGACTATCCCACTGTTTTTCCTTGTCACCAATCTTAGCGCGAATCAAATTACTCAATGAAAGATTGACAAACTCTGTTTTTCCATCGGTTTGAGGATGAGAAGTAGTGCTAAATTGTAAGGTAGTCCCCAAATGCATCCAAAGAGATTTCCATAAGTAGGTCAAGAACTTTGTATCCCAATCAGAAGTTATCGATTTGGGAACCCCATGTAGACGAACCACCTCTTTGAAGAACAAATAAGCCACGTTGGAAGCATCGGTTATCTTTTTGCAAGCCACAAAATGAGCCATCTTTGACTAATGATCAACCACCACCATGAAAAAATCATTACCCTTTTGAGTTCACAGTAAGATTAAAATAAAATCCATGCTCACATTAACCTAAGAAGCGTTTAGAATGGGAAAACGGAGTGTAGAGACCCGTATTCTGAATAGCACCTTTAGACCGTTGGCAAATTATATACTTCTAAACATATTTATGAACATCACGTTTCAAAGTAGGCCAATAATATATTTCCTCCACAAGTGCAATGGTTTTATCTCGACCAAAGTGGCCTCCAATTCCTCCTCCATGTAATTCACGAATAAGGTGAAGGAGCAAAGAACCTTGAGGAATACAAACTCGATTGCCTTTAAAAAAAAAACCATCTTGAAAGAGGAAGTCATATGTACCATGAGCAAGAGAGCGACATTTTTCCCACATTGTCTTGAAATCCTCATCTTTCCCATAAAGATCTTTGACATAATCAAAAGCCAAACACTCATTTCGTATGGTGACAAGTAAATGAGCCCGTTTACTTAGTGCATCTGCAACTTGATTTAGCTTCCCACTCTTATGCTTGATCGAAAGGTGTATTTGTTGATAGTAGACAACCAGCAGTCATGCATCCGATTCACCTTAGTCAAAGTATGCAAGTATTTCAAAGCGTGATTATCCGTGTTGACGATAAACGAACAATGAACAAGGTAAGTATGCCACTGTTTTAACGCTTGAAAGAGCAATCAACTCTAGCTCATAAGTGGAATATTTTTTTCTAGCATTAGAATTCTTCTCACTGTAGTAAGCAATTGGATGACTATCTTGAGACAAAACAACATCGATGCCAATAACAAAAGCATCACAATCAATCTCAAATGTTTTGTCAAAGTCAAGCATTGCAAGAACTGGAGCACTACACAGCTTCACTTTATGTTTTGTCAAAGTCAAGCATTGCAAGAACTAGAGCACTACATAGCTTCACTTTAAGAGTATTAAAACTCTTATGTGCTTCTTCAGTCCATATAAATTTCTCATTCTTTAAACAATCCGTAAGACCAGCAACAATAGTGCTAAAATTCCACACGAAGCGTGGATAGAAAGATGCCAATCCATGAAAACTCCTTACTTCTCGAGTGCAAGTAGGAGTAGGCCATTCTAAAATTGCTTTTACGTTAGAATCGTCCACCCGAATGCCTTTGTCTGACACAATATAACCCAAGAAGACAACCTTGTTGAAGAGAAATGTACACTTCTTTAAATTCACATAAAGAGCATTATGAGCAATCACCTTAAACACCTTTGAAAGATGCAAAAGATGTTCATTTCCACTAAGACTAAAAATTAAAATGTCGTCAAAATAAACAAAAACGAACTGACTAAAGACAGGTTGTAAAACCTGGTTCATGAGGCACATGAACATGCTAGGGGCATTCGACAATCCAAATGGTAGCACAAGCCATTCACATAAACCTTCTCGTGTCTTGAATGATGTTTTCCGTTCATTACCTTCTTTAATACGGATTTGGTGATAACCACTACGAAGATCAAGTTTGGTGAAAATTTTGGACTTGACAAGCAAATCAATCATATCATCAATCCTTAGGATAGGAAATCGATAAGGAATGGTGATTCTATTCAAAACTTTGCAATCAATGCACATTCTCCATCCTCCATTTTTCTTTTCTACCAAAAAGGTAGAACTAGCATATGGGCTTTTGCTCTTTCTAATAGAGCCTTTCTCTAACAAATCATTAACTTGTCCTTGTAGAATCTCATGTTCAATGGGACTTAACCGATAATGTGCTCGGTTTGGAAGAGAAGCACTAAGTATAAGATCAATATTATGTTGAAGATCACGCAAAGGAGGCAAGGTAGTAGGCAATTCATTTGGAAATAAAGCACCAAAGTCATCTAATAAGGATTGTACCTATTTCAGAATGGATACCATTGGTTTGTGTGCTTCATGAGAACCCAAGGTATGAGTTTTGTGTAAAGAATGAGCAATAGTGGCTACCAATGCTCTTGTGTTGTCATCACTATGATGCATTGGAATTGTCGAAGAGTGAGAGGGATGCAAGACTTTCTTTTCTTACCATCTTTGTAGAATGTGTAAGTATTCTCAAAGCAATTGTGAACTGTACGAACATCATATTGCCAAGATTGACCAAGAAGAAGCTTTGTGGCAGTCATGTAGATTACATCACAAAGGACTGCATCTTCAAAGTTTGGAAAAAGTCCTGAATGTTGATGAGTGATGTGTTGAGAAGAAGAAGAACTATTAATCCGGCTAACTTTATATGAGTAGGATGTAAATTCTTAGATGTGACTAGCGACTCAATTTTTCGACCACATTAGAAGTAATGTAATTATCAACACTACCACTATCCATGATTATATCACATACCTTTCCTCCAATCAAACATTTTAGGTAGATATTATGCCCTTTGGGAAAGTAGTAAGGTTGAGTAAGCATCAAGGACGTATGTTCAGTGTTCACCATATGCCTCATAAATATCATTTGATTCATCATTATCACCATTGTCTTCTTGAGGTTGCTCTTCAGTTGTTGGAGGATCATCACTAATAAGACCATTAAACTTACGACAATCACTAGAGGTATGGCCAAGTTGTTGACATCTGTTGCACCTTTCTCCTCTTGGTTTGGCGTAGGAATTTGGGGGTTTGTTTTGTGGCGGGAATGATGAAGTGGTCTTATTAGTGAAACGATTATAGGTATTGGTTGTTTGGCGAGGTGGTGGGAAAGTTGGAGGTGAGGTTGATTTAATTTCTGGAGGGGTGGACATAATAGGAGAATTATGTTGTGGGGGTGAGGAATTGGTGAAATTAGTGAAGTTGGAGTGTATTGGAAAGGGAGAATGTGGGTAAGGTTCTTGGGATGTAGGATTGAGATTGGATGAATAAGGAGAAGTGCGGTGGTAGGAACTGTTGTATGAGACATTTGTTGAGCGAAAATTGTTCCGGAAGCGGACAGGTTGGCGAGGTGGTGGTGCTCTAGAATAGCGAAGAACTTGACGTTCAACTGTGAGAGCTTTGTTAAATTGCTTCCGCCATAGTAAATGCCGAAATATTCATTCCATATTGAATCAACCTATTCAATCCTTCTGTGAACCTTAATACCAATTTCTCCTTCGATTCATTAAGTTGATTACGAGCAACTAAATTGTAGAACTCTGAAACATAGTCCTCCACTAACATCGCACCCTGTTGACAACTTTGAAGTTTTCAAAGTTGAAAACTCGAAGGGCATAGAAAATCCGCTGCCATGAAAGTTGTTCTTGAAACTCTCATGAAAATTTGGAATATCGGCCTTCAGTTTATACTCTGGCAAGGCGCCATACGGACTTTGCCCCGATTTGAGACGTTTATCCTCTATCCATATATTTTCTTATGCATCTTCAATTGTATTATCATCATTACTGTCAATATGAAAAACTGAAGGCTTCTTTTGTGGAAAATTGAGATAACTTTCATGTTGCTTCTTCCTCCCCAATTCTTGTAACACCTCATTGTTAATAGCAGCATTATGAACAAAAGAAGTCTTATTGATATTACGTATTGGAAGAGCAGTTTTTGTTGCTGACAACTTGTCGTTTTTCCCATTTGTATCGATGATCTTGGCTAAATTGCTTTTGATATCCTGCATATCCTCTTGTGTTTTTTTATGCTTCTTGTCAAATTTCATCATCAATTCCTCTGATAAAGCCACAAGCTTGGTATCAATCAATTCCATAGAAGCATCTCCCATGTTGGGTGTTGGTGGAAACGCAGGTGAAAGAACAAATTCTAGATAAAGATCTAAAAAAACTAGTTTCCGATAAGGTTTTGGGTGAGAATGGAGAAAAGATGAGAAGGTTTTGGGGTTACAAATTTCAAGTTTTATTCTTCTCTAAAAAAATGAATTCTGAAAAAAGAAAAGAATTAGGCCTTTTATCAAATTCTAAAAAATAACAAGACAAAAAGATAAAAAGAGGCGTAAAAGAGAAAGAGAAACATAATCTGGGGCTCTAAAAAATAACTAAGAGATAAAAACAGCAAAATAAACTAATAATTCTTGTTTAGAGTTTGGATGTAGCCAAACTGGTTAGGGGATGTCCTACATCACTTATGAAAGATAGTTTTAAGAGAAATTTTGGGAAACATAATGTAAGTACATACATTTAATGCAAAAATTATTATATTTAAGTACATATATAATTTATTATATATATCAATTATTTAAATTCTTAGGAGTAATTCAATTGGTTTAGTGTTAGGTTTTTTCTCAAATAATCATCAATTTGAGTTTTTTTTAGGGTTATTGAAGGTTTATCCGACTATCAATTTGAGGGTCTCATGAGATTAGCCAAGGTGTGTGCAAGTTGATCCACACCCATGGTTATAAAATTAATCAATTATTTAAAATCAAGATAAGTTACTAGCTTTATTGGAGAAGTTATTTCGATATTCAAGAAAATTATGAAAGGATCAAAATATCACAAGTCCAAACCCGAGTGAAGACTATTCAAGTCTAGATTTTGTGTTACAGATTATTTACATGAACCAATATAGCTAGGTACTCTCTTCATATTGAACCAAGTTTTTGCTTCTTTAATTCATTTTATGTATTAAATTTGTTTTTTATTAGATCTCAAGTATTCTCAATTGAATTTTAGCTAAATGTTTTAAATTATATTTTATAAAATACCAATAATTCTAATAATAATGAAAAGATAGGTCTTTGTTTGATTTTTGGTCAACCAACCAAGGGGAAGACCGCCCGGTTAAGAATAACTCTCTTTTGACTTTTCTCAACCGAGAGAACTGATCTAAGGTTCAAAACATTTTCTCTCCTCCAATTAAGATCTAATGGGTCATCCCCTTTTAATACTCGGATAGCTAACAATTTTATCGACCAAAAATTAAATAGAATTCAAATAAAAATTTTTAAAATTTAAACATAAAATTTAAACTATATGTATTTTCAATTATTTCTCAAGCTATATATATATATATATATATATATATATATATATATATAATTAGTTTAAGATCTTTTTAGAGATCTCATATCCAATACTTTGCGAAAAAAAAATTAATCGTGTTTTCAACTTCACAAATAAAGGGTATTTAGAGAAATAACTATTTAAAATAATGAAAATGTGAGTGCCCTTAAAGGCTTGATTTAAGTGGCGAACTCGAATCCCTTTTAAGAATACAATACTATAATCATATATGAAGATAGAATTAATAATGTATAGGAGAACTAAGCTATAAGTTCATATTTTAATTTATTTGAAAAATTATGAATAAAAGATCTAAAATCAAGCCCATATCTCCTCATTTAAAAAATATTTAATAAAAAATAAAACTTAAATTCATAAAAAGTACATCATATATAAGTATTACTTTTATGAATCTTGGTACTATTTATTAAAACTAGGTGCTATAGTCCTTAATAATACCTAAGGTTCATAAAGATAGTACATTATGGTTCCTAATAGTATATAAGGTTCACAAAGATAGTACTTAAATGGGATGCATTATTTATCAATTTAATTTTTATTTTTTATCAAATATTTTTAAAATTAGTTCTCATATTCATAAATTTTCAAATAAATTAAAAGAATGTCATAACTTAGTTCTCCCTCGATTATAACCTATATTTTGTTATTTTTTTTTCTGAATAGCGAGACAAAACAAAACCCTATCCACCGAAAAAACTGAATGTAATGGGGGTGTGTTTTCATTTTAAGGCTTTTAGCACACTTGAAAACCCGAAGGGAATAGAAAATCCGCTGCCACATCTGAGCCCCAGCCCTAGGCCGGGCTGATTCGGCTGAAAATGAGGGCAGCAGAGGTCTACTCCAGGGTGGCGCTGGATGTCGGAATAGCGGGTGCTGGGGCTGTCACCCTAGCTACTCGTTTATTCCCAAAAATATGCCTTTCTTATCAATTCCTCAAGCTTTTCATTAAACAAATTACAGATTCAGAAGATCTTTCACAGCCAAGAACAGAGAAAATTTACTGATATGAACACTCTACCTATCACATCTCTGATTATCCGGTTCTCAAAG
Organism: Tetrastigma voinierianum; assembly: GCA_016808115.1. Lineage (NCBI taxonomy): Eukaryota > Viridiplantae > Streptophyta > Magnoliopsida > Vitales > Vitaceae > Tetrastigma > Tetrastigma voinierianum. The sequence continues at coordinate 856,269 of JAEQBH010001943.1, read as the reverse complement.
TGCCCTGTCATGGTTGGTGTATCTTTCTGGATCAATGCAAAGGTTTCATTCCATGATTTTACTTAATTATTAAAGTTTTTTTTTCCCAAAAAGAAAAAGAAAAGAAACACAATCACTTAAAGAAGGTGGGGAAAAGATTTGCTGACAGTTAGCAGTTCTCATCTTTTAATGAAAATTTTTCATGAACAAAGATCATTCATTCTACATCATCTTTTTTGACATTTTTAATTGGGTAGTAAATTGATGCCATTTTTGTCAAAGAAACAGAAAGAAAGAGAAACGCTTAGTTTATATATATTATCAAAAAGATGTACAGTAGAAACAGAGTACTGCTCAGAAGGCCCAACTCAAAAACCCATTGTCTTCTTACTAAAAACAGAAACAAAAACAAACCCTTGAGAAAGAACTCTCTTATCAAAAACTAAATAGTTTCAGTGGAAGAAGGGGCCGGGAAGAAATCAAACAAGTGTTGATCAGAAGACCCATCAGACTCAGAGGGAGTAGAAAAAGTGGTGGAATTCTGAGCAGAGGTTGGTGGTTGTCTTCGCTGTAAATCGCCAGTTGGGTGGAGTGGGAACAGAGCCAGCGTCTCTGGATTACAGTCAATGCTTGAGCTGTTAATCAACCCCTCGTTATTACCGCCCGCCTGCATCATAATTTCGTATCCGCCACAGTCACCGCCACCGCCACCGCCATGTTGTTTCGTCTTCTCGATTCGCTCTGTCCTCGGCCTCCTCTTTATGCCACCGGGCAAAAGCACCTTGGGGTACTGCGGGTAAAATCCCAGGTCGCTCTGTGATACGTAATATGGCGCGCAAACAACTAGAAAGCCAAGCATTTTTATAAGCCATTGCGGAGTTAAAATATTATATAAAAGCTCAGCAAGAGAGATAAGAAGAATGAACCAGTTGCAATCATAACTGGATGATAATAGGGAAAGGAATGAGAGTATTGATGATGCGAATGGAACTGAGAAATTCAGAAACTAGAATCCAGAAATGAGAAAATCACTTGGAAAGGGACATGCCATGACAGAAATGATAAAAAAAAAAAATGATACAAGAGAAGATCTGCCTTTGATTTAAAAAGCGGAAAAGGGTACTCTTATCATTTTCTTTTGGGTGGAAGTGGAAACAGAAAAGAAGATTTTATATCGGAGAAAGAAACACCTAGAAACTCAAAAGAAAGAAAATAGTATTGGAAAAAAGTGGCTTTTAAATGCAGCCCAAATGCATGCAGGACATCTTGGAAACATTACAACAATGGATGGATTATGAACAAGAATTGAAAACGCAAACTCCGAAATCCAGAAGAAATTGAGAATGAGAAATGGAGATAAAGATAAGCTTACCATTTGGGCACGGAGGAGTGAAGAGAGGGGAAGTCTTGTGAAGATAGCGGTTCACATAAGCCATATTCTCCTGCTTCTGCTTCTGCCTTTGCCTAGCCTTGTGATTCTGAAACCAGTAAAACACGTTCTTCCCTTCGATATGTCCGTAGGCCTTCAGCCGGCCGGTTATCTGCTGTATCTGTTCGGCGCTCGGCGTCCTTATCCCTTGCATGTACAAGCTCTCCAGCATGCTTATCTGCTCCTTCGTCGGATTCCACCGAGAGCTCGCCGGAGTCCCACCACCGACATTATCACCCTCCATTTTCTCCGACCAAGGAAGCTAAACTACAAACTCCTCCGAGATTAATTTTTTATCGGCTTCCTTTTCTTTTTGCATGGCTTTTGTACTACATAATTATATAGAGACGGAGAGAGAGAGAGAGTCAAAGAACTTGACATGCGTCTTGTTTTTGGTGCTGAACATCTCTGAAAACATGGCGGGTAGCGGCTGAGAGAAAGGGCCGGGCTCACCTTCGTCCGAAATGCAGTAGACTTGAAAAGACTATCTTACCCCTCCACATTTGTCCGGGTATTTGTATTGGGAATGACAGAGGAGAGGTTGACTGAAGTAAAGAAGGTTACGGGACCTTACTCTGTACAAGCAAAGGAAGGGTAAAATGGTAAAAAAAAAAATAGCGGAAAAAGACAGGCGGTTGGGTTGTAAGGTGTAGGTAAGGGCTCGGCTTTGGGAATTGAAGTACGCAGAAGAAGAAGTTGAAACGTCTGGGATTTGCTGGACTTTACGCCTAGAGCTCAACCTCCCCCCTCCCTCCTTTGTCTCTTTTGCCCATCCCAATCACATTTTTTTCATTTCAATTCTAAAAAAAAATATTACAAAAGATAAAAAATCATAAAATGTACTAAACTACCTATAAATATATTAATTACCAATTAAAAAAAGGGTTCCAAAATCCCAATCCAAGACAATGATATGCAAATGCAGCACATCCGACCATTATCCAAATCCAATCAGTCTAGCCAAGGCAGCCACGCGCTGATGTCAATTGACAATTAGGCTCGAAAAACTCGAGACGGGGGGATAGGTGGTACGGTAAGGCGGATATCCACGCGTCGAAAAAAGGAGGCGAGTTAATAGAAAGTAGTTAGGTGCGCCGTATTCAGGTGCCGCCACCTTTCAGCGCCGCCTCGTGAAGCTCGATCTCCACTACGCAATTAGCTATTTTGTTTTTTTTCCCCTCACGAATTCCTTGCTGATTGGCTGATCTTCCTACTTCGTTTTTTCCCTCCTTCCGCCATTATGAGAACGAGTTTTAAAATTATCTTTTTTGTGCCATCTACTGATTTTTGTATGGCTAGTAATTGAAATTTTGAAAGCGTATTGGGATTATCACTTTGATTATTTTTATCTATGGGAAATTAACTTAATTACTTAAACTCATTTATTAAATAAGGATTTTTAAAATGTCACAGTGAGGCGTATGCATAATCCGTTGGACAATATTTCTTGGCTGGGCATAGAATTTTAGTGTCTTTTTGTTTACAATTTTTTAAATTTGTTATTTATTTTTGTAAATAAAAAGAATAAGAAAAAACATAAACAACACTTTAATTCTTTTCTTCTTTTTTTAAATATATAAATACCACAAAAAACACAAAATTTTAAAAATAATAACTGTCTTTAGATGATATCAAAATAATATTCTTATGTTTTTAAAAATTATTTTAAAAAATATGTACCAAATCAACCCTTAAATTTTGGGGACGATGTAGGAGGACTAGAGGATGAATAGGAGGGTGTGGGCCGCAAATCTCCAACGCCCTTTGAGAAGCTAGTGAGTTGTGGATAAATCTTGAAACTGATATTGTGAAGGTTGAATCCTCAGTAAGGAGTATAGGCCGTAAGCTTATTGACAAAGCTCTTATGGTCTTTTCTTCATTTCTGGTATTTTGGACAAGTCTCCAAATTTCTAAGAGTTTTGTGGAAGAAGCGGATAAAGTCTTCCATTTCATTATCCTTATCTTGGCAAAAATTTGAATCGTTGTCATTTTTACCCCCAAAAATATCCCATCCTTGGATTTGGAGTCTAGTGTTAAAGTAAATTATTTATTTTTAAAAGAAAAAAATTATTTGAATAGCGTTCTTTTCAAAAAAAATCATCAAACTAATATTTTACATGTTTTGAAACGACAATGATGTTTTAAAAATTATCTTAAAATCCTATTCAACAAATACAATTTAAAAAAATTAACCTTAAAAGTTAAAACAATAATTGATAAATACGGTTTTAAAATTAACCTTATAACTATTAGGAGTGGGAATTGTTCGGTTAACTGGACCATGACATAAAATAAAAATGATCATCCGTTTTTGGTTTTTTTATTTATATAAACAAAAAACCCAATCATTAATATAGTTAATTAAATCTTCGATTAACCATTTGTTCGATTAATTATATATCAGTTTTACGATTAACCATAATTAAAAAACAAATTTATAATTTCATAATTATATATTAAAGTTCAAGTTATAATAATTATTATAAATACAATAAAAAAATGAAAAGAAAAAAAAAATGAAAAGAAAAAAAAAATACAATCTATTCATTTACAATCATATGAACTTGTACATTTATAATAAATCTATAAATAATATATCAAACAAATGTGATTAGATAATTTAATCACAATTATTTTAATCAATCATATGTTTTAACAACTTCAATATTAAAAGAAACCAATTCAAATAATTCAAATAAATCATAACCTATATTTTTTGGTTTTGAGGAAAAAAGTAAAAGCAAAAGGATAAAACTGGGAAAATCACAAGTTACACAAATACGGAAACCTATTATATATATATATATATATATATATATATATATATATATATATATATATATTCACATTCTTTATATATATATTATATTATTTTTTTATTGGTTAACCAGAACTGAGATTTGTGTGAAAAAAAAAACAAAAATCGAAACGCTTGATTTGATTAACCTATTTTCGGTTTAATTTTTCGATCAGTTCAATTTCTCAGGTTTTTTTACTCACTCCAACTAACCACAATTAATGAATGGATGTCGTTTTCAATACATACAGATTCAAGTATCTCTTGTGTATATATTCCTATGACATATGGTATTTGATGATTCAGATTTGCCGTTTCGATAATATGATTCAATACGTAGTTTTCTTCTACAAATCACAACCTTACACTTATTATGTTTAGGGTACATAAATTTCGTCTTGGATTTTCTTATATTATTGAAACTTTTTTTTTCTTATTATCGTCTTAGATATCCTTTTATATCTGATTGCTCGTAAAAGATGTTTTTTGTTTTTCAACTAAGTCTTCTAAAGAGTTCTAAGGTACCAAACTAATTTGTTTACATTATTGAGAATATGAATTAACGTAAACTTTCTAATTGAGCCTATTTCAAAAAACATAGTTCATTCTTCATGGTCTTTTACTTGCCTCCATGAAGTGCAAAACCTTCTTTGTGCAATTCAATGAAGAAAAAGGTTTTATGCTTTTATGGGGTTGTTGTTTATGAGAGGGACACTATTTGCTTGACTTAGGAATTAGGATTATAAAGGGTACTCTCAAGGCCTATTTGGGTCATATTTTTTAAAATTGTTTTTGTTATAGAAAACAAGAATAACAAGGAGAATATGTTTGATTTATAATTTCCTTTTGTTTTGAAAAACACGAAGGATATTAAATTTAGAGAATAAAAACAATTTTCACAAAACGTCATAATGTTATTTTTTGTGTTTTAAAAAACTGTTCTCAAAAATAATTTTCCAAAATAGGATCCAAAGAGGCCCTTTGGCTTTAGGAAGTGTATACCTTTGCTTTAAATTCTCTTTGGATCTATGGTCATAAAAGTGTAGGACTTTCCTTTAACATTATTTTGGGTTATGAACTTATGAGTTTTAAGAAATGACGACCAACCTTAAAACTTTTCTTTTAAGCCTTTGGGTTTAAGTGGTTCTAAGACCTTAAAAAGTACATAACCTTCCTTTTAACTTTCCAAAAGTGTAGTGCTTTATAGCCTTAAGATGTACACATTGGTAATTAAATCCTATATCTGTGTTAGTTGTCAAATGGGCAAGATTCATAAACCATCTTTTAAATGTGAGAATAAAATGTCACACTTTCCTCTTGTGACTCCGAGGACTTGCCTTTTAGTTTAAAATCAAAATTTTTAAATCTATTGGATTTCTATAAAGGATTATTTCATATTCAAAAGGCTTAGTCCATTAAAAAGTAAAATAATTTCTTTTACATATTCCTTTTAAAAATTTCATAATATGACAAAAAATTATTTTGATTGAAGAATTGAAATCTTGTATGAGACGCTTATTTTTTTACTTAATGCTAAATAAAATTTTTATTTAGCTGAATGATGAATAAGGCTTAATAGTATTAAGTATTAAATCGTTTGTTTTTTTTAATATTGTATTTCTATTAAGTATTAAGTGATTTTTTTTTTAAAGAAGAATAATTTTATTGATTCAAACTAGTAATATATTCGATAAAAACACTCAATCAAATTGGCTAAAAACTCTAGAGGATGACGCAACATCTAGGTTAATAGCACAATGAAACCTAAAACCTACACATTTAATAATAGAATACATATGACTCTATAGGTTAATAATAGCACAATGAAACCTAAAACCTACACATTTAATAATAGAATACATATGACGACCATAATTTGATTTGATGTCTATACCTAATCGAATTTGTTTTGCCGTTCAAATCACCTTCATATAAGAAAGCGTCGCAACGACGAAAACCAAACCGTTGTTCTAAGAAGACATGAACCACACGTCACACAAGACGATGACAAAAACACACTGCACAAGATGACAACAAAAACAAGAAAAATAAAAAATAAAAATCTAGATTTTTGTGGAAAAACCAATTTATTGAGAAAGAAAAATGGTAGAAATAGATGTAGATGAGTGATTTTAGGTCAAGAATGACCAAAAAATCACCCCTCATTATTTAAGGAAAGAGGGCTAGAAAGAACAAAACAAGAGAAAGTGAGATGGAACTATTGATTTTTTCAAGTTGTTTGTTTTTTATATGCTTAAAATCAACATCTTACATATATTAACAAAAATAATTTAGGGTAGTACAAACATTGTTTGTGTAATGATGATATGACTTTATTATTAGAAATATTTGGTTATTTTTTCAAAGAATATAAATATTTGGTTAAAAGATATCAAATAACTCAAAATTTGTAAAGCTAACCATTTCTACATTTTTTCTTGAAGAATGACTCATAATAGATAAAAATGTCATTTTCCATTTCATGTATTTACATATATATTTGAAAAGAAAAGTTATTTTTACAAGAAAACGATGAGGATATTTTTGTCAAAATGAGATAAAATGTTAATGAAAGATTAGATTTTCAAAATTTAATTTTCAAAAGGTATTTTAATCAAATTATCCTTATTATTATGATAAAATAAAATAAAATATTTTTATAATATATGTATAACATATTGATATATTTACAAAAAAAATGAGTAAATAAAATTATTATGATAAATAATTTATTATTATCATTCTTACAAAAAATAATTATTTCATATAGCAAAATAAAATATATAAAATTAATAATAATTTAAAAAATAATAGATTGACTTTTCAAAAAAAATTTTTTTGATGAAACCAAAATTAATTTTGTGTTTTTAAATATTTTGAAATATTACGTGTAGATTTTAAAAGATTTTGTATCAATGTTTTAAAAACTAGATCAAAAAAGTTATTGGTTCATAGTTTAAGGGTCGAACCTATGGTTAAACTAGATTAAATTGGGACTGGAAAGGTCACCAGTTGATGGTCTGATCGATCAAACCAGTCGGTTTGGTTCGGGTTCTTAAAACACTATTTTGTACAAATTATAAAATATGGTTTTTCTATTTAGAAGAAAATTTCAAAAATTCAAACATAAATTATGCAAAAATGAAAAAATAAATGGTTTAAAGCTCGAAGGCAATTTGCTTTCAGAAAAAAAAAAAGCCAAAAAACACAAGCATCCCCTTAGTATGACAATAAAGGTAAATTTAGCTTTGTATTTTTGTTGATCACATTAAAAATTATGGAACTGAGGTGAATGTTTCATATCTTGGTAGCTGAGCAAAATAAAGTGGCCAAATATAAAAATCATCATTTCATTGAAACAAAATTGACTATGTTATTTCTTGTAAATTTGCCTTATTCTCTTTGAGTTTATTTTTTTCTCATTTTTATTTTTACATTATTTATTTGATTAAAGTCCTTAGTTATAAACTTTAAATTAAAATAACATTGGGACTATTATGATTGTTAATGCTTTCGCTCATTAAGGCACTTAAAGAACTTGAATTTGTTAAGAAAACACAACCTTGTGTATTATATAAGGATGCCTTCCCTGTAGGTCTTCACATGAAACTACCATTTTATGTTAATTAATTTTTAAAGCTTGTTTGTTAGCAAAGGTATTGCTCTAGTATGTAAAGTAGAGTGTTAAATTATTATATTGTTATATTTATTTAGTATTTTCCTAGGATTATAATTTGTATTTTTCTAGGGTTATATAGCCTAGCCTATATAAGGCCTCTTCTTGTACTTGTAATTTATAGTTTTTTAATATAAAGACTAAAGTATTTCTTCATGGTATCATTCATGGTATCGGGCGGGTTCTACGATTTTTTTTTCGGCTAGCTACCAGCGGTCTAGGCGTGCGCCTTTGTATAGTTTTTTTTTCAGTGAACACCACCATTTGTCACTGTACAATTTGTTTTTTTTTTCGACAAAAACCACAGTTGATCCTATTGCCCGTGCTCGTGCTCGTTGCCCGCTGATCCGCACCCGTTGACTTTGCCACATCATCCCGTTGACTTTGCCACGTCAGCAGTTGATCGTTGATCGAAAATTTGACGGTGCATTACGACTATTTTGGCGTTCGACTCCATTTTAACATGTTTTGATTCGAATTTGATATACCCGGTGATGAGATTTCTCGTCCAATTCATGTTATTTTTAATTAAGATAATTTTGCCCAATGGTCTCAAGCCATGCGTAGTTATCTCAATAACCGCAAGTTGTGGCTTTATGTCTCTGGTGACCGTCCTATTCCAGAACAAGTGGACAAAGAAATTGATTCTGCTTATGCCATTCGGATTAAGGATTGGGAAAGTGCTAATCATTAGATCATCACTTGGTTTCGTGATACATCTATTCCATCCATTGTTGATGAGTTTGACAACATTGATATTGCCAAAGAAGTTTGGGACTTACTAGTTACTCGGTATGTTGGATCGATTGGTGCTCACAACTTCAAGCTCACACGCGAACTTTATCAAATTCGTCAGGAACCAGGTGAGCGGATCTTGTATATCCTGGCCCGGTGAAATCTATTTGTGATCAATTAGTACATCGAACCGAGTTCTCTCGATTCTCGATACCAAATTGGTTTATGTTCACCGTGAACAAGGACGATTGTTTTAGTTTTTAATGGGGCTTCGTGATGAGTTTGAATTAGCTAGAAGTCATATTCTCCATCAGGATCCTTTACCAACAGTCTCACAAGCTATTCATAAGTTAGTTGATAATGAGACCCATCTTCAGAATAAACCCATCTCATTATCCAGACCATGATAATGAGACCCAGTGCTCTGATTTGTAAATGTAAAAGTACAGTTTTGTAATTGTAAATGGGACTCTGTAAATGTATATGATATTTTGAATTATTATAAGTGTGGGCCCATGGCCGCAGTGCAGGATTGACTTTGAAAAAAGAGAAAAATCGGGTAAAGGGTCCCAGTGTTTGGTCTCGCGTCCGGAAACCGGTTCGGATCATGTCGGGTCGGACAGGTTCGAGCGTGACAAGTGGTATCAGAGCCTAGGTTTAGGCGTTTCTGGATAAGTCTCAGATTAAGGATGTACCTACATAGTAATGTGTTGGTTTAATGCGGATGTCCTTGTCCTGTATATCGACTAGAATGAATAAGTACCAATCCAGCTTTGAAAGATTAAGACAGGAGATGTAGTTCTGATGGAGCTTTGATGGCTTAAGTGAGAGTCACGCTCCAGCTTCTGTAAAAGACATGAAAAGAAAGGATCTGATATAGAACATGCACATGCTAGAGTATGAATTTCGAGGACGAAATTCTTATAAGGAGGGGAGAATTGTAACACCCCAAAATATACCCTAGTAGTTTTCGGACTTGTTTAGGGTATTTTGTAAGCATAATTTAAATGTTTCGTGAGTTAAATACGAAACATGGAAACGAGAGACCCGGAAATTTACAAGATTTAAGGATAAAATTGTAAATTGTCCAAAAAGGGGCCTAAAAGATATGAATTGATGAGTTTGAGGCCAAAATGAAATAAAGGAAAGTTTATTTATAAATAGAATGAGTTATGGGCTTAAAAGCAAATAAAGAAAAGAACCCAAAAATGGGTTTTATTTAAAGGCCAAACATGGCCCCAACAAACCCTTAGGATAAGTGAAGACCAAATTTGGTCTCCAAAGAGGGAGAAGCCAAGTAGAGAGGAGAGAAGAGAAAGGAGAGAAGAGAGAAGAAGAGGAAGAGTAAGAGGAAGAAGAAGAGAATCCAAAGCAGAAGCCAAGGTATGAAACTAACCTTGATTATGGATTACATGAGATTATGTATGAATTTAAGTGCTTGGTTGGTTGGTAGCTTGTCCCCAAACTTGGGGTTTTGCTAGGGTTTCATCTTAACCCAAAAATTATGGAAAGTAAGGTGGGTAGAACCCCATATGGCACAAGATAGTTATGGAATCCTTCATTTGAGGATGGATTCATGGTTAATGGAGAGTAATTGAGTTAGGGTTTAGAACAAACCCTAACTAATCATCATGTTTGGTTTGTATATGGTTCATAACCCATATTAGAATGATTTTGGAGGACTTCATGAAAGAAGTTTGAAGAAAGATATGTAATTGAAAAGATAGATTGAATAGAAAAGAGATTCAAAGTGATTTAGGAAATGATTTTGATGTGTGTTTGAAGTATAGAGTTGAATGGGGTAGCAAAGTATGGAAAAATGTGAGAAAAACACACATTCTGGGCATTTTCGAGTGAAGTGTACCGGTACACCCTGAGCCTATACCGGTACACTTTGGGTTCTGGTCGTTTTGGCCAACGTGTACCGGTACACGTTAGAGGTGTACCGGTACACCCTGTTATGTTTTCCTAGTTTCGACCAGTTTTCGTATTTTGATCATAACTTACTCATTTTTGATCCGATTTGAGTGATTCAAGTTTCTAGTTAAAATAGACTTCAAGGAGAATAAAACATATAGAAATAGGAATCGTCAAATTCTGACTCTAAATGGTCCTAAAATTCACTTAAAGTGGGGCCGTATGCAGAAGCGATCCTGCATCCGTTTGAGCGTAGAGTAATTAAAGTTGTTTCGGACGTATCTTGAGTTCCGGTACTCCAAATTGGGTGATTCCAGTTGGGGAATGGAACCCTTAGCAAGCTTTTTTTTTTTTGAGGGAGGAGTACAAAGAACCAGTGTCAAATATGGAGACAAGGCACTGGAAAATGAATATTACAAACTGTCCCTCGGGTAAAATCGGTAAACCGACTAGTTGGCATGAAAATGCCATAACTTGAGTTTGGATGATTCAATTGGAATGATTCCAATTTCTAAGAAAAGTGGATGCATTGAGGAACAAGAATACATGACTGATGTGTGAATACATTAGTATTCCTGTATAAGTATCTGAAATGCCATATGGAATAGGCATGAAACCTGAATAGGATATGAAACATGTAAACGAATTGAAACATGAACATGAAATGACAATATGTCATGAAAACATAATGTAGCTAGAACACCCTATTATGAATGGTAAGTTATTGAACTCATATAATTGTAAAGCGACCTAAGACCCGGTTATTGAATGACATATCTCTGTAGTGCCCGGCACATTAGTCTTCGGTACTCGATTAACGTGGCACTCGGCCGTGCCCGGCACATTAGTACTTTGGTACTCACGGTCAAGATGCGTGGCACTCTCTGATCGTGCTTCGGCACATTAGTACTTCGGTACTCTCTGATTAGTGCGATGACACTCTTTGTCAGTGCTTCGGCACTCCTTATTCCATTTTTGTGGACAATAGTTCTAGTTTTTGAACATAAACAGTGGTGTTTTGTGGAATTCTGGAAGATTATTCCAGTTTTTGCACAAGAAGAAAAAAAAAAAAGTTTTAATTAAGCTCTTTAAATTGTGAAATATATATAAACAACAGGTTTATATATTTTGGTAGTTGGAGAGTCAAGCTATTGCATCTTAGGAGTAGCAGGCTTTGTAAAGGCTATTGGAAGATTTTGAAAAAAAAAAATATATTGAGGAAATTTTTTCTGAGGTTTTACAGTATGTAAAACAGGAAGAAAAAAAAAGAGAGAGAAATAATAATTTTCTAAGGTTCTACTGGAAAGTTTGAAAAAAAAAAAAAAAATTGGTCTTATAGTAGGTGGAACAAATAGGAAAAAAAAAAAAAAAACGTGCAGGAGGAAGCTAGAAGGGCTACTACCCATTTTCTAATTTTGGGTAGCGATATAGCAGGTTGTATCGCGACAGGCGGTCTGAGGCGCGCCAGGGCCTCGACATGGCGGCTGCGCCACTAAGTGCGCGGCCCGGCGCTGCGACCGCGACCTGGCCCGTTTATGATATGGCGTAATAGCGTAGCGACCGCAGCATCGTAGTGCTCGCGACATGGGTTTTGTATCGCGACACAATTTTTGTGTCGCTATAGGGGCAGCGTGCCGCAGCCCAGCGACGCGACTACGTGACCGGCGGTATTGTGGCTGACCTGTGGCGTGACGAGCAGCGTCGCGAGCAGCAGGCTATAGCGGGAAATGGGGTGGCGCGACCCGATGGGCCTAGCCATTCGGCTCTGAGGGCCAAAATGGGCGAGCTAGTTGGCCACATTTTCAGGCCAGCTTTTGACCAGCCCGGCAGTGATGCGAGAAATTTCTTGGGCTAAAGCGGAATACAGACCAAATTTTAAAATGCTAAAACTTGTAATTTATCTAATTTTGTCATTCTTCAAATAAAAAAAACAAAACACAAGTGTTTAATAATAGTTAATGCATAAATGATGGAGCTTAGACAATATAATAATATTTAAAATCTTAAATAAACATAAATAATACTAAACATCATTATAAATTTATAACCAAATAACTAGTAACTATTAAGCAACTAACTCTGAAATACCCAATAATTAGAATTAATGAAAGTACCAACCACAATCAAGTTCCAAAGTTTCACTGATAAAATGAAACATCAAATCATAAACATGTCAATTGTAATAAGCAAAACTAATAAACATGCTCATATTCAAAGTACTAAAAAAAATAAAGTAAATAAATGATATCTTAAAAACCTTCTACAAATCAAAGTTTCAAATGAAATCCACTATGCTTAATCTTCATCTTCGTGTATGATTTACTATAGGATTTAAAAAATCCCAATAAGTCATATATATATATATATATATATATATATATATATATATATATATATATATATATCATTTTTAAGAAGATTAATAATAAAAAAATAAAAAAATTTAGACCAATCGGGCGGCCGACTAAACCCGGATAGGCTACGGGCCAATTAAGGCAGACCAATAGGCCCACCGTTTTTATTCGGGCTGCTAATTTCATGGTCGACCCTACAAAATGTCAGACGATTAAGTGCGAGACTGAACCGACAACATTCAGCTCTATCTGGGCGCGGTAGCGCATGACACGGCGTTAATGCTTGTATTTGTATTTGTTTCTTTAATATCTTGTGACTTGGATCTTGGGTGTGCGCACTGTGCACACGACCCAATTTTGACACAGTGCCCTATTTAGGGTAACTGTTTGGATCATTGTTCATGGACACTGTTTATGAACACTGTTTGTGTATGATTTGATATATGAGATGTTTATCTTGCATTATCTATGAATGCATTGACGTTGTGTATGAAGGTTGTTTTTCGCCGGGTATGTGAGGGCAGAGTGTGGTTCGAGCTGCACGCCCACGAGGAGATGCCCGGTCGGCTTCGACTTGCCATTTGACATGTGTAGATGGCTAGTTGCGGGAGAGGACGTAGAGGTCGTCCATGAGGTGCTAGTCAGGCACCACCGGCACGACCGGCGGGGCCTTTGCTAGGCGGGTGGGAGTTCTGGTTGCTACCTTTACGAGGCTAAGGGTTGGGAATGAGGAGAGTGCAAGTCACCTCCAGAGATTCAGGTCCCATCATCCTCCTACGTTCATAAGGGGAGGAGATTCGATGGTGGCGGACCATTGATTTATTTAGGTGGAGAAGCTGTGGAGCGATGGAATTACCTCCGTCTGACCGGGATCAGACCCAGTGCATTCCATCTAAGGGGCGAGGCCCAGTGTGGTGGAGCTGGGCGAGACCTCTAGGGACCTAGAGGCGGTGACATCGAGGAGTTCCATAGCAGGTTGTTCATGGGCAAGTATTTTAGGCCAGCTGTGGGTGTCGCGAAGGCTCGAAGTTCCTAGAGGTAGACGGGAATATGGCTTGTGATGGAGTAAGTGACCGGGTTCCACGAGTTAGCTGCTGCGGACCCGATTATGTGGCCCGCAGGACCTTCGAGTCGGGAGGATTTGAGATGGGTGAGATTGTCCATTCGGGGCAGGATTGTAGGACTCCACCTACAAGACATAGACTCTATGGTTGGGACGACCATGACCATAGAGAGAGAGATAAAGGATGCACGGAGCACTCGAGATGTAGGGGCTAGTGGAAAGAGGAAGGAGAGTCAGTCTTCTTCCAGTTCAGGAAAGAAGCAGAGGGCTTCTAGTTCGTGGTTTCAGGCGTGGTTCGAGTTTACCCGGTCAAAGGCAGGCGAGATGGTGTGCTACCATTGCCCGGCGGCCGGATATATGAGGGGAGGATTGCCCTCGGAGACGGGGATCGGGGTTTCGGGACAGGCGCGGTCCGGAGTTAGCGGTGGGACGGGAGGCGGTCTGGTTATTCTCCCGCCCTAGGTATGGGTCAGGGGAGTCAGTATCAGTCTCAGGGAGCTTCACGGGCACCTCCTGTTACACAGGCAAGCCAAAGAGGCCAGGTCATGGGCCGAGGCAGAGGACGAGGCCCATAGGCAGGGACGTCAGGGGTTCAGGGGCATGTCTACGCCGTCACATCATCGGCTGAGCCCGTAGAGCAGCCAGTCATACAATGTACGTTTTTGCTATCTCGCCTATGGGTAAGAGTGTTATTTGATTCTAGTGCTTCGCATTCATTCATTGCCACATCAGTTGTGATAGAGTTGGGCTTAGAGGTTGAGGCCTTTAAGGAGCTCTTGTATGTGAGTTCTCCCTTAGGGATTAGGGCGAGGATAGGGATGATATGTCGACGTTGCAAGCTAGAGATCTAGGGGATTCTACTCACAGTGGATTTGAGGGTCATGGACTTGTCAGAGTTCGATGTCATCCTTGGGATGGATTGGTTGACGGCATACAAAGTCGTCATCGATTGTGGCGTAGGGTTACGGCACACACGGGGCGGTCTCGAGTTACGTTTGAGGGGACGAGCATGATATTTTTGCCCAGACCAGTTATGCAGTTCGTAATGTCATGACGAGTTGGCGGGTTGTCTAAAGCCGCCTGTGGAGGCGGTGGGAAGCGGGACTTAGATCTACCTCGAGTAGTCTGCGAGTATGAGGATGTTTTTTCGGATGAGCTACCGGGATTGCCTCCTCAGAGGGTTGTAGACTTCTGTATCGAGTTACACCCCGGTACTTCGCCCATCTCTATGACTCCACATAGGATGGTGCCAGTTTAGTTGCGGAGCTCAAGGTCCAGCTACAGGAGTTACGAGACAAGGGGTTCATTAGACTGAGCACTTCATCATGCGGCGCTCCGGTTCTATTTGCGAAGAAGAGCGGGACCAACCGGTATGCATTGACTCACAAGCGGTTCAGGCGGGGTTCTAGTCGAAATCGGTACCATTGCTGAGGATTGATGACTTATTTGATCGGTTGAGGCCTTGAGTCTACTCAGAGATAGACCTTTACGCAATGGTTACCATCAGCTGAGGTTAGGGGAGATAGATATCCACACAAGACGGCGTTTAGAATGGCGTTATGAAGCGGCACTGAGTTCTGTTGATGCCACTTTGGATTGGCGATATGCTTAAAATTTCATAGACCTCATACATCACATTATTCCAACTTCAAAGCCAGATCAGTTTAGCCGTGAGATGCCCGTGGATGACATTTTACGATGCACTCCCGGTGAGAGGCATGAGGATCACTTGAGGATTGTTTTATAGTTGTTGAGAGATCATCGGTTATGCGCGAGTTCGGTGGAGTGCGAGTTTTAGCCACAGGGTGAGATTTTTTTTTGGGACACGTGGTGTCAGCATCAAGCGTGTCAATGGACACAGAGAAGGTCGAGGCTGTGATGAGTTAGGAGGACCCGAGTCGATCTTCGAGATACGTAGTTTTCTTGGGTGGTCGGATACTCTGAGGGAGATTCATTGAGGATTTCTCCCCGATTAGTGCTGGCTTTTTATGGCCAAGTTGACCCAGGGAAGGAGATCAAGTTTGATTAGGATGACCGATGCAAGGAGGCATTCCAGGAGTTGAAAAGGAGGCTTACTACTGCTCCTATCTTGATAGTCCCGGACAGGGGACAGGGGTACACAGTGTAGTGTGATGCCTCGAGGGTTAGACTTGGATGTGTTTTGATGCGATCCCGGGAGGGTAGTAACATGGTTCAGCGGTTGAAGAATCATGAGCGTAATTACCCCACACACGACATGGAGTTAGTGGCCATAGTCTTTGCCTTGAGCAGAGATTTGGTGCCACTACTTATATGGTAAGCTTGAGTTCGGGTGTAGACCTGGTCGCGAAGTATATCTTCACGCGGCGAGGACCTCGACATGACGACACGGATGGATGGAGTTCTGGGGATTATGACTTCACTTTGCATTTACCATCACAGTAAAGGTAATGAGTATTGATCCTCAGTTAAGTCATAAGGAGCATTAGCTAGTATAGCTTCGGGAGATAAGGCGGATGCTCGAGGCGTAAGGACGGTTGAAATTCTGATCTGTGGCTTGAGGATCGAGTACATTAGGAGTTTAGTAGCTACTCCGGAGTCTCTATTGAGCGGTGATCGAGTCGGGGACCCGGGAGACGGAGATAGTGTCATTAGGGATCAGTGCAGTCGGTACGTAATGACGAGGAATTTGGACCGTCCCGCCGAGATGGTAGTCTTCGGTATAAAGAACGGGTAGTTTTCCCCAGTTGACCGATGGGAGAGAGGAGATCCTCAGGGAGTTTCACTGCTCTCGATTTTCCGTGCTTCCAAGTGGCCTGAAGATGTACCAGGATCTTCGTCGTGGGGTACTGCGACGGGATGAAAGACACATAAGAGGGACTTTGTTTGGCGATTGTCTCAAGTGTCGACAAGTTAAGGCTCGACACCCGAGGAAGCCAATTACTTCGACCATTGGAGGTGGGCGGAGTGGAGTAGACGCGTTCGATGGATTGCATGACCCGCCCCGCCCGCGGAGCGCCACGGAGGCATGACGCGGTGAGGGTAATAGTAGACTGACTCAGAAATTCGGCACATTTTACAAGCGTGCGGATGACCTTCACATTGGAAGAATTCTGCCGGTTGTATATTCGAGAGATCGTCTGGCTACATAGAGTACCAGTATCCATAGTGTCGGATAGAGACCCAGGTTTACTGTGCACTTTTGGAAAAGCTTCCAAAAGACTATGGGCACTCGGCTGACCATGAGTACAGCCTTCCACCCACAGACAGATGGTCGGTCAGAGATGATCATACAGGTGTTAGAGGACATGCTGCGAACATCGTCTGGATAGCCAAGAATGCTTGGGAAGAGCAGAAATTTGCCCTTAATGGAATTAGTACAACAACGATTATCGAGGGCGAGTATCTGAGATGGCACCATATGAGGCATTGTATGGAGGCCATGCAGTCTCGATATGTTGGATCGAGGTGGGAGAGGCTCCATCACTAGTCACGATCGATTAGAGACACCTCCAGGAAGGTGAGGCTTAATCTGACGGCGTCTTCTCACGGCTCAAGCGGTAAAGAGCTATGCGTGTACGGCGTCGGCCAGAGTTCGAGGGTTGGAGATCACGTCTTCTTGAAAGTGATGCCCTGAGATGAGTGGTCGGGTTCGTGGCGCGAGAGAAGCTACCTCCGAGGTTCATTGGACCCTTCGAGATACTTAAGAGGGTAGACACTTTACTTGTCTGAGGTTAAAAGCACCGCCCGGTATGTCAGGTGTCCATGGGTGTTCATGTCTCCATGCTCTGGTACACTCCAAATCCAGCTCATGTGTAATTGGATTAGGGAGAGATTGGGGTTGACAGATAGGACCTTGAGGAGGGCGAATGCAGCATTATGGATGGCGGGATCGGGTTTTGCGTATAAGACCGTGAAGCTAGTGAGAGATCTTATGCTTGGCAGGTAGGTGGAGGAGGGAGGCAATGTGGGGCGGAACCACGATGCGGGCCACCTATCCCTTCTTGTTTAAGGATGAATGTACGTGGTTTAGTCGTTTAATGCTTAAATGACTAGTTTACATGCATGACATAGTGCAGGTTGCATATGCATTTGATTTGTTGTGATTGTACAGAATTTCAGGATGAAATTCATTTAAGGGGGGAAGAATGTAAAACCTGATAAAATTCTAATTTTCTAAAAAATGGTAAAATGGTATTTTCGGTAGAAAATCCAGAACTTTTCTAGATCTTGGTTGGCGAAACGGACTTCACCGTTGGAATCGTCTCGCGAAATCTAGCCACCACGTCGAATTTTGTAGAATTCTGAGACAGTCGGAATTTCACGTTTTTCGAGGCAATGGGGGTAGTGGGGGCACTTGGCACAGTTTGAGTGGCTCAAGAGGGCCACGTGTCATGTGCAGAATTAGTCAAACCAGGAGATCCAAGTGGGGCCCACATGGACATGTGACATCTCCTAAGTGGATGGAAATCCACTATTATGGATAAGGGATGGGATGTAATCCAAATGAGCCAATAGTCGGCTGACATGTGGTAAGAGGAGTACTCTCCCACTTGACCAACTTGACCCATCCGTTGGAGTGGGGGAAAAGAGAGGGAAAAATAGAGAGAGAAAAGGAAAGAGAGAGAAAGGAAGGGATTTTAGAGAGAGAGGCTCCACATTCTCTCTAAAATTTTCTTGTGATCGGACAGTCGAACCCAAGCGAGCCAAGAGACAAAGTTACTCCCCACTGCAAGATCTACACGTGGGCATCGATTTTGTGGAGTTTCGACAGCTCCGAGAGGTAGGGGTCTTCTCCTACTTGATTTAATCCTCATTTAAGATCCTTGTTGATGGTTGAAGTGTTTTGGGCCGAAAAGGCCGTGAGTTCCCTTTGCTGGGTTCCTTGGGTGGGACATGAGCTGGAGATTTTGGACAGATTTTGAGACCTAGGGTTGTACTGTTCACGTGAATGTGTGTGGTTTGTGTTGCTTGGGCGGTTCAGTAAGATTGCTTAAATTGTTTAATGCTTCATGAGAGCTAATTTTGAGTGTGTCTTCTGAATAGATAACATGTTGTTGTGTATTAAATTTTGTTAATATATACGGTCTTGATATATATATATATATATATATATATATATATATATATATATATATATATATATATATATATATATATATATATATATATATATATATTAACATGAATTGTTTGGAAATGGCATAATGCATTTCATATGCACCGGGGCACCCTAGAATGGTAGGTGTAAGTGCATGACATGAATTAAATTGGAGGGTTGTCGAAACGAAGAATTATTTTTGTAAACTTAACAAAAAATAAAATTTTATCGGAAAGTTGTCCGAAGAATTGTGTTAGGAAAATTGTCCAACAATTCACGTCGGAGTAGCCCATGAATTGTTTCGGAGAGTTACCCAACAAATTCACCTCGGATAGTTGTCGATGTAAATTTATATCGGAGGCTGCCAGCGATTAAAAGCGAATATTTTTTGTTTAGGAAGCGATTTTCATACATGGCATAGAGCATGTGTGAGTCGGTGAAGACTTGAGACATGGGATTGGGTTGTGACAATTGGTGAAATCATAAATTCAGCAGATGTATTTGTGTTTGACATTGCATTGCACTTAGGTGGGGTAATCCAGCCAGCAGGAGATTATTACTGGGCATTTGCTCCTTTGGTCGTGAATCCCCACGTGCGAGATATTCGAGGAGCGGACCGGCACTCCTTAGAGGCCGCTTTTAAGAAGAAAGTCGGATTCTGGCTTTGATATATATTTTGTAAAACATGTATTATAATTCTTAATTTTAATATATGTTTGTATTAAGAGTGATGTAACAACTCTTGAAACTATTGTAATATAGTTGGATATATTTTGGTGAGTATGTTGTGTAGGCCAATGTGATAATTTTTACTCATGTATGGAGTCTCATGATATAGAGACACCACGGGTTTTATGATTGGGGTGGTCAATGGGACCCTTGGGAAGATCTCAAAACTGGTGTGAATTGGGCGTCACAACTGGTGTGGTTGTGCAAGATTCTCAGACGGGATAGATCGTTGGGACCGCCCATAAGGTCAGAAGGTTGTTTGAGCTCATCTTTCTTTATTTACCGTCTTGTCATCTCTTTGCTTCTGTCGTCTCAGGACAAAGCACTTCTTCTCTTGCTTTATAGCGATTCACGTAAATTGTGCATCTATCTTGGGTTCAACATTGGTTTCTAGGGGTTTGTTAGGTTCGATTTCAAATAAGAGTTTTGATTGTATGCCTTGTCAATTTGGCAAACAATGCTTTACCATTTATCTCGCAGTGTTTCTGCAAACTCTTTCTGCCCAGTGCCCCATTCATTCCGTGTGGGGCCCCTCTCATTTCTACTCAGGTGGTCACGTTACTTTGTTATTTTGTGGATGATTTTTCACGATATACTTCGATTTATCTCTTCAAAAATCGTTCTGAACTTTATGGAAGATCATAACAGTGACTTTACCCCGAATGATTCTGAAACACAGTTTCTGAGCTATCAAGTTTTGGTTGATAATGCCTAAGAATATAAAGCCCATGAATTTACCTCTATTCTACATCAATTTGGTATTGTTCCTCATTCCTCTTGTGCAGGCACTTCTCAACAAAATGGTAGGGCAGAGCGCAAACTTTGTCATATTCTTGATTTGTTTGTGCTATTACTATTGCCGCTTCTACTTCTTATCAGTTTTGGGGGGAAGCTGCTCTTACTGCCGTTTACACCATCAATTGGTGTCCTTATCCCATTGTTCAGAATCAAACTCCTTATGATCTGTTGTTTGGTTCTTCTCTCTCCTATGACTTACTTAGAATCTTTGGATGTGTCTATTTTGTTCTTCTTCATGATCATGAATGAAATAAACTTCAGTCTCGTTCTCGTTTGTGTTGTTTTCTTAGGTATGGAATTAGTCAAAAAGGTTATAGGTGTTATGATCCCATTGTAAGCATGCCGTGTTTCTCTCGGCATGTGGTCTTTTGGGAACACAAAATGTTTTACCAACTACCTCATGTTCATGTTTCCCTTTTTCCCTCTATTGATCCTCTCCTTGACCTTTTTCCTGAGCAGTCTCCCACCTCTCTGTCCGAGTCTCCCCCTTCTATTATTGATGTTCCTTCTCATGCATCTGATGAGCTTCCCGCACCGATCATCGATGTACTTTGTACGTCTTGCCCCATTTGTGAATCTTTGTTTCCTTCGACTCTCATGCACTTCGTCGTTCCCATTGGGTAACTACTCTTCCTTCTCACCTTCGTGACTTTCATTGCTTTTCTGCTCTTGCCTCTCTCTAGGAACCTCAAACTTTTCATGAGGCTTCCTCTAACCCTTTATGGTAGCAAGCTATGAAAGAAGAGTTGGATGCACTGCATAAAACTGGAACATGGGATTTGGTTGATCTCCCCTCTAGAAAATCTGCTATCGGTTGTAAATGGGTTTATAAGATCAAGACTCAATCGGATGTCATTGTTGATCGCTACCAGGCTCGCCTTGTTGCCAGGGGTTTTACTCAGGAGTATGGGATTGATTATGAGGAGACCTTTGCTCCTGTGGCTCTACTTTCTTCTGTTAGGACTCTTATTGCCGTTTCTGCGGCTCGCAAATGGCCACTCTTTCATATGGATGTCAAAAATGCTTTTCTTAATGGTGAACGAGGAAGTCTATATGAAGCTTCCTCCTGGTTACTCTCACCCTTCGGGGTTCCCTCAATGAGTATTTCGACTATAGCGGGCACTTTATGGGCTTAAATAAGCTCATTGAGCATGGTTTGCAAGATGAATTCTATCTGCTGGTTTTCAGTTCTTGTACCAACTCTTTTTTTAGACGATGCGGTCATGGTATTACCCTATTCTCCTCTTATGTCGATGATATAATTATTCTGGTGATGATATGCGAAGTGTGGGGATCCTAAAGCTTTTCTTGGTCGTCCATTTGAAATGAAAGATCTCGGCCCTCTTAATTACTTTCTTGGTCTAGAAGTTTCTTAACCCCCTGTGGATGGTTATTATCACTCGGGCAGTATAATTCTAATGTGATTTCTCGAGCCGGTGTCGCGATGCGAGATAGTTGACCTGCACCCATTAATGAATATAACCGTCGCCTCAATTCTCATGATGGCGAATCACTATCTGATGCTACTCTCTACAGATAGCTCGTTGGGAGTCTAATTTATCTCACTGTTACTCGCCCTGATATTTTCTATGCAGTTCATGTAGTTAGTGAGTTTATGGCTGCCCCTAGATCTCCTCATCATGCTGGTGTTCTCAGGATTCTTCGATATCTGAAAGGCACCATATTTGATGGTCTTCATTCTTCTTCCCATTCTTCATTAACTCTTCAAGCATATTCAAAATGCGGATTAGGCGGGTGATCCAACAATCATTCGATCTACTATAGGATATTATTGTTTTCTTAGGTGATTCTCTTTATCTGGAGAAACGAAACAAACGATCGTGCTCGTTATGTGAAGCGGAATGTAAGCAGCGATAGCTACTCACAATTTGAACTTATTTGGTTACTACAGGGATCTTAGTGTTAATTGTTCCACTTTACCAGTAACTTATTTGTGATAATCGAAATCTTATTCAGGTGCTCATAATGATGTATTCCATGAGCAGTACTAAACATATTGAGATTGAATGTCGCTATTCGTTGCTTAAATACCTTCGAGAATACACTCACACTTAGGTCTCTTAGGATCGGGTTAGCTATGTACCAAACCATTTCCTCCATGAACTTTTCGAGCTTTAACTTCCAAACTCAAAATGGTTTCTCTTAAACCACCATGAGTTTGAGGGGGATGTTAGATTATTATATTGTTATATTTATTTAGTATTTTCCTAGAATTATAATTTGTATTGTCCTAGGATTGTAATTCGTATTTTCCTAGGGTTGTATAGTCTAGCCTATATAAGGCCTCCTCTTGTACTTGTAATTTATAGTTTTTTAATATAAAGACTCAAGTCTTTCTTCATATAGTATGGTGAAACTTTTAGCTCAATAGTTAAATAATTCTTATTAATTTTGTCCACCCAAGAGTTTCCTTATAAAGATTTAATAATTACAAGAATAAGATTGAGTAATGTTTAAAATCAGTGGAGTTTTAAAGTTTAAATGAAAACCTTTTTTTTTTTTTGAAAAGAAAACCTTTTTTTTAAAGACTTAATAAAATGAAAAATCTATTAAAAAAAATCAAATAACCATAAAAGAAAGTCCATGACATGAATATTTGGGTTTCTTGAAGAATAAATGTGCACGGGAAAATTGTAATATGGTATTTATTGGTATATTTGATTAAAAATCTTTTCATGTACTTAAAAGGCGGTTTCATTCATTATTTGAGTTTAAAATAAATGTTTTAATCATTACTTAGTTTTTTTTATAACTAAACACTTTGTTATAATATAATAAACTATTTCTGTTGTAACTCAAACATGAGACCTCTCATTTTTTTGGTTATATGACATTTTTAAATTTTGAACAATCTACCAACTAAGCTAGATATATGAACTAATCATTATCTAATTAACTCCTCATTATCCATGTTGCTAAGAAGTTCAAACTTTAAACTAAATGTCTTCTATGCTTACTAGGTGGAATCGGTTGAAAAAGAGCTCAACTAGTTGAACTAATAAGTAAATTGACTCAACTCGTTGAGGGTGTACAAACACTTTCCCCTTTTTCTAATAGTAGTTCTATAGTCTTTGATAGATTAAGGTCCATCAAGCTTAAAACTTCTCAAACTTATGATATATTAAATACCCTAATAGCTAGTTAATTGGACAAATAGAGCTTACCCATTGCCAATGACACTTGTTTCAGTAGTTAAGGATTAGAAGGGGCATAAAGAAATGATTATGTTCGAGACTTTATGAAAACAAAATATTATAACATTATAACACCAAGTGGATTAATAAAAAAAAAAAGAGCTCAACTAGTCGAGGGTATACTCTGTAATTTTGGGTGTGTAACTCTATTTTATTTTGGGTTCAGCTATAAAAAACTCGTTCGTATTTCTTGAGATTTGAGCTTTCTCATACGTAATATTGAATTTAACAATGTAAAACTCAGATCTCAAGAAATAAAATTAAAAACAATGTAAATGTTTATTCGCATATGCAAACGAGCTTTTTACAATTGAACCCTTTTATTTTTTAAAATTGAAGAGTTATGTTTTATTTATTGATGAGAAAACAATTGCATTAAAATTAAAAAATAATACATTTTTCTTACATTAAAAACTTTTCTTCGACAGGGTATCGACTTTCAAGTTCGCATGTTCTAGACAATATCTCAAATCAATTCTAGCATTCTTTTGTATATATTATGAGTCCAACTTGTATCATTTCTTATCCATTATTTTTTAGCAAAGAAACTTAAACTTAGAGGGTGTTATTTTTTTTGTTTTTTCCAATATTTTGAAAACCGGATTGGACCAATTGGTTCGACTATCGACCGACTAGGAAATCAATCCGGTTCAATACAAAAAATTGTTTGACTTGGAACTAGGATCGAACCAATCAAATTGATTGAATCGATGGTTCAACCAGTGAATCATCTGAACCGATCGATTCTTAGTGAATAGAACGATTCGTTTCATTTTTTTTTTTAAGTTGAACCGACGTTGTTTTTCTACCATTGGAGGGGAAACAAATTGTACTTACGATAGGAAACAGTTGTGAGTTAAATAATTGGATTATAGGACATGAAAAGAAAAATAAAATCTAGATAACATTTTGTGTTAGATTTGAACTAATGGGAACTCATGGAAGATATAGCAATAAACAGAGGGACTCATATATCAAAATCCACTTATTTCTAGTAAAATGAATCAAATATCCCCGAAATTGAACAAAAACATATATAGGTTGGCTTGATAATGGACCAATATTTTATTAATCATACAAAGAAACAATATTTTAAAAAATTGACGACGATCGGACTGCTGGTTACAAGGAAACAAGTCCAATCTGGGTGGGATAAATTTAATGTCCAAAGATATATTGAATCCGCTTCAATACAAAAGCCAGTTTGACTTGAACCTAGATCAAATCGCAATCCAATTAGGAACTCCGTCTCGAACTGTTTTATTCTAGTGAATTGAACTGTCGCTCCTTCTTTTTTTTTTTTTTTTGCTTTTTTAAAGTTGAAATGACATCATTTTTCCGCTACTAAAGGAGAACCAAATTGTATGGACGTTGGGAGGCAATTGTGAGCTAAAGAGTTGAAATATTGGACATGCAAAGAAGATTAAATCTAGGTAACTTCGTGTATTAGATTTGTACTAATGGAAACCTATGAAAGATAATTGACCAATATTTTATGAATTATACAAAGAAACAATGTTTTAAAAATCAAACCGAACGGCCATTCTGATCGATTGGATCGTCGATCGGCCTGAAAATTGGTCTGATTCAATTGTTAGATTTACAATTTGTTAGATTTACAATGACAACCCGAGATTGATGCGTAGTCGATTTAGAACACATCAAAACACGGAAATCAAAATACATACCCGATTGATGTGCCATGTTAAAAGTTGTCGCTGATCCAAGATCCGCGCCTTCAAAGCAATAAATGACTGACCTTCCTCTCCCGATCCCTCTCCCACTCAGTGGCCTTACCATTTTGAAACGATTCGCTATGGTTCACCAATGGGCAGAGCATACCTTATATAGGACTTCCGAGAGGGGACTAGCACATTATTAATGACAATTTGGGCCTCCCATCAAGAACCCACTTTAAATTCCGGCCCTACACTCCTTCATATCAATTTATTATATATATATATATATATATATATATATATATATATATATATATATATATATATTTATTGAGAAGAAACCTAGGCCTAAACTCATATTGAATCACATAAATGGATTTGGGCTTTACCGGTTCTTCATTTGATCTGTTTTTCTCAAAACAAAAAAAAATCAATTAGCAAGCTCATACTTAAAATATTTCCAATATTCCCACTGGGTACTTCTAATTTAGTTTTAAGGAATTTTAAGAATGGGCTTAAAAGACTCTCGTATCGTGAATAACACCGAGGGCTAAGCAAAATAAATATCTGGGCCTAGAACTTGGCCCAATGCAATATTACCGAATCGTGGCTGAGAGCATTTTGAATTGATACAATACCTTCCACAACCACAAGCACTAAAATTGCATCGACATGGATTCCTAAGTGTGATAAAGTGTAGTGCGTGTCGACATTTGTGATCCTAAAAATAAATAAACATGTTGACAACGCATTTGGTCCTCTCTATGGCTCTCATAGGAAACCCCGTATGGGACTACATCCCCTTTATACATTTGAAGCTCCGTAATTTATGTCATAAGACTTTATAACCTGTATGAGCTCATAAAAGTTTATACATTCACAAACATACAAGCAATATATAATAAACAAATAACCAAAAAGTGGAACCTAAATCGGAATGTATTATGCAATCATCATGAATAGCAAGTACATCACATACTCCAACTAATTCAGTACATCAAAAGATGTAGCAAGACCCATCTGCAAAACATGCTTATTAAAATCAACAGGTCGCAAGCCTTTGGTTAGTGGATCGCTAAGCATTTTATCGTAAGATAATGGACTACTCTATATCCCCATCTACCCAACCTCTAAGTCAAGTATTTCAACTCGATGTACTTTGCTCCTCCAAGATTCTTGGTACTCTAGCAAAAGTAATGTAAAGACTAGAGTTACTGTGAGAAGAGCTTTAGTGGTCTGCGTATAGACTTACAATAATCTTGAGTCCAAATAAAATTTCAACCACTTAGCATGAGCAATTCGCCTATAATACAAATACCCCCAGCTTCCATTGTAGAAGAAGCCACCAACGATTGCTTAGAACTTTTCCAAGAAATCACTCCACCTGCAAGTGTAAAAATAAAGCCTGTGGTAGACTTTTTGTCATCTGTACAATCGACTAAATCAGCATCTGCATAACCAATCACTTGCAGGTCATCCACTTCTCTATATACAAGCATATGGTCTTTAGTTTTCTGCAGATACCGCATAACCTTTTGGTAAAGAACCCAATGCCTATTTCCAGGATTAGCGAGGATAACGTCCATGACGCCTTTATCGCATAGGCAATATCCTATCTAGTGCACACCGTAATACATCAAGCCTCCCACAATACTACTATAAGGAATATCCTTTTATAGCCGCCTTTCCCTAACATCATTTTTTAGGAGCATTGATCTTTATTAAGTCTGCCTTTGAATATAGGAGCCAAACCCGACTTACAACCTTTCATCCCAAATCGTTCCAAGACACGATCAATATAGGCTTTCTGTGAAAGCCCCAAAAACTTATGAACTCTATCTCTATGGATCTTTATACCCAAAATAAAATTCGCCTCACCGAGATCCTTCATATCAAAATTTTGTGATAACATTCTTTTAACATTCATAAGCAAACCTAAATCATTACTCGCAAGTAGAACGTCATCAACATATAAGATGAGAAATATAAATTTTCTCCCACTGATCTTTAAATAGATGCAAGAATCCATAGTATTCTCTTCAAAACCTAGAGAAGTGACAACATCATGAAACTTTAAATACCATTGCCTCGAGGCCTGTTTTAAACCATAGATAGACTTCCTCAAGTCTACACACTATATTCTCTTCCATCAACAATTCACAAACCCTCCGGGTTGTTGCATGTGCCACTCTCATAAAGATCTCATTCAGAACGCTTGTCTTGATATCCATTTGAGGTAATTCAAGATTAAAGTGCACCGTCAATGCCATGATTATTCTAAAGGAGTCTCTAGAAGATATAGGAGAAAAGGTCTCCTGTGGTAATCAACCCTTCCTCAGGTATACCCCTTGCAACTAATCTAGCTTTTAAACTTTCTTAATTTTCCCTTTAGCATCTTTCTTGGTTTTAAAACTCCATTTGCAACCTATGGGTTTAAAATTCGTATCTCAACCAACCTCCTAAACACTTCTTTTAGCCATCGACAACATCTCTTCTCTTTCATGGCAATATTCCATTTATCATACTACGTGACTATGGACAAGATCAAGAAAAGTAATGGTGGATCTATGACCTCCTCAATATCATAATCAACCTCACTCGCAGTAAAACTACATAGTCATCGTGCAATGCATCCCTTTCTCTCCGAGATATCCTAAGAGGCAGGCCGAAATGGTGCGCTAATTCGGGGCGCCAGTGTATAATTAACGACCGCAAAGGTCGGAGCAATAATTCCGATTCAAGTCCTTCACCTGTACAGAATGGTTATAATCCTTTCGCATTATGGGCAAAATAATCGGATCAATGTGAAGACCGTAGACAAGGATTCTCTTGCCTCGAGCCTAGAACTATCAATGTGATCTTCTAGAAATTTGGCATTCATGACTAACGATCCTCGCATGATGCCTGTGGATAATAAAATTCCAAAGCCCTTTAGAGGCGAGTGGGTAGCCTATGAAAACTTGATGTAGTTCTAGGATCAGTTTTCTTTCTCATGAGGATTATAAACCTCACTTCTTCAGATACCCTCATACTTTAGGTGGTTCAAACCGGTTTTCATTGGTCCAAAGTTCAAAAGGAGTTTTAAAGTGGGCTTACTTACTAGGCACTGCTATGATACATGGTTTATTTGAAGGGTTTACCTCAAAAAGATTGAGGCAATTTGGTTCTGCTTATCATACTTCTTACCATATCCATCAAGGTTCAATTTCGACGCTCAGCAACCCCATTTTGCTCAGGTGTTCCAGGCATTGAATACTGAGCCTTTATGCCACAAGATTGTAAAAATTCAACAAAAGGTCTCAAACATTGTCCTAAATCTCCATGTTCTACATATTATCTTACTCACTTATCCGACCGACAATTTTAACGATCTTTCCCAATTGCTTCTCAACCTCGCCTTAAAGGTTTTGAACCTTTCTAAAGCTTCCAAGGTACTTAAGGAGAAATCAAATACACATATCCATATCTAGAAAAGTCATCAATACAGCTCACAAAGAAACTTTTCATTATAAAGATCGAGAATAAGGTCCATTAATGTTTGTGTGAATCAGTTCTAAAAGTTCACTACTACGAGTAGCACCTTTTTGCTTTCTCTCGTTTTAGCCAATTTACTTTAATGCAAATTTCACACATGATTTAATATTATCATAAACTAATGGGAAAATTTGACTTTGATTAATCTTCCTATTCTTTCGAGATGTGACTTGAACCTTATTCCATAGAATAAATTTTCTTTCATTAAAGCTCTTTGGTTCCCAGATTATTTACATGGAAACGCAATGGCATCCGAATTTAAATCTAATTGATATAAAACTATCACGCAACAAACATCTACCAACAGTAGATGAATGCAAAGATAATTTCCAACTTTTTATTCCTAAAATGAAAATGATATCCGCACTCATCAAGCTTTGAAAGTGACACCAAACTCCGTCTCATGGATGGTACAAAGCAAAGAGTTCTCTAAGATAATCCTAAACTTAATCTAAAATGAAAAGCACGTGCCAATAAACAAGACACTTCTAACTTTGACTCCATCTCCCTACATGCAAGTTAATCTCTCCTTCACTTACCGGGCGCTTGGTTATGAACCCCCCGCAAGGAATTAGCTACATGAATGTGGGATCTACCACTATTTAACTACTCGGCAGCTCTAGCGCATAAATCCACCAAAGAAGCATCAAGACAAACAAAGGTTATAAGCATAATTTTCTTATTCTTCCTTCTAAACTGCTTTATAATCGAGCAATAATCCTTCTTCCTTATGATCTTCTTCTTGCAAACTAACATGTGTTAGGCTCTTAATAATGTCAGTTTGGGACCTCCCGCATTATGGGACTTATCGTTGGTTCTCGTTGTTGGGAACCTTTGCCAAATTGTCCTTTCTGTGGTTAGAGGCAGTAAGCTTGGCTAAAAAACACTTGCATGGGCGCCGCATTAGATTCATGCACTCCACCATGTTCTCTAATTCTTTCTTCCTCTTGAACACACACGTAAATCCTCACTTGGTTCACATTCCAAGTCTCACTGGGGCATTATAAATGGATTTCAGCCGGCCAAATTTGGTGGGTAAGGAGTTCAGTGGCTTGGTGGGATGCAAGGAATGACTCATCCTTCGTATGGCT
This sequence comes from Tetrastigma voinierianum, assembly GCA_016808115.1. Classification (NCBI taxonomy): domain Eukaryota; kingdom Viridiplantae; phylum Streptophyta; class Magnoliopsida; order Vitales; family Vitaceae; genus Tetrastigma; species Tetrastigma voinierianum. The sequence continues at coordinate 826,193 of JAEQBH010001943.1, read as the reverse complement.
AACCAAGATCACCATCCTAACGCTAGTTCACATCACTCTTCCATCTCGCATAGTTATTGCCATCTCGTAGCTCTTAATCGAGCACAACCGGGTTGTTCACAGAATTTGACTTATCGTGAATAATAAAATAATTGTTTAATATACATAAGGCAAAATAATAGCAAAATAGAATAATTCGGGGAGCCTGTAACGTATCACCATTTGTTCTCCTTCGCGTAACGATAGCATACAAAGATAAGCTTCCCAAGCACTATACAAGAAATGATTCTGTATAAAGGAGACCTTTGGGCGTATATACTTCACAAAATCAAATTATAACTCCCTTGCTAAGCACTCACATCCAAGAATTTATAAATAACTAACCTCACAAGGTGGCGGCTACAATTATTCAAAGAAGCAAAACATGAAACAAAACATCTAAGATCCTTGCAGAAAACTCAAGAATTTCTTGAATAGCAGCAGTATTCTTTATTGATCCGTGAGCATTTCACCAGACGATTGCTTACAAAATAATACGTAACTATTTTGTTCAAACAAGATATTCCTTTCATCATTTAATACTATATATTACGCTGATTAAAAACAAACGAGTTACAACATTAGAATTAAACAGTTAAAAAAAAGCGATTCTGGCATTAAATTATGTGATTAAAAAAAAAAAGTTACAACATTAAATAATCAGCAAAATCGAAGCAATTCATCAAAATCGAAGCAATTCAAACACAATTGAAGAAAAGCTTCGGATATGTGCAACTAAAGAAACATGGCCTGGAACAAACCTCGGATCTTTTAACTTCCAATTTGCCGATTCACATAAATTTTAATTTTAGGGTTGAGAAATCAAACTACGCTGAGCTCATTCCCTTGTTAGATTTACAATTTATTTAGATTTACAATGACAACGAGATCGATCATAGTCGATTTAGAACACATCAAAACAAGGAAATCAAAATACTGCACGATTGATGTGCGTGTTAAAAGTGCAAAGTCGTATCCACGAATCACTGCGGTTAAACAATAGCGACTAGACCTTATCTCCACGATCTGCTCCCGCTAGGGTTTTTCTTATTTTGGCTTGTATCTTGTGTGTTCTGATGGATGAGCACACACCTTATAGGACGGGAGGGGACCTAGCACATTAATAATAATAATTTGGGCCCTCCACTTCAAGTCAAACTTTAATTTATTTCACCTTTTCATCTCATACTTATTATATATATATATTTCTTTGAGACGAACCTAGGCTAGTATTGAATCACATAAATTGATTTGGGCTTTACCGGTTCTACATTCGATCAGTTTTTCTCAAAACAAAAAAAATCAATTAGCAGAAGCTCATACTTAAAAATATTTCCAACATCAATAACAAAAAACCTTTTGATTTGGAACTGGGAACGAACCAGTTGAACCGATGCTCCAACCAGTGAATCGCCTGAACCAGTCTATTCTTAGTGAACTCCATGGTTTGTTCATTTTCTTTTTCTTTTTTTTTTCTTTTTTTAAGTTGAAATGTCGACGTCGTTTTTGCGCCACTATAGGGGAACCAAATTGTACAGACTGTGGGAGGTAGTTGTGAGCTAAAGAATTAAAATATTAGACATGAAAAGAAGAATAAAATCTAGGTAATATATTGTGTTAAATTTGAACTAACAGGAACTCATAGAAGATATGATGATAAATGAAGGGACCCATATCTTCGATTCCACACATTTCCAATAAAATACACCAAATATCTTTGAAAATTGAACAAAACCATATATCAGTTGGGTTGATAATGGACAAATATTTTATGAATCATACAAAGAATTTTTTTATATAACTTTAGACTCTTTTTTTTTTTTAATAACTTATTTATGAATTTTTAAAATTTTCTTTTGTTTTGCGTTTTCTAAATAGAAAAAACATTATTTTAAGATTGTCACAAAATATTTTAAAATCCATATAAAAATAATTTTCAAAATATTTTAAAATTCACACAAAATATTTTAAAACTAAGAATATTTAATTTTGGGTTAATCTATATATTATTTTAAATTATTAATTTTATATATTCTATTTTAGTTATATAAAATAAATAAATATAGTAATTATTATTTTTAAATAATAATAATAATTTTATCATTTTATATATTTTATAAATATGTTAATATATTTATATATATATATATATATATATATATATATATATATATATATATATATATATATATATATACTCTATATATATATATATATACAAATATTTACATATTTTATTTCTCATAATAATAAAGTTATATCATCATAACATAAATAAGTAGGGACTTAAATTATTTTTTTAATATGCTTAAAATATTGATTTTAAGCATAAAAAATAAACAACTTAATATTTAACAGAAATATAATATAAAAAAATAAAAAAATTAATATTTAATACTGTTAAGTCTTATACAATTTCAACTAAATAAAATTTATATTCTGTATCATGTAAAAAAAAACAATCGCCCATTGGTGAAGTACATGAAGAGATTGCAGTGCCCACGAGAGCCCACGAATCCAATTGCAAAATTTAAGAGTTTGTGTTGGAAGCCTTGACTGATAGGTCCTTATTCTGATAGGAGCTCGAGGATTTCCAAATCATTATAAAAGGAATTCACAAATCATTTTTTCCTTCTTTGACGATATATCTCAGATTCCCAATTTGTATTAATTCATTTTTATAAATAATATTTTATAAGATAATTACTAATTGTTATAGTATTATAATATTAGATTTTTTTATAATATAAGCAAAGTTTTTAAGAATATTCTTATAAATATTTTGGGTCATGAGGGAAAAAGATATGAGAGATATGTGTTTGTAAAGATATGTGTGCACATGGATGTAAGGGTAAGGGTATGGGTATGAGAGATTGAGAGTTTTATAAGATATTTTCTCAGTAGTGTACGTAAAACCCGAGAAAATTAGAAATTTTCAAAAATGGTAAAATAATAATAATAATAATAATAAATTGTTATAATGGTTCAGGGAAGCCTAAAATATTCTCTAGATATCGGATGGCAAAACGGACTACACCGTTAAATTCGTTTCGCGAAATCTAGTGATCCCAAAAAGTTTCGTATAATTCTGAGACAGTCGGAATATTTTTACGATTTTCTAAGTGATAAGTCACCAATGACTTAAGGGACGAGATTTTTACGAAAATCTCGTAAGTTAGGAATTGGTTTGAGCTATTCATTTAAAATATAAAATGAACTAAAAATAATTAAATTGTTTCGAGACAGAAACGGACCCGAATGATATATGAACACATGGTACAATGTGAGTCATATATCCAAATTAAAAAAAAAAAGTCAAAAGGAAAGAAAAGGAAGAGAGGGACAATGAGGGAGCGTGAGGGAAGAGAAGAGAGAGAGAGAAAGGGGAAAATGGGTTTTTCGCTTCTCTGCAAGATACAATCGAGTCGTTAGTTTTTAAGTGGTGAAGAAAGAGTTGATCATAGCATGCATGGTATGTGTGAGTATCAAAATCTTGGAGTTCGTCAAGCATGGAGTGGGAATTTTCTACTTTTGAATATTATTATACGTTGTTTTGAGTCGTGATAAGGCCTTGTGATTTAATTAAGATTTTGGATTGAATATTAGAAATTTTGGGATTTGGTTCGCTTGATCGGAATTGGGTTGAGTTTGGTTTTGATCCGGGGAATGATACTTGCCCGGATTTTGTGATGTGTTTTGGTATCACAGTAATTCGGTGACGAACCATGAATGGACGAGAGATGCTGTTTTATAACTGGAGTCAGAAGTTTTGGCCGTTTATTGTGTATTGTTGGAAAAATAAACAATATGTTGCTGTGTGTAAAAATCATGTTAATATGTGCTTGTGTGATGTATTAACATGAAAATTATGATGAATGTAAATTATATATAGAAAATATAATTACCGTGGAAATTATGATGATTTGGGTCATTTATAAATGTTGCATGTAACATGACATAGCATGAAATGCCATGATTGCATTTCATATGTACGGTCACATCGCGTCGAGTTGGGTGTAGGAGCATGGTACTGTTATTCACCATTCTTGGTGAATGTGTAGTGAGCTCGGAAATAGGACTATGTCCAAAATCGAGACTCATTGTTGTATAAAACAATAATAAATAAAAATCACGTGTGTTTGGGCGTAGCAAGATGGGGTAGATTCCCCCACAGGGTGAAAGACCCAAATTTATATGTGGTTCAACATGATCCACTTGGTGGTGAAAGCCCGTAAAAATGTTGAAAGGTGTGCGACGATCTGAGGTGTGACCTCAAAAAAGACGTGACCCATGAACAACACAGGGGATTTGATAAAATAAAAAATTCAAGTGAATAGTGGAGGGTTGTCCAATAGTTTAAGTCATTAGATGAAACACCAATGACTGGTTTTCACACTTGGCATTGCAGATGTGAGGGAGTCAGTCAGGACTCGGGTTGTGGGCACGAGGAGTCTTATCTCATGATGACACGTAATATTCCATATAAGATTTCATTATTTATATGGAATGTGATTGGACGTTTTCATGGTTGCCATTGCATGTGCATTTTAGGTGGGGAGTAGCCCATGTAGAAGAATTTTTCTACTGGGCATTGCTCACCCTATTATGGGACCCCCTTTCAGGTACAGGGGTGTATAGGAAGACGACGCTCCGAAGAGGTCGTGATTATGAAAAAGGTCGATGCTATGGCTCGATATTACTCGGAAGAACATTTCGTAAAAAATATTTTGTATAAAAAAATTGTAACTAAATTCTTTTGGGACTATTGTCTAAATAGTTCAGTATGTAATTATGGTAAGAAGGTTGTGATCGGACTCTTACAGACTGTAATTAAGCGTTTTATTTTCATATTTTAGACTTAAATGTGAATGAATAGGTTCAGGTAAAGGGATGTATATTGGGGTTAGGACATATGGACATTATGGGGTTAATACTAATTCTCTTGAGACCCTAGATGGGTTATGATTATACTGTTATACAGGTTGTGATAGTCATGTAGCCCCATCAGAGTGAGACTCGTCTCGATTTTTGAAAATATGGATCCCGGCTAAATGGACACAATGTGGTATCGTCACCCGAATCCATAGGAATCTCCGCTGCTGACGGGTTGTCAACCCGACCCCCGATTCGGGCATCACGCGAGATCGAGCATAGGTTAACTAATACCTAGGAACTCAAAGGTGGGGTATCCACCTCGTTGTTTTCGCGATATTGACTTGTTATAGCCATATCGAGAGTTAGGTATACAAACACTCAGATTAAAGGGAGTGAATGAGTGTAGAACACGGCATTATAAAAATGATTGCTTTTGTTCAATATGTTCCATGGGAGATGTATCAGGTTTCGTGGTAACATATGGCTACAATAGAATGTATAGAAATTTAAGAACACTAGGATAGCAAACTGTGAACCTTAGGGGTTCGTAAAACTAATAACCATGATTACGAGGAATGGTTATTTGTCAGTTGTTTAGCATTATAACCACTAAGGTGATAAATGAAAAAGACATGGCAAGTCAGGCACGTATCGAGCCTTACAAGGGCTTCACCATCGTCTGGGTTTTGATCAAGAAGCCTTGTTGAGGCCATGGGTGCAATTGTTGCCATTGTAATGCCAGTGCAATGAGGGTCGTGGAGGACCAAGTAACTCCAACGTGGTTATAGCACACCATCCTCCAACATTTACAGGGGAGGGATCCAGCTTGTGTGCTGATCATTGGTTCCGACAGGTAGAGGATTTCGAGTTGCGAGATCACCCCGATGCTGGCTTCCTGATCAGGCTAGCCACATTTCGACTGGGGAGGTGAGTCCAGATACGGTGGATCAAGAGCTCAGGATCCCGAGATGATGACACGGGAGAGTTCAGAGCTCTTCATGGGCAGTTTTTCCTGATCGCCCAATATCTCGTGAGTTCCTTGAGTTGGAAGTAAGGAAATATGACTGCGCTTGAATACGTAGCTGTCTATCGAAAGGCACATTTTCGATGACTATGTAACCATAGATATGGCTGGCGTAGAAGTTCAAGGGATGGCCTGTTGTCCATCCAGTGGCAAGATTGTAGGATTTCTCCTGAAGACACTGGACTCATGGTCGTGACAACTATGGCCATAGAGAGATGTAGGATGCACCTGACTATCTAAGTCAAGTGTACTAGTGAGAAGAGAAGGAGGATCACCTTCTTCTAGTTGGGGAAAGAGGCGTAAGACTTCGTCTCGAAAGTGTTTCGTGACTCGGGCCGTGGTTATCAAGGCTAAGGCCAGACCAGGGCTTCTACTCAACTAGGACAGATGATATGTTATTTCTTGCCATCACCGACATATGAGGGCGAGCATACCTCGTGAGGCAAGGGTCTGTGGTATTGACAACGCTTAACGCATTCTGTTCCTTCACCCCACAAGGCGGGCTGATGGACCAAAGATCAGTCTCAAGGTGATGCACAGCTCTTCGCACATCAGAGCAGGGTACGTGAGACCAAGGTATGGGTCAAGGTCGAGACGTTCACGCGTCGAAAGACCGCCGATCCATGGGCATGTTTATGCCATCACACCACAAACTGAGCTAGTTGATCAATCGGTTATACAGGGTATGTTTCTGTTATCTCACCTATGGGCAAAGATATTGTTTGATTCTAGTGCATCGCGATTTTTCGCTGTTGCATGCAGTGGATGTTTTGCTTAAAGGTAAGTGGCCTTAGAGCCATTACGTGAGCCTCCCTAGGACTAGGGTGAGGATTGACTGTTATGTCAGATTTGCAGCTGTGCAGATCTCGCAAGTGATTCTGGCTTCACTACGACCTAAGGGTCATGGACATATTGAAGTTTGATGTCATCCTTAGGATGAACTAGTTGATGGTACACCAAGTCGTCTTTGATCAGATGGCAGAGGATTACCGCCACACACTGGATGGTATTCGTGGTGATCTTCAGAGGGAGAAGATGATGTTTTTACCCTAGACTGCATGACTCAAGTGGAGTGGACAATCGATGGTCAAGTTAGAAAGCTAATTCAGAGGATGAGGGGAGACAGGATTTAGGTCTACCTCGGGTGTCAGAGTATGAGGATGTCTTTCACGAGCCACGGATTACCTCCACACGTGGATGCAGACTTTGTTATTGCTTTGACTCCCGTGAGCGCCTATTTCTATGACTCCTCAGAAGCGGCACCGGCCGAAACAGAATCTCAAGGTCCAACCAGAAATGTTGGACAAGGGTTTTATTAGACCAAGCACTTCACCATGGGGCACTTTGGTTCTATTTGCGAAGAAGAAGGACAAGACCCTTCAACTGTGCATAGATTACAAACAGTTGAACAGGGTTATGGTCAAGAATCGGTATCCATTACCGAGGATTGATGATTTGTTTGAAAAGCTAAAAGGGGCGCGAGTCTACTTCCAAGATGATAAACCTTTCACACCGCACGCTGAGAGTTAGGAGACCCATACCCCTAAGATAGTGTTTATGATGCGGTATGGGCATTTCTGGGTTCATAGCGATGCCTTTAAGTTGACGACGCGCCAAGAGGCATTCATGGATCTCGGCGTATGTGGCATTCTAACCTCTATTTAGATCGGGCTTTTGTTTCGTCTTTGCTGACCATATTCGACTACTCCCAGTATTATGAGGAAGAGCATGAGGATCATTTGCGGATTGTTCTCTAGGAACTTAAGGACCATTAATTGTATGCCGAGTTTAGCAAATGTGAATTTTGGCTTACTGAGGTGAAATTCTTGGGACACGTCGTAACGCTTTGTTGTCAAGAAAAGGTTAAGGTCGGGTATGTGAGTTGGGAGAGGTCAAGTCACTTTTCGAGATATGCGCTGACTCATGGGTACCATCGAGGTTCATTGAGATTTCTCCCGACTAGCAGCACCTCCCATGACAAGATTGACTCTAAGGTTGTTGGAGTGGAATGACCTATGAGAAGGCATTTTAGAGTTGAAAGGGATTGCCAGCTCCTGGCTCGATAGTCTCTAACGTACAGGTACACGATGTACCTCAGGATGCCTCTAGACGGATCGGGATGTGTTCGATGTAGCCTGTGAGGTTGTACCTTATGGTTCTAGACAGCTAAAGAATCATGAGCAAAATTACCCTACACATGATCTGGATTTGGCCGCCATAGTCTTTGCCTTAAAGATTTGGCGCCACTACTTGTATGGTGAGCAGTTTGAGGTATTTTCAGACCACAAGAGTCCGGCATATTCACACAACCGACCTCAACATGAGGCAACGCATGGATGCAGTAATTGATATCAAGATCTCCCACTTTGCATTACCATCATAGTAAGGCAAAATGTAAAGCAGCTAATGCGCCAAGTCTAAGTCAATGGTGGAGCATCGGGCTAGTGTAATTTCCTGAAGGGCAAATGCTCGACATCGGTGGGGACTGGGTTTAGTCGCGAATATTGATCGAAAGCTCGTGGGACACTAGAGAAGTTTGGGTATTACACCATCCCTATCGGGAAAGGTTAGTGATCGAGTCTCGCGGGCAAAGACGCAGAGATATCGCCCATCGTGACGTAGTACGCTGGCATCGGTGACAAAGGTCGGCCATCCACACGATGGTGTCTTTAATATAGGGGACGGTTGCGGTTCCTCAATAATCTGATTTTGAGAGAGGAAGATGCCTCAAGGAGTTCCACTGATTTTGATTTTCTATGCATCCATGTGGCACGGTATCACCGTGATCTTCGCTGCCGTATTATTGGAGCCGGAATAAAGTTTAATGTGTTCGAGATTTTGTTTGATCGTGTTTCACGTGTCGGGCCGGCAAAGGTTGAGAGCATCAAGCCGCCAAGGCTACTCCGTACCATTTCCGAGGTAGTTGAGTGGAAGTGGGAGCATGTCACGATGGACTTAGTGACCCACTTGCCACGGACACCACAGAGGCATGATGCGATGTGGGTGATTGTGGACCGGCTCACAAAGTCGACACATTTTCTAACGATGTGGATGACCTTCACTCTGGAGGAATTTTGTAGGTTGTATATTCGAGAGATTGTCCAGCTACATGGAGTACCGATTTCCATAGTATCGGACAGGGATACCAGGTTTACGACACACTTTTGGAAGAGTTTCCAAAAGGCCATAGGGACACAATTGACGATGAGCACTGCGTTTCATCCACAGACAGATGGTCAGTCGGAGGGAACCATACAGGTTTTAGAGGACAAGCTAAAAGCATGTGTCCTGGATCTTAAGGGTAGTTGGGAGGAGCACTCCGTCTCAGCTGAATTCTACTCACAACAATATTTATTAGGAAGCATATGATGGCACCTTATGAGGCTTTATATGGGAGGCCATGTCGATCCCTGATTTGTTGGACGTAGGTGGGAGAGAGTCTCTTCAACGGTCCGAACCCACTCAGAGACACCTCTAAGCACAGCTTGATACGCAGGGTCATGGACGCCTCTAATTATGATAGATGTGTTGGCTGGTGGTCACCTTTTTTTTTTTTTTTAAAAACTTATAACTTTTACACTTGCATATTCTATATAATGTTAAATACTAATCTCATATATTCTCAGTGCTGATTGTCAAAATATATACAAGCTCCATATATGGGAAGTGTTCAAATATCTACAATATTTATTGGTTTACAAAATTTCATATACAAATGTGACCAAAATACTGGGCGGCAACCTATTGTCAGGTGGCCTTTAACTCCGATGTGGGATGGCCCGGTCCTCTGGTCTCCTCTTTTGTACCCATACGTATCAATCCGCTAAGCTTTACGCTTAGTGGGAATAACATTACTGATGACCTCTATTATGGTCACCCCACTTATACAAATGTATAATAATACATAATGAAGCATGATTCTTATCATTTCTCATATATATATACTCTTTCATAACAAGTTTATTTCTTGTCATCTTCATAATACTTTTCATATGTCATCTTGTACTTTACTTCTCTTATTCTTGTAATCGATAATTTATCGTATAGCAATGCTATGCTTCTCATATCATGTCATATATTCCTCACCTTTCGCTTATGATATACTGTCATTTTCTTTTTATGTTTCATGTTTGCATAAACCTTAGTAAAGTGGGATACAGGAATCAGAAGGCCCGAAGGCATCTTGTCATTGTACGAGACAATGATCATCTTATAAAGGCGAAAGCTGCCAGTTGGTGACCAAATACCCGATCCAAACTTTTATCTATGTCATCAACCCAAACTGTGTGGCCTCGATATCGCAACGTAACGTAACGTAATCCTATAGTCGCGTACTTGTTTTTCCTAATAGCATGCCCATCTATCTCTACTGTGCTCTAAGTGCATAATCAATGTGTATTTTATGTTTCAATATATATTCTTATATATTCCCTATCATTATTGTCATTCGTAATTTATATGTGATATATATATATATATATATATATATATATATATATATATATATATATATATATATATATATATATATATATAGTATATATAAATATCATTTATTCATAACTTTGCATTTTTCTTATATGTCTCATTGTATGCATAAATAATTATGCTTACCGTATGCGAGTTATTTATGAATAACTATAGTTACTCAGAACCTACTGTTTTCATGTTTTCCGACCACATGGAGTTCCAATCTTATCATGCTATCTATTATTGAATTTTGACTCAATGGGCTTTCCATAGAGTCCAAGAATTTAATCGGAGTTCAGACGGAAGTTACAGACTTCCGTTGGAGGTCGCGCGCAGTCGCTTCGACGACGACTAATCGACAGCCGCACCAAAGTGACGAGCTCAGCCTAACACTTCGGTCTGACATCTAATATCTTCCTCAGGTATACAAGTGGATGGGATTTGGACTCAATGGGCTTTCCATAGAGTCCAAGAACACCCTAATCGGAGTTCGACGTAAAGAGATATAAATCTTCCTCGGGGTTGGAGGTCATACGTAGGCAAATCTGATGAGCCGACTGATTATCGAGTTGACCTGAAGTGACGAGCTCATCTATCACCCTCGGTCAAGCATCTAATATTCTCCTCAGGGCATATATTATCGTATTCTGACTCAATGGGTTTTCCATAGAGTCCAAGAACACCCAAATCGGAGTTCAAACGAACAGATAATGACTTCAAGTTGATGTCAAGTGCGCAGTCAGCCCGACGAGTCGACCGACCGACGAGTCAGATCGAAGTGACGAGCACCGCTTGACGTTAATCGCTTGATCTACCAATGCTGAACCCACCACTGTTGGACGACCACTGTTGATGACCACAGTTGGACTAACACCTCACCGTTGACTCACCACCGTTGATCTACCAACGCTGGGATCTAACAATCGCTTGACTAATTAACGTTGGATCTATCATCAAGCTGACCACCACCGTCGATTCACCACTATTTACTTTGACCAACGCCATCGACCAACGCTGGGATCTACCATTGGATTCACCACCGCTGGATCTACCACCGTTGATCTACCACCTGACGACCACTCTGACGACCATTGCTGGATCTACTCACCGCTGGACTCCACCACCGCTGACGACCACCGTTGGACACCCTCACCCATTTGATCAAGACAGAGTAAAAAGACCATAACTTGGTCTATAGGGATCCGAATTGAAAATCAAAAAGTTTAACATCAAGTTCATTGATATGGATACAATTTCTCACAGAAGGACTCTACTACCAAATTCTCTATTTATGACCCAAAACTGTTCTAAGGTCTTGAAGAAGGACTCAAATCGCGTAACCCGATCTCGACCAGATTTTAAATGGACTGACTCTCGTAAAAGGACCATAACTTGGTCTACAGAGGTCCAAATGGTGGAAATCTTGAAAGCCTAACATCAAGTTCATTGATGATACAATTTACTAGAGGGACTCACTTCGGAATTCCCTATATTTCTGACCCAAACCCGTTCTAAGATCCGATAATGATATGATCGGCTAATAGAATTTTCTGGGTTCAACTTGCAACTAGACCTTTCTCAAACTCCATATTTAGAGCCTTAAAGCCTTTTCTCTAACTCCAACCTACAAGAAATGAGCTGAGTTCCCAAACCCAAATCATACACAAGATAGAGGGTTCTAACCATGTATCTAAACTTTATAGTCCAAAACTACTTCCATACTCCCATAGTCGTACACAACCAAAAACGATCCATACCCATACTCAAATTCCATACCAAGACTAAATTTAGTAATTCCACACCAGAATCTTCTTTCTTCTTCTTCTTTTCTTTCTCTCTTCTTTGTTCGTATTTGCTCTCCTTTTTCTCCAAGACCAAAATAAGATATTTCTTTGGTCTTATCCTTATTTGATCTTATCCTTTACTTTTACTTCGTCCTCCAACTCTTATAATATTTGCAAATCAATTTTATAATATTTTTACAATAGCCTCAAATCTTTCTTTATTATTTAATTTTAACTTATGGTTATTCCTACTTTTGTTTTTATTTTTATTTTATTCGAATAAATATACTTTACGTTATTATACCAAAAACATGTTATAAAACTGCTATGGTATAATTGGGGGTGTTACAACTCTCCCCTTTAAAAAGAATTTCATTCCTCGAAATTCATACCTCGATTCGAAGAGCTGCGGATACCATACCTCATAGCTGCTTCCTGGCCTCGCAGCTTCTTCTCTACCATGGTGTCGCCAGAGAACTTTCACTAATGGCACTTGTTTGTTCCGAACTGTGCCACCTCTCGAGCCGAATGATCTCGCTCCTCATCATAAGGACAAATCTTCTCGCACTCGTATCTCTTAATGCAGTATGCGCGACTCATCGAGCCAGATTCAAGCATCGACACATGAAAACACATCGTAATTTGCCAACTCCGTAGGGAGTGCCAATCGATAAGCCACGTAATAATACGGCTCCAAAATCTCATATGGCCCTATGAACCTCGGACTCGGGCCAGTTTTCCGACGAACCCAAGAATTTTCCTCCATGGTGATACCTTTAAGTTACCTTGTTCCACTTTATATTCAATCTCAGCTCAAGGTGGGACTCCACGATGACACATGGTATATGACGCCATTGATAGAAAAGTCAAAAGAATGGGAAGAAGGTCAAATTGTAATTTTGGAAATTGTTGATCAATGAGACAAGACATGAATAGTGGTCTTCTCCTTCAAAATGAAAGCCAAAATGTGCAGAGAGCAAAAACGCAAGGTAAACAGCCAGGTTTCATATTTTGTATAGAACGCATACTTCTTTCTAAGATCCGGCGATTCCGGACAATAATTCTTCAATGAAAGAAAGTTCGCACGCGCGAGCAATGCGTGGGCAATCGCCTTGAAGTTTCACAAACCCCATGGAGGTAGGGGTTTTATCCCACTTGTTTATCAATTTAAGTGTTTTGTGATGTTTCAGGTCGGTTCGAGGACGGAGTGGTCGCTTGATCGGTTCTGAAAACTTGGAACCGAATGTGAAAATTTTGTGAGATCCGTTTGAACACCACAACAATTTTAGGGACTGATTTGGTGAGCTAGGCATAATTTATATAATAAATTGTATTTTGGTGAGTAGAACTCGAAATGGGTGATAGAAATTCGGGTTCCACCAAGCAGGAACCGACGAGTGGTCGCTCACTGACAAACTAATCGTTTTGTTTTTGGGACTATTAGAAACAGCCTTGCTTTGTGAATTGGACCAAAACGCCCATAGGTTGTGTGTATGAAATGAATGGCTCGAGTCGAGTGGAAATAGATAGGTTAATGCATAAGCTCGTGTGTTAACATGATTTGCTCAATTATATGGAATATAATTCAGTGTATAAAATATCGGGAGATGAAATTAGTTTTGCTCAATTATATTCCATGGAATATAATTGTGTGTATAGTATTGTCATGATGAAATTATGATTTGCTCATGAGCTAATTGCAAGTTGGTTTATCCATATTGTTGTGAATTACATGGTGTGAATGTAAATTTGAGAATATATGCATTTTATATATATTGGTATAAAAATGGTTGAATGACATAATGCATTTCACGCGTGGCACTGGTAACCTAGAAATTAGGCGCGAGTGCATAACACTAGTTTTTCCTTTCGAAAAACGAACATGATTGCAAAAGGAATTTCAATAAGATGATTTTCCCGAGAACGGGTCAGAGACACCAACAGATCATTTCGATGAGGACCATGACTGCCTTCGGGAAGTTTTTCCAACTCATTCACCTTGGTGGTGTCCCATATTTTACCGATATTCGGTAGTTTATTTCAAGACAACAGTTTTATTTTGAAAATGGTATTTTTTCATACATGGCTTAAAGTAAGTGTGAGGGAGTCGGTGAGGACCTGAGACACTTTAATAAAGTAATGCAGACATTCAAGTAGATTACGATTACTTGAGTGTGTGTTTAAATCGATATATCAAGATACAGACTTTGCATTTTATAAAGAACTCCATTTAGTATGATTCCACTACTAGCGATAAACAATTGGTTTAGGAATTTCTTTTTTCGTGCAATGTGGAGCGTTCTCGAGAAGATGGCCCACTTAGAGGCCATTTTGAAAGAAATGTGCCGTGGCTTTGTTGTTTTCGATGTTATACTATAATGCATTTCTATTGTTATGTTTTATTAAGAGAAATGTTATAACTCTTGAATTATTGGAATATAGTTGGGTGTATATTTTGATAAGTATTGGTTTATGGGCCCAAGAGGCCATTTTTACTTAGGTATGGGTCTCGTGATACGAGACGTATAGATTTTTCTGCGGGTTAACGGATAATAACCACACCTGGTTTGGGGGTGTCACAAATGCAGATCGAGTTAAGGTAAACGACACTGGGAGCTCGCTGGGTGTAGTTATAGGTGGGCCTCGATACCGCTTCACAAATGCATCGTAGCTACAAACTGACACTCGGAGCTCAATGGGTGTAGTTGAGGTGTGTCCTCGATACTCAGCCTCACAAATTATATCAGAGCTTAGAATATCATCTGTGAGCCTATCAATCATATTTAACTCCTTCGATACCAAATTCTTCACAGCCTGATATCGTAGCTTAGTACACGAGCACTAGGGCTTGGGGGATCGGGGCTGAAGCTACGGTCTTAGAGCGTAGAACTTGGTGGATATTGAAACCCAAGATTTATGATCAATAGTGCCATTACTGGAGGCAGATAGCAACATCACCACTTAGTGTGGCTCGGTGTAGGGTTAGGTATGTAATTACCTAAGAAATCACGGGACAGGATTAGAACACTACATGCATTATGTTTGATGTGTGATTGGATGTATAACATGTTGATTGTTATGAATATTGTGTGATTGTGTGCTTAGTGAATATCACATAGGAAAAATTAAAATAAAAGTGTTGAACACTAGGGTTAGTGTGAGAACAGGAGGTTGAGAAATTTTTTGACAAAATGGTCCATAATTAAATGAAAAAAAATGGATAAAATAAATTTATTTGGTTTATTGGAAAATGAAAAATATATATTTATATTTTTGGGTAGTTTGTTTTCCAGTAGCATGAAGGAATGAGAAAAAATAAAATAAAATAAAATAAAATGAAATAATATCTTTTTAAAAAAAAAAAAAAATTCTAAAATAAAATTTTTGATGTTAAATATGATTTGACATATTGAATAAATTGTCTAACATTGCTTAGGAATGCAGACTTAAATACCATCAGAACGCGGACCTTAAATGGGTTATCATACCCGACACGGTCTTGGAGTTGTGTGAGGTTACATATGCACGTGGTTGGATGCGTATGTGCGTGGTTGGAGAATGTGAAACCCCGATAAAATCCAATTTTCTCATAAAGGGCAAAATCGTAATTTTGGTAAAAATCCAAAATTTTTCTAGATTTCGGATGATGAAACGGATTTCAATCGTTGAATCGCCTCACGAAATCTGAAGGCACTAATGTAGATTTCTTCTTTCTCTTTCTCGTAGTTCCCCAGACAACAATTTACACGCCGAGCAAACTTGTTATCATGAAGGATACATGGCGTAAATGAGTATACCACGTTGTGCCACATGTCAAGCTCCAGTGCAGTCAACTTGATCTCAAGGTGGAACCCATGATGACACATGGCAGCATGCCATTCATTAAAAAAGTCGTTAATGCGTTAGCATAAATTGTAATTTTCGGGAAATTGTCGACAACGACAAGACATGAATAGTGGTCTTTCTCCTTCAAATGAAAGCCAAAATGTGCGTGAGAGCAAAAAATGTGCTGGTGTTGAGTGAGGGGCTTTGATATTTTGGGAGAGAGAAGGTGTCACTTCTCTCTAAGATCCCTGGTGATCGGACACCCAATTCTTCTGACCGAAGCGAAAGTTGTTCCCACGCCGCGAGGCAACGTAGGGCACCGGCTTCTTGAGTTTCACAACCCTGGTAGGGTTATCCTACTTGTTTTACTTTGATTTAAGTGTTTTGTGATGTTTGTGTCGGGCTGAGGCCGTGAGACTGAGTTGATCTGCCCAAAACTCGAACCGAATGTAAATCTTAGAGATCCATTCGACAATCTCGTGTCAGCTTTAGGGACTGATTTGGGTAATTGTGGCATAATTTATATAATAAATTGTATTATGAGCAGAGACCTAAATGGCATTTAATTCGGTTCCACCAAGAGGAACTGACACAGAGTACTCACCTTGACAAAATTTCACTGTTGAGCTAGACCGCAGAAACAATCCCAGTTTGTGTGAATTTGACCAAAACATCTAGTGTTGTGTGTAAGGAAATTAATGCTTGAGTTGAGTGGAAATAAATAGGTTAATGCATAAGCTTGGTGTGTTAATACGTATTTGCTCACTATAATAATATAATTGTGTGTATAGTCCATCGGAGATTTAAATTGTATTTTTGCTCAATTATATGGAATATAATTCATAGGCCATCGATGAAATTATGATTTACTCAAGTGAGCTAATTTGAGTGTTGGTTGATCCATATTGTTGAATTACATGTGGTGTGAATGTAAATTTGAGAATATATGCATTTTATATATATTGGTATAAAAATTGTTGAATGGCATATCGCATTTCATATGCAACTTAGTAACCTAGAAATTAGGTGTGAGTGCATAACACTTAGTTTTTCGAAAAACTTAACATGATTGGCGAAAGGGAATTTCAATAGATGATTTTCCTGAGAATGGGGTCAGAGATAGTCCAACAGATCATTTCTGATGAGGACCATGACTGCTTTCGAAGTCAACCTATTCGCTGAGGGTGGTCCAAGAGCTAATCATTATCGTAGTTTATTTTCAAGGACAACAAGTTTTGTTTGAAATGGTATTTTTCTCTACATGGCTTAGGGGTAAGTGTGAGAGAGTCGCGAGACTCGAGACACGAACCGCACGCATTTAAGTAGGATCACATATTTACTCTGAGCGTGTTTAAATCGAGCATTGTGCGCACTTAGGTGGGAGTAACCCATTTCCACCACTGGCGATAGCTCACTCCCGCCGAGGAATATTTTTCAAAAAGTAAGGAGCTGCCGTGAGAAGCATCTGCCCAATTTAGAGGTCGATTTTGAAGAAGTTTAAGTCAGGCTTTGATGGTTTTTTCGGATAATATGTATTAGAATTATATATTTTAATATGTATTTGTATTAAGAGAAATGTTATAACTCTGAACTATTGGAATATAGTTGGGTGTATATTTTGATGAGTATTTGCTTATGGGCCCACATTTTTATCAGTATGGGTTCTTCGTGATACGAGACGCATAGATTTTTCTCTGCCGACGGATAGTCAAATGGACACCTCGGGGTTCGGGGCGCCACGTATGAACCAAGAGGAGCCTGCTTATATGGCCCAAATTTCGGTCATTTTACAGACGTTAAAATAAATAATATGTTGTTGTGTGTAAAAATCATGTTAATATGTGTTTGCATGATGTATTAATATGGAAATTGTGATGAATAGAAATTATATGTATGAAATATAATTATTTGAAATTTATAAATGTTGCATGTAGCATAACATAGCATGAAATGACATGATTGCATTTCATATGCACCGCCGTATCACGCCAGCCTGGGCGCTGGGTGCACGGTAATTATTCACCATTCTCAGAATATGTGGTGAGAGCTCGAAATGAGACCATGTCCAAAATTGAGACTCATGGTTGTATAAACCAATAATAAATATAAATCACATGTGTTTGAGCATAGTAAAATGGGGTAGATTCCCGCACAAGGTGAAAGACCCAAATTTATATGCGGTTAGACATGATCACCGGCGATGAAAGCCCGTAAAAATGTCGGAAGGCACACGACGATCCTACAATGTGGCCTCGAAAAAGACGTGGACCACGAACAACACATGAGATTTGATAAAAAAAATTCAAGTGAATATTGAAGGGTTGTCCAATAGTTTAAGTCATTTGGTGAAACACCAATGACTAATTTTCACACTTGGCATTGCAAGTGTGAGGGAGGGAGTCAGGACTCGGGTTGTGGGCATGAGGAGTCTCATCTCATGCATGACACGTAATATTCCATATAGGATTGTATTATTTGTATGGAAAGTGATTGGACGTTTTCATGGTTGTCATTGTATGTGCATTTTAGGTGGGGAAAAACCCTTGTAGGAGAATTTTTCTACTAGGTATTGCTCACCCCATTGTGGGACCCCCTTTCAGTGCAGAGTACCAAGGAGACAAGCTTAGCTCCGGCCGAGGCGTGGTGATTATGAAGAAGGCCGTGTGTTAGCGTGATGTTATCTTTGAGTAACATTTTTGTAAAAATATTTTATATAAAAGAATTGTAACTAAATTCTTTTGGGATTATTGTCTAAATAGTCGGGTACATAATTATGGTAAGAGAGTTTAGAGTCGTGATCAGACTCTTACGAACTAGAATTAAGCGTTTTATTTTCATATTTTAAATTTAAATGTGAATGAATGTATCCCGATAAAGGGACGTATATTGGGGATATGAACAAATGGACCACATGGGGTGTGCAACCACATTTGAGACCGCAGATGGGTTATGATTATACTATTGTACAGGTTGTATGTTGGGTATAGCTCCCCGAACAAAGGAGACTCTATCTGATTTTTTTTGAAAATATGGATCCCGATAAATAGGACACAACAGTGTGGTATTGGGTCACCCGAAATCCACAGGAATTTAGCAGATTGACAAGTTGTCAACGGGACCCCCTGATTTGGGGCGTCACAGTGTGGGCATTCTTGGGTTTTGTTATTTTATGATTTAGCTTATTCGTGCCACGATGGGAGTGGCAGAATCAAAGCAATATTTATAACCTAAGAATTCCCCCTGCTAGTAAGAGCTACTGCGATATAGCGAAACTCTAGAATTAGAACACGGGGGATGGGTTTTCTTCTTATAAACGATTTGCAGTGAAGTCCAAAATGGTGAATTTGGTTTGGATTTTAAGGTGGTGATAAAAACAGTGGATTTTGGTAAAAACAGTGGAGGTTGATGGTGTGCATATTGAAATTAAAATGAAGAAAAATAAGAAAAAGAATAAAAGAGATATCCTTGAAGTATCAGGATACTGGGCTTGGGATTCTCTGATAGCGAGGGTTCAGGGTTCGTTTTCACCGTTGGGAAGGATGACCTATAGTCATCTCGAAGGCAGGATCTTCATTTAGCTATAAACCTAACCCCGAAATATTTATCCTTTTAAAAAATGGCATCTACGGCCATCGGTGGTCACCTTGGAGTGAAGAATAAGTCCTCTAGACTCACTTTCAATGGGTCATAGAGGGTAACTAATGAATCTTAGTGGATCTAGCAATAGCATCGGCCAGACACAAAAACTATAAATAATAGATTGAGGATTCGAAGGGATAAAGCCTACGAGTTAGAAAGGGAACACAAAGCGACGGTGAGTATGCATTGAAGAAACGGGGACCTCCGGTAGCCTTGAGATCCTGCCGCGGCCTTGGCTTCAAGGAGGAAGGGTTTTAGCCTATCATCCTCAGAGTTGTCATCCTCGGAGGGTGTTTGGCTGCAGGAAAATAGAAAGAAAATGAATGGGCGAGAGAGAAGAAGCGGGAGAGGTGAGAGCTACGCCCCGAATTTATTGCCGAGTAATTTTTTCTTTCTGATTGACTCGGCTTATATCTGACTCGGAAGCAGGGAAATCACAAAAGCTAAAACAGCTATTCTGAGGATAAAGTGGAAGAAACAAAAATTGAAACAAACAGGGCATAACATCAAAAAGCAGGTGAACAGTGGCTGGCTGGAGGCATGAACAGTGCTCGTAGGAACCAAATTTCGTAGGTTCCATTTTCTATGTATTTTCTGCTCTTCTTTCATACGGTCTCGTCTGTGATGCGAGTTTATTTCGAATTCTTAG
This sequence comes from Tetrastigma voinierianum, assembly GCA_016808115.1. Lineage (NCBI taxonomy): Eukaryota > Viridiplantae > Streptophyta > Magnoliopsida > Vitales > Vitaceae > Tetrastigma > Tetrastigma voinierianum. The sequence goes on along the minus strand of JAEQBH010001943.1, from coordinate 805,909 downwards.
GTGGCAGATGGAGCTCAACGATTTCGGTTATAAATAGCTTGCAAAAAACTAAAGTAGCCACAAAGTACAATCGGTAGAATTGTAGGGACCTTAATGTACCGTCGGGTTGATTAAGAATGATTAGTACACAAAAAGCACTCAAAATAATAAATAGGGTTCAAAATAGCACTTTTGGGGCACTAATACCCCAGCCTACACATTGCTGGTCCTTGGCAATGAAGAAAAGAAAGAAGAAGGCATACAAACTTTGATAACAAAGTGAGTGTTCACGGGCAACGGGACAAATTCAAAAAGGTTGTGAATGAGTAATGCCTAACCCTCGATGAGATTCACTGAAACCCTTGCCTAAAAACTATCTCGAGAGAATGAATGTCATGCAAAATTGAGTATCAAAAGAGCCTCCTTCTTGGTGAATCAACTAGAGACTTCCACCAAAACCTAAGTGTTTGTTTGATCAGTCCTCAACAATAAGCGCTAAGCGCACTCTCTGACCAAACTCTTGCCTCCACCTAGGACACTAACCAACCTAAATAGATCAGGACCCACTCTTATTCCACAACTCTTTTTGTGTTGTAGGGGTGCAATGCTGAGAATCGACCTCACCAAAGTCCATGTAACGGGGATGCCGATGTTGCCAGCAGTGGAGCTTAGAGCACCCAGTCATAGGATCTTTCGATATAACTCTTCGAGGTTTACTGGACTCGAATGATTTGAAACTCCAACACCTACAACTTGCTAAACTCCACCCATCCACCCATGTGTGAGCACTAAGTCGGTGGCTCCCGACCCTTTAGGGCACCGAGGCTTTAAAGGCACCGCCGTATACCTCGGACCTTGCTCGGTTTCGAGGAAAAGCGTTGCAATTTTTCTTCTTTTTCTTTTTTCTTTTCTTTTCCTTTTCTTTTGGAAGACCCACATTGGCCTTCTATTCATGGGGTCTTTAACCTGTACAGAAGTGGTCACTTGAAACTGGGAGTAGGTTTTACAATGTTTAGGTGAGCGGTTTTATTTATTGTTTGAAAACTAATGTGCCTTGTGTAGTTAGCTAAAGGTGGAATAAAAAAGGTCAAAGCAGCAAGATTCAACTAAATCATCCTCAACTAGGCATGGCATCCTCTAACATCAACAGGAATGAATGAAGTTTCAATTTTCAACTTGAGTTAAGTAAACTACTTGAAAAAAAATAGGTGCGAAAATGGGTCAGTTTTGAAAAAGTAAACGTATAGTATAAACGACTACAAAAGGAAAACTAACAAGCCACTTGAACATCACAAATGGGCTTGCTCAAAATAAAAACAAAAAGCGTAAATGTAAAAGCAGCTTCTTCTTGCTTCTCCCCACAACGAATGTCTCATTGTCATTAATGAGGCTCGGATTGAAAGTTAGAGAAAAATTTCTTACCACCTCACTGATGAGATGTGCTGACAATTTGGACGGAGACTTTGCAAGCTTTCTATCGAGGCGCTGTCGCTCCGTTTGGGCTTGAATAAACAAGTTAGGAGAATAAAAGAGAGGAAAAAAGTGACCAGTTGGAGAATTTTTAAAATTACACATTCGTAATAATTTCAAAAGTGTTCTTTCTGGCTATATTTGGATTCTACACTATCTGAGCTTTCTAACGGTACCAAAATTACCCAAAACGGAGTTCGGATGAAAAAGTTATGGTCAAAACAAAATTGAGCTGCGAAATTGGAGGTGCGAAATTTCGCACTTGAAAATTTTTTTTTTAATAAAAAAATAAAAAATAATAATAAAAAAAACAAAAAAATTATATATATATTTTTTGAAGACCAGCTTTTTAAAAAATTTTTTGAATAATAAAAATAAAAATAAAATAAAATAATAAAAAAGCTTTGCACAGGCTTCTTATTAAATGTTTTTATTAGCATATGGGGGGCCGGTATGTCTGCTCACGGACGGTTGCGAAATTTCGCAACCGTTGCGAAAATTTTGGTCGTTGCGAAAAAATTTTTGGTGTTGCGAAATTTCCTGTCATTCTTGAGAAATTTTCTAGCTTTTACTAGACTTTCCATTCTTGTGAAATTTGACAAAAGCGCAAAAATAAACACATAAGAAATTAAGAAAAGATTGTTTAAAAAATTAAAAATTAAGCTGAAATAAGGTGTAACTAAAGTAAAGAAAATCTAAAGGGAAAAATTAAAGAATCAAATAAAATAAAATAACATAAAATAAGAAAAATGAAAACAAGGTTGGGAAACGTAGCTCCTGAGCAGTCTCTCAAGCCTTTAGAATTTCAGCACACAGAATTGGTGGAGCTTGTAGAAATCTGAGGGTCAGGTGCTCCATGTCTAAGCCAAACACCAGAGACAAAATCATGCCATCTACCGGTGTGGTAAATGCAATTTCTTTGATGTAGTGGCAAAAATATGAGCAATGGCCACTAACTTCCTAAAGTTTTGTGTAGGCAGCAAAGGTGGGATGGCCTTAGCTTCAATAATAGGAGTTTTGGGTTGGGATTGTGATCTGAGTGGCTGAGTGTGTGCGAGTGAAATTTATTACAGGTTGGGTGGCATTAGGATCCAAATTTATGGGGATTGGTTGAAGGATAGGCTCTTGGGTCCTTTCCACTGCATCCTTTCCGCTACCCTCCTCAGTCAGCAATGGGGAGATTGCTTCATCTTGCTGTTTACATTGCTCCTCTGTTTCAACAAATTTATCAATGTGGGCACTCCTTAACACCAAATTCTGCAAGTCTTGAGTGGGCTCTGGCGGTGGTGAGAAGTGAGATGGATGTGGCATGGGATGTCAATTTTTTTATGTAGAGACCCGTCAATTCCTTGCTCGAGGGCTCTCCACTATGTCATTTCTGATTGGCACGGACATTTACTACCCTACGGTCCTCTGTGAAGTCTCCCTTTGATTTGCTCAAATTCGGGATGTGACGTTTCAACGGGGGATGAGGTTGGTGGTTCACTGGCTGGCGAGAAGTGGGGCATAATATGGAGCGGAGGTGCATAAGTTGAGGGGAACAACGTAGAAAGTGCACTCATCCGACTAGTCCTCTATAGTCCCTCATTGACATGTATGCTCTAGGGTTTCTCTCCATTGAATACTCACTGTATTGTTCTCCCTCTTCCATTTGGTCACAATTCAAACCCATTTGGACATCTCGATCCTAACTTTGTATAAATATAGCACACAAGACAACATAAAAAATCTGCCATTCTTGTTTTTTTTTTTTTTTTTTGAGAAGAATGAAATTAAAGCGGTGATGTATAAGAAATTCACCAATACTTGTGATGAGGATCACAGAGTGTTCCTGACTTGTCAAATGCACTTGAGGCGCAGTACGGCCAGTGTTGATTCGTGCCTGATAGGGTGAACGGAAATCGACAATATTTATAACCTAAAAATTCCTCCTCTTTCCATATGAGCTCTGCCGGTATAACGACTCTTAGGAGTGAACATGGATCGTTTTTCTTATTCAGCATTTGCAGTGAAGTCGAAATGGTGAATTTGGTTTGGATTTTAGGTGGTGATAAAAGCGGTGGATTTTGGTAAAACGGTGGAGGTTGATGGTGTGCGAGATTAGAGTAAAATGAAAAAATAAGAAAAAGATTAAAGATCTCCTTGAAGTATGAGGATGCGGGCTTGGGATCTGGTAGCGAGGGTTTCGGGGTTCATTTCCTCGCGTTTAGGGAGGGATGACCTATAGTCATCTCGAACCGGATCTTCATTTAATTTGTAAACCCTAACCCAAAATATTTATCCTTTTAAAAAAATGGCATCTACTAGCCATCGAGTGGTCATAAATGATGAAGAATAAGTCTCTGGACTCCCTTTCGATGGGTCGTAGAGTGTAACTGTGGATACCGATTGGATCTGGCAATAAGCATCCTTTAGTACTAAACTTACCAAATAATAGTCATTCAAAAGGGAGTTCGAAGGGATAAAAGCTATCTGATGAAGAGACACCAGCGACGGTAGTACCTCGTGAAGAGCAGAGGACCTCATTGTAACCGGATCATGTACTTGTGACCTTAGCTTCCAAGGAGAAAGCAGGGTTACTGGCGCTCATCTCAGGTGTCATCCTGAAGGTGTTTGGTATCCCGAGAAAATAGAAAAGAAGAAAATGGGCGAGAGAAGCGGGAGGCGAAGCTCTCCCAAATTATTGCGAAGTGATTTTTCTTCTGAGACCACTTGACTCAAACATATACGACTCGAGCAAGAAATTACAAAAAAAACTAAAACCAAAAGCTATTCTGAGGATAAAATTGGAAGAACAAAAATTGAAACAAACGGGGCACAATGTCCAAAAAGCTTGTGTGAGCAGTGGCTGCAGAGATCAGATGATGGTATTTGGAGACATGAACAGTTATTTCGCATGAACCAAATTTCGTAGGTTCCATTTTCTCTGTATTTTCTGCTCTTCTTTCCTTGATACCGATTTAAATCATGGGACATTTCAGAAATTCTTACGTCTTTGATCATTTCAACAATTTCGGCATAAATAGCTTCTGAAAAGGCACAAAATTAATACAAAATCTGATGTTAATTGAATATTTAGGGACCTTAATGTACCGTCAGGGTTAATTAGAATGGATTAGTACTTGCAGCCTCAAAACCTATAATAAATAGGGTTCAAAATAGCACTTTTTGGACACTAATCATTAGCCTAGTCGTCGTAATATTTTGATATTTCAATCTTGTACTATATTTCTAGAATAGTGTGAAAAAATTATCTCTTATTCGTAGATATAGGCATGATTGATCGAACCACATCAAAACCCTTGTGAACCTTTACGTTGATTTCTTTATCTTCATGTTCTTTAATTGATATTCTCGTACATCAAAGTTTCTACAGTTATAACAATAGCTAATTCGAACAACCACTTCACTCTTTCACAACCGATGATGAACTCTAATTAGCTATTTTTCATAGATTTTGGGTTATAACTTCATCTATTTATCTCAACTAGATAATTCATCATCTGGATGTCAATTAACAATCTTTTTTTTTTTTTTAATGCTCATCTAAAAGAAATTTACATAGATTAACCATCAAGGTTCATAGATCAAATACTACCTAACATGCTTTTTAATTAGTGCTTGATTAATAGTTGTTAAAATATAAAAGCCTTAACATACAAGGCTATAGTGATGATAAATAAGAACAAAACATGACATGTAACTCAAAAGAATCAAGCAAACAAGAAGAAAGGAAGCATATTTTAATGATACCCAAAAACTAGGCAACACGTTTGCATCACAAGGAAAAAAGTACTATTAGTCCACAAGTAAGATAAGAGATATTATATCAAACTATAAACCAAACAAATATATACACAACTTAGACCAATAAGCAAAGATGACTAAATTTACATCAAAGCAAGTTAATATGCATTAAATGTGCACATAAATTAAAAAAAAATGGCAACAGGTGTACAATCACAAAATAAATTGAAATAAAGGAGAAAAAAGGGGTCATACTTCGAGGAAAGACTTGCTTAACATGTGCAATACTTCTCTACTCGACAAATCAAAGTTAAAGAAAGATAAAAAGTATGTAAAAGGTGACTTAATTAGCAAGTTAATGAAACATATATAAAAACGAGACTGCAAATTACAAGTATTTACAAAATAAATATCAATAAAACAATTAAAAATGAGATAAAATCGAAATCACAATTATGAAATATGCTAAAACTAAAAGTATTCAGAATACAAGGAAAAAACTAAAGAACCTAAACATGCATTAATTATTACAAATTTAACTAAATATTTTATTGCTAAAAAATTAGATGACAAGTCATATAAGATTGAGCTATTTGAGAGGTAGTGTCAAGGTAAGTAATAGGTGAACCACTAAGGAGCATAATGAATAAGTAAAATGCATTCTTATGTGCATATTACAAGAAGAAAGCACGGGGAAATGAATAATAAATATGATAATCAACATGTAATATGAGAAAAATGTAATTGTGATCTCTACACGATAATAACATTTAATAACTCTATTGTTAATATGATATAATGCAAAGTAAATAGATATAAAAAAAAAAAAAAAAAAATACCTATCATTACTACACCCATCACATTTAAAGAAAAGTCAATATTCTTGGTTACTAATCGATCTAGTTTCTTTGTTGTTGCTTTGAACATGGATAGGCATTCTTGATGCCATTAATTGAGAAAGTAAACATTTGAAATAGGCCAGAATTTAGTCCATTCCATTAGAAGGAGGTTAAAAGGAGTTTATGTATCTTAAGGACACGTAACATTTTTGGCCTCCATCACCTTTAACCAAAGTCCACTTTTTACCTATCCTCTTAGGGATGTAGGTTGGTCCAACCGTCCAACAAATACAGAATACACCTTTCATATTAATATAAATTTGCCTTTAAGAAGCCTCTCATTAAAGGTTTGATAGTCTGCCAAATCATCCAAGCTATGATGTTACTACTCGCATATAAATAAATGGGTCCATTTCTCATGACACAACTTTAGTTTCCATACCAACTCCAGACAACATTTAAACCCCAAATTCCCAACTAGAAGCCAAAAAGCTTCATTACTTTTAAGTGACAAATAACTTGTAAATTTAAAATTTGACCATGCATGATTTATTCATCCATTTATTGTCGAAGAATCTTGTTTTTGAAGTTTGATAAAGATAGTATAACTAATAAGTGATGACAAAGTTAACCATGAAGAGTAGCTTCCCAATAGTCACTTCTTCGAGTTCCATTAGGGTCACTAGATATTCATCCGGTTATTAACTTCAAGGTACAATGGGATTAGCCAAGGTGCATGTAAATTGATGTGAACACCTATAATCATAAAATAATAATAATAATAATAATAATAATAATAATAATAAGTGATGACAAAGTTCCAAGATGATCAGGTCTATCCTATAGCTGGACATGGTCTGGAAGTTGGGTTCGTGCTGTCAAAATAAGAAAATGTTAAAAACACTAAGCCCAAGGCTCACTTTAATTATTCTAACTGTTGGGGGTAGGAGTGGTATTATATCAGTAGGGCTCAGCTCTCATGGGCCCATATTTGGATTCTATATCCAAGTTCGGGCCTGGGTCCAATGTGTTTAGCGGGCCAGAACTGCAGCAATGGGGTTACATTTAGAGGGATCACATAATTATTCGACCGTTTCACTTATTAGTGAGAGATTTCTTTTTCTTTTCTTTTTTTTTTTTTTTGTCTTTTATTCATTTTACATATTACATGGCAATAATATCATGTTTTTACAAGGCTTTGAGTACGAGTTCTCCATTAACCCATTTACACCCCTTTATCAGTTAAACCATGCCTCTACGACTAATGAGAGTGATTTTAAAAACATGTTTTTCTTTTTAAATGGAAATAAGATATTAGAGAATAGTACATTTTTTATTTGGATTAGTTTTGTTAAGCCCATAAGGTTTGGTGAAGGATGTTTGACCAGTTTTAAATTTCGTCAATTAATTTCATTTATTTTTTGAGAAATTTTGAATCAGCATATTTTAAATAAGAGTGTTTAATGGAAAATTTTTGTTAAACCGACTTCAACAATTTTGAAAAAACTCTTCCTTCCTATTATATTGTTCTTTCTAGACCCTTTTCCTTAAATAAGGAGGGGTCATTTTTTTGGTAATTCTTTGCCATAAATTACCTTTTTACATTTATTTCTATAATTTTTTTTTTCAATAAAGTGGTTATTCTACAAAAATCTAGATTTTAATTTTTTTTTTTGTTTTTATTCGTTATCTTGTGCGATGTATGGTTTGTATAATTTTAATACAACGGTTTGATTTTCATCGTTTTGTTGTAATGCTTTCTTGTGTGTGAGTGATTCGATCCATAAAACAGATTCGATAAAGTATGAGCGTTCGTCATTATGATGGTCATTGTCTGTTATAAAGTAAGTTATATATATTATAGACATTATAGAATTATCAAATGTGTATGTTTTAAACCAATTTATTATACTTTTAACTTTGATAATGCGACATCCTTAGTTTTTAACGAATTTAATTCTACGTTTTTATTAAATGTATTACTAGTAGTTTCAATCAATAAAATTATTTTCCTTCAAAAAAAGTTTTTAATGATTCATTACACACACACACACACGCACACACATATATATATATATATATATATATATATATATATATATATATATATATATATAAGAATTGTCTATGAATAAAATTTGAAACTTATGAGACTTAATACATTTACGCTAAACTTAAAGGAATTTCAATGAACTTAATCTATTTTATTCTTTTATAAGAAGAAAACAATAGTTACACATAATTTTATTCTTAAATCCCGAAAAACAATAATTTCTATATAAAAGTGATAATTAAGGTATTAAAAAGAATTAATTACTTTTTTTTAAGGAAAAAAAAGTTCATTACTTAAAATTATTTTTTTAAAGATTTATTAAAAATATGACTCCATACTTATATATAATAGTTACTTTATTTTATATTTTACTACTATATTTGATTTAAAATTAGATTACCAACTCTTTCAAATTGGAATGTTGGATTTGGCAAATTGTTTTCCAAAATATTACAACACTTGCTTTTGGAGAACATTGTATGTAACTAGATAACATTTTAAATATTTATATTTAAAAAAAGAATATTTTCTAATTTTATTTCTTACTTCTACAATCCTTCACATCTGACATGAGCAACCTGGCCCAGGAAATTTGGTATCGGGCCAAGCTACTCGGGCTCGGCTCGGGCTAGGCTCGAAAAAAGCTCTGCTCGGGCTCGGCTCGTGAAGTGGCAATGGGGCTTGAGGCATGGTGGAAGCGATAAATCTCGGGCTCGGCTCGGGCTCAGCTCGGGCTCGCTGGAAAAAGCTCGGCTCGGGCCCACGGACCCTATCGATGCGGCCCAGACGGGGCTTCGCTGAGTGGACGGCGGGATGCGTCTTGTGGTGCGTCCGGCTGGCGCGCGGTGAAATGCCGGTCATGTGTCGGTATTGATGTAATGGATCGCCGGCTGCAGATCGGTCGGCGTGGATCGCGAATGTATAGATCTCGCGAGCGGATTAAGGAGGCAGCGGCGGCGAAGGCGGCCCGGTTTGAAGCGAATCCAGCGCCGTTGGTGGGGGCCCGTACCTAGATCTCCGGATCTTGGTGGCGGAAATAGATGCGCGATGGCGCGAAGGTGTCGGCGACGGTATGTTCAAGTGGATAGCGTGAAGAAGGTCTTGACGAAAGGGACGTCGGATAAGGACATGGATGTTGGGTATGACCATTGTACGATCGGTCGATCTTGGTGTCTGAATCCAGATTACAAATATATGAGGGTATTAGGCTCTTGTATGCATAGGCCCATGAGGCTGGCTTGCCGTGAGTAGACAAGGTTTGCCGTCTTGAGTAGCATTGAGGGCAAATGCAGGACCCAGCGTCTGATCGATTCAGCGCGATGAACTAGGATCCAATCTCAAATCACACGGGGGTATTAGAGCAAACTTTGGATCTGATGCTGGGCTGCCTGGCGCATCCCAGGCGTGGGTATGGAGTAAGGCATCGAGGGTGATCGTGGGGTGGGGGTTTCATGAAACAAGGAGTAGGCATCGGGTTTCTTAGTACTTGAGACGATTAATAGCAGCAGGAGTGCCCTGCCGTCAGCTGCTGGGTATGAAAATTTGGGCCGATCGGTTCGACATGGTGGGCAGATTCTGGATCTCCAGTCCGGCAGTGGTGAAGCTATGGTCTTGAAATTAATCATGCGCAGCTTGGTAGTCAGGAGGGTGGTGGCGAGCAGCGGTAATGCGGTATGTTGTGAATGGTTTTGCATTCTTAATGGGTTTCTTGTGAATCTTTGTTCGTATATTGTTCTTTATTTAGATAATTGATTAAAACCCGATCGTGTTTCTTGTTATTGACTTGAATTATCTTATTTACCCGTTAACGAATTTCTACTTGTTTTAATTCTATTTCATAATTTTTTTCGATTCTTATTTGTTTAATGATGGAATTACCATGTCAGAAGAAACAAATGTTGAAGGAGGTGGAACTTTATGACTTTAGCATCGATTGCTAAATCAACTAAGGTAAAACCAAATCTATAGAAAATTATTTCCTTCATTTATGTATTTGTTATCGGATTGATTCTGAAAAGTTAAAAAGTATGAATTTGAGAGCAGAGTTGATTCTGTCTGGCTTGTATAGAGAGTGAGTTGAGGCTTGGCTCGAGTTAAGCTCGGGCTCGTTCATATGGAAAGCAGAGCTGGAGCTCAATAGAGCTTTTTTTAAATCGGCCCAGAGGCAGGCGATTTTAAGGCTCGTTGAAATTTCGGCTCGAGGAGTAATTTCTATTTCGTAAGTGGCTGCTTCGAAATGTTCAGCTGTTTTCCGGCTGTTTCAGATTCACCAGTACTACTGTGAAAGCTTATTATAGTTTTAGTTATTTGGTAAAGAAGAATCCAATCTCGGTGATCCACAAATGTTAATAATCCTGAAAATTTTATAGATTAGAAAAAAAAATATGAATTTCAAAATTATAACAAAAATAGAAACGAAACCTTAGCAGCCTTGCATGATGAGATTGATGACGTGTGAAAGAATTATTGGTTGAAATGGAAAAATGAAATTTTCGACTCTCCACGAGAAGATTATATGGGCTTGAGGACAGGAGATCATGACCACCCCAATCAGATTCTGGGGGCATGGACACCAGCTCGATCTTCATAGACGACTGATGTCCTTTGGTGATGCAAGGACTTTCCAATTTCCATTATTATTTATTTATTTATTCTTTTTATTTTATTTTATTTTATGTGTAAGTAAAAGACACAAGCTTTAGCAAACCCCATGTGAGATGCCTTACCCTTCTGGCCATTCCACATTGTGAGACTTCCCCACCTCTTCCCACTCCCAATCATATACCTGGCTCCCCTTCAGGTTTTTCTTTCTTTTATCACCTAACTGTTTCTGGTTCCTGTCTCCCCGGTTTTTGGGTTTTCAAATTTTGAAACCCTTTTCTGTGGTTTCTACCAATTTCTGGCTCTGGGTTGTTTGAGTTTTTCGGATTGAAAGGTGGGTTTCTGTTGTTTTTCTGTGAAATGTACTGTGTTTTATGGTGAAGTGTGTTCTTGGTGAAGGGGTTTTGCTTTGGCAGCCATGGGTTTGGTTTTAGAATGTGAAGTTTCGTAAAAAAAGGAAAGGAAGGGTATTGGGTTTTTGATGTTTTGAGTTTTCACAGCTTCACCGAGAAAGAAGGGATTTTCCTGGAAAGATTTTTGTTGAAATTAGCTGCGTTCAGTACCGGGGATGTGAAATTTTCAGACCCAGATGGCATCTTTCAGCGGTTTGGGTATTGGGTTGAGTTTAGTGTTTGGGTGTCTCCTTTTAGCACTTGTTGCAGAGCTTTACTATCTTCTATGGTGGAAGAAGAGAATCACCAACAGAGAGATTGAATACGATTACAGCAACTACGCAAAAGAGCTTTTCTACATATTCTGTTGGAAAAGACCTGCCCCTCTTAGCGGTAGCAGCACTCAACAGCTCAGTGTTAGAGACCCAGTCGTCAATGGCCATGATGAACAAGACCCAGAGCTGGGCGCCAGCAAGGACTTGCTGTTGAAGGCATTTGGGGAAGAAGGTGTGGAGTCAGAACTCATGAGGCTTCACAATCTTGCCGGCCCGCCGAGATTTCTTTTCACAATCAAGGAGGAAACAAAGGAGGATTTGGAATCAGATGATGGGAAATCTAAGGGTGATAGAAGCAGAACAGGGTCAAGAGCTAGGAGTCTGAGTGATGTTCTTGTTGCTATTGACACCCCATTTCTCACCCCTTTGGCTTCTCCGCCATTGAAGTCTCCCACCTTCAACAACCCCTTAGATGGTTACAGCCAGCGCGGATTCAATCCTCTCTTTGAATCATCTGTAGAATCAGAGCTGAACAGGTTGAGATCTTCACCCCCGCCCAAGTTCAAATTCTTGAGGGATGCAGAGGAGAAGCTATACAGAAGGTTGATGGAGGAAGCTGAGAAAAGTGGGCTTAAAAATGGAGGGTTTGTTGAGGATGCTGGGGTTAAATCTCCCATCAATGTTATTTCATCAATGACACCAGAAGAGAGAGATGGGTCTTTTATCAGAATCATTGTTGGAAAGCACAAAGAAAGAGACCTTCATCACTCAACCCCTTCACAGGTTCTTCCATTGGATTCATCCCCTTCAACGTTCAGACCATTTGACAAGGAACCCCGTGGGCATTAGCTGATTTCCATGAATTTTCCTGAAATGGGTTTTTTTTCATTCTTTTTAACTTTCTCCCCTGTTTGATACATTATCAAGATGATTACATCTCTGTATTCATTCTAGGCCATTTCTGTTGGATGTAATTGGTGGAGGCAGGCATTGTTAATTGCATGATTTATCTTCGAGTTCTCAAGGTAAACTGACATTATCCTGACTGATGTTAAAATGCTGTCTGTTCAAGTGGGAGACCTGTGGGGTTTATCAGTTTTTGTCCATTCCTCCTTATCCTCATAGCTGCCTTAAATCCACAAATTACTCATGTGGATGATACTCATACTTCTACTTGTCTAAGCCAAAAGTGCACTGTAATTCTCCTTTTTAGATAAGTGCTTCAAACCCTTTTCATTCTCTCCCCCCCTTCAGTTTCTCTCTCCAGTCTCTGGTATAAAGATGGTGTACATATATATATTTTCATTATTACATGGTTATTGTTGTATGTTTATATCAGTATGTACCCAAAAAGGAGATCCCCCATTATGCGACTCTGGACCATTTGATTATTAGCCCTTTCCCATAAGTTCTTGATGATGAATATGATTATATGACATCTTTTTGGCTTCTTCCCATGTTCTTCTGTAAACCCTATATCAGTTATGGACCCCCCTCATGGCGTATGCTAGTTGTAAGTCTACCAAACTTGGAAAGTGCATTTATGCACGCTTAAACGCGTTAAGCAGAATGCTGTACAGCTAATTAGCATAGTTCTTTGCCGGATAAAGGGTCTTTTGCTCTTATAAATATTGATTCTTTCCTCTCTTTTTTTTTTCTTCTTTTACTGATTTCTGGTTTTTGTTCTTTTGTTAGTCAACTTCATGGAAAGGCTGTAGATGTTATACGGTGGTTTCAAACAAATAACTTTACAAAAGTCTTTCATCCAGAAACTCTGTTTTCCTTAATGTTAAAAAAAAATAGAGGACCTTACATGCAAGTCTCGGTCTATCAAAATTTGGGATACGCATACCGAGTCTCGGTCTATCAAAATTTATGTCATCCAACTCTAACACTTAACATAGTCAATAATATCACTTTTCTTTTTCAAAGTAGCGTTTCACAGGGGGAACAAGAAGAAATGAAATAAAATGATGGGAAGAAAGAGTAGATTACTTATGAAAGTGGGGAATTGAGGTGAATAAGCCATAAGATCCTTGCTTTTGAAGGAGGTGTTAAGTCTTATTCAAGAAAAAGCCAAAGGAGAAAGCAGTGGGTATGGGAAGGGTGTGTGAGTTGTGAAAGGTCGTCCAGGCTTTTACCTAAACAACAAGAAATGTCACTGTTGTCACGCGACTTGGCCGAAAGTTGCCCCTCCGACTTTGAAGTATTGGTTTTATTGTTGCATACATTCTCGGAAAAAGGGTTGAAATTTTAAAAGCATAACCATCCATATAATCCGGGAAGGAAGATGGATGGATGGATTGCTTGTCATTTGAAATTTGAAATTACCCATATGGAATGGAATGGAAAGAATCAGGTAAACCAGTGTGAGAAGGAATATGGGCGGGCCTCATGTGTATGTGTAGGATAGGGGCAGTGGTGGTCCAATGATGCAGACCCCAATCTCACTTTACCCTCCTTCAGGTTACTTATAATGAGTCATGGGGAAACTATGTTATGGGTATTATTTCAATTTATTTGAGAAATTAATAATAAAACACCTAAAATTTAGTGTCAATTCTCCTAATTTAAAAAATATTTAATAAAGAGAAAAAAATTATGTGCAAAGGATTCAACAAATCTAAGATACAGTCTCAGTAAAACTTAGATACGAGGTTGTACATAACACTTACGGTAATATTTAAAATTTATTAAGATTGTACTTAAGACTTGTTGGACCTTTATCATATATATATTTATCAAATATTTTTGGTTATAAGTCTTTTGAGACTAATTTTTCAAATAAATTGGAATGGAGATCCTAAAACATTGTTTTCCTGCTTGAGTTTATTATTTAGAGAATTCAAAGCAAAAGTGGGTGATAGGGCATTTGCCCTGTTAAACCACCGGTATTAGGAAGGTATGGCCTCTCGGTACAGCTCACCTTATCCTCATCCTATTATATTAAATAATACCTCCTTTAGAATAAGGGAAAAACTTTTTTTATAAGCAATGTGCCTCCCTCACTTCTTGAAATAGTGTTTTGGATTTAAAGTGGGGAATATCCAATTAAGTACTGAAAGTGATATCACAGTTAATTCCCAATCCCAATATAGGGATTTATTTGACCTTGTTGATCCTCAATAGGGGTTGGCTTACCTCCATAAAGGGTGTTTGCTGAGCCAACTTTTTGAACATAAAGATTTCGGGTTAAACATAATCATGATTGGTATTTCAGTTGATTCGAATTTGAGTTTGTTTTCTCATGATCATTAATTTTAGTCCCCTTAAGCAATCTTTTATTAGTGGTAAAACAAATATAGATCTTCAAATTGAAAAAACAGAAGACAATGGAGTGGAGGCGATAATGGGAGCTTAGTGTTTGAAGGATGTAAAATTTTATTTTCTCGCCAGCCCAGCCAAAAATTTATAATGTATGAAGTGATATAAATGAGCAGAGAGTGCGCTGATGTAATTATTAAGGAAGAGAATGTGTAAAATTGAGATAGATTTAGGATAGATAAAGCTTTTAGATCTTTGTTGTTGAATCCTTTCTGTCTAAATCTCCAAAAAATGAAGGCTTTAGGCAAAATATGAACTTTGGAATCTTGATTTTTAGATAGTATTTGTTGAAGATCTTTCTAAGATCGGCTTGAAGATTAAGCTGCGGCGCAGCTTTAAGGTCGTGGGATTAGTCATATGAGTTATACATAATCATGAGTAGTAACTTAGTTGATTCGATCTTGAGTTTGTTTTTTCATGATTACCAATTTTAGTTCCCTCAAAACCATTGGAAAATTACTTACCATTTAACTTCAAGGTGCGTGTGATTAGTCATGTGCATGTAGGTTGGTCCAAACACCTATGATCATAAAAAAAAAAAATAATAATAATAAATATATATATATATATATATATATATATATATATATATATATATATATATATATATATATATATATATAGAGACCTATACATACAATTTCAATAGATTGAAAATTTTATCAATTTATTTTATTTCTAATAAAAAAGATAAAAGAATAAAAGATGTATCTGATGAAAATGATGAAGTAATTTTCACCTATTTAAATAATAATAATAATAAATTATGTGGCATTATTTATTTTTAACTATATTAAAAATAAATTCATTTTATAAAATAATAAATGTTAAATTTTGTAATTCATTTTCTAAAGTAACTTTAGTTTATTTTAATACGAATCTAATTTGAGATAGTTTATTGTTAAAGTAAAGCTGAGCCACTAAGACCTTCTGCCAGTACTCATGTCTGTTTTGAATACACCATAATTTTTTTTTTTTTGAAAGTGAAATAACTTAGTTTACTAGCTAAATATGAAGAATTAAATTAAATGAAATGAAACTGAAATCATTTTTATTTAACTTTTAGGCCAAATATAAATTGGTTTGTACCAAAATGGAGCCGGGTTTAAAAATGAATTCTCAAGCCTGTTTTTATCTCTATAAATATCCTTTTTACATTGACAACATGTGAGATATTTTTGCTTGCTTCCTGACTAAATTTACTCTTTCACATTAATTAAAATACATGTATTATTTATTTATTTATTTATTTAATTTTGGTGGCGTGGGTGGTGACCGCCACAAATGATGGTGCGTGCATACATATATAATGCTAAGTTTCATGTGGCTAGAAAGCAGTGATGGGGATGAATCAGAATCCCCAGAGAACGTGGATTCAGCATTTCAAGATATTCTATTGTGAGGTTGAAGCAATCTGAGTTGTTTACTTAATATTCCTTTTGGTAAGGATAAAATTTAGGTGAAAAATCACAAACTAGATTCTTGATTCTCCTTGCTTTTGGGCCAGGAAGAATGTTGTCCATGACTAAGAGAGGTAGTTGCTCAACTTCAACTCATGGGAGCTGTGGACCACCTCTCATGATTGGAATCAAATTCTCCTTAGGCCTCCTAATTTCGAATTTGAGCCGAAAATAATTTATTCGAAAAAAAAATTATTTAATTACTTTGAAAACCAAAATAATTATTAAAGTAATACGTAATATTGTTATGTGAATAACAACCGATTAAATTGCTCCGAATATCATTGTCGTGAGAGCGGTAATTGGTTAAAATATTGAATATTTGTTGTTATGAGCGGAGGAGGCAGTGAAATTGTCGAATATCATTTGTCCCGTAATAATATTAATTGGAACCCAAAATATTGAGCTGGCTTTAACATTTTCTTGAACGTTGATTAGTCGATTGCAATTTATCTCTGACGTGGCATTCTGTATTATTTTGATAATTATTTTGGTTTGGTAGTTTAATAATTTTTCAAGAGTGTTGTAATCACAAACTCATAATTTCAATGCTTAGTAAGTATACCAACATGGTGGTTATAAACTACCATCTAGGTTTAGTAAATATTTAAGGGACAACATGGATTACTGTCCTATGTGGTTCCGGGGAGTGAAAGATGAAAGTTTATATATATTTGACTTGAACTTAATATTATTGAGATATTTGTCATTAGGATCTAGCTCAAATGACTATAAATTTAAGTTAACATAAGGAAGAAAGATATCAAAGGTTCGAATACTAGTGAAAATAAATTTATAAGAAACAGAAAAGAACACTATAATGATTAGCAAAATAAATAAATGTAAAAACAAAAGAATTATTGAGACATTTTTTTAAGGGTTTAACTCAATACAGAAACAAAACTAGGATGAATAAGTGAGAAGTCGTGTTACACGGTTAGTTTTAATCAATTGCGCAATATTTTCTATAATTTAAATAATTAGTATAAAATGACTACTAATAGTGTTTGTTTTGAAGTCCTGCAAACATATTTGGTAACTATTTTAGAAAACTATTCTAAAAATAAAATTTGAGAATTATTTATGATGTTTCATAAAAGTAAAATCTGTTTAAAAATTTTGAAATATTTTAAACCCATTTTCAAGTTTTAAAATAACTTGTATCTTCAGTGTTTTATTTTTAATGGTATGTATACTTTTGTTTTAAAACAACCAAAAAATATTTCTTTTATAGTTATCATCGTAGTTTCTGTTCTTGATAACAAAAACTAGAATATGGTTTATAGTATCAAAAGATGCTATCCTTATTTAAAAGGGTTGAAGGGAGTTACGGGTTACAAACTTAAATTTTTCTAAGAATAAAATATTATATATTCATGACAAAAAATATTTTAGAAAATAATTACCTATATCACTGAAATGGACTTGTTCAGACATGAATGATATCAAATTTGAATAAAATTCAAAACCAACCACTACTTAGTTCAAGGTGATGTAGTCAATCCAAGTAGATTTGAATAATTTGATTAAGAGGGAAAACAACATATTTAAATTTTAATATTATATGTAATGGTCTGAAATGTGAAACCCGCACCTTTCACTTGGGAAATAATGATGAAAACTTGTTGTAAAGTGGACTTGGAGGTTACCTAACTTGTAAGGAAAAATGAAATACACATCTAATCTTGTTTCCCACCTGCTCTCTCTCTCTCTCCTCTTTTTTTTTTTTTTTTTGAAAGACTCTCTCTCTCCTCTTTTTAAAATTGCCAAATCCAACAAGGAGCTGCTTTTTTTTAGTTGGATTTTTTCAGTTTTCACTTTTCACCCCACCCACTACCACGGTTGCTGTCACACCCCATTTTGGTTTTTGTTTTTTTGTTTTTTTTTTGTTTTTCATATTCAGCCGTTGTCTCACTTCTCTCAACTACTAGTCATAGCCGCTTGCAACGTGCAAGCAACGCCGTTTCGATTTTTATTATTATTTATTTTTTCTTTTCTTTTTTTCATATGATAGTATTAGTTAAAGAATGGATGATTAGATTTAATAACGTCTTAAAAATCTAATTTTGAGGTCTAAGGTTTGAATCTAGTTGGACAAATTTGTAAGCAATAGGATACTATGGTATAATACAAATAAATAGTTATAAAATTTTAATAAAATATAACCCTTTATCAAAATTTGACCTAATTTTGATAAAAAAAAATGTCTTTATTTTCTTAAAAAATAACCTCATATTTTAAGAGATAATGTAAATATATAAAATATAAAAAGACATTTTTGTGATTATTAAAAAAAAGGGAAAGATTATAGTCCGTTTATTTAAAAAACATATTTAGTTCCATTTTTTTTGTTTTGGAAAAAAACATAAAATACTAAATATAAAAACAAAAAACGATTTTCAAAACCACCTTTCTCTATATTTCAAAAATGGTTTTTAATAACAATTTTTAAAAACATAAACAAGCAGAATATTAATGCGTAAATTTAGGATTATTTGACATTGTTTAATCAAATATTTCTGTATGAATTTTTTTTTTCTTTTTTATGATAATTTAGAAATTTATGCTCAATTACTCAAATTAACGCCGAGCATAATATAACAAACCATTTCATATTGTGGAGCTTGAGAAATCTTAGCGGGCCTGGGATGTGATAGGAGCTGGTGTGTATTTCGAGGGTTTTAGGTAATTCGATCGCAATGAGATGAGTTTGATTTGAGGATAATTGGTTTTTAGTGGATTCGAATATTGTTATGTTTGTTCTGCTTCGCCCTCATTATATTTAAAAAATAATTTTTTATTATTTTAGTTTATTTTATAATATAAAATAGTAATAATAATTATTAGAATATTTTTAACAAATAATTTATAAAAAATCATAATATTTTTATTTTTTATGAAATATATTAATTTAATATAATAAAAAAATAAAAAAAAATTTAAAATATTATTTTTAAATAAAATTAGCTTCTATCAATTTTGTGGCAGTGTTTGGATGCAAGGAAAACAGTAAGAAAAATGGAAAATGAAAGTTGTATTTGTTGTTTCTTGCTTGCGATGGGGGTTGCAATAGTGTTTCATTTCCAAATGTCTATATCAAAAAATAATTATAAATTACAGAAAGAAACTCAATATCACATAGAAAAGAAAGAGAATAAAAATATGGGCTGTTGTCGGCCCATGTTTTTTTTTTAGACCAGACCTCATTTCTACCCAACAATATTAAAATTGGGCTGGCCCAGCAATGAGCCCACTATCAGGACCACTACTGAAAGTCACTCACCAGTCTTTCAGACCACTTAGGGTTCCTTGGAACCGCAGCTCCAGCTCGATTTTTTGCGCAAATATTCATTATTCGTTCTCCAAACGCTGCGTTTCGGTCTATCTCCGATTCTCCGTGTTCAAGGTACTCAGTTGATTCTTTATTTTGATTTTCTAGTTTGATTCCTTTGGATTTTCGGAAGCAAAAGAGAGTTTGGTTTTATTTTATTTTTCTTCAATTTTTTTGTGACCCAACCTTGGATTTGATCTCATTGTGAGTGCTAACAGCAATGCTATTGCTCGTTTTGGATTTATAGTTTCTCTTTGAGTTAAATTGGAGACAATGTCGTTTTGGATTATGTTCAGACTGAAATTTTTGTTAGATTGATGGCATTTGCTAGTTGGGAATGTTTTCTTGTATAGAAAATGGATTAGTTTAGATGTGAGAAAATATGAAAAAAGTTATTAAAATTTTCTCTTTTATAAAATTCAGTGAAAATATTCATCAATGATCATTCAGAAGTACAGAACAACTGTCAGGGGATTTTTCTCTTTTCTCTTTTCATTTTTGGAAGCAGAAGATTATAAATAACGTAGGAATGAAAATTTTGTTTTCTATTATTTCTCTCTTTTCTCATATGTCAAAGAGAATGGGAGGGTTTTTCTTAGAGAGCTTTTTAGCCTGTCAATGCTATCGTTGAAAAAAATTTGGATTCAGAATTCATTCTGGACCAAATGGAAAATAACAATTGAATACTGAGGTATCGTTTCCACTTGATGCCAAAGCGTCTTTTAGTTGTTGGATAACCATGGAGAATTTCACTTGGATGAGGAAGTATTAGAACAAATTGATCATCCTGGAAAAGGGTTTGAAAAAAAGAGGAATTTTCAGGACGCTTCAGGAGGCGTCATCTGGATTGATTGATATTATGGGTTCATTTGTTTTATTAAGTAATAAGTGTTTTATTAAGTAATAAGTGTTGTATTAGTGATGACTGCAAAAGTTGGAAAGCATACATGATGTCTACAAGAAAGCCAAAAAGCCAAAAGGGATGGGAAAACAGAAAAAACAGCAAGCACGACCTTCTTAGAGCCTAACCGATCCATGAAGTCCAACATAGACAAGGAACATTCTCCTATAGACACTCTATATCCATTCCATCAACATATACACAAGTGAATGTTTAATTGCTTGATCCATCTTTTCACAATTTTCAAAAGGTTTTCTGTCTCTCTCAAAATGTTTCATACCAACATAATGGAATACCTTTCCAATCCTTTTTTCTTTTCTCTTCAACAAAGGTCCCAAGCAAGCTCTAAAGACACATTTAACTAAAGAATGCGCCACCCTTTTAACACCAAAAGAGCATAAATCAGGTGCCGCAAAATGACTGCTTTCAAGCCTTGAAGGAGTCAACTATTTTTCTTCTTCTTTGCTCATGTAACATTTGTTTAGAATTTTCTGAACCTTCCTTTTGAGTTGAACCAAAGTTGATCTTCAATTTGCAAGTAGGTTTCAGTTCTTAGCTTGCATGAAGGCCATTGTTTTGGACATCCATTATTTGTAAAATGGAATTTCTTTAAGGGAAATTATTCATCACAATCTTTTGTGCGTTTAGCTTATAGAAAGGTAATATTCTTAGAAGGTGTCTAAAGTTAATCTTATATTAGTATGTATTAAGTTAATCTTATATTAGTATGTATTAACCTCTTGAATATTACCTTTTATAAGCTTTTTTTTTACTTATAAAAAAGGCTTAGTAAAAGGTAATAATATTCAAGAGGTTTCTTATATTATAGCTCAATAATTAAACTCTTCCATTAACAATCTTTTAGCAACCTTTCTTCTCAAGATAGATGACTTTTCCACTCTCTGCCGTCCTAGTAGTGATTTTAATCAAATACACAGCCTGCATGGCTGCAACATTACCAAAGACTCCTTTGTTCCAAGTTTTAGGGTCTTCCTTTAATGCCTTTATTTTTTAAGCCAAACCAAAGCTGTAGAACCCTCCGAGTCTGATAGCTTTCCCACCATCCTTTTACTAAATGTTTATCCCATAAGCTTTCCTGAAATAATCAGAAATTCCTTACTTAGATTTTTTGTTGTCTTAGAATCCACATACATGTGCCTGACTGTTTATTCTTAAATTGAAAGTGAGTAGTAATTCAAAGCTATTGGAAAATTATTTTTATAATATTTAAAACTGTTTTGTCTTATCTCAACATGTTTCTGATATTTCTCAAACAAGGATCAAGTCTAACAATGTCATGCTTGGACATGTGTAGTTCAAACTTGAGAACAATGGGCCGGAAACGTGGGCTTTACATAAATCCTAAAAAGTTAGAAAGGGCTGGCTCCATTCAGAAACCCTGCATGAAGGAGATGGTCTCATTTCTTAATTGCCTTGCTCTTAACCAGAACAATGATGAGAAGTGTGTTAAACAGAAGGAACTTTTGGATGCCTGCATGAATGATCAGGTGATGGAATTGTTTTGAAATTTTTTGTTTTATAACTTTGGCGAATTAGCTTGTAATCAAAAATAAGAAAAATCATGTACCTGGTACAGTGACTAAAATTCACCTGGTACACCAATATTCTTTTGTTGCAGGCTGGCAAAAAAAAGCGAGGTTCTTGGGGAAGCATTAATTATCACATATCAAGGCTTAGTCGGGGCGGCAAGTAGGTTTGGTTTTGTCATTAGAACGTCAATGTACCATTCCACATTTTGATTAATTTGTGCTTGTTTCTGATGGGCATATTTTAAACACTATCAAATAGATTGAATGAAGTAGCCTGGTAAATACCTTTTGTAGGTGTAGTTTTAGAAAATAACATGTGAACCAGACCCTCGGGTTTTCTTAATGGATCGAAGTAGCGAATGAGGGTCTGAGAATTTTATTCTGTTCTGAGGTTTGACACAGTTCGTACCTTCTCAATCATTCCTTTGCTACAAGCCATTTGGTGTCCCAAGCCACAAGACTATATCCCTGCTTATATTATAATCTCTAAAATGCAATGCACCAAGATTAGATGCTATCAATATGTTTCAATGAGCCTCAGGCTTGCCAAGATAAGGTGCACTTTGTCTTTGAACTTTTTTTTGGTCCTAAGATATCCTTAACGTTTACTATCGTAGCTCACTCATACCACACTGATAGAAAAGGCTACAGATGAATAAATGCTCGATAAACACCTTCCATATATCAGAGTTTTTAGCCTAGTTGTGACTTTTTTTAATATGATGAACATGAGTTAACTATGATGTAAACGACATGGATATCTTGGGATAAAAAAAAAGTTATATGCATAAAACTTGGGAGAATAGAGAATTTGTGGGATATCTACTCTGCCTCTCTACATCTTACAATATGATATAGTTCAAAAACCCATCTGCAGTACCTTTTGCTGACTCAACCGGTATTGTGCATAATTTTCCATTTGATATTATTATTAGCTTAGAAACCAGTAGTTTGCAGAAACTTTAGTTTTGTAAAAGCATTCTGTGATTGTGACTTTATAAGGTATGAAATTGGTGGTTAACAAAGTTTGAAACAAATGGAGCCAAGGTACTATGCGATGGAACTGAAGCTTAAGGTACAAATATGATGAACACAAAAGAGATTTAAATACAAAAGAAAGGAATTTGAGTTAACTGCATTGCTCGGTTTATCAGTTTAAATAATATTTATATGATATAAAAATTAATATTTTGTATATAATTATAAGTCACTCAAGAAGATAGGTAAAAAGACTTATTAAATTGTGAAAATTCTTCGATGTTCTTAAAACAGACCCATCTCGAGCAAAATTCTATTTTATTTCCCTAGAAAATCCATGAGAGATATGTGGAAACAAAAATTAAAATTGCCGCTTCATTTACTTTTTGGAAAGAAAAATTAGTTTCAGAAGTTATTGCAAAGGCAAAAGTAACTTTGAAAATGCTACATTTCTAATAAAAAGACCACTAAAAATGTATATATAAATTCTCATAATAACTAAATTCTGTATGGTCATTTTGTTTTATTCATGTTTTAACTAAATTTTTAGGTGTCTTTTTGTCTAAAAGGTGTTTTTTTTCCCCCTCTTTTCAGATTTTAAAGAGAAAAGTTAGATTTGCAAATATTTTATGGTTTCATCCCTTTCAAACGGTTTTTTTCCCAAGGACCGGTTATCCTTTTTAATATTGTCAAGAGCATATTACTATAATATTATAATTTCAAGTGAATAATTGTTAAAAAGAAAAAGGATAGAATAAAAAAGAAGCAACAACTGCAATATTCAACTTTCTTCTAAAATTAATTCATACATAGTTCTCATTATTAGGATTCACGTATATTTTTATATCATTTGGGTCAATTCTAATTTCTAAATACAATTATCATAACAATTTATTTTTCATTTCGATGGAATCTGCCAAGTTATTATAATTAGATAAGTATTTTTGTCCCACACTACTATATAGTCTTTCCAATTATTCTTTTATTGTTGTATGTTATTTTTACTTATTTCCAGCGGATAATTCTAAAAAAATAATTTTATAAATACTTAAAAAATAGAAAATGTGATACATAAGACAAAAAAAATATATCGCATATAAAAACTATTTTCAAACATATTTAAAAGATATAAAATATTTTAAATTAGAAAACAAATTTTATTTCATAAAATATCAAGTAACACGAAAATGGAGAACTTTTGCGTTGGAGGTAAGAAAAACTGAGGGGGTATTTTTGTCATATAAGAGTCTGTTTTTACATTTTTGAAAGGAAGGGTTACTTCCTTTGTTTTTGTTAGGAAATACTACCAAATACAATTATTCAAAAATGATATTTCCTTCTTTGTGTGCTAAAATCGGTTTAACAATCAAATTAGCCAACCAAGCAACAATAAATCAACTACAATGAAACAACAATTTTTACGTGAAAACCCCCCAAATAAAAATGGTAAAAACCACGATACCCGTAGGCCATTTCGCTTCGGCTATTTAATGAACGTATGATAATGAGTTCTGCGAAGTTAACCTGCAGCAGTATTTAGGCGTGCAATGCGTCGAATATACGTTATTTGGAGACGCGAGCAACAGCGCCATCTCAGAATGATGGCTTAGAGGAAAGGAAAAATGCTCGCCGTGGTGCAATAGCCAAATGGGTATTCTGGAAGGAGTTAACCAACGATCCAAATAGCTAGGATTGAAGAGTACCTTGCAAGAAGTCACCACATCAAATTTGAGCCAAAACGAACAAGATTTGGCCTTCCAATCTTCTTGCCAAAGATTCAAGCTCTAACCCCTTTTCTTTCTTTCTCTAACCCTCTTCCTTCTCTTTTCCTTGTTTTTCAAGTTGTTACCTGACCACTTCAAGTAGCCCCCCCTTTTTTTTTTTTTTTTTTGAATTCAAACAATGGGCTTAGCCCATTGGTCCATTACTAATTGGGACCTTGAATCTCCCCACTTCACCTCATGCCATTGGAAACCGACCAAGCCTACTCTTTTTACTCTGAAGCTTAGAACGCGCTAGGCAAAACCAACGGATTCGCGTCATACGATTCATTGTCGTGGTATGTATTTTTGTAGCATCTTGAATGGTGATATTTAACATGTTAACTTCTTTGATCTTGAATGGAACATCGAATTCTTGGAGAGGTGAATGGCGGCTACGGCTATCCTTGTAAACAACATACTTCTCTTGTTTGCTTGATTCTTCTAGAATTTTCTCATCCACAAAGCTTCCTTACAGCCCTCGATAATAGCAATGTACTTTCGGCTTAGTGATGGATAATATAACCCATTTCCTACGGCTTGGATTGCGAGACAACTCCCCTGCAAAGTCATGGAACCACAGGAAATGTATTTTCTAGAATCAACATCACCTACCATGTTTAAATCTGTGTATCCATCTAGCATAGACTCACCACTACCAAAACACAAGCACACCCTCAAAGTGCCTCTTAGATATCTCAATATCTACTTCACCGCTTCCCAGTGCACCTTCCCATGATTAGTAAGAAACCGGCTAACAACTCCAACTGCATGACCAATGTTTGGCCTAGTACAGACCATAACATACATCAAACTACCAATAACAGACGCATAAGGAACTTTGCTCATCTCTTTCATATCTTTCTCACTTATAGGACATTACTTAGAGCTAAGCATTAAGTGGCCTGCAAGTGGAGAACAAACTGTCTTAGCCTTGCTCATGTTGAATCTTTCAAGAACCTTCTCAATGTAGCTTTCTTGAAATAACCAAAGCTTCCTGTTCTTCTTATCACGGGAGATCTTCATGTCAAGTATATGTTTCGCCGATCCCAAGTCTTTCATGGAAAAAGACTCGGTAAGCTCTATTTTCAACTTGTCAATCTTGCTAGAATCATGACAAATTATCAACATGTCATCAACATGCAGGAGGAGAGTAATAAAATTATCATCAGAGAACTTTCTAGTAAACACACAATGATTAGATGTGGTTCTATTATACCCATGACTCATCATGAAAGAGTCAAACTTCTTGTACCATTGCCTTAGTGCTTACTTGGGTCCATACAATCTCTTCTTTAACTTGCACACAAGATTTTCTTTTCCTTTGACTTCAAACCCTTCAAGTTGCTGCATGTATATTTCTTCTTCCAAATCACTGTCAAGAAATGTAGTTTTCACATCAAGTTGCTCAACTTCTAAATCCAAGCTAGCTGCAAGACCCAGAGCAACACGAATAGAGGACATTTTTACCATTGGAGATAATATTTCTTCAAAGTCAATACCTTTCTTCTGATTGAACCCCTTCACAACCAATTGTTCCTTATACCACAAAAGCTGTCACGTATTACCCAACCTAGCCAGGCGGCCCCGAATCAGGATGCGGACCCGAGTTTACACCATATATACATTTAAGTATATTGTAGAAATAAATGTCACACATAATCATTTGAGTTAAAGAAGAGCCCACCGTTTTATCAATTAACGCTTTCATTCAATATATGGCATGTATGCCCTTTCCAACATTATCATTTACAAAACATTATCGAGTTCACCTCCACAAAATAAATCAGTATCATTCTTCACTTGAAAACTTATACATTTTGGTTTCATTACAAAAGGATCAAATAATGTCATGGGATGAAATGTATGCATAAAGGGGCGGAGCGTTTACTTATACTCCGCAAGATCGTGATGACTACACGAACTTCTGCGATCTTTGCTTTTGTCCTAGTCACTCGATTACTGCTTGATGATAAAAACAACACGCTAAAAGCATTTTCGTATTTTAGTGGTTCCCTACGATTCTCTCTTCATTTCAATTAAACCTGACTAAGCGACTTTTACGACGATGTTTGGCATAATTTCAATAGTCCATCACGATATACATTATATATATGTGCTTCACATACTTTCATTTGCAAATCATTTGATCACTTCAAAGTATACAATTTCATATGCAATATTTCATTCGAAACTCAAATCATGCATTTCACACATTTACTTATAATTTTACCCTTAAACGAATTTAACCATTTCTTTTGGTGCATAGGATAACGGAATCATCGGCACGGTCCGACTGGGCTGCAGACTGGTTAAAAAAAACATTTATAACACATTATGATCATGTTGGGCTGCTGACTGATTATTTAAAAATTCTTGTGTGTACACTACCGATACTGTCCCATTGGGCTACGGATCGGTATGCCACTATATTTCATTTCGTTTATAGTCTTTCTTAGTTTGACCCATGGTATCTGCGTCCTTCAGCCAACTTCGAATATGATGGATAACGTTACATTTAGGGCAGCATTAAAACCCCTGGGTCATGTGTAATTTTACAATATTGTATATACATTTATACCCAAATAATAGGGTTTGATGCTTATGCGAATTTTATAGCAATGCATTTGAAATCAATTTTCCCAAATCGCCCAAAACAAATCCATATGTTTCTTGAAAATCATTTCAGCAGCGATCACAAAACTTGAAATAAGAAGAAGTATGGAGAACAAACCCGAGTTTGTGGCTCCTCGATTCCCTATCCTCGGAATCAGTTCTTGGAATTAGAGCTTCCTCGTCACCAACCCTAATCCATCATAGTGGAGAACAATATTAGTTGGCTTATTTAGGTTTCTAGTTAGGGTTGTTTCTGACTTCCTTGAGTAAAATTTTTTTGAAACAAATGAGTCATAATATTTTTACTACTTCGCCCCAGTCCAGTTGTTTATACACAAATCTATTTTATTCATAAGTTAGAATCATCCAATTTAGACCTTTGAAACTGAAGATATGTTCAAAACAAGCAGGAACTACTCTATTCAAATAGAACCGAATTTTGCTCTAAAATGGGAGCTTAGCTGGCAATTTATGGGTCAGTCGGTCCCGAATTTGAGCCTGCTATTTGAGAGATTTGTTTTCATAGAAGTCTAGTTTATCAGAAATTTGAATCTTTCGAATTTGGATGAGTGGCTTCGACTTATGACACAAATACCAAATTGTTCAAAACACCAAAGCGTACCAAACTAAACGAGAATTTGCCTGCGAGCCTCACTTTTGTGAATTTTTGGTCCAATGAGATCGAATTTGAATACACTTATTTCAAGGAGATTTGTTTTCCTAGAAGTCTAATTTACCCAGAAATTTGAATCACTCAATTTGGATGAGTGATGACCAAGTTATAGTTAAAACAAAAATATGAGTTTTGGAAAATTTTGACTGCATCTCTCCTAAAACCCAAACATTTCCTTTATACAAAAATTCCTTAAAACCAATCATAACCCAATAGCACTTTGAAACTTAACCCAAAATAGCCTCAAAACTAGATCTACAACCATTTAAAACACTTTTATTCCGATTTGGGGTTTTCATCAAACTCAAACACAACATTAAGGGGGTTAGGGTTAGTTTCATGTCTTTAATCTATTTCTTTTCACTTCCTTCTTCTTTGTTTGGCTCAAATCCTTGGAGAGCACAAAACCAACTTGGTTTCCTCTCTTGCTCTCTCAACCATGCCCTAGTTCTCAATGTGAAGATATGGCCAAATGAGATGCTATTCAAAGACCAATTTTTGGTCTTAACTCAAAACCTTCACTAGGCCTTGTTTGGCTAGCACATTATTTCCTCATTTCTCATTTTTGCATTTTAATCCTTTTTTTCTCTTTCATTTCTATTCAACTTACTACCCTTCTTCCATTTGCTTTATATTTCTCATTTATGACCTTTGAGTCCTCATTTTGACATTTACCAATTCAAACAATTCTTTTATAATTTCTGGGTTTATCATTTTTGTTCTTTGCTCTTAATATAAATTCGAAAAATACAATTTAACTTATTTTATACCCTAAACATGTTATAAAACTGCTAGGTTATTTCTAGGGCGTTACATAACTTGTGAGCCATTGTTTTCAGTTTTCAACCTATACACCCATTTGTTTATGAGAGCTTTCTTTCCTTGTGGTAACTTTACCAAGTCATAGGTGTGGTTCTCAAGTAAGGATCTCACTTCTTCTTGCATGGCTTTAACCCGCTCTTTATTACTCTCATGTAAAATGGCTTCTTTGTAAGTTTCTAGCTCTCTCCCGTCAGTAAGCATCACATACTCATCAGGAGGATATCTTGTAGAAGGTTGACGCTCTCTAGTAGATGATTACTACCCAAACAGTGTTGTTTTACACTCTTATTATTACAGGTTTTGAGCACTTTTTGTAATGTCGAAAACCCCTGAACTTTGATTGGCATGTTAAGGACCTAGTTATGCTACTGATAATATTTTATGGCGAATTTTGTAGTTTTCACAGGCCAGTTATGCCAAGGTTAGAGAGTCGACTCAATCACGGAAAATTCAGAAGTTGAAATCGGAGGCTGCATGAATTAAAGTGGAAGAAGAGAAGCGGTCTGGGAGAAAGAAGCAAGCAACCCTGGCAATTTCGCAAGGGTTGCAAAAATTCGCAACCCTTACGAAATTTCCACGAGGCTCACGAATGTTGTGGCCTATAATTGCAAGCGCAAATTTTACATTAACTGCGAATTTAATTTTAACTCCTGTTGACTTTTTTTGTACTTTTTTTATCTCTTCCAAATTTGTCCCTATGTAATAGTGATTATCTTTTGATATTTTGGTAAATTGTATTTGCGGTATGACATATATGCCAGAGACAAGACATTGTAATTATTCATTCATTGAAATTAGGAAAGCTTCCTAGAGAAGCCTCGTTGTTTTTCTCTTTGCACTTTTCTTTCATTTTCCTTCACTTTCTCACTGGCTAAACACCCTCTAAGAAGGATTACTCGGAGGATGAGTGGCTAAAACCCCATTTTCCTTGAAGTAAAAGGCACTAGGCAAGGGAACCTAAGGCAATGAAGGGGTACTCATGTTTTGTGAAGGTGATACATGGCGCTGACCACACTTTTGGTGTCAAGCGAGGGTGTCATTTTTTATTTATAAAATTATAACCTTTAAGCTTGTTCATTCATATAATATTAAACATTTAACTTATACTATATTTTGTAGCAGCGGATTACAAAATATATACAAGCTTCATATATGAAAGTGTTCAACATTTACAATATTTACATTGTTTACAAAAACAAAACATATACAAAAATAGACTAAAAGGTCTTTAGTAGGCACCTAGTAATTAATGTTGGCCTTGGTTGCGATGTAGTGTCAGGACTTCTCGTTTACGCTTCTCTTGCCTACGGATGAAACACATGTGCTAAGCTTCAAGCAGGTAGGAATAAAACTTCGTGAATGACCAACACGGATCATCACACTTCTATAAATATGCATATACATCTAACATATCATATCATTTAAACATGCTTATACATATCTCATATTTAGTTATCATATCATGTTACATTTCTTATCAACGTTCATATATATTTCGTATGTCATATTCAAGTCATTTGTTTAATGTTTCATGCCTGCATAAACCTTAGAAGTGGATAAAGGAAACTATAAGGGCCCGAAGGCGCTGTACTCACTATCTGAAGCAGATTATCCTATAAGGGCTGAATGCGTATCATTGTGCGAGACAATGACCATCTATGGGGCAGAAGGCCTTTGTTATCATTATCTGAGACAATGACCATCTAAGGCCTTGAAGGCGTTGCTATTGTGAAGCGGGGCCAGTGATCGATATCTTTGTGAGCTTGTTTTTCCCTAATTGGCATGACCATCTATCCCTCTACTAGGTTCTAAGCAGACAATCCATATGTATTTTATGTTTAGTACATATCTCATATTCCCGAATAATTATTGTCATCCGGTAATCATATGCGATATTTACAATCATTTATTAGTATCTTTGCCTTTTTCATATCTCATTATATGCATGAATAACTATGGTTACCATGTATGCTTATGAGCTATTTACTATCATTCCAATTTCATCAAACTATATATGGATGGATTCTAGACTCCAAGGGCTTTCCATAGAGTCAGAACATCAAACGGAGTTCAGACGAAATTACTTAATGCATCCAAAGTTGAAGGCCACCATGAGCGGGGACTACAGCGAAACCGACGAGGGCCTACTATTTTCATGATTTATGGACCTAATATGAGTTCCAATTTTATCAAGCTATATATGGATGAATTCTAGACTCGAGGACTCCAGGGTCCCGAGAATATCAGAAGCAGGAGTTCGACGAAGAAATTATGACTATTCGAAGTTGGAGGCTTCCCATGAGCAGGTGACTACGGCCGAACAATGAGACCTACTGTTTTCATGATTTCTAGACCTAATATGAGTTCCAATATTATCAATATATATATGGATGAATTCTACACTCAAAGGGCTTTCCATAGGGTCCAAGAACATCTGAAACGGAGTTCGGACGAAGAAATTATGACCATCCGAAGTTCGAGGCTTCCCATGAACAGTGACTACGAGCAGAACCAATAGGGCCTAATGTTTTTCATGATTTATGGACCTAATATGAGTTCCAATATTATCAAGCTATATATGGATGGATTTTAGACTCAAAGTTCTTTCCATAGAGTCTAAGAATATCAGCAGTTCGGACAAAGAATTATGACCATCCAGGGTGGAGGCTTCCCATGAACGGTATTCTGGCCAATCGCGGGGCCTCTTTTATTTTTTGTGATATTTGGAACTAATATTAGTTTCAATTTCATCAAGCTATATATGGATGTATTCTAGACTCAAAGGGTTTTCCATAGAGTCTAAGAACATCTAAAACGGAGTTCGAACGAAGAAATTATGACCATCCGAAGTTGGATAAATTTTGACAGCATCTCCCCTAAAATCCCAATATTTCCTTAATATAAATATTCCTCAATTGAGGATTACAATCAACCAACCCAAGTCATGCTCTGGCCGATATCACAAAGTAGGAGTTCTTTTAGACCCAAATTCATAAAAAAAATGGGTTTATGGTTTGATTTTTCCTTATAAAAGTCCAAAAGTCCAAAAGTCCAATAATCCATACCAAAATCATAGTTTCCATACTCCCAACAAGTATTCATACTCTTTAACCCTCACACCCTAGCTCAAGGAGGAAATCCATACCCAAAATCATAACAATCCATACAAAATCCATACAAAACTTAGTAAGTTCCATACAAAATTATAGCATCCATACTAGTGTACAAAAATCCATACTTTTTCATACCTTTGATCTTCTTCTCTTCTTCCTTATCTTCTCCTCTTCTTTTTCTCTCTTCTTTTCTCCCTATCCGTTTTTGCCTATCCCCAAAGACCAAAATGAGATATTTATTTTGGTCTTATCCTTATTTGATTTTAATATTTTTCCTTTTTGTATTTTTTGTCCCCAAACTCCTTTCTATTTGCACTTTCACTTATTCAAATTCCTACTTTGGCATACAATCTTTTGTTCTTATGTCATTTGGGTCCTTAATTGACAATTTACCAATTTACCCTTGACTTTTGTATTAATTTCGGGTTTTACTTATTTTATTCCGAAAAAATATATATTTACTTTTATTATACCCTAAACATGTTATAAAACTATTAGGATATAATTTGGGGTGTTACATATTCACTAGCATTTATGTTTTCCTTTAACTTTAAGTTCAGATCCCTTGGTCACGCGATAGTCTCGAGTATTTGGTAAGCTTTCGGGGCTCATTGGATGTATTGCTAGATTGATAATGTTCATTAGTTATCATTTATCAAGGCTATTGGAAGGTGAGTCGAGGAGACATGTTTTTAGCATGCGAGAACATTAATGCTTTCGAGTGAATTCCATTTTCAAGGATAGTTATTGAGGGTCGAGTTTTATAGTTAAACCTAGTCAGGTCGAAAGTGTATATTTTACTATCTACGTCACGAGGAAAAAGACGAGAGCCCCTCGTTTGCCTTGGAAGCTGGTGGCTTTGATACCTCAAGGGAATTCTTTTGTTATTTTTTCTTCATTTTATTTTTAGTTTACAACCCACTGGTTTTATCAAATCCCAATATCCAAATATTAATCACCAGTGTTAAACTCAGTATTAGCCATTTCCACAAAGAAAACCCATCCTTATGGAATGATCCACAGAGCCACTATCTTTGCCGGTAGCAATGTTGGGAAGTAGTAGGAGGTGTGGAGTATAAATTTTGTTGATTTAGGATACCCTACGGCATACGAATCAGTAGATCTTCTCAATAGTGGTTCATATTATGGTAGTGGAAATTCTTCATCAACTTGTTCAGTTGGCTCAACATCATCAACTATAGGGTCATCTTCATTTTCAATGACACCATCACTTTCCTGTAACTCTCCCCCATGATTAGCATGCATTGTAGGTGGAACAAGTGGATCGATTCTAATTGGAATTTCAATAGAAGAACTAGCTTTCTCAACCTTGACACCATCATCAACAAGTTGGTCTTCAAGAAACACAACATCTTTGCTTCTGACAATCTTCCTGCTCATTGGATCCCATAGCCTATACCCAAATTCTTCATGACCATATCCCAAGAAAATACATGGTTTGACCTTGACATCAAGTTTTAACCTCTCATCTTTAGGATATGAACAAATTCTTTACAACCAAACACTCTTAAATTGTCATATGAAACATTTTTTCCTATACACACTCTTTCAAGTACATCACCTTTCAAAGGAGCTGATGGAGAAAGGTTTATCAAGTCAATTGATGTTCTCATAGCCTCTCCCCAAAAGGACTTAGGTAACTTAGAATGAAAGCATACACCTAATCCTTTCCTCGATGGTTCAATTCATCCTCGCAGCTACACCATTTTGTTAAGGAGTTTTAGGTACAGTCTTTTCAAGTCAAATGTCATGAAGTTTGCAATAACTTTCAAATGGACCCCTATATTCACCACCATTTTCTGCCCTGACAACCTTTAATTTTCTTCATGTTTATCTTTCTAATCTGGCATGAAGTTCTTTGAAGGCATCTAGCACCTGATCTTTAGTTTTCAAAGCAAAACCACAAACTTTTCTAGAGTGATCATCAATGCAAGTCACAAAATAAAGTGCACCACCAACAGTTCTAGTTTGCATAGTACAAACATCAGTATGAATTAAATCAATAACATTTGGCCTTTTAGATGGTGGATATGTGTGAAATGCAACTCTATGTGTTTTTTCAACTAAATAATGATCACAAGTTTTAAGAGGCATACCTTGCAGATTTGGCAATAATTGCTTTCTAGCAAGAGTTTGAAGTCCTTTCTCACTTATGTGACCCAGCCTCATATGCCAAAGTTCAGTGCTTACATCTCGCTTAGCCGCATTGATCTCTCCTTTATGTAGCTTAGCTTCCATGACATAGAGAGTGTTTTGTTTCTTTCCTTTTGCCACTACCAAAGAGCCTTTGGTGAGCTTCCATTTACTTTCACCAGAAGAATTTGTGAATCCCTCATCATCAAGTCTACCTGTGGATATCAAGTTGAGACGAAAAGAATTTACTTCTTAAGTACTAATTTATTTCCAATACTAGTCTCTAAGCAAATATCTCCAATACCCACAATCTTGGATACACCACTGTTTCCCATTCTAACATTACCAAAATCACCAATCCTATAAGAAGTAAAAAAGTCATTATGAGAAGTAACATGGAACGAGGCACCATAATCAATTACCCAGTTGCAACACTAATACAACCATCATCAATCACAATCATAATATCACCTTCAGTAGCAATTGTATTAGTCTCTTTATTTTCTTTCTTCATTTCATTATGTTCCTTTTTCCAAATCCTACACTCTTTCTTCATGTGGCCAACCTTGTTGCAATGATAACATTTTAAGGATTTGGATCTTCCTCTAAAACCATTGGGATTTCTACTTTGACTTCTCCCATGTCTTTTTGGTTTTTCTTGTCTTTCCTATTTTCATGAACAAGTATTCCAAAAGAAGATTCACCTTTTTCTTTTCTTCTAGCCTCTTCATTCAATAAACTATCTTTAACACTCTTCATAGTTAGAATCCCATTTGGAGTGGAATTACTAACTATTGCAACCAATGTCTCCTAAATATCAGGTAAGGAGCTAAGAAGTAATGATGTTTGCATCTCATCATCAATGTTCATTTTCATGGCAACCAACTTGTTCACAATACCCTGAAAATAACTTATATGTTCAACCATATTGTTCCCATCTTTATACTTCAAATTTACAAGTCTTTTAATTAAAGTAGTTTTATTTCCCAATGTTTTCTTGGCAAAAAGGTTTTCAAGCTTTTTCCAAACATCTGCTTTCGTTTCATAAAAAATGTGTTCATATAGAGTTAGATCCATCCACCTTCTCATATAAGCAATGACTTTTCTATGTTCCACATCCCAATCATCATCAATCGTGTTATATGGTTTTTCTTTCAACCGAATGGGCTTGTATAAATCTTTACAATAGAGCAAATCTTCTATCATATGCTTTCAAGTGGAATAATTCCATGAATTTAATTTTATCATGTCATCATCCATTTTAACACAAAAAAACCCCAAACTGTAGCGCCCATTTCCCCTCATTGCGGTAGGTGAGGGGACACCACACAGAGCTAAGACCTGTTAACCTGATTTTCTAGCATTATTTGAGACCATTTCAAGCATATATTCATAACTAATATAAACTTGTTTTTAAAAGGTCAGATTTATAAAAATACCAAACTACAAACCATAACCTTATGGAATTTCCACTATAGTGGTGATTAAAATATCCAGTATATATATGCTTGAGTCTCTAACTACTTATATTCTTAAAAGTTTCACTACATCAAATATTACATTTACGATTCTATTACAAAAGAGAATATGGAGTAGAGGAC
The DNA here is from genome assembly GCA_016808115.1 of Tetrastigma voinierianum. Classification (NCBI taxonomy): domain Eukaryota; kingdom Viridiplantae; phylum Streptophyta; class Magnoliopsida; order Vitales; family Vitaceae; genus Tetrastigma; species Tetrastigma voinierianum. Next base: position 770,270 of record JAEQBH010001943.1, on the reverse strand, counting down.
CCACATAAGGAAGACTCCTGCTATTGAGTTAGCCTTGACGAGTGCGAGATGTCCTTGGCGATTTCTTCGGAACCTACACGGATAAAACACCCGTGCTAAGCATATAGCTTAGTGGGAAAACAAAATAACATATATATATATATATATGACCGCTTACAGTGATCCTCAATTTCAGTATATGTGCATACATATAATTATTTCACATATTATATTATTCATCTCTCCCGGAAGAGTTCATAATAGAAATGTCATAACAGAGGGTACCCGTAGGTACACTACAGTACAAAACAGAACATATTTATTCCTTAGCATCCGAGTTGATTACTTTCATGTTCATATCGTTCATTATTCAGATACACATCATATAAATGTTTACCTGCATAGACCAGTAATAATGAATAAGAGGAAAGCAATACAATTGGTACCCGATGGTATGGTATAGTACAGAACAGGAAGTGGCCATAAACGGAACCCACTTAATGGTACCAACAGAACAGGAGTGTTGAATAGCACTGAACAGACATGCTAAATAGCACTGAACAGATGTGCTAAATAGCACGGAACATACGTGCTGATTAGCATGGAACAAAAGTGTTGAATATCACTAGTCCCCATTTATTCACTATCCTGTATTAAATAGGCATACAATTATATGTGGTTCAGAGCATTTTATACTGGTTTTAATAACATTCATGTTATACTCTTAGTCCATTTTTATGACTATATTTCCCTCATGCTTACTGAAGTGTTCATTTTCAACTACAATTTTGACTCGGTAAACAAGGTTTTTAGACAAAGTGATCTTCTAACACAATGTTCGACTATGTCTTAAGTTTCCAAAGGCTCATAGATCAGGTCATTTGGACCTTTAAATTAGGAGATATGGCCAAAACATTCCGGACTGTTCCTGAACAGTTTCCAAGGACAGTATTGTGTTCTAAATTGGACGAATTTCTGGGAACAATAAAGGCATTATGTGACCATACTTTCTTCATGAAAGTTACTCTCCTGGGTGTCTAGTTTCAGTAGGATTTTGATTCACCTCATTTGGATCAGTATGACCTAATATATGGTGCAAACAACATGAACTACTCCAATAGAGGAGACATAATCCGTATCTTACTGCAAAACTCTTTTTCAGGGTCCTTAGATCAGGATTTATGTCATGCCTTTATTACCAACTAACTTGTGACGCCCCCCGACACGGGGTGCTCTAATACCACTTACTTGTCGCGCCCCCCATGTCGGGGTGCTTTGATACCACTAAACTTGTAACTATCTTTTACTTTTTACCATGCCATTAACTTGTTCATTCATGTATTGTTAAACATTGAACTTGAAATATATTTTGTAGCAGCGAATTACAAAATATATTCAAAACTCCATAAATGGGAGTGTTCAACATATACAAATTTTTACATTGCTTAGAAAAGCAAAACATATACAAAAATAGACCAAAAGGTCTTCAGTGAGCACCTAGTAGTGTGTTGGCCTTGGTTGCTGATGTGGATTGTCTAGGCTTCTAGTTCTTGCTTCTCCTGTACCTACACTGATGAAACACCCGTGTTAAGCTTATAGCTTAGTGGGAAATAATACATGTGAACGACCTCTAATAAGGGTCCCCAGGCAATTGCATATAACTTTAACATTCATTTACATATACACATGCTTATTTATGTTTTGAACATATCATTTATAGATATACTTCTACATATATCATACTTATTCATACATAATGTTTAATTCACATATAAATGCTCATTTACATTTTTGTTTCTTGTACTTATCACTGTATATGTATCATCACATAGTAATGCTATGCTTCTCATATTATGTCATGTCATTTGTATATTCATGTCATTTATCTTATGTTTCATGCCTGCAAATACCTTAGAAGTGGATATGGGAACTATAAGGACACGAAGGTGCTATAATCATTGTATGAGAGACGATGAACTATAAAGGACACGAAGGTGCTGGCCATCATTATGCGAAACAATGACGGATATAAAGACCCCAGGCGTTGTCATTATCTGAAGACAATGACCATCGATAGAGGCCCGTGGAATGCTATTGTCGCCATCTGAGACAATGATCATCTATAAGGGCCCGTAGGTGTTGTTATCATTAAACGAGACGATGACCATCTATAAGGGGCCGAAGGTACTGTAAAGACCCAAACAGGGCTAACTGATCAGTAATGTTGCAGTCTTTTCTCCCTAATAGGCAAGTCTATCTATCCCTCTATTAGGTTCTAAGCAGACAATTTGTTTCTTTTATTTCATTTACAATATATATCCCATATCCCCGAATAGCGATTGTTATCCGGTAATCATATGCAATATTTTCTTATCATTTCGGCATGCATGTTTTATAGATCATTTAGACATTTGTATATGTTTACTTATGCATTATTTGGACATTTAAGTCAATCCCTTATGTATGGGTGTATGAATTATCAATTAATAAGTCATCCCTTAACCAAGGAATAACACTACATTTAAACACATTAGCAAATAAGGGCAAGAAACAATGTTTGCCCAACTCTGATCGAAGCTTAGCTCGACCGGCGAAGTGCATTTATTTTTCATATAATTTTTATACTTTACGAACCCTTTCATTCACTTATTAGGATCCTCATTAGTCCAATGGAAGATTGTTAGAATTAATGGAAGAGTAAGCAAAACAAAAACTAGAAGATCTTTGTGACACCTTCGCTGATCCAGGCCCGAGTTAGGCGGTGCAGGCGAATCCGGGATAGCCCCGTGCAACTAATGCGCGGCTGCTGACCCGACACCCGGTGTCAGTGAAAGTGTCATATATATATATATATATATATATATATATATATATATATATATATATATATATATATTTTAACTATAACCTCTAAGTTTTGTTCGTTAAGTATAATGTTAAGCGTTTAACTTGTATTATGATATATTAGCAATGGATTACGAGAATATATACAAGCTCCATATATGGATTGTTAGTAATAATTAACAAGAGCTGTGTATGGACATAATTATTTGACTATTTATGAAGATTTATTATTATGATGATTTGCGTATTTATTATATATAATGTCATTGAATAATATTATTAATTATTCTAAATGTCCCTAATCGGTTATTGTTATGGGAATAACAATGAATTAAGATTAATATAAAGTTTGATTGATATTCATGGGATGAATATATGTATGAGATACAAATCAAATTTATATCTATTTTTTGAGAACAAATATTGGACAGACCCGTCTTGAGATTAATACATGGATCAAAGTCATAAATTAATCTCTAATAGTTGTGTCATTAAATCCTTTGGAAGAGCTTTGTGAGATACGTTATAGTTATCCTTATAAGGAATATTGTGTTTTGATATAATCGAAGCGTTATGCTTTAATCGGATAGTATCAGGTTATGTGAACATAATAAAATTATGTAGTGAGATATGACGATGAAAATGGAATTTATCCCTCTTATTATAAGAGAGATATCTACGGGCCCCTCGACAATTGAGGCCCGAGAAATGTTCTTAGTGCTCAAAATGAATTGATGGAGATCAATGTCATTTGTTTAGTCGATCTAATTGGGTTCGAGTAATCAAAGATAGAGCGATATAAGGGTTGACTGTCCATGCCTTATATTCTATCAAGATATCATGAGACAAAGGATTATGTCATTAAGGTATGGGTTATGCATGATCATGAGCTTTTCGTTTTAGCAGGTGATCGTAATGTCTTGCTAGAGTACTCTTATGACTTGTAGGATCAAAATGTGATTTAGGCCTCACATAATGTTTAATGAACCTATAAGTGCTAAATTAAAGAATATATAGTTATGTTTTTCTTTCTATGCGATTTAAAAATAATGAAAAGATTATTTTGAATTAAAATACTGATAGTTGTTATTTAAATTGAATTTAATTTTGAGAAAGTTTAAATTCGTGATTAGAATATAACAAATAAGTGGTATTATATTTTCTTATTGGATAAGGAAATAATCTGTAAAGGGTTTTAAATAATAATATAAATTTGTTTCCTTATCTGATAAGGAAATTCGTATTTAAATTGTTATTATTTAAAAGAGTTTTAAATATATAATAATATAAATAAATTCGTTTCCTTATCTGATAAGGATTTGAATTTAAATTGTTACTATTTAAAAGCGTTTTAAATATATAATGATATAAATTTGTTCCTTATCGATGGGAAATTCGTTTTTATTTAAAACTACTAACAGACTATATAGATATATATGTGAGACAATATTTTTGGTGTAGTCGTCTTTTAAAAGAAGGAACAACCAAAAGCGGAGAAACCCTGTTCGTTTTGGAGAGACGAACTGAGGCCCAGCATTCGAAGATCATTCATTAACTCTTGTGTGTGTGGATACTTGTAGGGTGAGTGCGTTTTTCGAGCTGACACCTTTGAAGATCCGAGATAAACGGCGCGAACTTTGAAGGCTTGTGAATCGATCATACAAGAGGTAAGTTTCGTTTACCCTTAGCCAGTTCTTATGAAAGCATGTGATCCTTGGTGGGTTAAAGGGACCAGAATTATAAATTCCGGCTGCATTTATGTTCCAACTGAAAAGATTGGATGCGTAACCCGAGCATGGAAATTGTTCAGCATTCTGATATTTACATTGTTTACAAAATAAACAAAATTACGTATCTGAAATGGTAAAGATTATTTCCCGGTGGGCACCTGTTGATGCGTGGCCTTTATTCAGCGATGTGGATTGTCCTGTCCTCTGGTTTCCTCTTCTGTACCTACACGGATGAAAGCACCCGTGCTAAGCTTTATGCTTAGTGGGAATTAATACATATGGATGACCTCTACTGAGGGTCTCCACACTTCTATACAAATGCATATACTTATGACACTTATAACATTTATATACTTATCATTTCTCAGTTATATACTTTTTCACAACATGTTTCATTTCTTATCCTTATTTCATATACTTTTCATGTGATCTTGTGCTACTTCTTGTTCTTGTAATTTGTATACTATCGTCGCATAAACGGTGCTATGCTTCTCATATCATGTCATATATTCTTTACATTTCATTTGCATATACTTGTCATTTTTCTTTTTATGTTTCATGCAAATACCTTAGAAGCGGATCTGAGGAAAATTGTATGTACTCGAAGGAGTACTATCACTATCTGACGGTGATCTACATAAGCCCATATAGGCGAAGGTATCGTCAGCTATGCGAGACAATGATCTATGTCATGTAAATGATCCCAAGCGGGATCTATATGTCATCTAAGCGGGGCCTCGATATCTACGTAAAAGCGTATCTTTGCGAAACCAAAATTTGTATCTTCCCTATAGGCATGCCCTATCTATCCCTACACTAGGTTCTAATGACGATCCGTATGTATTTTATGTTCAATACATATCTCATATTATGCATGAATAAGTATGATTACCACATATTCTTATTGTTTTTCATGATTTTTGGACCTAATGTGAGCTCCACTTTTATCATGCTATATATGGCCGGATTCTTGACTCAATGGGCTTTCCATGCAGAGTCGAGACACACAAGAGCGGAGTTCGATTGAAAAAGTTATAGCCTTCGAAGTTGGAGGTCACACATAGTCAAACTCAGCCGAGCTTACCTGAACTGGTCAAGCTGAGCTAACCTGTCTAAGCTCACCTATTGTCCTCCACAGGCACATGAATGGATTCTTGACTCAATGGGCTTTCCATAAAGTCTAAGAACACCCGAAACGGAGTTCGGACGAATAAGTTATGACCTTCCGAAGTTGGAGGTAACATGTAGTCAAACCAGTGAGTGACGACTGTCTGAGCTCACCTGTGTCCTCGAGGCGCATGAATGGATCTTGGCTCAATGGGCTTTCCATAGAGTCAGAACACCAGAAATGGAGTTCGTGCGAATAAGTTATGGCGCCAGGATTGGAGGTTCTGGCGTAATCAAACCCGGCCCGGTGACTGGCCCAGCGGTGACGACCCTAGTGGCTGCCTTGTCTGGCCTAGTGGCGGCTGAGGTGCAAGCGGCCCGGTCGGCCGAGATGCAGCCGGTATGCGGCCGGCCTTGTCCGGGGAAAAGGGTCATAACTTGGGTTCTGAGAGGTCGAATTGAAAAATTCAAAAGCACAAAATCAATTTCATTGATGTGGCTACAATTTACAGAAGGACTCATGAAATTAGCTATTTCTTACCAAAATCAGTTCTAGAATTAAGAGCTAATGCGTGTAATAAAAAAATGAAATTTTCTTGGTTCAAATGTAATCAGACCTTTAACACATATATAGAACAGAGCTCTTGCTTCTCGGCTAAACCATAACAAGAAATGAGTTTGAGAGTTTCCAGGCCAACCATACACAAATAGGGTTCAAACCATGTATCTATACTTTCTATACCAAAACTAGACAAATACCATACTCAAATCCATACAAAACACTAGACTTCATACTAGAATCCATACAAATATTAAGTAGTTGTACAGTAATCTTAACTTTCCTTTCCTTCTTTCTTAACTTACTCTTTTCTATTATTCTTCTTAACTCCCTTTCTCTTATAACCTAACATCAGTTTTGCTCTCTCTTTCTGAGAATAAAAATGAGATATTTATTTTGGTCTTATCCTTATTTGATCTTATCCCCTTTTTATTTTAATTTCTTTTTCCTTTTTCTTTTCTTTTTCTTTCTTTTGGAGCATCCTAGACCATCCAGTCAAAGAAGAAACCTCTATCTTCATTGTAATGCTTATGCTTTGCTGATTTTTCTTGTATTTCATTCTAATATCTTTCTTTAATTACTCTTTGGTCCTCCGACTCTTATTACGCTCATGATTTGCATATGCATATTCCTACTTTGGCATATGAATTTATTAAATTATAACCCTTGGGTCTTGAATTGGTAAATTATTAATTTATCCTTAACTTTTGTATTAAATCTAGGTTCTTGTTTATTTTATTCCGAAAAAAATATACTTTTACTTTTATTATACCCTAAACATGTTATAAAACTGTTAGGGTAAACTTCAATTTAAGTATTATAAGTGCAGCTTAGGCGAACCTTTGCTAAGCCTAGGCGGACCAGAAAGTTCAGCAAACTTGGGCTTGGGTTCGCCTAGGCATAGGGACCTCCGCCTAGTATGCCTAGGCGTAGGGGTGTCGAGCTGAATGCATAAATGGCCAGATTTGGCCATTTTCACCGAAAGTTTCCTTCCAAACCAAAACCAACTCAACCAAAACTCAAAATAAATCATAAAAGTCATCTTATACCAACTAGCAACACTTCTAAACATCAATTCCATACCATTCCATACCTTGGCTTTTCTTGAACTTCTCTTCTTCCTTTTTCTTTCTTTCTTATTCTCTTCCTCTCTTCTTCTTCTTCTTCTCTTCTCTCTTTCTCCCCAAATGTGAATCCTAACCTTCAAGCCAAAATGAAGTTTTCTTAAGGCTTGTTTGGTCTTAACCCTTTTTGCCTAATTTTTAGCTTTTGCAATTTGGTCCCTCAACTCTCTATTATTTGCAATCCAACTTATATAATTTCCACTTTATTATATAATCTTCATAAATTATGACCCTTAGGTGATGGATTGGTAAATTACTAATTTACTCTTAACTCTTGTATTAATTCCGGATTTTTGCTTATTTTCTTTTTAGCATTATTTTATTCGAGGAAAAATATCGTTATTTTATTATCACGAAAGCATGTTATAAAGCGTGTATTATAATTTGAGATTATTCTGATTTAAATCTTGGTCTCTTCTAGACATTGGTAGCTCTGGTTCTTAGGTTTCATCTCAAACTAAAATCATCTAAATTGGAGGTCCGTAGGCCAAGTTATGGTCAAAACAAGAACACAGGTTTTAGGAAAATTTGGATAGCACTTCCCTTAAAATACTTACATGTCTCTTTACACATTTTTGGTCACTTGTCATTTCAGACCAGTTAGAGCTGGCCAAAAACAAGATCCAAGCCAACCTCAAACCCAAATCAAAAAAAAAAAAAAAAAAACACACACACACACACACAAATAATGGGAGAGTTAGGATATTTTTCCTAACCTTTATGTCTTAAAACTTCCAAACCAAGTTTCTTTCTCTTCCTTCTCCCTTTCTTTTCCTTTATTCCTCCTTACTTGCACAAGGAGAGCCAAGAACATGGATTGATCAAAAGCCAAATGGATCTTCTCTCCTCCACCGAAGCTACCTTAGGCTCTCTTGTAAGGCAGAAATTCTCTTTGCATTGACAAAAGAAAAGAAAAGAGACAAGTTTGTTGTCTTAACCCTTTTTTTGACTTATATTCTTAGCCTTTGCTTTTTAGTCCTCCAATTTCACTCAATTTTAACAATTAACTTATTAATATTATACAATGGCAGACTAACTTATCTTATGTCTTTTTGGGTCTTTAATTGGCAATTCTGGTTATATTTTTAATGACTTCCAAGCGACTTAAATTTAAAAAAATACAAATTTATTTGTCATTTATCTGCTAAACATGTCGCCATTCTTTTAGGGTATAATTTGGGGTGTTACACAAACAACCAAGCTCTAATACCACGTTGTTGAGAAAAACTACTAAATACAATTATTCAAAAATGACATTTCCCTCTTTGTGTGCCAAAATAGGTTTAACAATCAAACTAGCTAACCAAGTAACAATAAATCAACCACAATGAGACAATAATTTTTACATGGAAAACCCCCAAACGTAAAGGGTAAAAACCCGCGAGACAAAATGCTTGGCAAACTTATCTTATTTGATAATGGCGTCTTGAGTTACCTTTAGAGTTAACCTGCTTTGCAAGCAAACTAGAAGCTCCTAACAGCCTACATCAAAATATCATTCTTTGGAGCAATGAAACGTCAAACGTCGATACAATGATGGATAAGCTGAGAGAAAAGAAAAATCGTGAATAGTGTTAATAGTGAATGGAGTATTGTGGAAAGAGGTAGCAAACAATCAAATCGTTAAATTAAGCAGCTACGAAAATTATTGTGTAATTTGAGCAAAAAAGGAACAAAGATTTGGCCTTCCAATCTCCTTGCCAAAGATTCAAGCCATAACCTCCCTTTTCTCTCTCTCTAACCCTCTCCCCTCTCTTCTCCTTGTTTTTCAAGCTGTTTACCGACCCACTTCAAGTAGCCCCTTTTTTTATTTTTTTGAATTCAAACAATGGGCTTAGCCCATTGGTCCAGCCCACTAATAGACGGAACCAACAATTTTTTTGGTTTTTATCAAAGACAATTTATTTTCAGCAATTAGGGGTGTTTGTTTTTTTAATGTTGAATATAATTTTATTTTTTTTGAATAAGATTTAATAGTATTAAGTATCAAATTTTTTATTTTTAATATTATATTTCTATTAAATATTAAATTGTTTATTTTTTATATATTTAAATTCAACATCATAAATAATATTAAAAAAAAGAATTAAAGTGAATACTTGTTTATATAAAGACGGTGATATATTAGGTTTGAGAATTTCCCTTCTCAAACCTAATTATAGTTTGTTTTCAAAAAGATCTTATAGAGCAATTTATTGGCGCACGCAAGCCAAGCCGATCAAGACATTCACAGTCGAAAAATATTTTTTAAAAATGGAAGTTCATATCAACTAAGTTACCTTTCAAATGAAATTACTGTAAAACATCTTAAGAAAAAAAAAAGCATAAAACCAAACCCAATAGAACAAAATTGCGTGCAAATTAATTTCAAATTTTAAATGAAATTACTAATTAAGAAAAAACATATTTAAAATGCAGAGACCATTTTGCTGAGGGACAGTGTCGGTTTTGAGAAAGAGCGATACCGAGACGCCATTGGAGCAAGCTGAAGACAACAGTTAGGTTTAGGGTTTTGCAGAGGTTTGTTATAAAGAGTTTAGGCTTCCAGGCTATTTGCTTCAAGATAAAATAATTTCTCATCGACAATTTTTTAATTACTTTTTTTTTTTCACATTAAATTTTTATTATTACTGTTAATTAAAATATTTAACATTTTAATTAAACTTGGTAAATTAAATACGATACAAAAACAAAACAAAAAACTTGTTTAAAGATCTGAGTTTTGCCCTAGAATATTACTTTTAAAATAAAATATATATATCAATATAGTATAAGTTTGAAAAAAATGCCCCCACTAGTTCTTAAAACCATAGTTGATGATTATGGTTTTAACTTCAAGCTTTATATCAAAATTTAAGTCAAAACAATATTCTTGATCACTCTAAATTTAATGAAATAACAATTCCAGATTTCTTAATGGTTGAATATGTGAAGAACACTCTAACAACCGCACCATGAAGCTCATCGAGCAGCCTGCGTCTGAGATTTTTCTAAAAGCTGATTGACCAACTTGTAGGTCCGTCCTGACAGCGCCTTGGTGTGATCTATAATCTGCTGATACCTGGGGACAAGAAAAATCAACATTAAAAGCACTGGACAAAGAAATAGGGATTTCAGTAGTAATAGAAGGGATAACCATATCTCGTAAAGGAAATTGTAAAACTAATATTATCCACACTAGCAATCTGTCCTATAAACTTACACATTTGGATGATTGGGTTCCATGAAAACAGTTCCTGACTTTGAATCAATTTTAGCAGGAAGCTTTGAAGTCGTTATAAGATTCACAATCCAACTTTCAGCTTCTTCATAATTTAAATTAAGTTTCTCAGGAAGCACTCTGCTAGAAGCAAGAAAACCACACAGCACATGGTTGAGAACAAGGCCTCAAAATTTCATAACTAATCAACTAAAGAATATAATCAAATTTAAGATGCTTGAAAAGCCAAAACCCACCAAATTCAACACAACAAACCCCCACCCTAAACAACACTAAGTGGAAGTAAAGAAACTGCACTTGGGTTGTTAGATATATAGCTGCCTTAGCAAATACAAGAGGGGGTATGGTATATTCAATTAAGAGTTGGCAAAAACAAAAAAGAAACAAACACATACACAGAACAACGTGTCTGCATGTTTAACACATCATTCATCCCTGCTACAGTAGAAGTAACTTCCACCAAAGGCAACCACATCACATTTGAAGTGCAAGAAAACTTTGTAGATAACAACTTCAAAAATTGAAAAAGAAAAAAAAACACAAGACTTTCTAACTTTTGTCATATGGGAAAGGAATATCAAACTTGAGTTTGATGTGTCTCACCTCATTGTCATTAGACTATGTTACTCTAATACTCAACATCCTATTAGCATGTAAATACTCCACATTTTGAATTACAGGAATTGGATGTGAGTTCCCAGAGTCATTTTTGTTGCAAAATGATGACATATAGCAGCAAAGAATGGAAATCTTTTAGTAAAGATTTCCATGAACATAAACTGATGGACATAAATGAAACAATATTAATAGATCAACAAAAATCCGATATTCCATTTTCAGAATCTTATAAAAGGAAAAAAAGCTTGTGCTCAATGCTATAATTTATAGAGCGAGCTACATCCCAATACAGAATGTGAAATATTTCTTTCTTTGAATGTAACTTATCAAGTAAATATAAGAAGAGAGAATAGAGCATTTCTTTTATGCTAAGAGGAAATCCACCCCACAGCATGGCATTTATTCCTACTGGTGAAGTAGACCCCTCACACTTGGGACCTCTACTTCATTGCCAAAGGGCTGAGTCGAAAGAAAACATATTTAAAAAGCTGAAGCAAGAAGATCTGGTGACATGAGCTATGAAGATGCTTCACTCACTTTCCCTAAACCTAAAATTGGATCTCTATGGAATTAGCACTCCCACAAGAAGCTATGCTAATCTACATATGCTATCAAGTTACATATTCACAAGAATGGAGCTATATTAATCAAATTTCAGAAAGTATATATATACCCCATGTCAATTCGTTGATGTATCCGGCAGTATGTCTCAAAAATAAAAGCAGGCGTTTTCAAAGGAACTCATCCTCAACGGCCGCGAGTAGAAAAGCTTCCTTCTTCAACAGTTTGCCAAAATGGATCATTCAAATCACCTATATTAAAATAATGTCATCATTATCGGTAGCCACAGGTAAGACTAAAATATCAGAGATAAGTTATAGTCTAATAATTATCCAATTGTACACAATGTTAAATTAGTTACCCATAACCTTTGACAAGTGGAAAAAATGGAACAGTATCTTTTTTCTATTGGTAAATTGAAAGGAATAAAGGGAAGAGTATAAAACCATTAAACAAAAGTATAGCAATTCCAAACATGAAATATAAGTATAATTGTAGACAGCTCAATTGGAGTGAACCTCAATATGAAACATAATAAGAAAATTTTACTGAAGAAAGCATCAGGAGGTTAAACCGCTATGAAGTACGTGAAACTTACTTCTTCGCATTCTCTCATCTTCTTTTGTGCTCCATCAAAATCATAGTTGACGTAGACGCATGTTAAAAACTCTATGATAGGATCTTTGAAGGCATACTGCTCTTGCTGGATTACCTTTATAAAATCTTTGAACTGAGTCCTCCTTCGTTTATTGACAATGAGTGCAGTTGCAAGATAACGCAAAAGATGGGGAGCATTTGTTTGAATGGCATTTAGATACCTGGGAGAAAGTTCCTTTTTTAAGTAGGGCTTGGTGGAGATAAATAAATAAATAAATGATAAAATATATTATAGTTACACGGAAATAAAACCCTAACAAAAAATTAGGACAATGTAGGAAGAAAAATGCTCTTAGTTGTCGGACACAAATATGAGTTCTAGGATTTCTCTTTATACATCTTACTGCATTATGCTAACTCTTTTAAGACCTCTTGCCACAATAATTCTTCAACAAATAACATTTACCCACCATTTTTCCCTCATAATCTTTCCACCAACAACCTAACTCATAATAATGTTCACGGTGATGAGGTAGAGATAATTTTAAATTCTGAACCCAAACGAGAATATACCAAAGCAAAACTCGGAAACAAATCAAGTAAAACATGTTTCAACATAAGTAAAAAATTAGGACATCAATGGCTCAGCTAAAATGTCATACTTGTCCTGATTAAACAAGTCTATTATGTGTGTTCTTCCATTGTCATGGTTGAAGAAGATGAAAAGACTCCAATGCATTAGCCATATTCTACTTTGCACCTGATTCAGAGGTGAAGCATAACTCTGCAAGACAAATCATGATTAGGGAATATATCATGCAACAAAACAAAAAGTACAAGAGCAACCGAGATGGCATATGACAGTGACCTTTGAGTCAATAATTTCTTTCAACCTATTAAGCTCTTCAAGAGCAATATCCCAGTTTTGCATCAATATTTCGGCAGCTAACTTGCCCCATAATGCACTCAGACTCCTTTCACTGTTTGTGCTTAGGGCCCTGTATTGATACAGGTAATCAGCAGCACCAGAGTAATTTCCACATTCAAATTGAAATTTGGCATACTGATATAATGCCTCTATCTGCTCCAGTCCAATCTGATCAGGAAAAAAAAAAAGGATATAATTTAGTAAGTCAAACAGACCAAAAAAAAAAAAATTCTGTCAAATTAGCAACAATACAGGATTTTGAAAAGTGACGAACAAAAATCCTGTCAACAGAAATATGCATCCAATGAAGTTTACTGATAAAGACAACAGTTTATCGATACGTGCAACTTATGTGAGCAACACTCATTACAACACTACAGAGAGATCAAGAAAGGTGTGCAAGGACCACTAGATCTCATCCTCAAATGTTTTACCATCATAATCCCTATACTCATGCTGATTTTGCTGATTTGTGTTACGTGGTATTTTTGCTTTTCTAATACAACAAAATCTACTTTAAACTGTTGAAGTGAGCTAAAGAAAACTGCATCAAAAAGCTTGTTATGCAGTTGACATATAATGAAAAATCAAACTGTCTGATTGGAAGAACTGTGAGGAGATATTTTTTATAAGTCAAAGCAATTGTATCAAAAAAGCATTAAGAAGAACAACTGAAAGTATACAGAATTGTAACAAGGCAAAAGGGCCAAAAAGAAGTGGGAAAACAAAAAATACCCCTAACTTACATCCCAACTGATCAATGAAATTGAACAAGATCCATGATCTATATCCTAACTGCACACTAAACCCAATCCAAGACATGTACAAAAAGATCACAAAGTAGCTTAATTTGCTAATTCAGTATCTCAAAAGGCTCTTCATTTCTCCCCTCCCACAAGGTCCAAAATAACCATAAAGGGCCTGCACTGCTTAGCTTTTTTCTTCTCGTCCCAACAAATGAGTCATCCCACCAAAGTATGGTTTCCATGATAGAATTATGTTTTTTCATAGGATCGATGAAAGAATTATGTTAAGAATAACACTATTTAAATTCAGCTCAAAACCATATAATGAAGGAACATTGGGTATGATTATTACAAAAGCAGCAAAAAAAATTTCACCAAACTCAAAAATAAATAAATAAAAGAAATAATAATAATAATAATATATTATAATAATAAAAACAAGCATCCCTGAAATAGTATGTCAATGACTCTTATGATATCACAAATTACAGATGATAAATCTACATGGATTGTAACCTGCACCTAGCACAAGCTACTCACTCATCACCTCCTGAAATAGTATGTCAATGACTCTTATGAATCATGAATGTAAATATTCTGATGGGCAATTTCATCGTTCCAACATTGAAGATATTTTAATAAACACTTCAATGGGTAATTTCATCTTTTCAACGTTGTAAATAGGGTAATAAACTTTTCTTTTTTTTTTTGGTAGGTAAGATGCAAGTATATTAACAAAACAGGATCAAGCCCCAAGGTATACAGGTTGTAGATAAGAGAAGCAAAAAGACTACCTACCACCCAAAAACTTGGGAAAACTACAGGATGTACATTAATAAATTTACAAGCGGGTACTCCCCCTCATTCAAGCGGCCAGCCCAAGAGGTGATGGAGGAAATGAAGGAGTGTTTTATCCTATCTAGGGGTAAATAGGGTAATAAACACTGCCATGAATCCTAAAGTATGGACACCTCATTGATCATCTTTGTTTTGTATAGCTTCATAACTTCAGCTTGCATCTCTCTTTAATGGAGTAAAGCATGAATGGTGTCAATGGTGTTTGACTTTGCCCTCGAGTTCGAATATGTAGATTTGAAATATGGGGAATCATAAATAAAAAACGAATACAGAGATAGAGTCACTCATCAAGAGGGATCTAAAACAAGTCCATCGCACAAACCCAAATTTGTAACGACCCATTTTATTATTAATATTTTAATTGTTTTCTTAGGTTTCTAATTACAGCTGTGTTAGGATTCTGTTTTGGTTTACTTCTAGGGTTTTGTTTGTTTCCTTTTAGGGTTCTAGTTTGAAGCCTTTAAAAGGGGGGTTGCTTCTCATTGGACAACATCATAAATTTTATTTACACTCAATAAAAGTTTGGATTTCAGTTTGTGTGAGTGTTTTCTTCTTCCTAGTTGTTACATTGGTATTAGAGCGATGACCTGGTATCCAAGAATGGCGGATGGGACTAGAGCACAGGAAATTCGGTGGTTGGAGGATTGCTATAAGAAATTGAAGGAAACTTTGAAACAGCATTCAACGGAATTAAAAGTGTTGATCCGTATGGTGACAGCCCTCAACCTCAAGTTCAATCAATCGGCAGAAAAATCAAAGACCATTGTGGCTCCTACAGAAGTCGGTGGTTTAATCCCTACCAAGCCAAGGAAGGGGTTTGCCTCGGGTTCGTTGCATGCCCACACTAGGTACTCTAAATTGAATTTTCCAATTTTCGAGGGAGAAAATCCGGTAGGGTGGGTGTACAAGTGTGAAAGATTTTTCAAATACAACGAGGTGCCAGAACTAGAGAAGGTAGGGATCGCCTCAATACATTTAGAAGGTTAGGCGTTAGACTGGTTCCAAGGGTATGAAGCATCGGTCAAAGACTTGAATTGTGAGACGTTAGCTACCGACATACCACACAATTTGGGCAAGGAACGTATGACAACCCAAGTGGTCAAATCACAAAATTGAGGCAAATCTCATCCGTGCACATCTATCAGGAACAATTTGAAGCACTAAGGGTAAGAACTAAAGGCTTAAAGGAAGAATTTTCTATACAATGCTTTATAAGTGGTTTGAGAGATAAAATCAAAAACCAACTGATGATGTTTAAGCCCACTACTCTAAGTCAAGCTATAGGGTTGGCATTACTACAAGAAAACACCATGGAGACGATGATCAAGGAAGCCAAGTCCTCATCTCGAAACACTACCAATCTAACACCATGTACACAAGAAATAGGACGAGGGAATTCGGAGCAAATCCCTCCGATCAGGAAAATATCCCAAGCAGAAATGCAAGCTAGAAGAGAGAAGAAGTTATGTTACTATTGTGACGAAAAATATGAACAGAGGCATAAGTGTAAGAGGAGACAAATTCACTTGCTAGAAGGGGAAGAGGAAGGTGAAACAAGTGTTGAAAACGACAAGTTCGAAGAAGAGGAGGAAGAGCCCCTAATGTCAGTCCATGCTATTGTAAGGGCCAAACCTCACCAAACCTTGTGAATTAGGGGCAATATTAAGAAAAAGGCTATCATCATTCTGATTAATTTAGGAAGTACCCATAATTTCCTTGATATTCACACGGTGGCTTCTCTCGCGCATTAGTTTGCATATCACAGTAGAACAAACCTTTAATGATTGTAGTGGCGGATGGAACCAAGATTGCTAGTTCAATGACTTGCAAGCAGTTAACATGGAGCATGCAAGGTAAGGAATTCAAAGCATATATTAGGTTAATTCCTTTAGGGGGGGTTGTGACATGGTGTTGGGGATACAATGGTTAGCCCAATTAGGGCCAATTTTGTGGGACTTCAAAAACTTGCGGATGGAATTTAGTTGGAATGGAAAAAAAATGGTGTTACGTGGGGCTACAACAGGTCCCTTAAAGTTAGTTTCAGGCCTACAAATGGAGAAGGATCTTTCACATGCACCGATAGTGGCTACTGCTCAGATTTTCTCATGCAGTTAGAAGCACCTTATGTGACGAATAAGGGGACAATTATAGAAGAGATGACAGATGAGATACAAAAGCTACTAAACAATTATGAAAGTCTATTCCTTGAACCAAAAGGCTTGCCGCCATCGAGACCTCAAGATCAATGCATTCCATTGATGCATGGGAGTGTCCCCCCGAACATTAGACCATACAGGTACCCTTATGTTAACAAAGGAGAGATAGAAAAAATGATTAATGAGTTGATTGCGACAAGCAGCATCCAAAGGAGCGCTAGTCCCTTTTCTTCACCAGTTTTACTTGTGAAAAAGAAAGACATGAGTTGGTGTATGTGTGTGGATTATCGGGCAAAAAACAACATCACAATCAAGAATAAGTTTCCCATACCTGTGATTGATGAGCTGTTAGATGAACTACATGGAGCTAAGCTATTCTCAAAATTAGATTTGGGGTCAGGTCACCACCAAATTCAGGTACACCCCGATGATGTCCACAAGACAGCCTTTCGTACCCATGAAGGACACTATGAGTTTCTAGTCATGCCCTTTGGTTTGAAAAATGTGCCTTCAACATTCCAAGGTATAGTGAATGATATTTTCAGACCTTACTTGAGGAAATTTGTGCTAGTATTTTTTGATAATATTTTGGTATTTAGTAAGAGTTGGGTCGAACACTTGAAGCATTTAGAAATTGTGTTTGAGACCTTGCTTCAAAATCAATTGTATGCCAAGAAGTCAAAATGTTCTTTCGGTAAGGCACAACTAGAATATTTGGGGCACTTAATCTCTGAACAAGGAGTGGAAACTGATCTGGCCAAGATTGAATGCATGAAGAAATCGCCAATACCAAATTCCTTGAAGTCCCTACAAGGGTTTTTGGGACTCATCGATTACTATAGAAGATTTATTAAAGATTATGGGAAGATTAGTCAACCATTGACAAATTTACTCAAGAAAGATAATTTTGAGTGGAGTAAGGAAGCTGAGAACACATTCAACCACCTGAAAGTAACCCATATGCAAAGCTCCTACATTAGCAATGCCCAATTTTCAAATGGAATTCAGAATAAAATGTGATGCAGCTGGTGGGGGAATTGGAGTAGTACTATCCCAGGGAGGACGACCTATAGCATATTCAAGTAAAAGTCTGTCACCCAAACATCTTGGCATGTCTATTTATGAAAAGGAGATCATGGCGATGGTTTAATCAGTTCAAAAATGGCACCCTTATCTGATAGGGAGGCACTTTAAGATCTATATTGATCATTTTAGCCTAAAATACATGCTGGATCAACGCATCTCTACTCCTATGCAAGAAAAGTGGCTCTCTAAGTTGATTGGTTATGATTTTGAAATACATCATAGAAGCGGGAAGGAGAATAAGCCTACTAATGCATTATCAAGAATGAATGAGTCTGTTGAAAAGGCAACAATGATGGCTATTTTCTTTCCGTTGGCTGAATGGTTAGAACAACTCAAGCAAGAGTGGCAACAAGATGTGGAAATTCAAAGATTAATCCAAGAAATACAAGCAGATCCAGCCTCTCACTCTAAGTACATTTGGGAGCATGACCTTCTCAAATACAAAGGGAGGCTATGGTTAGGCAAAATTCAAGCTTGAAACCTATTCTACTTAAAGAGGCACATGCGGGCGTAGAGGGAGGACATTCCGGTGTGAAGAAAACCTTAGAAAGAATTAGACGGGTTTTTTATTGGAAAAAGATGCGTAAAGAGATTGACATATTTGTGGCAGAATGTGAGATATGTCAAAGGAATAAGGATGAAAATGTTTCTTATCTAGATTGTTACAACCATTACCTATCCCAGGCAAGTTTGGACAGATATATCCATGGATTTTATAGAGGGGTTGCCAACATCACATGGCAAGCAAGTCATATTTGTTGTAATAGACAGGTTGGGTAAATATGCTCATTTTATGCCCTAGAGCCATCCTTGTACTGCTCTTGACATTGCACAAGCATTCATGGATAATATTTATAAATTGCATAGCCTACCAAAGTCAATCGCAAGTGATCGGGATCCTGTTTTTACTAGTAACTTTGGAAAGGCTTATTTGCTTAGTTAAATGTTGGGTTATTACATAGTACAACATATCATCCACAAACTGAAGGGCAAACCGAAATAGTTAATAAGTGCTTGGAGCAGTATTTTACGATGTGTGATTGGGGAAAAACCCAATGAATGGACTAAATGGCTTCCCTTGGCGGAGTGATGGTATAATACTTCCTACCACTTATCTACACAAATCACTCCTTTTGAAGTTGTGTATGGTAGGCCACCACCTCCTACATATGTTGCTTATATACCCAGTGAGTCTAGTGTGGCTGCGGTTGACCAGAGTCTAAGAGAGCGGGATGCCATGATACGTCTACTCAAAGCTAATCTCATTCAAGCACAAGCAAGGATGAAAGGGTATGTAGATAAAAGAAGAAGCAAAAGGACATTTGAGAAATTAGGGTAACCAATCATCCCTATCATGGAGTTACCAACGACAAGAAAGGATGGACAGCTAGAGCTCGAGCCCGTTTCGGTATTGGATAGATGAGTGGTTAAGCGAAATCATCGTCCCAAAACACAATGGTTGGTCCAAGACACGACATGGGAAGATATAATCAAAATACAACAATAGTTTCCTCTATTTCAGCCTTTAGGACAAGGCTTGTTTGAAGGGGCCGGAATTGTAACGACCCGTTTTATTATTTCTACTTTAATTGTTTTCTAAGGTTTCTAATTAGAGCTGTGTTAGGATTCTGTTTTGGTTTCCTTCTAGGGTTTTGTTTGTTTCCTTTTAGGGTTCTAGTTTGAAGCCTTTAAAAAGGGGGGTTGGTTCTCTTTGGAAAACATCATAAATTTTATTTGCTCTCAATAAAAGTTTGGATCTCAGTTTGTGTGTGTGTTCTCTTCTTCCTGGCTGTTACAAAATCTAACACAAATCTCCTACACTGAAATTTTATGGTTTTTATAAGAAAAAAAAAATCACATAAGACTAGTTTTGCAACTGTACAAAAAAATTCCAAAAGGAAAATTGCAAACCTGATAAAGGTCATTTAGCATCTGAAGATTATACTGTTTATCAGCCCTCAACTCCTGCACAGCGTTTGCATTCTGCAAAAAAGAAACAAGAGGTGCTGCCGCCTCCTCCAATACCTTCAACCTCGCCACAACCTCAGCCCTCCTCTCCACCATATCTGCCAGAACTCGCAACAAATCAGAAACCGCAAGCCATAAAGAATACCGCATATAAAGAAAAAAAAGTTACCTTCAGGAACGTCCTCGGTGTGGTAAAGACTCTTGTGGATATCCATGGCATAATCAATCATGTTTGTCTTGTTTAGAAGTTCGATCTTGGACTTGAGGATCTGCTCATCCGGGTAAAGCTCGCGTTCCTGAAGAAATTCAAGGATTGGGAAGACCAAGTGGCGATCGAGGTTAGGTGCGATTCTAGGGGTTAGGTCGTGCGTCGCCATGTCCACAATCCGAAAGCTCTCCCCAGTCCGAACCCCAAAAACCTAGACGGCAGTGATAAAAGAAATTGATCGACGATATTTCCTATATATATCAGTTATCGGTCGTCGTATGGCTGACAGATATTTCGGGCATTATCGGTCATTTTGACGATTTTTTTTGCGATTAACCATATCTTCGGGATATATCCCGATGTTTCGTTACTGATTTTTTGGTAGGTCTTTCCTATTTTTTGGTAACAAAACGGTCACCTCCCTGATTTTGATTTTGTGGTAACCAAAAGATCACCATCCTGATTCTGATAAATTATCATAATTTATTTTATCATAAAAATAATAATTTATCATAATTTATATATGTTATGAAATACATCTAAATTAATATATATATATAATTATTAAATTTTATAGAATAAAATTAATTTGATAAGATAAAGTGTTAATATAATTTTTAATAATAATTTAACACCAATATTAAAATATTATCATAACTATCAAATTTCAGAAATTGAATCTTAAATAAAATATTTTACATAAATCGAAATAATTTAATTTTCATCTAAAATGTGAAAAATATGTTTCAATATAAACAATTTTAAATTTTTAATAGATAAATATAAATACAATTAAGGAATTCCAAATAATTTTTTAAAAACTAATAAATCAATATTGTAATGTAATATACTTATCAAAATAACTTCAATACCTTAAATCCGGTATATATTCCTATATCCAATATATCCTAAAAAGGAAACCCTTTTTAGGAGAGCATGATTTGCCCTTTTATTTTAGGTTTGTATTGAATTAGAACTTTTAATGACTTATAATGACTTTTATTAAATTACAAAGAAGGTATAGGGGCATAGGATTAAAACTTTTAAAGATTTTGTAAAAGTCAAGATGTATTCAATTATAAAATTTATAGACTCTATAAAAATATAGATATTGAAGAAATCATTTATTTTCATAAACATTACACTTTTAATTATTTTAATGACTTTTTTGAAAAAAGTATCAACTTAAAAAAGTCTAAAATAAGAATATATGATTGCTTTCAAAAAAATAACGATAAAAAAACTAACCATTCAAATAAAAAAATCATTTTTAGATTCCAATAACTACAGTATACAAATATATTATTTAAAAATCATATCAAATAAAAAAAATGAGAATAATCAAATTTTCAATCTAGCCTCAAAGTATCTCATATTCAAAAATCTATGATGCAAATAGACTTAGGATTAAACTTACTTCTAAAAAATCTTATTGGCTTTATTCAATCAAAAAATAGTTTTAAATATTTCGAGAAAGCGCATGAGAATTTTGAAGTATTAATATTTATACTCATACTAAAAAAGTCATTAAAAGTCTAATGTGTAAGTCAATGACTTTTTTCACACCGATATTGTTTTACAGAGTTTATAGAAGTTATAACTGAATGAACCTTGAATACATCCTGACTTTTCTAGAGTCTTTAAAAGTTATAATTCAATACACCATGACATTTATAAATCCTTGTAGAATCAAAAAAATATTTCAAAGGATTGTAAGTTGGTTTTGAATACATGAATTCTTTAGATTACTCCATCAAAGTGATGATTTCAAAGTAGTGGTTACTTATAAATTACAATATTTAATGGTTTATTTGTGATAGGTAATTTAACGAAATCAAGATTTGTTAAATTGTCAAGATTTATTTGTGGGATGGATAAGCCTAGAAAAGTGATATAAATAATTGTTGCCAAATTGGGTCGAACCTAAATGGCATCTACGAAAGGGTTCCTAATTGTACACTATTTTTTTAAAGATGTATATGAAAAAATATAATAGAATAATTTTTAAAATTATAAAATAATAAATCATATAATTTTTACTTCTATTTTTATTTTTATTTTTTAAAAATACAATGTTTTTATGAATAAAAAATATTAATATATTTATTATACCTATCTTTCTAGTGATTTTTATTTTAGGAATCTTTATAATGAATAGTTTCATTATATTTGACGTTTTGATTTATATACTTACTTTTTAATTTTCTATAATAACTTGTTTGGGAAATTTATGATTTGTTATAACATATTTTTATTGTTGATTTTATGATTATTTTAAAATTTATATACAGATTAAGAATTATCAAACCCAAATATTATGGATAAATATTATTTTAAGAGATATTTAAAACACAAATAATAACCGTGAACATATTATAATTTCTCAAATATAATTTTCAAAGAAAAATAAATTAGATGATGATTTGATAACTATTTTTAATAACTTTTTACTTTGATGAGTTTATATTTTAAAAAATAAAGGATTTAGAAAACTAAAAATTACAATTCTTGAAATAAGTTTTAAATTTTATTTTCTTAGTAAAAATTTCTTCTTCATTTTTTATGTTTTCACATATAAAAATTGTGTTTGAGTTTTTTTTTTTTTTTTTTAATGTTTTAACTTGGGCAATATTTGTTTCAAAAAAAAAATAAAAATAGAAAATATTATTTTAAAATAACTTTGATAATTGTTGAACAAAATTATTTAATTATGATATTTTACTTTTATTTATTTTTATTAAAAATATGAATTTATTATAGTTATCTAAAGTTTATAAAAAATTATCAATATCAATATCTATATAAAAGTCTATAAAAACAAAATATACAAAAATTAGTCAAAGTCTATAAAAGTCATCTATATATTTAATAACTCTACAAAAGTTTACAAAAGTTTTTAAAAATCTATCAAACTTTATAAAAGTCATCTACTTAAAAAAGTAATACAACACCTAAGTAACAAAATTTTAAAAATTAAATCTTAAAAATAATTAAAATTTTATTTTAAAAGTAATAAAACATTTCTTAATAAAAATAGTTTTAAAAAAGTTATAATATATAAATATTTTTTGACAATAATTACATTAGTTACCTATTTCCACTGGGACTCAGACTAAGCCACTCTACCTCACTGATGTTTATCTTTAAAATATATAAATATAATATAAAACAATTTAAAATTAAAACAAAATATTCTGCATCCTAATCACATCTACCTTCATTAGTCATTACATTCATAAAAAATCTTATACATATTCATTTTATTATTTTTAAATATTTAAAATATTTATCTTATAGATATTTTATCAATATTTTCGATTTTTTAATATTTTTCTAAATTGAAATACTGATATATGCTAGTTATCATATTTATATAACTATTTTTTAAAAAAAATTTCGGATATTTTTTCGTAAAATCAAAACACCAATACATTCGTACTTGCCATTTATTTAAAAGGTAATAAACACTATACCTACAAAAAAAAAAAAGTAATAAAACACTTCTTAATAAAAATAGTTTTTTTTTGTAAAACTATTATAAAATGTGAAACCAGGAAAATCATATTTACTTTTTTGTATATGAAACAGAGAATAATTGAAAGGAGAAAGAATAAGAGGAAGAAAGAGATATAGAGAACAAGAGTAATTCCTTTTCTCTGGGATGATTTTATAAGCCGTGGGAGATACCTTTTATAGTCTTTTTATTTACCCTCCATTAAAGATTAGTAAATTCGTCACCCTTTTACAAGGAAGAAATGAGTCTTTTTTTATGTCAAGTGAACGGATGATCATTGGAGAACTTAAATGATGAGCTTTATTCATATAAAAGCACTTAAAAATTTTCTTAGTATATGTCGATTAATAACCAAAACTCTAGTAAGGAAATGTTTGATCTGTAGGCCAAGACAAAATTTTGTCTTTCAAAGATCTTTCATCTCAAATTCATTTTTCAAATATATTTTTTGTTTTTGTGAGCTCTTTAGAAGTCTCAACAAGATTTAAATCATAAACATACATAGTAATAATTGCAAATCTAGTATCTGATTTCTTGATAAAAATACATGGGCATATAGGGTTGTTTGCATACATTTCTTTAAATAAATACTCGTAAGGTGATTATACCATATGCGTCCGGATTGCTTCAATCCATAAAGAGATTGTTGTAATTTGATTGAGCACATACAACGAGGCTTTATATTGTGACGCCCTAACCCAGCACCCCGTATTAGGAAAAGGTGTCACAAATCTGATAACTATAAACCTGTTAACTTATATAATTCTAAACAATTATCTTGAAAATATAAATTTACAAAAAATATAAACATATACATTATCATATTACAAAATATAAATTACATATTACAAAATAATATCATACCCAAC
The DNA here is from genome assembly GCA_016808115.1 of Tetrastigma voinierianum. Classification (NCBI taxonomy): domain Eukaryota; kingdom Viridiplantae; phylum Streptophyta; class Magnoliopsida; order Vitales; family Vitaceae; genus Tetrastigma; species Tetrastigma voinierianum. The sequence continues at coordinate 745,598 of JAEQBH010001943.1, read as the reverse complement.
TATTGAAGTGATCAACATATTCAATTACGTTATATACAAAACCTTTCTTGTTTTCAAAAATATATGTACATCATCTCAAAATAAACCAAATATCATTGATGGACACCTAATACTGTGTTGGCATTTGCTGATGTAGGACGTCCTTTTCTATCACCGCACCCTAAATACCTACATAGATAAACATCCATGCTAAGCTTTATAGCTTAGTGGGAATCCATAAATATGGACGACCACTATAACGATCGTCATAAACACATGTACAAATGCATCTAACCATACATATACATATACATTTAACCATTTATCACTAACATTTCAACATAAGGTAATAAATTATAACAATTCTACTAATTGATTTATTTGCATATTCATGACATTCATTATCTTTGGCCTTATGAGTTATGCTTCATGTCTTATATCATGTTATTTATAATTTCATTTCATGTAATTTCCATGTTTTTTGCCATTTATAAACATTACAAAATTTTTATTTCATCTTATGTTATACGCACCATTCAAAGAAGTGGATTAGCAGGACGGGCCTTATGTACCAAATGTCTTTATCATTTATGCAGAGACGATGATCTATAAACTATATTATATTGTATGACCCAACGGGGACGACAGTAATGATCAGCGAGATCCATCTTATACGACCCAAGCGGGGTCACTTTCTTGTGCAATAAGCGTATGTTGCGGCATTATTATCCCTATGAAACGTACTATCTATCCAAATTACCGATCATAGCGAAACGCAATAGTTTTTTATTTATAACTGTGTGAATTCTTTCTAAATATTAAACACATATCCCATATACATACAGACAATTCAATGATATACGCCTTACATATGAGATATTCAATGTCAATTATTCTCTGAACCGCGTGAGATAGTTTCACATGGCTATTATGATCATTTATTTGTATTTATGCTTCTTCATATAACAAAAATACATGTACTATTCTTCACACGATCACGGTTCATATCCTTTCGTATCTTAATTATCTCAATATATTTATCCTATATCTTGTAACATTAATTCATATAACTTTTATACAATTTTCATTATTATATACTCATAACTAGGCACATATATCTTTTTATTGGTCTTCTATAATCATTTAAGAAACATCTAAGTGTCTCAAGGTCATATAGGAAAAGCCGAAGAATTAACTCTCACAAACGAGGGGTTCATGTGTTGAACCTTAAGCCCCATTTGAAAATACTTGAAACTCCCTTTTATGAATTTTAAAGTCTGATGGGGTCAAAAATGATTACACTTCCTTCATAGAATTTATTCCTCTAAGTTTAGTTTACCCGAAGTGGAATCTTGCATTTGGCTCGAATGTAGCTTAAACACACTTAAGGCTTTGGTGTGAGCAGACCTTAGCGACAAAAAACGAGCTTATTTGATGAATTTCTGGGTATAATGGGGTGTAAATATGAATACACTTCCTTCATGGAAGTTATTCTACAAGAAGTCTAGTTTACTTAGAATTGGAATCACTCAATTTGGATCAACCTAGCCTAAGATATGACTCAAACACTCAAAGCTGGTCTAGTTGCCAATCAAAACCGAGAACTAGAATTGAATTCCAAATTCAGGGCTCATAGTAACATTTATTGATGGTCTTACGAATATTTAAAGCTCTCAGGTCTTAGAAGTTCTCCTTGATTAAAATCATTTCATTTGGAGGTCTCTAGGCCAAGATATGGCTATAACAAAAACAGGGGTTTTAGAAAAAATTTGACAGCAAATCTCTTAAAATACCTACATTTTTCTTTACACATTGTTCACACCAAACTCCTTCATTGAGGATCCAAAACAAAATCACAACACCAACAAACACAAAATAGAAGAAGGAAATCCCAAACCTTAACTAAACTTCAAACCCTAGCTTTCTTATTCTTCTCTTTCTCCTCTTCCTTTCTCTTTCTTCTTCCTTCTCACTTGAACAAGTAGATCTTCAAAGAAATTGAAGATAAAGCAACCAAAAATGGCTCTTCTCTCTCAAGAACCAGTAAGCCCTAACTCTCTTCTCCAAACACCCAAAATGAGAACTCCTCTTCTCATAAGACCAATTTTGGTCTTATCCCCTTTTTGTTACAAGGCCATGTTTGGTAAAAAAAATCTCATTTTTGGTTAAACTTTCTTCTTTTTGCATTTTATCATTTGCAAATCACTTGTCACAAATTCTATTATGGCATAACATCATTTAATTTAATGTCTCTAAAGTCCTTAATTTGCAATTGACCATTATACCCTTGACTCTTTGATTAATTCCGGGTTTATTGTTTTTCACTCTTAGCACTTAAATTCCGAAAAATACAAATTTTACTTTTATTATACCTCTAAACTGTAATAAACTACTAGGATATAATTTAGGGTGTTACATATATTATTTACTTCAGACAATTTAAATCCTTAAGGGATTTTCATACATATGTCATTATATATGGATTCATATAGATAAGCTGTGATGACATCCATGAGACACATATCCAGTCCCTTAGAGATTGCTAAGCTTATTAAAAAGCGAAAGGTAATTGAGTCTATGACAGGTGAATATGTTTTCTCGTAGTCAATACCAAGCCTTTGTAAGAAATCTTGTGTTACTAATTGCGTTTTATATCTTATGATCTTATTATTTTCATTGCGCTTTCATACAAACACCCATTTGTATCCATCATGCTTTACACCTTTAGGTGTTTGGACTATAGGTCCAAAAACTTATTGTCTCATTAACGAGTTTAATTCTATTTGCATAGCTTCTTTCCATTTTGACAAATCATTTCTATGTCGACTTCTTCAACATTTTGTGGTTCAGGATCCTCATTATTTCTTATGATGTCTAATGTCACTTGGAAGATAAAATTATTATTGATAATAATATCATTTTGATCTCATTTATTTCCCTTGTGCACATAACTCATTAAGATCTCATAATTTTCAAGTACCCGTGTCTTTTTAGGGGACGTTTCTTTATCTCGAACCTATTCAAGGGTTTCTTGTTCAATATATGTCTTTGCAAGGGCTTCTTGTTCCCTATATACCTCTTTAGGGGTATCAATTCTCCTTTGTGTTCTCATTTTCCGAGGAGTTATTTCTTTTGAACCAATAGGTCTCATACTCTTCAGGAGTATTTTAGACTCATTTGTTAATTGTCCTTTAGGACATCATCCGTGCTGGAGCATGTGCAATCGGGATATGTGACTTTGTTACTTTCTTCGTATTAATAAAAACATATGATAATTGATTTGCGAGATTTTGAAAATGAATGATCAATTGAACTTCTAGTTCAGATTGATTTGTACAATGATCAAAATGAGATACTGTAGAAGCATTCCAAGTGATTTCTCATCGTTCTTCTGGAACCGACTTTTCTCCCCCTAATGGTGGGAATGCACTTTTATTAAAATGACAATCCGCAAAGCAGGCTATAAAAACATCTCTTATTGATGGTTCAAGATATCTTATGATAAACGGATAATCAAAACCTACATAAATCCTAAATCTTCGTCAGGGACCCATTTTAGTGGCTTGTGTAGGTGGAATTGGTACATAAACTGCACAACCAAAGATTCGTAAATGAAAAATATTTGGTTGTTTGCCTAGTACAAGTTGTGAAGGTGAGTATTTATGGTAAGCTGTTGGTAGAATACAAACCAAGCTTGCTGGATGCATAATAACATGTCCCCGGGAAAAAGTCGACAATTTGGTTTTCATTAGCAGTAGTCGAGCTATTAATTAAAGACGTTTGATAAGGGATTTTGCTAAACTATTTTGGATGTGAGTATGAGCAACATGATTCTCAACATTTATTCCAATTGGCATGCAATAGTCATTAAAGGTTTGGGAGGTAAACTCAATGGCGTTGTCAAGTCTAATAGCCTTAATTGGATAATCGGGAAATTGAGCTCGTAATTTGATCATTTGTGCAAGGAGTCTAGAAAATACAACATTTTTTGTTGAAAGAAGACAAACATGTGACCATCTCATAGAGATGTCTATTAAGACCATAAAATAATGAAAAGGTCCACATGGTAGATGGATAGGTCCACATATGTCCTCATGTACTCTTTCTAAGAAGACTGGTGACTCAAATGTGAATAGACTAAATAATGGTCTGACTATCAATTTACCTTGTGAGCAAGTAGCACATGAGAATTCATTGGGCAAAATAATTTTATAGTTTTTTGGTGGATGCCCATGTGAGTGTTCTAGGATTCTCCACATCATTGAGGACATAGATTGACCCAACCTGTCATGACAAAGAATAAAAATCTTTGGGTTGTTGAACTTCTGGTTCATGACTACGTATAACTCGATAGATTTTATTATTTTATGGTATAATCCAGAGGAGAAGACTGGGAGTTTTTTAACAATAAGTTTCTTGCCATAAACAATAGAGGTAATATAAAGACATTATTACCTTTATTCATGGTTTCAATGCGATATCCATTTCTGCGGATATCTTTAAAGCTGAGCAAATTCCTTGTGGATTTGCTAGAATACAATGCATCATTGATATGAAACCTAGTTCCATTTCTTACCATTATGTTTGCTCTTCTAGAGCCTTCAATTAAGTTTGCAGCACCAGACATGGTACTTACATTGACATTTATTAATGTCAAATCTATAAAGTATATTTTATCTCGAAGAATTATGTGTGGTTGCACAGTCAGCAAAACATACATCACCCTCATTTATCTTGAGATCAATAACACATGGATTTCAAATAAAACTAATAAACATTATAGATAATATAAATAACAATGTAATAACAAAATGATATTTTATTTAATTTTCATATAAGAAGCATCATTCAGTAGCAATATTTTCATCATTCATCATTCATCAAATAGTCTGTTTTTCCACTAGGACCTCCAAAGAAATCAGTATCATAGTATGTTAAGTCTAGTACATTTCTATCAGTAAAGTTCATTTATATTTCTTTTCATTTTTCTTTGATTGATTCTTGGTAAAGGTTGGCCATATGTTTAGGCGTATGACAGGTACTCGCCCAATGCCCTTTCATACCACATCTATGACAATTATTTTAATGAGCCTTGGAAGGTGTATTTTGTATATACTTTCCATTTTCTTATTTCACATTGGTATTATTCCACTTCTAGTGGTTCCACGAGGTTTTCATTTTATGGGAATTTGAATGATTACTACCATAGAATTTGGGCCAAGTTACTACCATGAGTTCATAATTTATCGGAAATTTCTTCTACAACGAGGCCGTGACGAACACCGTCGTATCCGCGGGTTTGGGGCGATATCGATGAAGCGAGAGATGGTTAGGATCCGATTGGGCGAGATTTGTCATTTCTCGCCAACTCATTATTTGCTCCAACCGAAAATAGAATATCAATTCAGAGTATTTTTTAAATATACACTCTCGATATTGCAGCTGAAGGAGCACATTTGAGGCATGAAATGTGATGAACGTTTTTCTAGCATGTCTTCTTTTGTGACTTTCTCTCCACATAGCTTCAAGGGAGTTGATTTTAAATAATGAGGAGTTGTATTCATTGACTGTTTTAAAATCTTGCAACTTCAGTTGCATCCAGTCATATCGAACTTTTGGGAGGATCATTGTTTTTTTGTGGTCATATCTCCCTTTCAACTCATTCCATAGAGTGAGGGGGTCCTTTACTGTAAGGTGAATCCTTTTAAATTCTCATGGAGATGGTGCTGAAGGTAAATCATCGCTTTTGCGCAATCCTGTAGGGATGCTTGATTTCTTTATTTGATGGCAGCTCCAAGATTCATTACATCAAGATATATCTCAGCATCCTAGGTCCAAAATAGATAATTCTTTCCGGTAATGTCAAGTGTCACAAACTCAAGTTTTGTGATAATTGATATCATTGACAAACTTTTGATAATAATGTATTAGGATCGTTTTGACAAACATAAAGAACAAGTTAGGGTTCTATAATTATATTTGGTTTTGATTATAAACCAAGATCTATACTGACATTATCTTTAGAGCAAACTCGTGCTGATAACGTGTTATAAAACTATTATAAAATATGAAACCAAAAGAAATATATTTCCTATTTTGTATATGAAAGAAAGAAGAATTAAAAGGAGAAAGAAGAAAGGAAGAGAGATTTAAAGAACAAGAGTGATTGCTTTTCTTTGGGATGATCTTACATGACAGGGAGAGGCCCTTTATAGTCTTCTCATTTGCCCTCCATTAACGGTTAGTAAATGAATGTATTAAATAAGTTTTATGAAATTGATTAAACTTCAAATCTTTATTGAGCAAACGTGGTCATGCATTGTATTTCACTACATTTATAACGTTTTAAAAATTTCACTTTATATATATATATATATATATATATATATATATATATATATGTTATAAATGTGAATGACCACATATATGGAAAATAGTTATAAACTTAATAGGTTTATTAATGAATCCTGTAGATTCATCAATGAATCTCATTAATAAGGTTCATGTATCTTATCATCTAAGAAGCCTATAAAAGGGTCTTCACCCTTTGTTGAAAGAGATCATCAGAAATAAGAGTTCTCTAAATCTTACGCCTCTCGCTCTCATGTCTTTGACTTTCTCTCATTCCCTCATTAACCAGCTTTCTCACACATTAGGATCATTTGGTTTACAACACGTTATCAGCCACGAGCTCTATGTTCTTCTGATTACATCGGTCTCTTACTAAGGCAAGGTTTCTTATCTCTATATTACATATTATTCAAAACTCAAAACATTTTTCCATTGAACTATTGCATCCTTTGTTTTGATGGCAAATTTAGCAAAACTTGAGAGTTTGTGGCATTAGACATCGTGGAAAAATTATTTATCATGGATACTTGATCTTGAAATCCATTTACGAAGCTAATGCCCTTGGAGAAACAATTAAAAGATGGTAATAATGCATCCCGATCGGGACAAAGCAAAGTAATGATTTTCTTGACTACCTCCTTCATGAGGAAATTTGAAAGTCAATATTTAACAATAAAGGATCCTCTTGTCCTTTGGAATAACCTCAAAGAGAGGTATGACCACCAAAAGACGGTCATTCTCCCCAAAGCCCGTTATGATTGGATGCACTTACGTCTTCAAGATTATAAGATAGTAAGTGAATATAATTCCGCTATGTTTTGCATTAGCTCCCAGTTGAAATTATAATAAGGGGAAAAATTGCAGGTGAGGATATGTTGGAAAAGACTTTTCTACTTTTCCATAACATCAATTTGCTCTACGCGGCAATATCGTGAAAAGGGTTTTAAGAAATACTCTCAATTGATCTCATGTCTTCTCGTGGTTGAACAAAATAATGAACTTCTAATGAAAAATCATGAAGCAAGTCCAACTAGTTATAACTCCATTCCTAAAGTAGATGTACATTTACCTTATCGGCTCATAATCAAATACAAGGCCGGGGTCGTGGCCGTTAATTAGTGGACGTGGTAAAGTCGTTCATGTTGTTTTTGTGTCGTGGTGGTCATTCCAAAAATCCATCTCGCCACTGAAGTGGGAAGAAATGAGAAAAAGGATCAAGGGACTCAATGTCTATTTCGTTGATAATGTAATATCGTTGTGTGGAATGAAGGCCATTGGTCACGTGCACATCGTCTGGCAAAAACATTTGTTGATCTCTACATAAGAGTCATTGAAGCGGAATGAGAAAATGGGTGAAACAAATTTCATCAGCCCCGAGTGTAGTACTTCGATACGATTTGATGATTTTACTAATCTAGATGTTCTTTGATTTCTTTATTGACGAGAAGACAATATTGCTAGTTTAATCAATGGCAAAAGTGCCTTTGGATGATCATATTATCTTCAGGATAAATGTTTATATTATCACATAACTACATATTTGTATTTATGAATGCATGTAAGTAATTATTATAATAAATACATTTTCATCATTTGTGCGTTTTTATGTTTTATCTTTTATATTTATTTATTTTTGTTTTGACACATGTCGACTTTAATGAAGAATATGAAATTATCACTAAAGAAACCATTTCTTTGATGGTACAAATGTTTGCCTCATAAATAGTGCAACAACGCACACTATACTTAAAAATTTACGACATATTTCTCTTACTTAAAGAAACAACAACAAGTGTTAGTACAATTTGTGTATCCTGAAAACTAATTGAAGGCTTTGGAAGGCTATCATATTGCCTAAAGGAACAAAGCTTGTGATTGCAGAAGCATATATTAGAAAAGTCTCAAAGAAATCTATTGAGTTTCAAAGATGTCGCAAGAATGGATATCATATTGAGACTACAAAGCGAGAAGGCAATGTCGAGATATTTGGCCATTCGACTATTGTTTAAGAGAAAATTCTCTTTGGAAAGATTACCGCATTTTGTTCTAGCTTATACACGATATTAAGCGGAGTATTGGGCACATGCAATAGTTAACCCGACGATTAACTAATGTGAGTGAATTTATAATTTGACATAGCAGGTTGGGTCATCCACGTTTTACATTATTATGATCAGAAGGATTATAGAGAATTCATCTGGGCATTCATTGAAAAATAAAAAGATATTACAAGCGAATGAATTCTCATGTGCTTTGCTTGCTCAAGAGGCAAATTAATCATTAGGCCATCACCCGACCAAGATTGAGATTGAATCCCCATATTTAAGGCGTATGCATATGCGATATTTGTGGGCCTATACAGCCATCCTAGTGGACCATTTAAATACTTTATGGTTTTAATTGATGCTTCGACTAGATGGTCACACGTTTGCCTATTATCAACTCGTAACTTGGCGTTTGCGAGATTACTAGCTCAACTAATTCGACTACGAGCTCAATTTCCAGATAATCTCATTAAAACTATAAGACTTGACAATGCTGGTGAATTCACTTCTCAAGCATTCAATGATTATTGTACTGCCATTGGAATAACCATTGAACATCCTGTAGCACATGTTCATACTCAGAATGGTCTTGCGGAATCATTTATAAAACGAATTCAATTAATTGCGAGACCATTACTTATGAACAAAACTTTTCTATAACATCTCCCTTAGGGCATGCTATCTTACATGCCATAACCTTCGGTCATAAGGCCCATAAGTTATCATGAATTCTCACATTACAATTGGTTCGTAGTCGAGACGAAATATTTCCCATCTACCATTTTTGGATGTGCGGTTTATATTCCAATTGCTCACCGCATCAGCACGAGGAATCAGGACCTGAAGGGAGGTTAGGAATAGATGTTGGGGCATGAATCTCCATCTATTATTAAATATCTTATCATTCACCCCGGAGATTTATTTACGACAACACTGTAGGTGTCATTTGATGAAAAACTTTTTTGACATTAGGGGGGCTTAAGCATTTGGTGGTCGCTGGAATGAATTATCATTGTCCCACTATGATCCTCGAACGAAACAATGTGAACAGGAAGTTCAAAAGATAATTCATTTACAAAACTTAGCAAGTTAACTGCCAGACGCATTTACTGATCCAAAAAGAGTAAATAAGTCACGTATACATTTATGAATGCTCTTATTAAATTGTTCTGAAGAATGACTTATTACGCTAATGAGATAAAAGGGACAACTTTCGAAGCAGTAGACACATCGGTTCCAAAGGAATCTGAATCCTAAATGCTTGAAAATGAGCAAAGGATACAAATGACGAGTTGAGGTAAATATTGGCCAGGAAAGATTTCCCGATAAGACTCCGGATGAGTCGGTTTCCAAAGAGAATAAGGTACCTAAAATTGATGGAAATAGAGAATCTCTATTAACTATGTTGCGGCTAGGAGCGATGGAACCAAAAATGGAAATAATCGTCGATGATATTTTTGCATATCATGTTGCGCAAAATGTTGTAAATGAAAATGAGGATCTGGAACCAATGTCTATGGAAGAATGTAGACATCGAGAAGATTAGCCCCAATGGAAAGAGGCCATAGATTGTGAATTAAAATCATTGTAGCGTAAAGAGTTTTTGAACATTGTCTTGGCGCCTTATGGTATAAAACACATGCAGGATATAAATGGGTTTTTCGTGCAGCGAAATGAGAATCATGAGATTATTAGGTATAAACGATTAGTTGCCCGAGGTTCTCACAGACGGTGTTGATTGTGAAGAGAGGCATATTCCTCCTGTGAGGAAGTGGATGCCGTAACTTTTGATTTTAATTAGTTTGACGGTTGTGAAAAACTTGAAATCACGTCTCATGGATGTAATCACCAGCTACGCAATACGACTCATGATGGCGGCGCCACCAAATCACGAAGGATTATGGTGCGACATGTATGACTCTAACCCGAGAGGCTTTATTCAATAAAGCGCAAGGTCTCTACATGGCTTAAATGGCGGGACGATATGTGGTTTAATCGCTTAAGCGAATACTTGTTGAAACGAGGTTATAATAATGACCCTGTTGTCAGTGTGTTTTTATAAAAGATGATGATCACGATTTGTGATAATTGCAGTATATGTTGATGATTTAAATATCATCGGAACTCCTGAAGAGCTTCAAAAGGCTGCAAATTGCGTAAAATTGGAATTTGAAATGAAAGACCTTGGGAGAACAAGATTTTGTCTTGGCTTGCAGATCGAACATCTCAAGGATGGAATTTTTATGCACCAATCTACTTTATATATCAAAGATCATAAAAGATTTTATATGGATAAGGCACACCCGATAAGTACTCAGATGGTTGTGAGATCACTTGAAACTAATGGGATCCTTTTCGACCCTAAGGAAATGATGAAAAAAATGCAGTCCCGAGAAGTACCATATCCCGAGTGCCGCCGGTGCACTAATGTATCTTGCTAGTCATGACTGATATATCATTTCGTAAAATCTATTAGCAAGATATAGTTCTTCCACAAGAAGACATTGGGCCAGGGTTAAACGAGATATTTAAATATCTTAGAGAACACGATGGATATGGGTTTATATTATTCTCTTTCGTCGATGCGGATTGGTAGGTTATGCAGATCTTAGGGTTTTATGATCCTGCATGTGACGATCCTGGCGGGTTGTAATATTTTCCTATATGGTGGCAGCGCTATATCTTGGCGTTCCCGCAAGCAAACAATTACGGCAACATCATCAAACCATCTCTGCGAGAAATCCTGGCAGTTTCATGAAGCAAGCGAGAATGTGTTTGGCTTAGGTCGATAATCAATCATATCCATAAAACATGTGGAGTTGTCTTATCAAGAAATCTCGCAATTTTGTATAGCGAAGAATAACCACGGCATGCTGCAAGCGCATGGTGAAGGCGGATATATCAAAGGTGATCGACGAGAAACACGTATCCCGAAATTCTTCTTTACGCATGATATTCGAGCGTGGTGTTATGATATTCAGCAAAGTTCGATCTAGTGACCTTCAGTTGATATATTTACAAAGGCACTACCTGCAAAGAAATTCAAGAACTAGTATCCAAATTGGACTAAACTGAAGCCAATGGTCTTAAGGGATGAGAGATACCAGGCAAAGGGGGACAACGTTGTACGCTCTTTGATAATCTTTATTTCTCTCATTGATTTATTTATTTTAACCTTTTCTTCTTCTTGGCAATGTATTTCCCCAAATAACGGATCTAAAATTATGTCTTTCTTTTAACTCCTTTAGGAGTTTAACGAGTTTTTCTTTGTAGTAGGTTTTAATGAGCATATTAACCGTAATGGTAATTCGAGGGAGTGTTATAAATGTGAATAATGACACATCCTTGGAAAATAGTTATAGAAGCTTAATAGGTTTTATTAATAATGAATCACGTAGATTCATATTACAACAATGAATCACTATTCATCGATGAATCCTTAGATTCATCCCGGTAGTCTAATTAATAAGGTTAAATATATCTTATCGTCGAAGCTATAAAGTGCTTACGTCTTTTCTTTCTCGGCCTGCTTTGTGCTGGCTCCATTTATACTTCTTGACTTTTCTCGCGCATTAGGATTAATTTAGTTTACAATGATATATATATATATATATATATATATATATATATATATATATATATATATATATATATATATATATATATATATATATATATATATTCATTTATCATTCTTAAATATTTTAAAATATTTTTATATGAATTTTAAATCATTCATATCTTATAGATATTTTATCAATATTTTCGATATTTTTTTAAAATGATGTGAAATATTGATAATATTTATCATATTTTGATAATATTTCCGATATTTTTAATAAAATCAATATTTTTCTTCCGCTCCTTAATCTTAAAAAGGGATAACCGTTTAAAAAGATGAATGAATCTTTCCCTTTCTCTGCACGTCACCATTCACGGATCAAAGCTTCCCTAAAACCCTAATTCTCTGCAAGTAAGTAAGATGTCGATGATATCTATTCTTCGGAGATCAATTTCATCATCTGCATTGCCTATTAATTCGGTGCGTGCGATTCAAATAAATCATCACCGCCCTGCTCTGTTCCCCGCTCTTTACCAGTACGGACGTTCTTTCTCTCCGGTGCCATTTACTTCAATGCGTCACTTTGTTTCTTGGCCTTTTAAGAGACCCGGCGCTGATAAATCGGTGAGAGGTTTTCCCCCTTTTTTTGTTTTTTCTTCTGTTGTTTGTTGTCGAGATTTGTTTTCGTCCTAGTCTGGATTTCTCTTCTTCAAAACGTGTTCCTGGGTTTTTGAAGTCTGAAAATTTGCAAGTTTGAATGACGAATTTCCTTAAAGTTGGCTGCTTTTTCTTTTTCCCAACAATATTTGCAATGAAAAGAGATGGTTTGAATTGACAGTCCTATTTCGGCGATTTTTTTTGTAAAACATATTCTGAAAAACATTCCGTTATTGCAAAAATAAAATATTTTCCCCTTTCAAAGCCGCGGGTGGTGGTACTGACTCCGTTCCATTGTTAATAATTTTCTTACACTGTTTACAGTAGGATATTTATCTCTAGTTTGAACTTCTGCCATAAAAAAAAGTGACGACCAGACTGGAAATTAATCTGACAAAAAAAGTCTGGGATAATAAGGTGTAAAAATGCCCCATGTTCAATCTTGCCTCTAAACTTTTTTTTACTTCTAAGTTCTAACCAGGCCACTGCCATGACATATTTATGCCCTGCCTTTAACGGAATCAACGTGTGAGAGATCGATTTACGTCTTTTCTTAAAAAAAATTCTTTGTATTCGTTTATCATGATTGATTGTATGTACATGATTATTCTTTTATCTTGAAATAATATCTTGTGTTGCACATTACACTGAGTTTTTTTTAATTTCCACGCTCAAGCAAAGCTGTTGGGATTTATGAGGGTAATTTTATCAAAATAATTAATGAATAAGCTCCCACGTCAAGTGGGACATATGGACAAAACTTTGGCCTTATCCCCTATTATTGATTGCCAAAATAGAAAAGGGAACTGCAGCAAAAAATTAGCAATGCCTGCTAGGAAAAGGTCTTAGAGAGCAATTTACTGGTTTTGTTAAAGATTTGATGTGGAAGTTTACACATTACTATTTTTTGATAGACAATTCTTGGATATTTCCTTTAGTTAATTTTTCTTGTGTGGATGACTTTTTAATACTACTACACCGTCGATATATGATTGTTTTCCTAATTAATTGTGTTTGTCTTATCAAGTTGTGTTGGATTTATGCTCTAGAAACTGTCCCAGGCGGATTGATCCAGAGCTTTGATTAATAATGGCGCCTAGGATCATTGCTTTCGTTAGATGGCATCGCAGTTCTTGATTTAGTGAATCTTAAAAGGCTTGCATTTATTGGGCGGTGTTATAAAACACAAGAGGTTAGGGTTAAGCGATCTGCAATACCGCGCTTATAGCCTCCGGGGTTTAAGTTTTACGTATTATTTTAGAGATTGAGAATCGATGAAAAAAAAAAAACACATTGAGAGAGAAAACGAGAAAGCGTAGGTTTGAGTGTTTCGGATTAACCTTCTAGTTTCTTTTGTGATCGGGTCTTGTTCAGCGCGGTCTGTCGCGTAGAGAATAACTTGGAAGGTCGCGCCTTGGATTACAGAAGAGATTTTTACCAGCATTCTTACGGGTTAGTAATGGATGATGAAATATATTTATCATATTGTATTTAGCTGTGCGATTCACGGCTTTTCATTTGTATGATTCTGCCAATTAGTATCGAGCCCGAGTTGAATCGGTCATGTGATAGATTGAATACATAATTTTATTTCTCATGTACATATGTGATGCCATATTTAGATATATGTTTAGGATTATTGTTATGTTATTTATAATTTTTTGCATTATGAATGAATGATTTGATTTTGGCCTTAATCCATGAGTAGATTTTGCTTGTATATATATTTTTGGGATGTAACAAGGCTAATCATAAGATTAGGTTTGCTCCTTGATTTATTTATTTATTTATTTTTCCTGCAATTTTTATTTGAATCTTTTTTTATATGTATATTCAGTTTATTAAAAAAAAATTGTAAAAGAGGCGTTAACGTTGTCGGGAATGGGCTGATTTTTGTAGGGTGGTTCTGACGTTCTTCTACCTCCTTATAAAATTTATTGACAATCAGGAGTTTTTTATTATTGGCGGGTCGGCCGACAGTTTTGGTGCTCCTTCCCGGGTTCGATAGGGAGGACATGTTAGGATTTTATGTTTTTAAAACCACCAAAAGCCAATTTAATGACATACCCAGACCCAAGACTGAAGAAAGAAGAATACGAGTCGGATAATAAGTTGCCCAGATAGTATTGGGCTTGTAATTTTCTTTTCTAAGGAAACCATGAATTAGAGCCTATTAATTATGTGTTTATAATTGTTTAAATTATATGGATATAACATGTGGTATATTACTTGCCATTTAAGAATAGGTGGTGCCATATAATTGCATCATTTGATATATACATGTGCATAATAATATTTGTTTATCTAGATAATATTATTATGGAAAACCCTAATTAATTGATAATAAAAATATTGAATGGGTGAAGGTTAAAAATTAATTTAATTAATTGAAACACGAGGCTCCATAAGGGTCCCGATAATAAAATGGTATGTGATACCCCAACCGGATAAGCATGGTCGGATTTTATTGGATTGAATCTAAAATAATTTCAAAATTTTAATAAGGTTGTACGGCCCAACGTCGACAATGCTTAGATATTAAAGGTAATTTTGAAATTAAATTAATGGTTATTACATTAAAATTTAATAACATTAATAACCCTCCTAACGAGGCTGTCAATGTTATTAAAGGCAAAAAGAATATTGAAGCGATGGTTGTTTTTTTTAAAAAATCAATTTTGAATGGTGTGTGTTAGTGTTATATAGGAAGGCTACATGCAGGAGGTAGAAGTTTTAAGAGTGAGACCAGCCTCAGCGCTTTACGGGGCCAACTTAGTAGGACACTAGACATACCATGTTCAAAAGTTTAAGTTTATTACAAATGTCTTACCCAACGTAAGTATTTGTAATGGAAACTAAATTATTGTTGCAATAAACATTAATAATAAGTAGTTTAAGGGATCTATATATTTGTATGTTTGTTGTGTGGATTACTTGTTAATATATGTGCCTTTTTTTTAATTTTCAGAAAGTGGCATCCTTTAATCCTCTAGCTACAATTTTGAGTCAAAAGCCATTGGATGGAAATAACTACGATCTATGGAAAACCAATCTTTACATCGTCCTTGATTTTGAGAGAATAAAATTCATTACAACAACTCCGAAACCCAGGGCCACTTGCTAGTAGCAGAGGCCAAAAGCGATTTGCGCAGTTAAGCGTGAGCAAAATCTGACATTTCCATTTGTTATATTTTTGTCGTTGAGGAACATCTGCTTGAGAACAAATTAATGATCTAAGAGGTGTATTAAAAATAGACCGGACTCTAGATGGGATGTTTGCTAAAAGTAGCGATGCTTGCTAGACAAAGCGACCATAGGGGCACTAATGAACACTCGTATGTTAAAGGAAATGTGCGGGACGAATTTGTGCAAAAATGATGGGGAGCATAATGAATGCTACGGAGGGTGATGGGGGCTAATTTGGATCAAGAGATGAAGATTGACATGATCTTAGAATCAATAGCTTTGAGGTAAGTTCAAAGTGAATTATAATATATGAACAAAAGCGAAACTTACTCTGTTGAACATATGCACGAGGAGCTTGAGAGTCGCAGGTCTAACTGTGAAGTAGGGAAATGCTTATCATCTTTGAAAAGTTCTTCAAAACCTAAAGGGAAACCTAAGGCGGAAGAAGAATAAGCGAGAAGGAAATAAGACCAGTATCAAACCAGCTATGATGAAGAAGCCAAAGGCAAAATCTCTTTGAGAAGTCGCTTGGACCAGAAAGATCCCTTTGGAAGGATTGCCTAAAACCAGATATGGGTAGTATAAATGTTGTTGAGGCTTGTTTAGTGGAGAATTACAATGATAAATGGATCATTGATTCAGGAGCCACTAACCATGTTTGTTACTCTTTGCAGTGGTTCAAACAAGCTGACCCACTCAGTAAAGGACAAAGAAGCTTGAAGTTGGGAAACGGGGAATAATAATCTCAAGTAATGGGCGTAGGACAACTAGTGGAGTTATCATTTTAATAAAATAAGACTTTATGTTTATCAGGCCCCGTTTATTTGTTCCCAGTTTTAAGAGGAATTTGGTTTACGTTAGTTGTTTAGTTGAACATGGTTGCCGGTGCGGTTTAATTCCCTCGATTTCAATAAAAAGTAATAACGCTTTTATTTGTTCCGGATTATTGATAAATGGTATATATTATTTAACTCCTATGTCCTATAGTATTAATGCTATTGAAAATATTGATGATGAGCAATTTCCTTTATCTAAGAAAAGGAAGGTTTCAAATGAAACCTATATGTGGCATTTACGATTGGGTCATATTAATTCTAGTAGAATTCATGGTTTGGTTAAAAGTGGAATTTTAAATTCCTTGATCTTTGAACCTATGTGGCGCCTGCAGGCTTAGAGCTTGCTTGGGCGGATTCGAGAAGTCAGGGATGCCACTAAAATCATTCAAAATCATATCTTTGCGGAAGCGATTACAAATTAGGCAAGCCCATAAACATTTACATTTAACAAAATCCATTTACAATGTAGGCATCCAAGCCTTTTCAAAATGATTTACAAAATAGATGTTAAGTATTCAAATTGTTTATACAAAATATCCATGCAACATGAAACAGTGCACATGTCGAACATACTCGAGATTTCTTTTCTTTTGACTCGACACTCCTCGATCTTGGGTCCGCTATCGATCCGCATCATCACTTTCGGTGCATTGGTAAAACAATACGCTAAGCATTTTCATGCTTAGTGGTTCTATCTGAAATCCATTCCTCGGTTCCGGCTTAAATCAATTCATGCAATTTAATAACTTTCAATCGCTTCGATGATCAATATAAATACATTATATATACTTTGTTATATATATATGTAATAAATTATGTCATCATCATCCCATAAATACATTTTCATAATCAATATTTCACAATATCAAATCAATTCAAATTTGCTCACAAATTCAATTAATTCGATATTCAATTCAATTTTGAAAATCAATCTGGGCTCAAAATAAATCTCGCTATGCCAATCAATCTCTGCTCATTAATCACTTCAAGCAATACGCCAAATCAATTCAAATATCTTAACGAATTTAACCTACGCTCGATATACGATATTGTAGTCACTCGGCACTCCGGCCCCTCCGAGCCCCATGCCCAGATCAAATGGTTTTATAACACAAGACGGCCCTCCGGGCCGAACGTTGGCAAACAATCGGGCCAGTGAACACTACCGGGCTTTGCCCGCGGCCGCCGACGAGTGAATGCCACCGCACATGTTCCGCGCATCGCTTATTCAATTCATATCGTATACCAATCTATCCTTACGCGAAATAAAACCCGCTAACATTCTATTAAGGGCGTTTCAAATCCTTTATACAGTCATTTACAATATGTACGTTTGTATAAATGGGCTTTATTTTCAATAATCATGCAATTTTTATACGCAAACATTTCGCAAACTACTCTTTCTCAAATCACCAAATCAATTCAATATGCTTAGAACAAACACGCAAAACTCGAAACCTATATCAGGAGTCGTAACAAACCCAAAAATATTTGCACTTTGGATTCCAACTCGAATCCTCAATCACAGCTTGTCTTTTCCTCCTCTTCACCCTATTCCAAACCATTAAAGAATAATATTATTCACGCGTACTAGTAGTTTGCCAGACCACTCTCTGAGTTTAATATGAGTTCCAATTTAAACATCTCATATGTGTACGATTCTCGACTCGGGCTTTCCATAGAGCGCAAGAACACTGACCTGAGTTCTGACGCAGGAGTTGCGACCTTCCAGCCGAGGTCAGGCACGACAAATCCCGAACTCGACGAGCAGACCAACCGACGAGCCTGCCTACCACCTCGGGTCAAACATCTCTATACCCTCAGGAATATTAATGTATTCCGACCAACGGGCTTCTTCCATAAGAGTCCATGAACACCCAACCTGAGTTCAAACGGCGAGATATGACCTTCCGAAGCTCGAGGTCATGCAGTCAACTTTGGACGAATGAATTAACCGACGAGCCGCACTACGATTATTTCGCCAAACACCTCGGTCTGACATCTAACATCCTCCTCGGCATATGAATGCACTGACCATGGCTTTCCATACCCGCCACCCAAACGAGAGTTCAAACGGCGAGATATGACTCGGTCGAGGTCGCCAGAATGACCACTTTGAACAAATTCCAACCGACGAAAGACCGCTTGACGTTAATCGCTGATTTCGCGCACTGTCGATTCAGCACCGCTGACGACCACCGCCGGACGCATCACTATTTGACGTATAACTGCTGACGTACCACCGCTCGACGATTAATCGCTTGACGATCAACGCTTCGACACTAACGCTTGACGAAGACCGCTTCGGACGACCAACGCTTTCTGACGCACTCGCTGACGACCACCGCTTCGAGGACCATTGTTTGACGACACCGCTGACGACCACCAAGCTGATTTAATAATCGCTTGACGCACCATTGTTTGATCGACACCGCTTGATCTACCATCGCTTGATCGACTTCGCCGACGACTTCTGGGCTTGACGACCACCGACCCATTTGACTGCTCGTATAAAAGACCATAACTGGGCTCCATGTAGTCCGACCAGCAAATTAAGTGCCCAACATCGTGTTCAATGATGGCCTTCAACTACAGAAGGACTTAATACCAAATTCTCTTTATTTCTCGATCCAAAACTCCGTCAAGGTACGCCAGTTTGATCCGAACCACAACCGATCTCGACCAGATTTAGACAACACCTCGCAAAAGCGATTCATACTTAGTCTACTGTGAGAACCAAACTATAAATTCAAAGTTTCAACATCAAGTAAACGATGTGGCTAATTTACTAGAAGGACACACTACTAAATCCCCTACTGTGACCCAAAAATCGCCTCCGAGGTTCATACCACGCACCACAATGCGCCCCATGGTTTAAAACGCAACCAAACTCTTCCCTGCACGTATAACCACCCAACAATCCTGGGGTGTACACACCTGGGGCAGAGGAAGACCCAATTCCTCATGGAGCTCATCGAAGTCCCTGCCTGGCCTCTTACTCAGAGCCTTATCACTAGGAAGATCTCCTTCAAGGTCACGAGACCTGGAGGAATCCATCCAGCCTAGAATCTGTAGAGAGGCGGAGCCTCCCTCTAACTTTCCTTTTCTATTTTTCTTTCTTACTGGATCACTTTAATCGTATTTTTTTAAAAGGAGGAAGCTTCCTCCTCTTTCCTACATGCCACATGTCATTTCCTTTGATTTTTCTTCCTTTTACCATTTATTTCCTAATATCACTCATAAACTTATTTACAATTGGACCTCCTGGCCCCATCTCTTACAATTTCACATTTTCTTTTCACGCGTCTACTGGATTCAACAATCATCTAATATATATAAAAAAAAAAAAAAATTTCCGTAAAAATACCCAAGTTGGCTCAATTATACCGAATATATAATAATTTTATTATAAAATTTTTGCGTATTTTACAACCTATACCACCGTACGTGAGTCAGTGTTTAGGCTGCAATGACAAAGAGTCTTTCAAGGCCAAAGGAAATCGTGCCACATACTGAATTGGCACACACCGGGCGTATGTGGACCAATGAGCGTCTGCCCCGAGGCTGCAATGAGCATTCACTTCAAGACACCACGACCACTCAAGATATGGTAATGCTTACCTAATGCGCCATAAGTCCAAGCTTTTATACCTAGAGTATAAGGTCAGAGGCGTAAAAGCAATCGGGTGTCCATATCAGTTCTGGCCCGACCGGTGCTGAACATTGGCCCTGAGAGTTCAAGTCTTACTTCGACTCAAGAGGGGATATCTCAATTATCATTTCCCTAAACGCCCTCAACAAACAGCCTCGAAAGGAGAAAATGTAAACTCTTCGGGATATGGTGAGGTGGATGCTAGCTATTCATCATTACCCTCAATCGTCTTTCGGATATGCCTTAGAAATAGCCGCATACATAAGCCTAAATTTGTTTCGCTTCAAATATGTTTCAAAGACACCCACGTAATTATGGAAAGGGCGCAAGCCCAAATAACCATATTAGATTCTGGTGCTCCAAAGACACGCCTTGGTATTAAACAAACAAAAAGTTAACTCACATAAATGTGTATGTTTAATGCCACCTTAAGGAACGAGAGGTGGAATATTCTCTATAATCCAGTTGAAAAGTGATAAAGAGTACCGCATACTTTCTTAGAAGAGGATTATATGAACAATTTTAAACCTAAGAGTAAAGCGGTTCTCAAGAGTTCGACTCGGGCTAGTGATCCACTCAAAACCCTATTTTTTTTCCACCCCCTCGCTTCCCGCTGATATTCAGTGGCGGAAATATACAAAATGTACCAAGGTGAACAAACACAAACGTACCAGACTCAAATTCAAGAAACTTAAGAACAAGAACATAATGAAGAGATCGTAATCCACCCGAATCCGCAGAAAACTCGATCCTTCAGACATATACAACAACCAATGCAAAGAAACTCAGAGCCGAGACTGACACGTGTAAACCCGCAAGGTATGCCTTTGTTAGAGAGACTCTATCAAATCGTTGATAATCCTAATGACGACTTACCACATACGGCAGGGGTATCGGAGGATGCTGATGTGCAAGAGGAAAAAGGCAATGGAGTAGGGACTAGATAGAAGGTTGAAACTCTTCAAAGCTAGATTTGTGGCAAAAAGGTTACACCCCAAAAGAGGTATAGGTTATGATGAAACTTTTTCGCCAGTGAGTCATGCTTTTAAATCGTTTCTGATTCTTAGTCGTAGTAGCGCTCGACACAGATTTGACAAATGGATGTCATTTTCTAAATGGAGAGCTAGAAGAGGATATCTATATGCAAGAATCCGAAAGTGGTTCATAAATTTCAGTCAAGAACACATGGTTTGCAAGTTGCATATGTTCATTTATGGGCTTAAGAAGATCTCGTGTCATGGAACATCAGTTTGATCAAGTTATCAAATTATATGGATTTGAGAAAAGTCCCGGTTTAACCATGTGTGTATAAGAAAATTCAAGAACAGTGGTAGTCTTTGGTATTTTACGACGATATTCTATTAATCGAAATAGCAGAAAGGGGGTTGTTAGACGTAGCGGTTACCCGAAAAACAAACTTGATTTAAGGACTCGGAGCTTAAGCTTAATCACATATTCTAGAATCAAACTTTACGAGACCTAAGAATAAGGTGTTAGCTTATCCCGCTTCCTACATTGATAAAATAATGACCAGTTTGGCATGGAAAATTCCAAAAGTGGGGACTTCTACTCCTTCTTATTACGGACCATCTTTTCTAAAAGACAACTACCAAAACTCCTCAAGAGAAAGAACTCATGAGTGAAGAAACCCATGCTCTCATCGCTGGTAGTCTCAACAGATGCCATGCTATGTACAAAGCCGATATCCGCTATGCTGGGAGCAGTAAGCCTGGCACCACCGGGATCCTCGAGTAGAACACCGGACAACAAAGTGAAACATATACCAACTATTTAAAGAGAAATCTGCGGATTATATGTCAGTGTATTCCAAAGGAGAGTCTTAAAACACTTGGTTATACTGACTCATGTTTTTAAGTGATATCGACTTAAAGTAAATCAACATCGATATGTGTTTACCCTAAATGGGAGCCATTTGTTTGAGGAGCGTTAAATTCCAGACTCTTAAAAGCTGTTGACTTCACGACTAAGCTAAATATGGCCGCATCCAAGCCGCAAAGGAAGTCGTATGGCTTAAGAAATCTTTTTGATCTTTATGTGACAATTGGGCGTATCACCATTACCCTTTATCAGGATAACAGCCGTCAGAAAGTACATTCCAAAGAATCAAGGTTTCACAAAAAGCAGAAACACATATTAAGAAAGCACCACTTGATCCGTGATTTCATTGGTAGAGGAGATACAAATGTTACTAAAATAAAGATAATGAGAGAACTTCAAGCAGACTTTTACTGTTGTCTTCCGAACGGTGTTCGAGAAACATGTAAATTGTGGCTGGTCTTAAGAGTGTCCTGTGCTTACTTTAGAGTGAGTGGAGTTGGTTACATTTGTGCTCTAGGAGCAAGACAAGTTGTAATTTCATTTTCTGATATAATAATATGAAGTTTTTTGCACATTATATTTTACGCATAAGGTCCAGATTAATTATGTAGTATATGATCATATGGATACGTCCATAGAAGACATGATCACAGTTCTCATAATTAATGAATTGTCCTTATCAGCTTGTTAAATAAAGTCGGGCACTTTATTTTAGACTCCGCAATATTTTATGAAATGATCGCCTTGGTTATTAGTAAAATACTGAATGAATTATGGCTGGCTTGAGAGGATCTACAGATTTAATCAAGGATAAATTTATGTGAAAGGGAATTAAATCTCGTGCGATATTAGATATGTTATTTTTTCTTAATCCCGAGTATATTATAAACAGATAATTAAGTTACTACGGTTCTTTGAGTTATCAATAAGTGAAGTCTATTTTAAAATCTAATTAATATCTTGATAATTGGGAATTATGGTATTTGATTATCATATTTATGAAATATACAAAATGGAATTAGATGAAATATCCTTCGACATGTTTCTAAGACTTGATATTGAAAGTCATCACATGTACGGGATCCGTTAGAGAAACCGATAAGTCAAGAGAATAAAATAATTAGTTGATTTACGTAAAACTTATCAATTAATACTAGTGATATTTACAAAGAGGAAAATACATTTGATATAAAACATTATTAATTTTGAATTCACATCCGGGCTTTTAAAGGAGTAGCCCGATGATTACTTACCCTGACTTCATTTCTAAGCAAGCTTGATTGTGATTTATGCTTCAGAAGCAATCTAAACCGTTGATCAAGAGCCTTGATTAATAATGGGTCATGGATCCCCAAGCTAGCTCATTAGGATGACGTGAGCCCATTTAACCCATTATTAAGAGATACAAGAAGGAGCTCATTTACTGGGGTCTAAGGTGTTATAAAACCCCAAGAGGATTAGTAAGGGGCCTATAAATACAATCGCTTACTACTCATGGTTTTAAAAGTTTTACGATATTTTAGAGATTTGAGAATCTCAGCAGAAAAAAACACTCAGAAAGAGAAACAACTATAAGGTTTCTGAGTGTTTTTCGATTAACTCTTCTAGTTTCTCAGGATCGTCCGCCACACACGACTGGTCACGTAGAGAATAGCGCTTGAAGGTCCTCAGGATTCTAGAAGAGATTTTCTCGTACTATTACAGTGTTAAGAATGGTTTATGAAAATATATCTATCATGGCATTGTATTTAACTCCGTGCGATTCCCGGCTCGCGATGATTCTCGTGTGTTGATCACTCAGGAATAACCTTTTTTCTTCTTCTTCTTCACAGAAAGAAGTGGTTTCGGATGGTTTTACTTCTTGACAACAAACATATCACTCGCAGTAGAGCATTAGGGTGATGTCATCAAATTTGAAGTTGGGTATATTATACCCATTAACAATGATATCGTCCCTTTCGTTGTAAGATTCTCACTTGTAGAGCCTGGTCGACTTTGTTCTTCAAAATGCCCAAGCTTTACTGTACACCCCCACGCTCAAACCTGCAAATTTCGAGGATCTAAATGGCTCAATCGGCGGCCTCTCAACATGGCAGTCTCTTCACTTTATTTTATGTTTGTATTTGATAATCATTTGGAAAAGCTTTTTCAGAATATTCACAAGGCTTTCCACAAAGATTCGAATCTGGGGTCAGCCGATTCCTGTGAGATTATTAAGGAAAGAAAAAATGTTAAAACGAAAATCATTTTTATATTCGTTGTTTAGCAAAAAGATATTATAAGGATGATGCCTTTTTTTCAACCTGAATCGGGTCGAGCGCGCGGGGGTCACAATGGACTCTGGTTGTTTCGGTCGGGATGCGTGCTGCCCGATCGCTGGATCGGTGCGCGTGATCGCGGCATTGCCGCATCTACGTTCGGACGGCACTCCTCCGCGCAGCAGTGGGTCATGAGGGCGCGTCGTGGCCTGGCGCCTGCTTCGGCTTTATGAGAGAAAAGAGAGATCAAGCAGAGGGCGAATTTGTCGCATATGAAAAGGCCTAAGAGCGCGATCTTTCACCATCAAGACCCTCTCGTATTTATAAAGGGTATATTATTCCCACTGAGGGTAGTAAGGATTTTTTCCTATCGATGGGATATTTATCGCTTTATCTACTTAGAAGAGATAATAAGGAATAGTTTATTGAGAATTATCCTACTTTCCTTATTAGTGAGATTTAATGATTCATGGTGATGCGCTATCAGAGAATTATCCTACTTTCCTTATTATTGGCGAGATTTAGTCGGTTGCAGGATGGACCTTCCACAATTATCCATATCATGGTAACCCCAGGGCGAGTGGTGGAAGCTAGTTTTCTGGGCGGCGCTAGGGGCAGGTGTTTTATAGGGCTGCCTGCTCCTTTGGGCCTAGTGGGTAGGCTGCGCTATTTTTCAAACCTCTCCGTCGGTTGCCCCCGGCCCTTGGGCACGGTGTACGTGGGCAAGGGCTATATCGTTTCTTGTATCGGGTTTGATTTCATGTGTCAGCTCGATTTGGATTAGATTTAGGGTTTGTCGTCTTATATGTGATGAGTGAAAAGCACTCGGTTCGCGCTGCATTTCTTGAAATAAATATCCTATGACCCGTTCATGCTGCGTTCCCCTTGAGCGTCACGAGTTGGAGTAGTTAGGCTCTTGTTGGTCGTTGAGGCTCAGCCGGTGACGCTGGCTGAATTGGTCGTTAAATTGTGTGGCACAGATTGAGTAGTTAGGCCCTTTTGATGCAGAGTGCGGCAATGCTCGTCGGCTGATTTACTGAGTTGAGCCCGATTCCTGGTATGGCACGTGTATAATGATTGAGCTCGAAATCGAGATCGGCGGATGGTATCAGTTAATGATCACAGTGGCCATGATTCTGGATTCCATGACGACACCCCAGCGAGCTCGTCGAGTGTCTTGGTGACCTCTGATGATTGATTGCATGAGTTGTATTGATTTCTTATTTGCGCAGCTTGTTTTTGGTGGAGCTCGTCGGTGAGCGCTTCATCGATACGGTGACGTGGGTTGTCTTTGATTCCTTAACTACATGACTTATTTTCGGTGGAACTCGACTTGGTACATCCTCCATTGGTGACTTGCATGAGTTAGCGTTGGCTCCTTAGAACACACGGCTGATTTTGCATTTTACGAGGTCGTCAGTGTTGGGCTAGAGATCATCCTTTGAAATTAAATCGGCGGACTCGTCTGTCACGAACAATTAGGTAGAGCTCGTCCGTGACAATGGGAAGAGGCTCGTCGGGTGAACGGTTGAAGCGACGCTACGTCCATGAAGCTGAGGAAGGGCTCGTCAAAGTGAATTGTTGAATAAAGCTCGTCCATGTGGGGCGAGGAAGAGGCTTCGTTAAAGCGGGTGTTGGCGGGGCTCGTCCGTATGAGGCGGGGGAGGAGCTCCTTAGAGTGAATAGTTGAGTGAAGCTCGTCCAAGTGAACTGGCAGGAAGAGTTCGTCAATGTGAACAGTTGAGCGAAACTCGTCCAAGTGAACTGGCAGGAAGAGCTTGTCAATGTGGATAGGAGGCAGGGGCTTGTCTGTTTGAAGTGCAGTGAAGGGCTCGTCGAGTTAAGTTGTTTGGAGGGCTCGTCGGGTAAAATTTGTGGGGAGGCTCGTCAGTTGGTACATTAAGAATGTCCATGTAAATAATAGGAGCTCGTCGAGTAAATTTGTTAGGAAGAGCTCGTCGGGTGAAATTTGTTTGTAAGAGCTCGTCCTTGTGAATAATAGGAGCTCGTCGAGTAGGTACATTGGGAGGCTAAACGGATAATTTGTTGTAAGGCTCGTCCATTATAGATAATGGGAATTTCGTCAGTAGATCTGTTAGGAAGGGCTTGTCGGGAAAGTGTTGTAAGAGCTCGTCGGAATTATGAATGTAGGAGCTCGTCAGCATTTTGTTGGGAAGAAACAAATGGGTATTTGTTGTAAGAGCTCGTCCTTATGTAGATAATAAGGAACTCGTCAGTAAGAGTACATTTGGGAAGGCTTTCGTCGGTGGTATTGTAAGAGCTCGTCCGTGTAGATAATGAAATTTCAATGCAAGTGGAAATTTGTTAGGGAAGAGCTCGTCGGGTAGAGCTGTTATGGGGGCTCGTCTAGTGTAGATGCGGGCTCGTCAGTAGAGCACATTGGGAAGAAGACTCGTCGGGTGTTTGTTGTAAGAGCTCGTCATGTAGATAATGGGAGTTTACGCAAGTAGAGCGCTGGAAGAGCTCACAGAAAGACTGGGCTGTAAGAGCCCGTCTCGTGTAGATAGAGCCGCCGGGCGTAGCCATGAAGAGTCACCACAGTGATCGTTGTAAGAGCTCGTCCCTGTAGATAATGTGAGCCTGTCAGTAGAAAGCCGCTGGGAAGAGCTCACAGTGTGACCATTGTAAGAGCTCGGTCCATGTAGATAATAGAGCTCTCACAAGTAGAGCCTGGGAAGAGCCTGCTAATTTAAATAGGCTCGGGCTCCATCTCGAGTCGAGGATGAGCCTCGCCAAGAGAATTGTAAGAAGGAGCCCGTCTGTCTCGAGTGCCGAAGGCTCTACAATGTAAATATAGGAGGGAGCCCGTCTGCTTCAAGTCCAAAGGAAGGGCTCACAATGTGCCAGTAGAGGGAGCCCACCGTTGTTCCGCAGCGGGGCTCGCCAATTTAAATAGTAGGGCTCGCCCATCCGAAGCCGAGGGATGAGCCCCGCCAATATGAATCAGGTAAGAAGGAGCCCGTCTGCTTGCGCAAATAAGGCTCAATGTAAATAGTAGAAGGGAGCCCGTCTATTTGAAGTCCAGTGAAGGGGTCGTCAATGTAAATAGTGGTGAAGGGCCCGCCTATTTGAAGTCCAAACCAAGGGCTCGCCAATGTAAATAGTAGGCTCGGGCTCCATCTGAAAGCCGGTGGACGAGCCCGCCAATATGAATTACTCGCTCCCGGGCGCCAGGCCTCGTGGCGTTTCTAAATCCGAGTGCATGACTGAGCCGAGCACATTGAAAGTGGCATTGAGCCAGTGATATTGAGCGTGCTGCATTGAGCCGAGTGGCGATTGAGTGGTGATCAGCCAGTGGTGATGTGTACCGAAAGTGGCGACGAGCCGAGTGGCGCAGAGCAAATGAGGCGGCGATATAGCCGAGTGGCGTTGTAGTCGAGTGGCGATGTAGCCGAGTGGCGATTGAGCCGAGTGACTATGTAGCAGAGTGGCGATTGAGCCGAGTGGCGATTGAGCCGAGTGGCGTCAGAGCCGAAAGGGCGACCGAAATGAAAGACGCAGAGCCAGTGGCGATTGAAACAGTGGCGTGTACCGAGTGCGGCGATGTAGCCGAGTGGCGTTTGTAAATGAGTGAAGATTGGAGCCGAAAGTGGAAGCGGTAGCCGAAAGGTACCGGAGTCGAGGGCGACATTGAGCCGAGTGGCGATGTAATGGAGTGGCGATTGTGCCGGAAAAGACGACAGCTGAGCGGTGATGTAGCCGAGTGGCACAGTCGAAAGGGCGATGTAGCCGAGCGCGATTGAGCGAGTGGCGATAGCCGACGGGCGACGAAATGAGGGCGATTGAGCCGGTGGCGATTGAAAGCAGAGTGGCGAGGGCCGGTGTGGCATTAGCCGCATGGATAGCCGAGTGGTACCGAGCTGAAAGGGCGATTGAGCCGAGTGGCGTCAGAGCCGAAGCCGTCCGACTCGGTGCGCGCATGGCTCGTGCGTAGTGAGGAGCTCGTCAAAGTGAACAACCGCCCCGGGCGCCACGGCGGCGCTCGTTTAATGGCGATGTAGCTCGAAAGACTGACTCGGTGCGCGTGGCTCGTGGCAAAGTGTAGGAGCTCAAAGTGAGCAATCGTCTCGGCGCCGGGGCCTCGCGCGCTTCAAGCCGAACGACGATGTACTGAAAGGATCCACTCCTTAGGTGGGCCAGACTCGTGGAGAGAGTGTAATGAGCTCTTCAAATTGATGGCTCGGGCGCCGCTGCCTCAGGCGTAGCTCGAAGTGATCTCGATCCTTACGGATTGGCGTTGCTCCCGCCAGGTTCCGAGTTGATACCTACATCAAGAATCGAGTGATCGCTTTATTTGTAAGGAACCGCCGCCTCACGACGGCGCCAACCGATGATGCCTTTTTCAACCGGAACTCGGGCCGAGCGCGCGGGCCGCCTGGCCGGACTCTGCCAGCTCAGGGCCGGGATGCAGCGTCCGGATCGGCTCTGGATTGGAGGCGTGGATCGCGACACCGCCACCCACAGCTCCCGACGCGCACCTCCCAAGAACAAAGAAGAAGGTCATGGTGGCTATGCCCGTGTCGCCCGATGCCTAAGTCGCTTTTCCGAGAGAAAAGAGAGACCGCCAGAGGCGAATGTGTTGCATATGAGTATGCCTAAGAGTGCGCACTTTCACCGCCGCGGCCCTCAGATTATAGTGTATATTATTCCCAATTTGAGGGTATGGACTTTTCTCCATCGATGATATTTATTGCCTTTTTATTGGATTTTTAGAAAGAGATATCAAGGAATAGTTTATTGGAGCACTATCCTACTTTCCTTATTGCGATTTAGTCCGATGGCAGGATAAATAGTTATTACGAGAATTATCTACTTTTATTGGCGAGATTTAGTCTGGATGGTAAGATGTGTACTTCCACTATCCATATCATCGTCTTTGGGGCGAGTGGACCTGCTTTCAAGCTGTGGGCCGACGCTGTGGGCTTGGTGGCGCCTGAGGCAGTGGCCTCGCTCCTTTCGGGGCCTAAAGTGAGTAGGTCTCTCAAGGCGCCTATTTTTCAAACCTCATCATTATGGATTTAATCTTCTTATCCATTAAAAAAATTGTTTTTTTTTAAAATTGTAGCCTTTCTTTTCTCTCAATACTCAACCTTTTCTTGGCTAGATTCTTTTCTTTAAACAAGGAGGAAATGATTTTTTTGTCATTATTGCCCTAAAATCACCCATACACACCTCTTTTTCATCTTTTTTTTTTTTTTTTCAATAAAGTGACTATTTCACACAGATTTAGGTTTTTATATATTTTTTTCGTGATTTAGTTATCGTCTTAGTACGTGTATGATTGTCGTCGCTTTTGTGCACGTGTGGTTGTCGTCGTCTTAGTACAACAGTTTGATTTTCATCGTCATGATGAGACGTTTATTTGTGTTTGGACGATCCGAACAAGCAAAGTATTATGCGATAAGAGATAAGAAATCAAATCAATGGTCGTTAGTATGCTGCAAAACGTATTCTAGTCACAATAGTAATATCAAATATGTGGATTCAACTATCAAATATATAGACTTTGAGTTATTTTATTATGCTATTAACTTGGATGTTGTTTTATCCTTTGTGGTTTTTAACGATTTTGATTATGTGTTTATGTCGATGAATTGATAATGAAATTTTTTTTCACAAAAAAAAAAAAAAAATCTTCTTATCCATTGAAGTGGCTAGTTACTGTAATTTTTATTTTTCTTTCTACTTTATCTCTCTATTTATTGGCTTAAATAGTTGCTTTTCGGGGGAAAAAGAATTGGAGTGAAGGGAACTCATTGATCCCACAAAATTGTTGACTTGTTATTCTGGACAGATTAGTTTTCTCATGAATTTAAATGAAAAATTAGGTATCTTCTATTTTTCTGTTATTTCTCCAAATATTTCCTATTGCCTTTTTGTTCACCTTATAAACAAACCACAAAAAGCATTGGGCTTGCTGATCATATTTTCTTGAACAATATTTTTAAATATACCTTTAGCCATTGAGGTATAGCTTAATGGTTAAGGATTGAGATGGACAAAAGGAGGGGACCAAGTTCGGGTCCCATGGCTTAATGGTTAAGGATTAGGATGGACAAAGGGAAAGGACCAAGTTTGGGTCCCATGGGACAAGGAATGAAAAAAAGAAAAAAAAATTTACCTATTAAAAAATATTCCTAAATATACCAATACCCTTAATTATTTGGAAATGCAAACATTAAGGTGGTGTTTGTTTTTTTTTACTTAATGTTGAATATAATTTTTTTTGAGCTTAACATCGAATGAAGACTTAGCACAATATTAAGATAATGTTGTTTTAACATTAGATAATGTAGTATGGATGACAATCTTACCGAATTATTTTCGCTCCCGCCCTTCGCTCTTAATGACATAAGTTTATTCTAGAATTTATCCATTTTAACGGGTTTGGGTTTATTTTCTCAAATCCAAAATGGGTTTAGGTATTGTTATTCTCTGTAAAACCCGAGAAAATTAGAAAATTTTAAAAATGGCAAAATGTTAATAAAAATAATAAATTGCCATAAAGGTTTAGGGAAGCCTAGAAAATTCTCTAGATCTCAGAAGACGAAACGGACTACGCGGTTAAATTCTGTTAGAACAAATTGTCTCATTGTTGTAGAAACCTGGGAATGCATAAACCAGTTGTTTTGGACATGCCAAGCAACATACACATAGCTCAAAACAATTATTCACAAAACCAAAATAAATTCAAATTAATAAGAAAGGAGGGAATATAATGTTGGAGAAACAACTGGTCTTGTGAAATCCAATTCAAGACAAATTCGCTTTCTCTCGCTGGTGCTTTGAGATTCCTGCTACGTCATCAGATAAACGCAGTTTAATGGTCGATTAAAAAGAGAATTTTGCCGCCACTCACAACTGATGATGTGTTTGCTCTATCAATCGACAAAGGACGAAGGAAAACTCAAGACTCGATGATTTTTTGACCGATTCTACCCGAAATATCCCGACAACCTTATATGTAGGAGAGACTTGACCTGCGGAGCAAACCTTTTGGCTTCCCAAACGTTTAAAAATTCAAATAAATTACTAACAACATTTAATCTCATTCATTGAGTGTCATTAAATTTATAATTGAAATCCAAATAATTATTTCTGATAACTGAAATCTAAATAATTATTTCTTATAACTGAAATCTAAATAATTATTTCTTATATCTGAAATCCAAATAATTATTTCTTATAACTGAAATCCAAAGAATTAAGAACATTGTTAGAACAATTTGTCTCCTTGTTGTAGAAACCTGGGAATGCATAAACCAGTTGTTTTGGACATGCCAAGCAACATACACATAATGCTGCAAAAATGGTTATTAAAGAAAAACCAAAATAAATTAAATTAATAAGAACGGAGGAGAATATAATCAAGTTGGAGAAACAACCAGCCTCGTGGAAATTCACAATTTCCTTAAGACAATTCCGCCAGTCCGCTGGTGCTTTGAGATCTCCTAAGGCGTCTGCCTCCCAGATAAAACGGCTAATGAATGGTCGGCAGCACTCGTCGCCTAATTCCTACGAATCGATGATGTGTTTGCTCTATCACCGACAAAAGGACGAAAGGAAGGAAAACTCAGACCATCTCTTTTCGATCAGATTCTTTTGAAATACCTTTTATATGAGAGAGATTTAACTGGGAATGCCAAACCCCGCCTCCAACGCAATCTAAATAAATTATTCCCATCAATCGCCAATAATCTCATTCATCATGCCACAAATTTCATAACCGAACTAAAATAATTATTTATAACCCAAATTCAATAACATTTTTATAAAACTGAAATCATTTATTTTATAATCGAAATCCAAAGCAATCAAGAATGTAGTAATTTATCCAAATAAATGCTCATCCATTTCTCTATCTACTAGTTCAAACACTAGTTCCTCCATTACAGTCGAAATCTAATAGACTGTGCCACGCATGACCAACACGTGATGTGGTTAATTTCACAAACCCCCTCAGACAGAGAGGTGGTGTTACCCCTTTCGAACCTCCTCAGGAAGGTCATGCTTACCCCACCGGCAAGCCCAGCACACGACGCTCAACTATTCTGCCATTTCAGGTACTTGAACACATTCTGCTGCAATCCTCCTTCCAAAACACAAAGTCAGCCTCACTTTTACGTCCATTTGCCAATAATACGCCCCTGCTCGTGCAAGAGCTTAATGTGAATCGCGCCCTGTCCACCCCTCCGTGCTGCCCACTCACCTTACATAACATCTCTGAAATTCAAGAAAGAATACGCGTATCTTCTCTCGCCAATGCCAGAGATCAGCTGAAAAGCATAAATAACCCTTCCAATGCCAGTACATCAATGCTCATCATGTGAACTATTCACTGATAATAGATCCCCACAACATCAGACAAAGCCTTACAATTCATCGGTCTTTCGAATCAGATTCATTCGCCACATCAGGCTGTATCCAATGGGCATCTACTTATTCTTTACACGTTTCTAAACTCCATTCCTCTCGCACTTTTCTTTCAACCACTTCCAACCTCTAAGAAGTGATCTCATAGGTAAATGCCATCCAGATTTTGCCATTAACTACAGATAACTCTTTGGGTTTGTAGGTCGCTGTTTAATTGAGAGATTCGCACACACTTGATGATGATGTTCACACTCACCATTATGATACTGCGTTAGTGCTCTGTCATCGTTAGATCGACCGCTAAACTTATGAGTATTCTACACCTACTTTCACGCCGTCTCTCTGTGTGACTTCCGTCTTTCAGAAGCTGCGTGAGCCGCCCCGCCTCTTCCCACATTTGAAAGCTCTGAATACATGCAACCTCTGATTCATCACATGATCTGAATAACCTGTCTCCGTTTCTACATTTCCAGCAGATACATCAGTGACTCCCAATGTGAAACACATAACTTATTTCTCAAATTCAAATGAACAATTCTGGTGAGATTCTGAATCAAACATCGTATTTTCCAAATATTCAAGAAAATGTCAATTCCAATAAATCTCAACACTAAACTTAATTATAGCTCATAAAGGTTTAGGGTTCCCGATAGGCAATTAGGATCTTTACACAAAGGTCCTCAGTTCACACATTGGCCTTCGTGATCAAGTCAGCAGAACAAAGGATCGTTTCAAATCACGCCGTAACTCCCCTGTAGGCTCGGCCCAAAGATTCCCATATTGCACACTCACATGTTGACATTTCTGCACTGATCCACTGTTTCGCCGTTTTGTTTTTTCTCAAGCTCAACAAACCGATGTTCGTTGAGCAAAAGTTTCCAATTACTTTTCATTAAAGAAACAAAAGAAATTGTTTCAACACAATAAAGGCAACAACCCTAAAAACTCGGGTTCCTGTTTTTTTTTTTTTTTTCCACACATGTAACAAACCAAATCTGCTTGCTTTTAATTCGAAACTCGTTTATCATTATCCAATAAATCGACGGCAGGATGACCCACTATCACTTTGGCTCAATGCAAAAATTTTTTTTTTGCAGATAAGGTCCCTTCACCACTCTTCACCTCGCTTATCAGACTGAACCCCAGTCAGACATAGATCCCGGTTGTTATAATTTTTCCTAATATATTATGAATGAAAACCAAATCGTTGGCTTACCAAACCAAAGGAGTTTTCCTTTTTTTTTCTTCTCCATGTCCACAAATCAAACTCAAACAACAACTCTCGGAGTCCCACCTGGTCTTTGAAGACACACACTGTCTCCTCACAAACCCTGAACGCATAAAACTGGGCTTGTTTTGGGATGATGCTAAGCAACATACATATAATGCCGCAAAATGGTTATTCAAGAAAACCAAAATAAATTAAATCTTCAATAAGAACTGGATTGTAATGATCTCATACCTACCCCAAGCCCCACCCTCACCTGGCAGCTGCGGTCCATACTCAATGTGCTATCCCCAGCCACGCTTTCGTCCGTGGGCTCGAACCCTACCATTTGAGCCCCAAAGACCCATTCGATAGCTCCTTACTACCAACCTGGCAACAAATGATCATCAAAATGTATTATTTATTTAATACAATTTATTATTATGTAAAACAAACATACAATGAGTACAAGGGCAAAAGAAAATAAAAAGTGTTGACTATTTATATGTTTTAATTTATTTTTATTAATATCAATAGAAAATAAAGTAAAGAACAATGAGTATGATAGTGACAAAATTCTTATAATTGATTTCGAGTTAAAACGAATTATTAAAGTATAATATCGAACACCCAAGTATTTAAACAAATTTAATTTGGTTATTATCATTATGCCTATCTTGTTTTAGATAACCTTTCAAGCTTAAAAAGGCAAAAATGATGTATGAGATTGATATTATACCAAGCTACCCTTTAGTCGCATTTATAAAGCATTTACTTTTTCACCTGAACCCACAAATAAAAGCCGTCGACCCGGATTGTTTCATGCAGACTGAATGCAAAGCCCCTGATCAAATTGGATCGAGGGCCTGATCAACAGACCGGCTGATCTACAAGTTCCTGATCGTGAAGACTCCTCCCAGAACAAAGAAAAGCCGGGGCTCCGCGAGTGGCTACGCCCCGGCATGTCGCCCGATGCTCAGCTCACTTTCTCCAAGGCTACACGCTTGCAGGCGAACGCTGGCTGCGATACGAATACGTGTCTAAGAATGTGCGCTGTTAGATACCCTTTCAATCGACAATGGCTCAGATGATAAGTAGATTTTCAGAACTCGCCGGACATGCATAGGAAATCCTTCTATCGATCTGATATTTTTGGCTCTTAAATTCATACTCCATCTTTACGTGATATGTATGAGTCAAGCTTATTCGAGATAATCCTTCCCTTATCGTGTGGCGACCAACCAATAACATCCGTTATTATTTTCTCCCTTCCTTATCGGCGCAAGCCAGCCTAACTTACAGGATAACATATCATTAAAGGTCATTCTATTTCCGTAATCGACACACAACTGACCAGAGGATACTGGTCTAATTCATCTGGTGATCACCTCACCCCACCCAGCCTCGATCAGGCCGACACCCATGAGCCCTGTATCATGGCTTCGGGGCCAGAGCCCACCACGCCTCGGCCAAACACACCAGTTCCCGTTTCCTTGGGAACCCAACAATGTGCCGCCCCAAATTCTCGCTTACTGGCGCGCGTGGCCGTGACCTCTCGTATCGCTGCGCTCTACGCCCCGTCTCGTGTCACGCCTAAAGCCCCTCACGCTGGCCATAAGTCATAAAAAGTAAATGACGACCTTTAGTTTTCGCGCTTTGCTTCTTCCCACCTCTCCGCTTCGTTTTCGCGGATATCTTTCGCCTTCACCCTCGCTGGCTTCCCTGACTTTCTTTCTCGCCTGCTACACCTTGCGTAGCTCTTCTTCATCAGATTTCGCCTATCGTAATCCGTGATCGCTTTTGACTGCAATGACGGGGAACACTCCGTGGTTTAACCGATTGGCTTTTGGCTGCCGCTTGCCTCCGCCGGTCCGGGCCGCCGCTTCTCTTCATGACGGCTGACGATCCGCCGGTTGTTTCGCGATTATGCCGTGATGCTCCGGCCATCGGCCATATCCGATCCTGCACCGGTCGAAGCGCTCCTCCCTTTCTTCCCAATGCCGGCGCCTCCTCTTCCCGCTGGTAAAGTGCAAGAGAAACAAACCCAATCACATCCGGGCTCTGAGTACCTTACATCCGTTGCCTGGACGGAACGTGGGACCTGCAAGGTCATCCTTCATGTGAGCAATTACGATCAAGCATTCGACCTCCCTCAGATCCCTATAATGGTCCCATGTTTTTTAACTCCTTTTTACACAGCCATGCCCTGGATGGCCTGTTTTTCTGGCGGTCACTGGCCAACGCCCTCTGCCTCGCACCCCTTACGAAAAGTGTGGTCTCGTAACATTTCAACGCTTCTCCGTCCCTCCCAACTCCTCCCAACTGCGGTCGGCATTTTGGGTGGGGTTATCGGGCTTCCCTGTGATAAAGGGTCAAAGATCCCCATGGGTTTCCACTCAGCCCACTCCTTTTTCGCCTGAATTATAATTCACCTATGCTTTTATTTTTCCGTATCGCTCCGGGTCTTTACAGCTGACCCTCGATCTTCCATCTTCGCACAGTTTTAGTTGGACACTATTTCTTCTCTCAGTACGCCTTCCAATCAAATACAACCTTCGATGCTGGATGACACTCCCTCTCGTGTGTTCCTATCTTACCGGCGTTCCCGATGTCATCTCTGCGAAGTACTTGAAAATTGCTGGTATGACTTATCCGAATGTGGCCTGATGTTTCCCGACCAGACTATCTCGTCTCTGCTTTCCCGCAGGCTCGCTCAACTTAAGGTCAAGCATAACGTCATAAATTCAATGCCGTATGGATATCCCGCCGTCCCACGCAGTAATCGGAGCAAGCCTGACATTCCCGGTCCATCCATCCCAGGCCCCTTTAACTGCCTCTCTGCTTCGAGGTCTCGCTCTCCTCGCACCGCCGGGTCCTCTCCGGGCCTTGACCCGCCGGTGCCCTGGCCCTGGGGGAGAGATTTCGTTCATCGGCTGGCCCCTGGGGCCCCTGAGTGTGAAGATGTGAAAAACCCGAGCCCACCGAGGAGGAGCACTGCCACCAAAGTTCTAAGCTTCCTGGAGTGCCCACCGCCAAATCACGGAAGTCTGCCTCCTCGTGCCAGGCTCCCGTGATTTCAGCCCCCACTTTCCCTAAGCCCGACTAAGGCCAAAGACTCTTGAAAGGCCACAACAATCGTCTTGTTACGCCCTTGGCAACTCATTCGAACCCATTGAAGAAGTCAAATCGCCTCCTCGAAGGCGACAGAACTCCAGAAAAGAACAAGGCAAAAGCTCAATTAAAACCCTACCTTCGGCTTTAACACCAACTCATAAAGTCAAGGCCTCCATCCTTCATGACTCCGAATCCCTGGAGGCCTGGCGCATGTCGGCTGGACGAGGTTTCACTATCCTCTCAGCGTTCTTAAGTCTATTATGGTGCTCGCTTCCATGTCATCCTCGTTGTCGAGCTGCATCTCCCCGATGCTGACACGCAGTAACACCATCCAAAGGCCCGCCGAGAAGGCCAAACCAAACCGAGAAGTTACCCCAAGAATTGCCCGACCAGGTGCGTGCGAAGCGTGGCCTCCTCACTTCCTAACGAACCAAGCCGCAGAGCAGCCCTTATGATCAGCAGCGGAGCTACCAAGTCCGATGAAACATACTTTACTGCTCGCTCTGGGCGTAGCAGTGGAAGACGAGGTCCGGTGAAGCTCGGCCGCGTACCAGCGGCAAAAGCCGGAAGCCCGAGAAATGGTCCAAGCTTCGCCAAAGTGATTTTCCAGCAGTCCGGAGGGCTAAAGTCTCGCCGAGCAGCTTCCTCGTGGTTAGGAGGAGCTGCTACTTCTCCCGGCGAGTCACGGATCTTCAAGCTGACCATGCGGCAGCTAACTGCGATCCGACGATGCGCAAGCGCAACTCGAAGCTTTTACCGTCACAAGCTCTGAAAGTGCAAGGGCGCCGCTAGAGATCGCCGTCGAATCTTCCGCCGCAAATTCGCGCAACTACCGAACAGGAATGTCGCGGGGGACGCGCCAGATCTCATCACAAAGTTAGTTTAAATTTCGCTCGTATGGGATTTGCGCTCGCTAAGTCGAGGGTCAAAGCTGCTCAAATGCTGGGTGGCTCGCTTCAACTAAAGCCGTCGACGTGATACCGATCCTGACTTTAATTTCGATCTCCCCAAAGGATCTAAGAGGTGTGCAAGAGAATCTTTCACTTAACCATTCTGCGAGTTCCGCACCGCCGTGGCTAATTCCCTTCTCGTCATCCGTTCCTCCCGGCCACAGGGACGTTTAATCCTTTTATGCTTATGCCCGCCCACAATCGACTTTATTCGCTTGTCTATATATACGCTTTCTTTTCGTCGTGGACCTGGGCCCGAGACATGTAGCTCCTTCCGAACTATATTTACATATAAACATATTTTCTTTCTTTTTTTTTTTTCTTTTATTTTTATTTTATATCATCCCCGTTTCATCAGAAGGCCAGCCGCTTCCGTGATTCTGTACGGCCCGACATGTTCGGGAGTGAGATGAACAAGCTCGTTAGCGAGTCGCGGTGGTCTCTGTAGCAGCCGGGCCCCACTTGGTTCTAGCGACCGTAGGAAGCGACCCCGCCACGTCACCGCCACGAAGTTCGCCCATGCAAGCTTGCGGGTAAGGTCTGGGCTGATGTGAGTCGCTTCGGCAAGAGCCTTCGCCGTGTGGTGAATGGCAACGCAGCAGCTTCCGGTCCATGCCGAGTGACGACGAGCTCGCCGTATCGTGAATGGTAAAAAGGAGCTCGGGCCCACGGCGAGCGATGGGAAGAGCTCGCCAGGCGAACAAATACAGCCTCGGGCCCCTCGCCGAGCACGGGCAGCTCGCGATTGAACAGTGAAAGCAGCTCGGCCCATGCCGAGCGCTGGACGAGCTCGCCAAGACACACAGTCATCCACGCTGAGCGACGGGAAGCAGTCACGATCGGTCAGTGAAAGTGTAGCCTGCCCATGCCGAGCCGTGACGAGCTCGTCAAAGATGAATAGTAAAGAGTTCGTCCATGCCGAATGCGCCGAATTCTCGCTGTGGGTGGTTGCAATGAAGAGTTCGCCCATGCTAAGGGAGAAGAACCTGCTGGGAGATGATGAACAGAGTCATCCACGCCGTGAGCTGACGAAGAAACACAATAATAAGAAAGTGCAGTAGCTCGTCTAGCGCTTCGACGTGGATCAAACTCCTGGTCAGGGGTGACACAAGGAAGTTCGTCCATGCTGAAAGGATGTAAAGAAGCCTGCTGGGGCGATCATCAGGAACATAGTCAATATTCATAACAGTGACGGATGAATCGCTGGGGTAGGACACAAAGGAGTTCTGGCCCATGCCGAGGCAAGAACCCGCTGGTGAATATATGCAGCTCGCCCATGCCGAAAGCACGTGCCAGCTCGCCGGGCCAACACAGCGCAGCTCGCCCATGCCGGAAAGCATGGCCCAGCCTGCCGATGAGCGCGAGCGAGCTCGCCTGGCGCCGGGGCATCGGAAGCAGCTCGCTTCGGCGACCATAATATAGTCGCCCATGTTGAAAGCATGGGAAGAGTTTCGCTGACAATAGCAAAGTGTAGCCGCCCGGCGCTGAAAGGTGGATGAGCCTGCCGACGACAAAGCCCCGCCCGCGCCGAGTATCGTGAAGAGCCTCGCCAAGATGAATACAGAAAAGAGCCCCGCCCATGCCGGGTCACAGCAGCCTCGTCGGGGATGAATAAGAAAGGAGCCTGGGCCCTACGCCGAGCGACGTGGAAGAGTTTTTGTCGCTTGAAATTAGTGTTGCAGCTCATCCATGCCGAGCTAAGGAAATCAAAACGAGCTCACGGGATGAAGTCAGTAAAGGAGCTCGGGCCCCATGCCTGGCTTACGGAAAGAGCCTGCCAAGATGACAGAAGCGTGAGCTCGCCCATGCGACGGGAAGAGCTCACGATTTAATAGTAAAGGAAGCTCGTCTACGCCGGTGCCAGCGGGAAGAGCTCGCGTGGCTTGAATAAGAGCAGCCCGCCGTCCATGCCGGAAAGCGGTGGGTTCCAGTCGTCAGATGAATGCGAGCCGAGCCGCCCATGCCGAGCGACGGAAGAGCTCGCCGTATTGGTCAGAATTGCAGCCTCGCCCATGTGCTGAGTAATGCAGCGAGTTCGCTACTGGCCAGAGCAGCTCGCTCCATGCCGAGCGGCGGAGTCGCCGATGATGCGTGCCAAGCTCGCCCATGCTGAAAGCATGGGCGAATCAACTCGCCGTAGAGGCGAATAAAGGAGTCGCCCATGCGATTTCGGAAGAGCTCGCTGCAGAGGATTGCGAAAGGAGTTTCGCCCATGCCGGTGTGACGGAAGAGCTCGCCGTGGTGAGCGCCGCCCGGCGCCGGGCGCCTGTGGTAGCCGTAAACATTCGACCGACGCAGCGCGCTCGAGCGAGTAGAGCTCAGCGTCACAAATCGTGTCGCGGCCCGCGCAAGGCCGAGCGCGGCGATGGGTACTCGGGAGCCTGTCACCCCTTGCGGCAGCCGGTGGCTCAGGCGGAGTAGGTGAGCCTGCCACCAGCGGTTTCCCGGCGCGCCTGAGGTGCCAGGTGGCGATGTGTTCCAGCCGGCCCGGACTTCCGAGGCAAATACAAGGTCCCGAGCTGAGTGTGGGAGCCTCTGTCAAAGTGAGCGCTGCTCCTGCGCCGCGCCCTTGTGAGCCGCAGCTCTGACAAGGAAACGCTTCGTGTCGTGTTAATTTTCACCTCGAAAGAGGCGAAAAGTCTTTAATACGGATGATGGAGAATTCTGACGATCAGACCAAACTTTCGAATACTCGATCTCCTTATAAATATCTGCTTCACCGCACGCGAGGTTGTTTTTCTTATACACAACTGAACTGCGTGAGACAAGAGCCGCCTAAGCTGATCTACTCGTTGGCTGAGATTCTCTTTCAAGATCCGAGTCGGGCCGATGTCGTTTTCCGTACGCGGGAAATTTCAGTTTTTCCCTAGTCTCCCTTATGAGTCATGTTGACACCACACGCGCCGTGGAACATCCCGAGAGCAGCCATGGACTCTCGCGCCCCGCCTCCCCTGCTGCTCTTCTTTTTCTTCTCCTTTCTCCTCCTACTCCTCTCTTTTTCTCCCTTTTCCTTCTTTTCCTTTTCTTTTCTCTCTATCCACATTTTTTTTCATTCTGTCTTTCTCCTTTGTCTTTCTTTTCCTTTCGTCTCAACTCTAGTGGCCCAGAACGCGAATCGCTTAAAAATCATTATTACCCAAAACATCTAGACACCACTGGACAGTAATCGAATGTAATTCAATCGGGAAATGTTATAATATACTTTTGCTTTATGTTTCGATGTATCTCTATTTTGCCTTTTCATTCATATGAATGTTTCAGATGTTCCAACTAAATGGTGGAGTGAACGCTCTATCTCGTCACATGAGATCCCGATAAGGCATTACGAATATTTACAAATCATGCTACCGTGTAAACGCTTAAGATGTTCCGCATTCCATCACGATGTCGCAAGATTTTTCCTCTTCCGCTGAAGTTCATATAATTGCCTGTCCACGACCTCCTGGATATGATGTGGCGGCCTTCCCAAACAGGTCCCTAGCTCCCGTGTGCCTGATTTTCCTATCGGTGAGCTTTTAAGACTAAGCCGCCTCGCCAGCCTGGTCGACTCATCGCACACCATTGCTCCTTCTCGATACCCTCCCGTGACGTCTCAACCCGCCTCACGCTGCTTTTCATCTTGTGAGTTCTAAGTTTGTATCGAAGGGCGCCCTCGCATTATGTCTTCCCCGATGCTAATTCGACTCCTTGAGACTTTATTCCGATCTCAACTGGGCCATCAAGCTCAAGTGCTGTGCAGTGCACTGTGGTTTCGGTCACGACTCGTGGTCGCCCCGTAGTCCCACAAGACTGGGAGGCATTCTACCCAACTCCCAAGATTCTAATTGGGTATTCAAGGCACCCTCGAGGGTTCCCGATCGCGGACTCATCGCCCATTTCGACCGTGGATGGCACGGACGAAAATAGTTTTTACTGAAGCCCTGCACGAACCTTTGGTTCTCAGCCGCCATAATCGCTTCCGTCGTCCGATACTGTGTGGCTCTGGATGCTAAACCCGTGAGCATGATGGCAAGGCTCGCTTGCCACGAATTGCAGTGATTTTCTCGCCTCCGTACTGCGCGCAGTGCTCTGCTCGCCCACTTCTCGCGAATCCACCGGCCTTATTGGCGACCAGACCGTCCTTACTACGCGGGTCCCACGCCCAAACCCCATCACTGGCGCCAAGGACCCTCGCATCGATGTTAAAGGCTCGACCGAGGCGTGAGATCCGGGCGTGCTCTCAAGTGCATCCCCGCATTTCACCAACCTGGCCTCATCCTCAGTATGGCCTACGCAGTATCCTCGCGCACTTTTCCCCGCTAATGCCCAGCCCGACATGATTCCCGTATACACCCTCGCGCACTTCTCAGCGACGTACTCGATGTCCCTTTCCCTGCGATGCATTTAAGAGGCCTGGTAAAAACCCGTCAGAAGAGACTCTTTATGATTATGAACCTCGGCTCACCCCGC
The DNA here is from genome assembly GCA_016808115.1 of Tetrastigma voinierianum. Classification (NCBI taxonomy): domain Eukaryota; kingdom Viridiplantae; phylum Streptophyta; class Magnoliopsida; order Vitales; family Vitaceae; genus Tetrastigma; species Tetrastigma voinierianum. The sequence continues at coordinate 703,119 of JAEQBH010001943.1, read as the reverse complement.
TTTATTTCGTCGCTTCTTCGTCGCCGTAAGCTCCGCCTATTATATAGTTCCAAATCGGGTCCATCCAATTATGTTCGGATTCTATCGGGGCAACCATCATGCTATAAGGATCGTACGTAGGGTTCCGCTGCATTCAACGGCGCCGACCGGCCAGCACCCTCAGAGGTCGCCAATCTCGCCAAGGCCTCCGTCTGGGAATTCTCCGCCATTGGCTCTGTGTGGACATGCTCACCACCCAACCAACACAAATTTCTTTACTGGGGACGCGGCCTTTCGAGGTGGCGGATCATCGCTTCGCTGGGTTTGGTAGATCTCTCTTCTAATTGGTCTCGACCACCTCAAATTTCAGAGGTCACCGCAGAGTGGCCCCAACAGCCACCTTCAATGAATGGGCGAGGTCGAGGCTCTATCACCCGCCCCTCACGCTCTACTCGCCGTCGCATCAATGGAACCCAAAAATTGAAAGCGCGTATTCAACGCCTATTCCTTTCCTCGTGCGGAGGTTGTAATTTGTAAATTCGCCTCGCCAGCGATTGAAAGCCCAATCTACAGAGCTTCCAATCGGCGGTCGTCCCTTTCGTGGTGTCGGTCCCGGTGCCTGGTTTGCCGCACTCCAGCCACCTTAAGCCTGCCAGACTCGTGTTTTTATGGTCAAGCTGGGCTTCAGATTCGATGTCGACCTGCTACTACGCCCACTCCCACTTCCGCCTCCTGAGGCTTCCTGCTCACAGGTAATACTCTGCTCACCCGATATTGTGTCTGGACTTCTACGTGTGAGCCCTGAACAAAGGATCTGAGCTTCCGGAGCCTGTAAGGTTACCGTCACGCATTATTTTCCATTCCTAGTACCTCTCCTCCGGCCCTCAAAGCTCCCAACGCACAGATCAAGTCGGTGACTCGTTTTTCGTCCCCGACGAGCATCGCACAACGAAGTCGATACTTCGCCAAGGCGAGAGCGAGGAGTTCTCCCACAAAGATTTAATAAAATGAAGCGGAGAACCTTCGGGACACGTTTTAATGTAGTAAATGCTTCTTCGCACTCCGTGATCCCATCGGGAAGGCCTCTTCTCGAACTTCTCAAGAAGGGCCTGCACTCACACTCCCCGCTCCCGACAACCCGCTCAGTAAGGCCGATCCTTCCCCGTTAGTCGTCGGGACTTCCTTTATTCCGATGGCGACTCGCATGTCGAGCACTCACCTTATTTTATCTGGTTTGCCTCAATTCCCCGCTGGTCAATTACGGCTTCCTCCGTAAATTTTCCTACTGACATCGCCGACAAGCCGCATTCGTCGCGATTCAAATTTCCTACGCCACTCCCAGATCCGGAACGCCTCGTGAGCGTAGGGATGGATTTTACCAAAGATGTCATCTTTTCTACGATACCTCCGACAACAGGCCTATCCTGCTTCCAACATTCGTTTACTAAATTTCCGTGTCGCCTCGTTCAGCTCGAATCTGCATCACTGACAAGCAAAGTAGTTCCCGTGTCAGGACGAAAAGAAATTCTTTTCCCGTCATCCGTCCATGCTAATCCATCAGAATAAATGCGCCCATATAAAACTGAAGTTCGTGGCCCGCAGCGCCCACACACAATGAGGTCGATCCGCAAAAGGCAAAGTCGCCCCCGCACGCTCGTTTACGCTCTGGAAGTCGATACAGTCGCCACTGCCACTGCTGGACGAGGACAACAATATCGCCAACCACTGATATTCTACTCCTAATCGCTTCCCGCACTTTGCCAATCCGGCCACAGGGACGGGGCTCGGTGTTCAACTGCGGAGTGATTAGATCGATTCCCCCATGTCCGCCCCGTCAATGCGCGAAAATGTCTCTCTGTTCGCCTTAAAATCAACGAGAGGAGGTTTTGAGGTCTCCCAAGGCCTGTGAGCCGACATAAAGAGATGTTCCTGGTCACATTCAAGAATACCTGGGCTCTAGTTCCTCCGAGGGCCTCAGCTCCATGAGCATCTCGTCGCGCATGTCAAGCTCGGGCTCTGCACCCACGTCGTCAACCCGTCCTTTCATATTTCACGAGGCTACAGAAGATTCCCTGGCCACCCTCCGACTTCCCTGACCATTCCTACACCATAAGGAAGTTGAAATTTGATTATCATGTGGATACGCGGTACGGCTTATCAAGGCTGCGAGGGCCCGCCCATCAACATGTTATAAGCCGACGGGGCGTCTACTATTGGGAACTCCCGCCTTCGCTGTTGCCACTGCAAGTGGGGTTTCCTGTGGTTAGTAATCTCAGCAATCGAGCCCAAATGGTAATACTCTTCTTCCCCGAAACCCCGCATGTGTGTGTCGACGGGGTTCAGCTTTTCTCCCAATGCCCATTTTCATTAAGGCCGAGGCGAAGATGATCGGCCAACTCCCGTTATCAATTAAAAACCCACGGATCACAGGCCGACCACGATCGCAACCACCAACGTCGCCACGCAGATATCGCATCCTCCGTGTCCGAGTCGAGAATGTGATGGTAGTAAGTGTCGAAATCGCTACCGCTTAGTTATCGCCAGATTCGCTCGTCGATCTCGATGCTACGCAGTGGGCCTTCCAGCCGAATCCAGATTCTCCCCTCCCGCGAATCCTCCCGAGATCACGATTCTCCAAGGTCACGAGGCCGAAGCTACCGTCACGAGGTGGCGGCACCGAAATTCCGGCCCCGGTTCTCGGGTCTCCGACCCGACTCATCCGATTGGCTCTGTCTCCTGAGATATGAAACGGCCTGAGATATCCGCGCCGTATTAAGCATCTCTAACTTCCTCCTCTTCGTCAGATAATACTATCGGGTTCGTGGCATGCCCGTAATCCCTGGGCCGGAACTCGCAATATTTTGAGTCGCCCTCGCTGGGCGGATTCGATTTCATCCGGGCTGCCATCTAGGTGAATCGCCGTTGCACTTCAGACTCGGATATCGGCGCCGTTAAGCTGCCGCCGCCGGGAGGCGAGCAATGGGCCGCCGCCCCTGATCAGGCGCTCAGACGGCCTCCGAGATTTCCTCTCCCTCGTGGATCGTTCGATCTTTCGATTTTGTCCCGTCGTTTCGCTTTTGTGACTTCTCGTCCGCGCCTGTCTGCTGCACTTTTCTTTTTACGCGCGGAAGAACTCTCTTCTTCATATTAAGGCCTCTTCGCCGCTTATATATTTCTTCTCGCTTTCGCGAGTACTTCTGGGCCATGCTTGCCGTTCTTCGTACTTCTAAAACACGTTTTTCGATCAGACTTAACCCTCGTGAATGATCGCCGTGATACGAACTTCTCACCCAGATGCTCTATTGGTGACTCGTCAAATCCCTTGCACTTATGATTTAAACTCTCCTGAGCCCTCGCTCGACACTCCGCAGGGTAACCGGCGCCCCCTCAGACGCCTGCCCGACGGCTGGCAATTTAACGCAATGGATAGCCCTAAAACGACGATGGATGAAGTGGGAATGACAACCGTGCCAAGGTCGGCTCCCTTTTAGCTGCAAATGCGACAGTTCTCAGGATCGCACGCGGTCCCGATACCCATGTAAATTCCATCCCGATTGTAGTATTGCCGATCGGACGATCCTCGACCCATCGAACGCTTCTACGACGCATTCGTAACCCATGAAGCGGAATGAAGACTCGCCGCCAAGGAGACTCGGGCCACACTAAGGTATCCATGTTGTTCCGACGTCCCCCTAACCCGCTCCCTTCACACTCCGCCGACTCCTCGTCAAGACTCCTCGAACCTCCGCTCCCACGTCCGGCCTCCCGTTCCCCGGGCCGAGGTGACGCCAGAGCCTCGTCTCGGCGACGTGCCTCTGGGCACGCTCTCGCTCCTCACGGGCTAATCGGTCCTCGCCTCCTAAACCGACCGGATTCTCGCTTCCACTCGAATTCCTCGAGGTATGTCGTGGATCGAGTCGCTCCTCCTGGGGGAGGAAATATACCCTTCTTAATTCGGCCGTATCTCCCGCGGATGTCGTAATCGCTCCCGTGTTGTTCCAATTCTTCTACTAGCCGATCGGACGCAGGCGGCGTTTCCACTTCGCTTTGCGGTCGCTCACCGCCTGGCCGCCCGGGTCCGCCGCCTATATCGCACGGCGGATCCCGCATCTCGCGGATAATGTTAGCCCCGCTGCCTCTGCTGATACTATCAGAATCGAGAAATCGCAGTTGTAAAGGGAATCTGGTTGCCTCTACGCACGGCGCTAACCTACGACGCCAACCGGACTCCGGCCAGCCGTAGCGGGTCACGGCCGACCCGATTGTTCAGCGGACCGGGCGCGCCCTGATCTTCTCGACCGAGGCCGACCGCCGCGACCGGCTGATCGGCAAGTTCGACGAGCACTCCTCGCTAGAACAAAGAAAAAAAGCGGGCTCGCAGGCTATGCCCGCGGATCGCCCGATGCCTAAGCCGCTTTTCTGGCAGCCGGCAATTCCGCTTTAGGCGCACGCCAGATACGCATTACGTGGTTCAAGAATGTGTGAGCCAGATACCCACCGCATGGGTGGTCTCAGATGAGCAGAGATTTTCAACCTGATGGTGTTGGAACCTTCCCATCGGACGATATTTCTTATTTTAAATTCGCATTCTCCGATTCTGTGACAGGATATGGGCTTGTTCGCTTATTCAGATAATCCTCTTCCTATCGTGCATCCAACTCCGGCGACGACTGCTATTATTTTCCTCCCTTATCGATAGCGCCACGGATCGCAGTGATAACATATCGCTGGTTATTCTATTTTCGTATGAAATGAGGCCAATAATCCGATTCGTAGGATACGCTGCCTCCACCATTCGGTGATTTGGTTCTTCACTTCACCCACGGCCTCTCGGCCCGGCCGACATCAGGAGTCTCCGTATTGCAGCCATACCGCCTCTCGAAGCTTCTCGGGTCGTAACAGGCCTCGCAAGCCTATTTTTTAAACCCTATCAATAGGATAGTTTTTATGTGTATTTTTATTTACTTTTATTACTTTTTGAATTTTTTTTAGTGGTCTCATGAATTTTGAATAATTAAAACCAATATTTTTTAAATATCTACCTGATGTTTTCAATATTTTCAAATATATTTGTAAAATTGAAATATTGAAATATTTACATTCTCTTTTAATGACATCCTTATAGTACTCATTTCTTTCATTCTTAGATTAGGTGGCTAGTACAGGAGAAAATTTGAAGTAAAAGAAAAAAGTAACTAGCATAGGAGATAATTTGAAGTAAAAAAAAAGTGTAAGAGATTTAGAAATCTTTGGTTAAAAGACCACAAATAACTTAAATTTTGGAAAATGAATCCTCTCCATTTTTCTTAAAAGAATGATTTATTTGAAAAAAAAAAATATTTTTTGTCATTTATGACCCACGTTAACTTGGTCCTTTAACTAGTTTTTATTTATTTATTATTTTTACCTCTAAAGCCTAAACTATTTAAAACCAAATCATTTTTTTCATTCTCTTACGACCATTAGTTTAGGATGCAGTTGAGTGATAATTTAGAATATTTGTATTTATTTACTATAGTTGATTTCTAAAAAATAAAAGTTTGTTTCACAAAAAAATGAAATTTTATTCTACAATTTATATGTTTAAAATTATTTAATATTAATATTAATAAATAAATAAAATGATTTAAAAGAAGCGTGTAGAAATAAAATATTGAGCTCAAATATGTTTTAAATTTATTATCATTTTTTTAATTTTGTTTCTCTCCCCAAACATCGATTTCATGAGGATAATTCTAAATATAGACGAACGAGTAGGTTTCCAAAATTTAAACAAGTCTACTACGTGTGAGTTTTTCCATTGTCATGGTTGAAAAGATGAAGAAACTCCATTATCATGACCCTCGAGGATTTGCTCATCGGGTATAAGCTAGCGTCTCCATGACCTCAGTCCGAAAGCTCTTCAAAGTTTATTTATTTTTTAAATAAAATTATTATGCTTGTTTAAAGAGGAAGAGATAATAACACTTTAAGTTCCTCTCAATTAAAAGAAGTAAAAAAGAAGGTAATTATAATTTACAAAATTATGAAAGGTGTGCGCCAAGGTATATTAATTAATAGAGTGAATAAAATCGAAGATAATATATCTGCTTAAATGAAAGATATGGCAAAGCTCCATGACTGCTTCAACATGTTTCTGGTGACTAATTCATGAGAATTTGGCACTGGATACATATCTTAAGCATATAGTTTTTTTTTTTTAAATCGTTGAAAATAAATATGATGTCAAAAAATATTTCACCCAAAGTGAATAGATATAAAAAAAATTATTGATTTAATTTAAATATGATTTTTTTTATATAACGATTCATAAATTTGTATAAAGAATCCAATCATTATCAAATAAAAATACAAATATTTTGCATAAGTTTATATTTATAAATATTTAATTTTACTTTTATGATGGTTAGGCTTGCCAGATTTAATATTATAACTGCATGCGTTTAAAAATAGCCACAGCCCACCTACCAAAGTTCTCAAAGAAGGCTGCGCGCACCCAAATCAACACTCAGCTCCTCAAGACGGCCAAACCGGGCGCTTCGCGGCCGTGCCCAAAGGAGGTTCCTGATGAACGTTCCCATATCCTACAACCGTGATCAGAGTATCGCTCATACGTAGTGGGACAACCCCTAAAGAATATATTATCCCGCCGATCCACCAAACCTTTATCAATAAAGAAGGGAAAAATAATACCAGATCATCGCCTGGACTTCTCCAATAAAGCATGAGGATTATCTCAAATGTGCTCTCCTTCTATATCCTCGTACCAAACTGACATATGGACTAGAATAAGAAATACACCATCCAACGGAACAACCTAATCACCATCCAACCCACGAATCAGCCCCATTTTCTATAAACATGCAAAGGCCACCCCACTCTGAGCGGTGACGCACTCTGAAAAGACAAACATAAAAACTCATTCTCGCCCCTCAGGCAACTTCCATCTCTGTCTCCCGTAGAAAGAACTACTCTAGGCATCGGAGCGCCTACGGGCGCACCCCCTCGCCGGCACCCCCTTTCCCTTTGCTTCGCAGAGGAGTGCTACGCCTCGTGAGCTCGCAGACAACAAACCACACGATCCCGCCGATCCACGATCCGCATGCCTCCCAGATCCCATCACAATCAATCCGGGGTCCAAATCTGGCTGGCCCTGATATTGCCCACCCCGGGGCTCCGGCTGAAAAAGCATCATCAATGGCGCTGTCATGGAACGACGCTCATAAATATAACCCGACATCTCTCGCTTATCACGGTGACAAGGAACACGAAAGGGTAATATTAATCCGCCAAGCGACGCAGGTGATCCATCAGCGACAGTAGCAAGAGACCCCCGTGACGTACGGAAGTGGCAGGGGTTAACACAAACTAGAATGGAAACACTTCGTCATTAATCGCTCTAGTAGGAATCACCACCTCACAGATGGGCCACAACACCCGGTGGAGGTACGCACGTCCAGAAGGTCATAATGATGCCCTCCCACAGGAGCAACCTAACACGACATACCCTCGGAAAAAGGAGTCGTCGGGGCGCAGTCCGCCTGGCCCGCCAAGAGCACTGACCCCACCTACCCCACCGCAGGAAAACGGCAATACTGAGGGCACGTCGCTAACGTAAACACTGTGGCTACTCCCGCCTAAACAGTGAGTAGAGATCGCAATCTTCAACAGATCACGTGAACAGGTACAGACGCAAGTCTTAATACCATGATGCTCTAAAAGCAATGCAAACCAATCTCCCTTCACAACCGAGGTGGTGCTTCACTTCCCTTCCACCGTTCAACGCCGCAAATAAACGCTCATGAGTCATGATCCCGCCGATCACCTCAATACCCGCAAAAAATCACTTGAGCGGCACAGATCGACTCTCGCGGCGGCGGTGCAAGTACCGCCACTACTAAAAAGGGGCGCCCTCAGGTCCCGGGTTTACGACCCCTTCATCCATTTCCTGTCATTCTCAGTGGTAAATATCTATCGTCGCCCCACTTCATCTGAGCCAATCATGAGTTTTGGTGCCGGCCATCTCTGCCAAAGTGTCAAACAAATCGGTGAGTTAAAATCATAATGCAAGGTTCAACGCCGAGTCCCCCCGAAAATACATACCCGATGAGAAGTCTCTCCGCCATCACAAAGATTCATCGTAGTGGTTAGAGTACACCCGAAAGACTCGATGTTTCTCCATCTCGAAGAACCCGGGCAAAGCGCATGGGTCAAGTACTCGCCAAAGCAGAGAAATACATAAAACTGGAGGAGGTCTTAATATCAAAAGAAAGAGAGTTCTTCCACCCAGAAGAAAAGTGCAACAGACAAATCCGCAGGACTAAGTCCCAGCGCAAGACGACTCAAAGACAACCCCAAGAAATGACAGAACGATCCCCAGTGCGAGAGAAAATCTCGTGAGACCAAGTCTGGCCCAATTTCACAACCGAGGATTCACTCCACACCAAATTTCCACTCACACACCTAATGTACCTGTATGTCAATGTGTCCCGCATTTGTGCACAAAGGAACGAAATAGCTCGACAACTCTGGGATGAAATTCGTGATCCCGCCACGAGGGACACACTTCCAAATATTTACAGCTCCATGTGATTACGACATCGCACCGACAATTGTATACAATCAACAAGAGAGATAATACTTACTGGCTAACGCTGATATTCGACGCTTTCATATCTCCGGGAACTGCGCTCCAAAGTCGTGCCTGTGTCCGTAATCCGTGCCCCCAACACTAACAACAAATGCGGCCTGGGCAAAACTGCACCTCAAGATCGCAACCCTGAGAAACCACGTATCCTGGGAGGATTCGCAGGTGAGGGAGAATCAGTCATTTCTGAAGGGTGCCCACCGTTGCAAGATCGATCAAGTAGAGATCAGAGAAATACAAGCAAAGAACTAAGGAAATGCGACCGACACTACCATCACATTCTCTTACTCAGACTTGGAGGGATGCCAATATCCCCATGACGACCCATTGGTTCATACGATCGTGGCCAAACATACAATACCATCTGTTTAATCGATAACTGAGTTCACCGACATTATTTTTCGCTCTACCTCTCTAATAAACGCATTTCCGTGGAAAAGCTGTAATCTCGTCAACACACATCTAATGTAGTTCTCGTGGAGAGAAGGCATTACCAGGGGGCTCATTCAACTCAAAAGCAACCCTGGGAGAGCCCCTTTCGCGCGACGAATGACCCGCGAGGTTCCTAATCGTACGCCCCGCCGGCTTAACATGTCGTCGGGCAGCCCTCCCTCAACGCAATGAAAGACATCCCCCTCCTCAAGGTGATCACATGATAATCAAATTTCCAACCATACATGGGCGTGAATGGTCCGAGGAGACCATCACAAGGCCAAGGAATGCTACACCGCTCCATGAAACAAAGGATGCCGACAACGTGAACGTAGACGAAGCCGACACGCGCCGACGAGATACTCCACCCCCACCCGGGAACCCCCTGAGGAACTAGAACCAGATCGCTGACGACGACCGACATCTCGCCCATCGGCCTAGACTAGTCCGGGAGACCCCTAAAAACCTCCCTTATTCACTTTAAGACGTAACGAGACGCGATTCTTCGCGCGGAAACAAAGGTACTCGGAGGAATAGATCCTACGATAATCACCCACAGATCGAACACCAACCCATCCTTCAAGCTGGTCAAACAAAAACGCAGGAGCTTCGCGCGAGAGGCAGAAAGCCATCAACGAGGAAATCAAAGCAAGCCCTGCCAGAGTAATCGCGAGGTAATATCCCGAGCGGTCACACGTCGTTCCCGCCAAAAGCAAAATGCGCTAGGCGATCGGTAGTCGACTTCATCGTGATATAAACAAGGTACGCCTCAAGATACAAATCCTTTCCTTTACTAAGGATCGTGACCTTATCGCGGACGCCAACGCGCCACGAACTTCTCACTTTACGACGATTTTCCGGCCACAATCGGGATTAAGATGGACCCGATGACTGTGAAAAGACCTCTTCGTCACAACCATAATCCATCGCTTATCGAGCGATGCTGCCGGCTCAAGAACGCAAGAGCACCTACCGTAGGCTAAGAAACCGACAAACCTGGTGTAAACAGAGATAAAGAGCCATGGAGGTGTATTTGTATCGACATGTCGGGTAAAATCTACTACACCCAACCTCCACATCCTTCACCCGCCGAGGCGTTCCAGATCCTAAGGAATTACAACATTTGAAGTCGAATCCACTGAACGCAGCTTCACTGCGGTCAAACAAAAATTTCGGGCTTCAGTCAACCACAGGGAATCGAGTAAACCCAGATAGGCCATGGTCAGAGTTCGACACGCCGGCTTCCCATCGTGAATAAAGGAAGTCCAACGACCGGCCGTAGCTGATCGCGCCCTGCCGATCTCCGTATCTAAGGCGAGCGACAGTGCGCCACCCTTCTTCAAAGTTCCTCGCCAGCGCCTCCAACGGATGGCGCGAAGAAGCATTTACTACATTAAAAACGATCCGAAGTTCTCCACCCATTTTAGTAAGTCCCTCTGGCCGAGGGAGAACCTCACCAGACGTCAGATCCGACTTCTCGACCAAATGCTAGCATTCTCGCTGCATACAAAGAACGAGTACAACACCCGCCTACTATCAGAACAGCCTGGTGAGGAGCGAGGAAAGGTACCGAGAATGGAAAAACTATACTAATAATGGTAACTACAAATTAAGCCCAGACCTATTTTCCTCAAAGCTCACACCATAAGCCCCGAGATGTATCCGTATAGCGGTAAGCTGCCAGACAAACTAAGCCTCCGGGGAGACCTAGATGAAGGGTCAGCAGCTAAGCGAGTTCGACATCGATACAAAGACAAAAAACAACCATAAAAGTACAGCTGGCCGCCGGCCCTCGTGAGTCAGGCGTTGGGCCGGCCACCGCTACCCGGCCTACGCGCCCGGAGCCACGCGCCGGCCACTCGACGAGCTCCCTACTCCGCACGCCACGCCGCTCTGCGAGTCGCGCCGGGCCAGTTACATCGCCACTGGGCTTGGGCCGCCTCGGAGCCACGCCGTCACTTCGACAGCCCCCTTACTCCATTGGCCGTGCCACGTCCGCCTCAAAGAGAGTCGTGCCGCCCAGTTACATCGCCACTCGCACCGCGCCTCGAGCCACGGCCGCCACTCGACGAGCCCCTACTCCTCACAGCCACGGCCGCTCAAGAGTCGTGCCGCCAGTTACATCGCCACTGCGCCTCTTACTACGGAGCCACACGCTTCACTTCGACAGCTCCCCATCTCGCACGTGCCACGCCGCCCGTGAGTCGCGCCGTGCCATCGCCACTTCTACCGCCCCGAGCCACGTCGCCACTCCGACGAGCTCTCCCCATCACTTGCAACACGGAGGAGCCCCCGGGCCAACGATCTACTTCCCGACGCTCGTCCCATCACTCAAATACGGACGAAGCTTTACTTTATATTATTCATTCTCGACGACCATCCCATTACCTCACTTGACGAGCTCCTACTCAAATTATTCCCTCCCGACGAAAGCTCTTCCATCACTTAAATAATGGACGAGCTTTTTACTTTACTGCTCACGCGGACAAGCCTTCATCCCCATCGCTTCTCAACATGGACGAGCCTGCCACCATCTCCGACCGAGCCTATCCCATTACTCACGATGAGCTCCTACTCAACTATTCCCCGACGAGCTCTTCCCATCACCCGCCAGTGGACGAATGCTCCATTTTACATAACTCACTTCTGACCTAAGCTCTTCCCATCACTCCAAGACGGACGAAGCTTTACATCGCTCATCAGGATTTAGCTCATCCCATCGCCAACACGACTCCAGCCTCCGCCCAATTATCTTTCCACCCGACTTAGCCTTCCCCATTACTCACACGACGGTGCCTCTACTTTACCTCTCTCCTCTCTCTCTCTCTCAACTCGACGAGCTCTTCCCATCACCTCGCACGGATCTAGGCTCCACTTTACAATTCGCTCGACGAGCTCTTCCTCATCACCTCAAATAGTGGAAGAGATCCACCTTACAACTCACGCAAGCCTCCCATCACTCAAGATGGACGCAGCTCTTTACTTTTTATCAAGTTCATCAGATTTGTAGCTCATCCCTATCAGCTTCGGAATACGGACGAGCCTCGCTTACTTATTTCACTCCGACGAGCTCATCCCATTACTCAAATACGGACGGCTTCTACTCAACTATTCTTCCGACGTAGCTCTTCCCATTACTCAAAGCACGGGATTGTGCTCTACTTTATCGTTCAACCCGGGACGAGCCTTCCATCACCGCCATGGACGAAGCCCACTTTGCACCCGCCAAAGCCTCCTCGACAGTTCTTCTCCCATCACCTCAACAGGAAGAGATCCACCTTTACAACTCATTTCCCTGACGAAGCTCTTCCATCACCCGAAGACGTGGATCGAGCTTTACTCTCTTGCCCGAGCCCATCGCGCGACGAGCTCATCCCATCTAAACACGGACGAGCCTCGCTACTATTCATTCCGACGAGCTCATCCCATTACTCAACACGGACGAGCCCCTACCAACTATTTCCCGACGCAGCTCTTCCCATTACTCGCCACGGACGGTAGCCTTACTTTACCTGCTCATCCTCCGACGAGCTCTTCCCCATCACTCGCACGGACGTGCCCACCCTTTACAATTCGCTCGAGGAGTTCTTCCTCCCATCACCTGCCAGGAAGAGATCCACCTTTGCCACCACTCCTGACGAAGCTCTCCCATCACTCAACACGGGACCTTAGCTCCTACGCTCAACACCTCCCGACGAGCCTTCCCCATTACTCAATACGGACGAGCTCCCGCTTCAACTATTCACCTCGAATGCGCCGCCCCATCACTCGCACGGACGAGCTTTACTTTGTTCAACCCCGACGAGCCTTCCCATCACTCGCACGTGACGAGCCCACTTTTACATAATTGCTCTAACGTAGTTCTTCCCATCATACCAAATAGTGGAAGAGCTCCACCTTACAACTCATTCGGACGAGCTCATCCCATCACTCAAAGACGGATCGAGCCCCACCCATTATTCGCTCTGACGAGCTCTCTCCCATCACTCAACACGGACGTAGCTCTATTCATACGGACAACCCTCTTATTCAACAATGTGACATCGACGACCCCTTCCGCCAGATTAATTTCAAATCAAGTCAAAGCCAAATTTCCATTTATGGCCATCAAGGATCAATCTAATCAGCCTATTCAATTCTCTCACTCCCATCCCCTCAATCCGGCCATACAAATCATGGAAAAAGCCAATTTTATCGCTATAATGAAAAACACTGTATGATATATATATATATATAAAAAAAAAGAGAAGATATTTATATGTAAATATGTTTCTGGTTAAGACACATGTTCGTTCCTATCCCACCTCAAAAGAAAAACGTATATATAGACAAACGAATAAAGTCAAGTATCATCGCAACATAGCAAAGATAAGGTCGACATCGCCAAGGAACTGACGACGGCAGGGGAATCGCCACGCGAGTACCAGCTCGAGAATAATTAAAAGATTCCTCCGCTCACGGGGAGATTAAAATTAAAAAGTCCGGGACCAGTATAAGGCCGACAAATTGGCTGGAAGGCGAGCCACCCGTAAGCCCATCGAGGACCGGGGCTCCCCGATCCCTTAGCCGCCTAATAACCTCATCCTCCGAAAGGGGCCCCAACCAACTCACGACGAAGATCCGACGCGCAATCCGCGACATTCCTCGTCTCAAATTGCCCGCCCCACCTCATGGCCCCGAAGATTCCTCTTCGACGAGCTTCCCAAGAACGCCAGACTTAAGCTTCACACTAGCCGCCCAGTCGCCTATCATCTCGATCACCGCTAACCGCACGTGACTCCGTCAAGATTCCGCAGCCGCCCTGGTGCACCAGCTCCTCCCTAACCACCGTAAGCTCACTGCACCTCCCACTCCCCGGGCCCTTCACCAAATCACTGCGGAAGCCCCCGACCACTTCTAACCTCCCAAAGCACACCTTCTGGCCGCCGCCGTGCTACTCGACTGCCTTCCTACTTCTCTCTCGCCTCGAGCACGAGCCGACTAAGTATGTTTTTAAATCTTACTCCTAAGTCGCCTCCACTTTTCAAATATATGCCGAGCTCGCTCCTCATAGCTCTGTCGTCTCTAAGTGAGATAGTGCTTTCACCTTCTATGAGCAATTGGCAATTTACGTATCTAGTTTATTTTCGTCTTCTAGCCGTGCCTTCGGGATGAGTGCTACTCCGTATATCAAACATGAAGATAACGCCTCAACACCGAGGGCAAAGATGGGAAGCAAGCACAATAATACCAGACAGGCAACCCCCCGGCTGGGATATTAAAGCCAAAGCCCGTCAACAAGCATCGCTTCAACCTCCCAAGGTCTAATCCTCGAGGATGGAGGACAAGACCGCCGCGAGTTCTGAGTTAGAAAGCAAAGAGTCCTAAGCCACGGGCCTTTCTTTCGCTTTTCTCTTTCGCCTCCGTTTCGCTCCCGAGGAGGCGTATTCGACTTCTTCCAAAGGCGATTCCGTGACGGCTATGCGCATAACCACCAACGATCGCCCACACGTACTAAAAGGGTCTCGGGCTCTTCCACGCTTCAAATGGAAATCGGGGACTCAAAAATCACGTGAGCTCCGCCCCAAAGGGAGACGACGCCCCGCCTCCGGCTCGACCGGGCCCCTGGAGGCCACGGGCCCTGGGCCCCGAACCTGGTCGTTCCGCCGCTCCCTCGAACTGAGTTCTGCTTTTTTCCCTTTCACACCGGGGCTTCCAGACGCCACCGCCCCCAAATGAGCCAAAATCTCTCCTCAGGTGGAGCGCCAAGCCAGTAAGCTCCCACAGAGGACCCTGGGAAAAGAAAGAAAAGATCTTGAAACAGAGAATGAAGACCTCGGGGACGATGGACCAGAATGTCCGACTTTATCAATTCCCCGCGTAGCAGGACGAGCGGGTAGGATATCCCCGCCGCTAACGCTGTGGCTATGACATTGTCTTTCGCCGCTTAAGTCTAAGACGATTCTCTCGGGAAACAAAGTACGTATAAGACAAAATCGAAACATCCGACCACCTTCCTCGTGATAAGTCATGCCTAAAAACATTAAGCAAATACTCACTAATGTTATCGGGAACGCCCCAGTCGTGGGAACACCCAGTGGTGTCATCCTCGTCGGCGATCAGATTCCCAATTGAAACCGCTAATCCACAGGGTCACGTCCCTTCCATGACCTAGTGCGGCATGGGAAGATCGACATCACTCAAGTAGAGCCCCGAAACGTCCTGAAAAATGTGGGAAGAAAGTCCCTGGGTATCTCATTCGGGGCTTAAAAAAAAAGAGATTTAAGAAAACAAGGCCAAGCTGGGACGCCGAGACTTTATCATCCCCAGCCGGCCAAGAACCCCTACTAAACCCAACCGTCGTGAGCGAGCTCGAGGGGCAAATGTCAATGGCTGCAAGACCCATGGAAAGTGGTGCAGAGGAAAGCGGGCGCTATCATAAAGGCACCTCAAAAACAAAACCATCCCCAGCACGAAGGTCGCTGCGAAAAGGTTGCATTAATTCGGGACCCATACTGGATACATGGGAGGTCATATAACGACAACAGCGTACTCCCGCATAAGGGATCGACCTTTGCCAGTCCCACATTCACGCACGCCGAATCCAAGCAGATGCAAAGTACTTCGACCCCCAGTGATATGTGATTAGGTTTATTTTCTCTTACCCTTACCAATCCGAGCGCGAGGCGCTTCGCCAGTCAGGCTCGATTCGAGATGGCCGAATCCACGGGAGGCATCTCCAACCCGTATGCATGCATAACAACTCCGAGGAGTCATCACCAATTCGCAGTTAAGAAGAAATGGCCCGACCATGACTGAGACAAGCTTAATAAGAAATAAAGCCAATCTGCTAAACCCTAGTGTTTCGTCGCATTTCACCGTAAACGAAGGCTTCGACACGATAGCCCAAATACAATGCCAAGAAAGGCTACACAAAAAAATGTGGATACCGAGAAAGAAAGGGTCCCTGCGTGGCGTTAAAAGACGAAAGATATCCACGAAAGAACCGGCTGAAACCCGGAGGAAGTGGGAGAAATAAGCTGAAACAAAACCTAAGGGTCATCATTACTACAAGACTTATGACGGGCATACAAGGCTTTAATGGCCCAACCCCGAATGTACACGAGAAACCGCAACCGATACGAAGAATCATGCTCTTGCCCACCCAAATGCACACAAGGGTCATTGGGCAACCGATGTGTTTAAAAATGCCGCAGGCCCACCGACCAAGCTCCAAAGCATGGGCGCACCTAACTCAACACTCCAAAGCTCCTTAGTACCGGCCCAAACCGAAGGCCCAAAGGATAAGCCTGGATGAATTGGAAGCTCCATATCCTACAAATCGATTGCAAATGGTTTCATGCGTAAAAACATAACCCCTAACAATATATTATCCCGATCCACCAAACCTTATCAATACATTTAAAAATAATAACAGATCATCGCGCTGGATCTCTCCTCAATAAAGGAGGATTATCTCAACAAACACCCTTCTATATCCTCGTGACCAAACCGGAGCATGGACTAAAAATAAGAAATACACCATCCAACGAACAAATCCTAATCACCATCCAACCTGGTCAACACCTTACTATAAATAAGGCACGCTTCACCCCACTACGGGAAGTTGCACGTGACCTAAAGGGCAATGCAACATACTAACCCATTCGCCCTCAGCCCCATCTCTGTCTCCCAGTAGAAAACTGACACTGAGGCTACACGGCGCAGCCTCTCGCCACCCCTCTTTTCCCTTGTTTTTGCAAAGCAGGAGCGCTTACGCCAGAGCTCCCGTGCATCAACAGCCTTACACTCATCCCGCGCTCTCGATCCAGACGCATCCAGACGCCGCATCCCAAATTTCACAGAATCAATCCGGCCGTCCACCCCAAATGACCCCATACGCTCCAAACCCAGCCTCCGCTTGAAAAACATCATCAATAGTAATAAAAATTTATTTGATAACTTTTTTAGGCAAAATTTATTAATTTTATTTAAACATATTTTTTTATGTAATTTTATTTACATGAGAAATATAACTATTGAATTAAAATAAATAATTTATATATTAATCAGTATTTATTTATTTATTTTGACCGAATTCAGTATTTATAAATGATTAAAAACCTTTCATGGATAAATTTATCTTTATCTCTTGAATTTTTATATCATAAACTATAAAAGTACAAAAATAAATTGGACAGCATTGTAGTCTTTGCAAAATCATAATTGATCGTTTTAGTAGCATTTTCAAAAGTGTTTTTAAAAAAATTAGATCCTATTTGTCTTTTCTTTTTTTTTTTTTTTAAATTGTTAATGAAAATATGGAGAACATCATATCTCAAATTATTATAAGCGTGTTTCACATTTTTAGAACACAGACAAATGGAAACAAACAAATTTTTGGGTTTAGTCGTTTGATGACGTTTTAATCTGAATCGGTCGGAGTATGCGTGGGGGCTCGGGTCGGACCCATTGTTAAGGCCGGGATGCGTGCCTCACTGTTCGTCGATGCGAAAGACTCATGTTGATCCACAAAGCAGCTCCCGATGAAGTACTTCCCTCGCAAAATCGAGGAAAAAGGGCCTGCTGGTGGGCTTTGGCCCGCAGGGCCGCCCGGGCTGCCAAAGTCGATTCTTCCCCAGAAAAGAGAGACTACTTGAGGGCTTAACGCCGTGCAGACACGAGTACGCCTAAGAGAAGGCGATCTTTCCACCATCGGGGTGGGCCACTACGATAGTGCATGTTATCTCACCTGCGTCGTAGCGATTCTTCCCATCACGGGATATATTTCTCATTTCTTTATCTGACTCTTTATTAAGAGATATCAAGGTGAGTCAAGAAGCACAGAAAGAATTATCCACTTTTACTGACAAGATCTTTACCTGATTTATGATAAAGATATTATCGTGAATATCCTACTTCTTATCACGAATTGATTTAGATAAAGATATAAGATATTATGTTTAGAAAACATCCTACTTTCCCATTTGATTGATTCGATTGATTGACGATTGGCTCGTACGCTCCATGCCAGTCGACTTCCTTTCAGAGAAGAGAATGTTTAGATCATGCTGGTATCGATGATCCGAATGAGTCACATTCTTCAATCACGCCGCCTCGTGACGATAAAGGCACGATCATGACAACTTTCCTAATCGGATTATGATAATGGTCAAGTATGCTTCCTTAATCGACGATGACACCCAATGGGGCATGTTTCTAATCGAGGATGATATCACGCCAATGGTAGAGGATTTTATTTCCTTATCAGAACCAATTAATAAGGGATAATGCAGGGAGTGGTAAATATCTTACTTTCCTTATCGATCTAGATTACTGATTCAAGTAAGTGATAAAGCTAGCTATTTAGACTTACTTACTTTCCTTATCGCGGTGATTTGGGGCCTCCCATTCATAGGATGTGGGTCTCCCAATTATCCATATCCCCTGGGTGAACTTTGTTTTGGCGACGTAGAGCAGGTGTTTATAGAGACTGCCTCTCCTTTGGGCCCCTGGTGAGTAGGCTCTTGGCCTTTATTTTCAAACCGGCTGATTTGCCCCCATTGCTTGTGCACGGTGTGTGCGTGGCGAGGAGCTATATCGTTTCTTTGGCCTTCAGTTGTGATTTCCATGTGTCATTTCGAATTTAGTTAGTTAGGACTTATTGCCGTCATATACGGTGATATTGATGACCTTCGGTTCTCGTGCTCATTTCTTCGTAAATATCTTTGACCAATTAATCTTGCGATTCCTTGAATCGAATGGCTAAATTGGCGTGCGAGTTAGGAAATTAAGCTCGATCAAGCCCAGTCATAGGGCTTTGTAAAAGGCTGAAAACGTTATTTGGACCGATTCCTAAATTTGTGCGACTTTAGGTGAGTCGTTAGTGCTAGTTGTTCTCCATTGGCTAACATGTGTCGTAGGAAGTGAGTTCTAGGTTCGCGACTGTTTTGGTGAGGTCGTCAATGGTAGTGGGTAGAGCTGGGTCTCGACTAATGGGAAAGGCTGTCAGTGTGACGATTGAGGTAAGGCTGATCATGTGTGATGGGAAGGCTGGTTGGTGCGAACTTGGGAGCTGTCGAGTAGAGATGCGGGGAGAGCTCGTCGATGCGGTAGGAGGGTGGTGAGCTAGTCGATGGAAGGGTTGGCGGGAGCTCGTCCGCCGACTGAGGGAAGAGCTCGTCGGAGGTGAGCGGTTGAGTGAGCTGTCAGTGATGAGTGGAGGAGGCCCAGTGGGAGTGACAGGGTTCAGTGAGAGCTCGTCCCGGTGAGGCGATGGAAACTCGTCAATGTGAGTTTGTTGAATAAAGTGCGTCATGAGAATAAAACTCGCCCGTGTTGATGATACGAAGGCTCGTGGTGAATAGTGAGAGGAACTCGTCCGTGATGGTGATGAAGAGCTGTCAGGAATGGTAATTGAGCGGGAGGCTTCGTCCATGTTGTGTGATGGGGAGAGCTAGATTAGGATGAGTAGTCACGGTGATGAAGCTGTCCATGTTGATGATAGGATGAGCTCTTGAGAATGAATAGTAAAGTAGAGCTTCGTCCGCTCTTTGAGTGATGGGGATGAGCCTCGTCGTCTCTGGTGCAGCTCCTGTGACCTTGGTGGCGTTCGGTAAGTGGCGATGTGTGATGGCGTGTGGCAGTGGTGGCCAGTGTGTTTATGGCCAGAGTGGCGATTAGTGGGTGGCGTGAGCGGTGGCGTTGGCGTGGCGATATGGCCCGAGTGGCGATTGAGCAAGTGGCGATGTGATTAGCGGTCATGATAAGCGTTAATGATGGCGATGGTCGATGGCGATTATTGCCCGAAGTGGCGTTGTGGCGATGGTGTTATGGCGAGTGGCGTTAATGATGGCGTTGTGTGTGTGATGGCCGTGGCGATGCAGTGGCGATTGAGCGATGGCGATATGTGGTGGCGATGGTGGCGATTGTGATGATGGTGTAGCCGTGGCGATGTGAAGTGCGATTGGCCGAAGTGATCGCCGTGAGTGGCAATCGCATTGATAACGTCGTAGAAATGGCGTCGGCCGGTGGCGATCACGGCCGTGTGAATTGACGATGCCGTGGCCGGGTGGCGACGTAATGGTGTTGTGGCCAGTGATGGCGTTGAGCCGAGTGGTGTAGGCCCAAGTGAGCGTTGTGGTGACGATTGGTCGGTGTGGATGTGGCCCAGTGGCGATGTGTAGTGGCGATTGGTAGTGGCGATTGTGTGATGAGATGTGGCGATCGTAGCGAGTGATCTCTTGGAGTGGCAGTGTGATGTGATTGTGGTGGGTGTAGCCAGTGCGATTGAGCCGAGTGGCGATGTGGCTAGAAGTGCTGGCTGATGTGGAGATGGCGATTGGTAGAGTGTGAGTGTTGCCGGTGAGTGGCGATGCAGTGGGAGTGGCGATCTGTAGTGGCGATCACGTAAATTAGCGTCACGGTAAAGTGGCGTTGGCCCAGTGGCCATTGGTAAGTGTTGTGTGAGTGGCGTTAGCCAATGGTGGCGTTGAGTAAGTGGCGATTGAAGCGGTGGCGTGAAATGAAGTGGCGTTGCGAGTGACGATTGGTAGTGGCGTGCCTTTGGTGGCGATGGCGGGCGGTGGCCAGAGTGGCGATTGGTAGTGGCTATGTGTGAAGTGGCGATTGACTAAGTGTTGTGGCCAAGTGGCGTTATGGCGATGATGCGTGGCCAAGTGGCGATTGGCCGATGGCGATGGCGGAAGTGGCGATTAATGATGGCGAATGGCCAAGTGAGGATGCTCGTAAGTGGCGATTGGCGATGGCGTTGAAGCGATGGCGATTGGTAGAATGGCGATGTAGCGAAGTGGCGATTGGCCGATGGCTATTGTGATGGCGATTGGTAAGTGGCGATGTAGCGAAATGGCGATAATGAAATGGCGATCGTAAGTGGCGTTATGGCGAAGTATGGCGTTATGGCCAAGTGGCGGTGGCGAGTGGCGGTGTAGTGAAATGGCGTTGTGGCGAGTGGCGGTGGTAGTGGCGATGGCGAAGGCGTCGACTCTCGGTGGCGTGGCTTGCACAGGTAAGAGCGAACTAAATCAAAGTGAAGCGATCAGTAGGCTTCGTCCATGTATTGATGGGAAGGCTGCGTGGGTCTGGCGGAAGGCTCGTTATTGGGGAGTGATGGTGAAGGCTGTCGGAGGAATGTGGTAGGGCTCGCCCGTGTTGGTGATGGAAGGCTGGTGTTGAAAATAGTAAGCGGGGCCGTCCATGCGGGAGCGATGAGGGGCTTCGTCGGTGACGGTGGGAACTCGTCCATGTCGAGAGCTTAGTGTGTAGTTGTAGGATGGGCGAGTGCGTACGATGTCTGCGGTGAAGGGCTTGTCGGGAATGCATTAGTAGGAGCTCGCGTGTTGGTAGTGGGAGGCCGTCGATGTCGTGGGAAGGAGGCCGATCGTTGAAGTCTGGGTGGTGAAGGGCTGCGTCAGTGAATAGTGGGACTCGTCGGAAGAGTCTTGGTTGAGGGAGAGCTGTCATTAGGATTTGGGAAGGAGCAGTGCAATGGAGTGTGGGTGAAGGGCTCGTCGATGGAGTTGTTTGGAGGAACTCGTGGTGGGTGAATTTAGGAAGAATTGTCAGATTGTTGTTGCGAGAAGGCTAGATCCATGTAAATAATGAGGACTCGTCGGTGAATCCGTTTGGAAGGAACTCTGATCAGTGATAATTGTGAGCTCATCCATGTAAATAATAGGAGCTAGTTAAGATAGATTGTTGGGAGGCTTCGTCGGGTAGACTTGTTGTAAAGCTCGTCAGTATATCATCAGAACTCAGTCATTGGTGTTGTGAGCTCGCCCATTGTAAATAATAGGGCTCGTCGGATAGATTTGTTGGGAGGAGCTCTTGAGGTGGTATTTGTAAGAGCTGGGTCGAAAATGCAAGGCCATTCTCAGATCAATTTGTTGGGGGCTCGTCGGGTGGCCCCATTTGTAAGGCGTTTCGCCCGTGTAAATGTGGGAGCTCGTCAGGATGTTGGGAGGAGCTAGTGGGTGGGCTGTGTAAGGCTCGGCCATAAAATATTAGACTCGTCGGACCAGGGTGTTCAGGAGGGGCCTGTCCCGGTGGCTGCCAGGCTGCCCGTGTGAAATGTGGGACTCGGTTGTTTGTGGGAGGCTCGTCGGGTGGGTTGTTGTAAGAGCTAGATCCGTGAAATAATAGGAGGCTCGTCGGATGTTGTTGGGAGGGCTGTGGGAGTAGAAATTTGGTGCCAAGAGCCTTGTAAATAATAGGGCTTTCGTCGGATAGGGTGACAGGAGGAGCTAAATGGTGGCGTTGTAAGGCTGCCACCCGTGTAAATGGCCAGGAGCTCGTCGGATCTAAGTGGGAGGAGCTCATCGGGTGGGCCCCGTTGTGGGAGCTGCCCGTGTGAAATAATGGGACTCGTCAGGATGGTGTTCAGGGAGGGCTCGTCGGGTGCGTTGTGGCAGGCTCAGTCCGCGTGTTGAAAATAATGGGAGCTCGTCGGGATAGGCGTGGGGAGGGCTGAGTCCCCGCGGGTAAGACTATTGAGCTCGCCCGTGTGAAATAATGGGACTCGTCAGTGGAGGTGTTTGGGAGGGCTCTCGTCGGGTGTTGTTGTAAGAGCTCGTCATTGTAAATAATGGGAGCTCGTCCCGGTGAAGCCGGTTGGAAGGGCTTTCGTCAAAGTGGTACTAAGTATTGAGCTCTGTTGTTTGGGGCCATGGCGGCGTTCAATGAATGGTGATGTTTGTTTGGTCGACTCTTGAGCGTGGCTGTCTTGAGTGGGGAACTGGTCGAGTGAGCAAGCGGGCTCCGTGTGAGACCTTGCGACATTCAATGAGATGGCGATGTAACTTGAAATTTGATCGAGGCTCTTAGGCGGCGTGGCTGTGCGGGAGTAGAGAACTCGTCAAAAGTGAGTGGCCCCGGGCTCCTGTGTTGGGCCTTGGCGTTCAGCCCAGAGATAGCGTGTTTGTTTGAGTCGACTCTTGAGCGTGGCTGTCTTGATGAAGGAACTGCGTGTTCAAGTGAGCAAGCGGGCTCCAGCGGGACTATTGGCGGCGATTCAAGGCGGATAAGCGATGTAGCTGGTGGTATGACTCTTGGGCGGCGTGGCTGTCACGAGGAGTAGAGGAACTCGTCAAAGTGAGCAAGGCGGGCTCCAGTGGCCCGGGACATGACGCGTTGTGAATGGGATGGCTGGCCAGTCGACTCTTGGGCGGCGTGGCTGTCTGCAGTAAACGGGCTCGTCGAGATTGAGCAGCGATGGCTCGGGTGAGGGCCTTAGAGCGGTCAATGAATGGCGATCTTAACTTTAATTTGGTCGACTCTTTCTTGAGCGGCATGGCTGTGTCTGAGTAGGCGGGCTCGTCGAGGTGAAGCGTGGCTCATTGTGTTGGTAGCAATGTAACTGACGGATCCTGCATCCTTAGGCGGATTGGCGTTGCTCACCTTGTGTTAGAGTTGATACCATTAGTAGCTGAGAAATCAGTTATGTTTTTGGAGGAATTGTCGTTCAGGGCAGCCAGATGATCTTTTGACCGGGCCCAGGCTGGAGGTGTGAAGTCATTTGAGGTGGACCGGATTGTTCTGTAAATTGGGATGCGAGGCTCTTGGTTGTCGAGTGAGTGGGATCGCTCTGCATTGATCTGCGGAGTCCCAGATGATCTTCTCTTGCAAATCGAGAAAAGAGGGGTCGGCGGGGCTTTGTCCGTGGCGCTCGATCTAATCGATTCTTCCTTGAGAGAAAAGAGACTACTTGAGAGGGCGAGATGATGCATATGAGTATCGTCTGAAGTCAACGTGCAACCTTTCAGTTGGGGTGGCCTTGTATTTATGGTGTATGTTATTCCCAATTTGAGGAATTAGTAAGGATTCTTTCCTATTGAATGGGATATTTCTTGCCTTTGCTCGAATTTTATTAGAGATATTGAAGGAATAAATGATTTGTGAGAATTATCCTACTTCCCTTATTGATAAGATTTGATTTGATTTATAGGATAGATATTATTGGGAATATCTACTTTCCCTTATTGATGAGATTTGGTTATAGGATAAAGATATTATTAGGAAATATCCTACTTTCCTTATTGATTGGTTGATTGATTTGATTTATTTGCAGTAGTAGCTCAGAGTGCAGTGATTCTTCCTTGAGAAAGAGAGAGTGCTTGGAATTGCTTAGTATTGACATGAATAGGCGTACCTTTCAGATGGGGTGGCCTTGTATTTATGGTGGATGATCATGACAACTTTTCTAATTGGATATGATACTAAATGGTATGTTTCTAATTGGATGATGACACTTTGAACTAGTATGTTTCCTAGTTGGAGGATGATATTCACGCTCATTGGTAGGAGATTTTATTTCCTTATTGTAAACAGTGTAAAGGATAATTGAGGTGAGTAATATCTTGCTTTCCTTATTGAATTTAGTCGATTTGCGGGATAAGCGATTGTGAGACTTATCTATTTTCCTTATTAGGCGAAATTTGTAGTGAGTTGGACGTGGAGCCTTGAGTTATCCATATCCTCGGCCTTTGGGCGGAGGTGGTAGGCTTTTCGTTTTTGAAGTGACGCTAGAGCAGGTGTTTTTATAGAGACTGCCTCTCCTTTGGGCCTATAGTGGTGGGCACAGTGGCCTATTTTTTCAGAGGCCCCATCGGTTGGCAATCAATAAGTTATTTGATCCATGTATAGTATTTTATACTCGATGGTGAAACTTCTAAAATATGATAAAATAATCTTTTGATTTCAAACTCCTATAGAAAATAGATGTGTAGTAATTATCCAACTTTTGTGTTTCAAACCAAATTTTATTTGGAAAATCGATATAAAAAACACATATTTTATTTTATATTTTACTTATATATTCTGTGAAAATGTTGTACAACATTCATTTATATGTAGATAAAGTAATTTAGATCTGGAGCGAATCCTGCAAAAAGACAAGGACGACACCTGCTGGCCTATAAAAGTTTGTTGTAGTTTGTAGTCTGTGTGTAACCCCATAAAAAAAAAGTAATTTTCAATTATCAAATTATTATATAAAAAAATTATGAAACAACTCGTTGGGTATTCTAAATCAATAAAATTTATAACCTAATTGTCAAATAATAGAGTTTTACTTGAAAGATTTCCATTCTTCTCTAAAACATAGGCAATATATGAATACAATTACATCCACAAGTGAGTTCTAAAGGAAAATAAATTGTTTCTATATCTATATAAGATTGGTCAACATCATAATTTCTAGGATTAATTACTGAAATTGTTTCTATATCTATATCTGAATTAGTCGACTATCATAATTTCTAGGATTAATTGCGAATCAATCTAATATTCGCGTCTGACTCTGTCTGGAACTACTTCCCCTGTGAGTTGAATTAAATGAATTAATGCATCATTGACTTGTCAATTATACCATGCAAACACCTTCACAGTCTTTGTGAATATACGTATTGACTCTGGTTGAATAGATGAGAATTGTATAATCTTTTCATGAAACCTCCTTGATGAATGACGATCAACTTGACATGTTTAGTGCGATCTGTTGAGCGGAGATTTGTCTGATTGAATGATTTGTATTATCACAATGAGATTCATAAATTGTAGCATGTTGATTCAAGTCTGATTATATTCCTTATCCATAACAATTCATCTGGCTTTACTGGGCCATACCTCAATTGACCGACACTTGATCTTGTATATACATACTTTGCTTTTCAGTGACCAGTGCGCTACAAAGTAAGTAACAGGATGTGGACCTTTTGGTTGTTTGATCCACGCCTAATCGAATACGTGTATCCTTGATATTAGAATACCATTTTGAGAAACAAACAAACCTTTTCTGAACACTCTTTAAGTATCTTAAGATTAGATAATTTGCTTCCATATGTTCTTCACTCGATGCATACCATGAGCTGGCTCTGACGCTCAGCATATGATATGTCGGCCTTGTGTGATAAAGTAGATTAATCTTCAACTAATCGATAACGACCATATCATTGAGGCTTGATGCAGGAGAATCAGACTTATGATTCATTTCCATGGTACCCTCTCTACAGGTTTGCAATCAGCATTCCGGTTTCGATTAGATCCCAACACATATTTTATTTGTAAAGCAAGACTCCATGTTTACGATCTTGCTACCTCAATTCCCAAAAATATTTAAATTGAGATCCTTAAGTTTCAAATTTGTGGCTAAATACTCTGTAAGCTTTCATTTCACATGGGCAAATCTCTGTCGAGACCATATCATCAACATACCTGATTAAAATTTTCTTTCCTTCTTTATTGTTTATAAACAAAGTGTGATCCTGATTACTTTGTATAGCTAGAACTCCTTCATTGTGAGTAGAGAATCTCCCGAACCATGCTCTAGGTATTTGTTTGACTTATCTGATGACTTTTTAATTCTGATTGCACCTTTACATGAAGAACCATTTTTAACTCAGTGGTAGCTCCATATAGACCTCTTCTTCCCAGATCTCCATTGAGAAAGCATTTTTAACATCAGGTGTTGTGAGGCGGTCCGATTCTTCTTATATAGATATAGAATGCGGTGATCTTGTATGATTGCAAGTATCACGATGATACATCCATTACCTTTGCGCATATCCGCCCGTAACTAGTCGGGCTTTATGTCATCAATACTTCATCTGGTTTTGAGTTTTCACGTGAACACCATACGCATCGATTGGCTTCATTCCTTTAGGCGGTGGAATAAGTTCCCAAGTGGCATTCTTTTGTGAGAGCCTCCGTCTCTGCGTTCATTGCCTTTCTCATTTTGGATATTCGACCCGATGCATCACCGCACATTACTAGAATGAAGGCGTGGACAATTGATTAGCAGTAAATGCATACGTTCGATCTGACCTATGAAGATGACACATAGTTGTTAATTGGGTATTTGTCTTGGCTTGAGGATCGGGTTCATCTTTGTTTTTTGGAACTCCCCTATTCGATCTTTGTGGATGCTCCCAGGAGTTTGTATTTTGCGGAACATATGTTTCATTAGACTCTCTAAACCTGAGTTCATACTTACTTGAGGAGGAACATTCTGGGTTGATTCTTCAGTTAATATGGTGTAGATGGGGGCAACTCTGAGGGTATCGGTGGTGATTGATAGGCCGAAAACGTGGTGTGTAAAATGTACACCTTTGTGGGCAAGTGCACACGTCGCCCCAACTAATATAGTGTACCAATGGTACGGATATCGATCCACGGGGATAGGTGTGTTGACTACAGAGATTTGCTTTTCAAATATTATCTGGATATACGTAATGTGTGAAAGGGTACTAGTGTTTTAATGTAAAGCTGACTCTTGATTTGGGCAATTACTATTTAGCGGGGACTGAGGTTATGTCTCCCCATACTTTCGATGGATTATTTCTTAAAGATTGATATTATTTGATTGTATGAGTTTATTAATAGCCAGTGATCTTGCCTCACAGAGATACCCTCTCTCGGGGTATGTTCGCCTATCTCGCTAGTAGAGTTGGGTGTATCTCTGCCCCTGACTCGGTACTCAGAAAATGCTTAAATGTTCTAACCTTAAATTGCACACTTTGGGATCAGGAATATCTCGACTAGAATCAACCAAGGCGCTCTACTCATATCCCTAGGTATTCTCATCTCTCGAATCTCGGATCTCTAGTATGATCATACTAATGCTGGCTAGACATTACCATGTAATTTATCCACAGATGTAAAGCAGATGATACTGAATCATAAATCAACGAATAATATAAATTAATCAACTTTAATCCATTCAAACGTGACAGGGTTCAACAATACCCTAAGTATAGATCTAGAACATAATGAATAAGAAAATGTCAATAGGCGATATATAAAACATCAGTTCTAATATCAAAACAAAGAAGAGAATACAAATCACGGGCTCTTATCGGATCGATGTCCTCTACTTTGATTTATTTATTTTGGTTTATGCGATTCCGATCTCCTCAAGTGCACCCTTTTGCTTTAAATGATGAGGCACTCGCCCGCGCGCGTTGCGGCGTTGAGGCGTCGCGACGTTGCCGCGTTACGACGCGGTGGTTGACGGCGTCGCTGGTGGGGCGTCGAGTGGGGGCGTCGCGGCGTTCGAACATCTTCATGTATAATGCCTCATGCGCTCCAAATTTGCTTCTTGGTTGCCTTTTGTTCAAATTGCTGCATGTAAACCCGATCACCAAATCGGGTATCAGCCAACCTTACAAAAATTCATTATTTAGATATAAAATAATAGTGAAACATAGAATGAGAGCGGGTATCTTTGAGTGTTTTAGGCACTCTCAGCCCCAGAGCTTGGTTTCTTGTGTCCACTAGAAAGCAAAAGGCGGCCAAACTAACTCACTCACCATTGCTAAAGTCTAACACGAAGGTAATGCTGCTCATGCTGATAGATAAGGTATCAAATTAGGCCGAGTCACACTTTTGCAGTTCTATTTTGAAGTTCACAGGATTCGCACAGGTGTTCGAATTTCGATAGAACTAGGTTGAACTCGGTGAAGTCGACTAGTGCCTCAGGTCTTTGATATATTGATGGCCTTTCCCAATGACCTATGTCGTATAAATAAATGACCTCTAAAACACACTTAAGTTCAAACGCCCCCAAACTTGAACAATTCACCTAGTGGGAAAATCTAGCACAAAATGATGAATTATGGTTTTTCAAAAAAGCTAATATATCTACTCATACATAGAGACTAAACTAGTGCCCATAGTTTATGTTAAGTGTCCATGTAAGCGGGGATTAGTTGGTGACTCCCTACCCGAGTTGGTTAAGAGACATGGGCATTCAGTTCCCCTCGACGTCACCACAGAACACTCAACTAAACCTAGGGCCTAGTTGTGGGGAAACTTCCATCTTACATCCCCTATATGACCGGTGAAGTCAATGACTCAGCCGGTTGGCTGGGGCATTGAGCTGAGGCCCTCCGGATTTGTGCAGAAAGATTCCGATTGATCCACTTATTCTATCCACCAAGCCTATGTATATATATATATACTATATATATATATATATATCCTTTCTCATGTTTATTTATTATTCATCTTTGTATTTTGGGTTGGAATGGAAGGCGATATGTTATTTACGATGTCCATCTTTTTAGTGTTTAGAGATTCCCACGGTTTGTTGAACCTTAGTGGTGGGAGCTCGAGTACCTAGGCATACCACAGAGATCATCGTATTATTGGGTTGTGATAGGCTCATAAGAAATGGTTTCTTGAATCACTAGGAGATGGCTCACTATGCCTCAACATAAATTCAACCTAATTCCCGACATTCAAACAACCAATGCAACCTTTCTTTGTTGACACAGGTGGATTCGGCTACAGATTTGATCCCTATTCTAAAGCATGGCATCACATACAACGACTCCTGAACCACGACACACCTACCACATGTATATGATCTACACAAAACACACACAAGACTAAACCTGAAGCTTCGATATCCTAAGATGAGCAATTGTAAATGAATCTAGCGAAATGTAAACTAGCTACCTTGAAAATGTAACATGCATGAATAAAACAACTACGGCACTCAGCGGTAAAACTAATCTCACATGAGCAGGAGTAGCACCCACCCCGAGCAAAAATATCAGTGTCTACTTGTGATAAAAGCATTAGAGGTAAAGAGAAAGCATTGGTGGATGAGGTGGTTGGCAAAAGTGCCATATCCATGGCGGAGGATGGAGTCTTACGGAAAAATCATCGGCGTGGTACAGAAAACCCTTCTCTGATAAGCGATCGGGTTCTTGCGAGATGGTCATAGAACCGATCGGCACCCTCGTTCATGAGCCAAGCGTGACATCATAATTTGGGGTCGGGTCCTCGTTGGACCGACCCAGTAATGATTACGCCTTTTTCCGGTTGTGGAGGCAGGACCTCGATTGCTAGTGGGGTAATGCAATGGGATGGCACCAAGTTGGCACACCCAACTGACCTAGACAATACGACAAACACCTAGAGTGCACTAGGAAAAACGAAATCTAACTAAGTGTACCAGTGACCCTAAATGGGACCCAACTTGAAAGAAACCTAAATGAGACCCTAAATATGAACCTAAATGGGGACTCCTAGACCTACGGTGATGATAAGACCGGTCATGAGACCTAAGTGGAATGTGAGTGAATGCAATGGTGACGATGGGTGGGTGTGTGATGGTGACGGTGGTGTCTGAAGAGAGAGTGTCGGTGATATCACGGCCTTCGACCGGTGTGGTAGGGACTCCGGCAAGGGACGGTGCGGAAGGTTGCACAGAGAGGCTAGGGTTCAGGCAGGGGTGATACAGGGTGAGAAGAGCAAAATGGGCTTGTTTGGCGCGAGCGAGGGCAACGTCACGGCGTTCGGGAACGCGTCGCGGCGTTACGGAAGGGCGTATGCGGCGTCGGCGTTGATGCTCGAAGCGTCGCTGACGTTCCGGAGAATGTGGCTAAACCAGCGTGGCGATGTTGGATTCTCGCGTCTCGGCGTTCGAGAGGATATTCAAGGAGTAGCGTCGGCGTTGAGAACGTCGCGGCGTTCGGTGTAAAAATCAGTATGCCGGCGTTGGGAGCGCCTGCGTCGCGGCGTTCGAGCCACTCAAAATCAGCGTCGCTGACGTTGAATCTCACGTCAGCGGCGTTCGAGAGAAGAGGTAAAATTGGCGTCGCGGCGTTGAGGCGTCGCGGGGTTGAGGCGTTGGCGTTGAGGCGTTCTGACGTTGAGACCCGGCGTCAGCGGCGTTCTGAAGAAGGCTTAAAATGCACATTAAGCAGCCCATGTCTAAGATAAGAGAAACTCCCCTCTTGTAAATGTGACTCTAAGTGCTGACTCTACGGGCGTTTGTAATGCTACATAGCGGATCCTCTCCGGTACTGCGTTGCAAGTCACAGTAAACAACGAAAGAGATACATTACGGATAAAATCAATTGACATAAGCGGCGTGAGATAATAAAAATTTAACTTAGAGAAGGGAAAATTTCAAGAAAAACTTGATTTGCCTCGAGCGCTATGTTTAATGTGGATTGCTTCGGCGACCTGAATCTCAGTGTGCTCGAGGGCGAGCTATTATGACCGCTCGCGTACTTCATCGTCTGCGGTCGAAGGAATGATACGCTTATCAGGTATGGAACTTCGCCTCAATCGGCTTCCAACCGTTGGGTGGTATTTGTGATGTACTCGAAGATGTGTAGTACGCCGCCATGTGAAAAGACCTTGGTTATTGTGAAAGATCCGGACCATCTAGACTTCAATTTCCCCGGAAAGAGTTTTAGACGGGAATTAAATAAGAGGACTTGTTATCCTGCTGTGAATTCCTTCCTGGTAATGTGTCTATCTTGCCAGGCTTTTGTCTTTTGTTTGTAAATGCGGGCATTTTCATAAGCTTCGTTCCTGAATTCGTCTAGTTCGAAGTTTGTGGCGGTCGCTTCTCAGGCTGAGTGTGCATCCGTGTTTAGCGCCGAGGTTGCCCGGTAGGCTCGATGCTCGATTCTCTTGTAAGATGGCATGCTTCCATACACAGTGGCGACATACCTGAGTCTTAAATGTTGTGGGCATGCCCCGGAAGTGCATCTTGATCTTTTAGACCAATCCTTCTCGTACGATGGCTTGTTTTCTCGGAATGGACTTAATTTCTCGATTTGATACCTCTGCTTGCCCATTTGACTGTGGGTGGTATGCAAGGGATGTACGATGGCGTACCCCATACTTTTGCAAAACCTTGTCAATCACCTTATTGCAGAAATGAGTCCCATTATCTGTGATCAGTGCTCGAGGTGTTCCAAAGCGTGAGAATATGTGGCTGCGGAGAAATTGAGCCACGACCTTGGCATCGTTGGTGCGAATTAGTGCATAGCCCACTTGAGGACATAGTCTTGCCCGAGGATGTACGGGTTGTTATAAGATGAAATGGTCCCATGAAATCTATCCCCGTAAGTCGAGCAATTCTACTTCAAAATGGGGATGCGTGGCGGATTCGTCCTTTCTAGAAATGCCTCCCATTCGTTGACATTGTCATGTGGATCTGAAATGATGAGCATCTTTAAATAAGGTAAGCCCGGTAGAAACTGATTAGGCACCTTGGGTTTGTTGTTCTCGGCTACCAAAATGTCCACCACGTGGTGGCGATGTGACAGGTGGATTCGAAATCTGTATTCATTTTCATCTTCGGGCATCTCGGATCACTTGATCGCGCAATGTACGTGAAGTATTGGCTCCTCTAATAGTAGTGTTTCAAGTGGTAGAAAAACCTCTTTTACGGTGATAGTTAAGAAGCTAGGAAGGATACTTTGAAATTTACGATTAATTTACAAAATCTGCAAACCATTAGATGCTTTCTTGTCATTGATAGGTAAAAGTTGTTGCGTCGGGAGAAAATGGAATCATTCTTGAACTTCATCACTAGCCCTTCAATCGTGAAAGATGATGCGCCACAGTTCTCGATCTTTCTTGTCTTTAATCTCTTGTCGAATTCTTGCAGCAAAAGAACCCACCGGATTAATCGAGGTTTGGCATCTTTCTTAGTCATCAAGTACTTAATGGCAGAATGGTCAGTGTGAACTACGACCTTGTTACCAATCAAATATGGTCTGAATTTGTCGAAAGCAAAGACGATGGCCAATAGTTCTTTCTCTGTAGTGGCATAATTTAGCTGAGCATCATTCAGGGTTCTACTCGCATAGTAGATTACCTGAAAAATTTTCTCTCGTTTCTGCCCTAACACTGCCCCAATCGCAAAGTCACTTGCGTCACACATAAGCTCAAATGGGAAGGACCAATCTGGGGCTACGACAATAGGGCGATACTAACTATCTTTCAGCAACGAAAATGCATGCAAACCTTTGTATCGAACTCAAAGGGTCCTTGGACGAGAGATTAAACGATGGCTTTGCGATCTGAGGAAAATCTTTGATGAAGCGCTATAGAATCCAACGTGGCTTAAAAACTGCAATTCCTTTGCGGTGAGATTGGAGTAACTTTTCAATTGCTTCAATCTTTGCTGCAATCTACCTCTATCCCTCTTCTTTGAAATCCGATGTCTAATTTTAATGCCCTCTTAGTACCATAAATGTACTTTCCAAATTGAGCACAAATTGGTCTCCTCGCATCTTACGTCTGAATCTCGAAGTTTTCAGACGGTATCAAATGAATGTCCTAGGCGAAAAATCGTCCATGAAGATTTAGTTGTCTTCTCAACCATGTCGGAGAATATGGCCATCATACATCGTTGGAAGGGAATTAATGCGGCGCATTCTATGACGAAAGGGCATTACTGAATGCGAATGTCCATAAGAATGATGAATGCGTCTTTCACGATCTTCGAAATTTATAGCAATTTGATTGTAGCCGGAATAACCATCCAAAAAGCAATAGTATTCATGACCCGGCTAATGTCGATCCGGTATCGATTTAGAAAGCGGCAATAGGAAATAGTCTTTTTTAATTGGCTTTTGTTCGATTTCCAATAATGTCCTGGTCCTCCACCCAGGTAGCTGTGTTGGAAAGCGATGTATGTTATTCTCGGTTCTTATGGCAGTTGTTCCTCCCTTCTTAGTACCATGACTGGTTCTTATGCACCTTTGTCTGAAATAGGATAAATTACCCGAGTATCGCCATTTAATACTTCGCTAGGACTACCTCTCTTTCATTGTTGGATTCAACCTGCATTCGCCTTCACTTTGAAGGTTTTATTGCCCCTCTTCCGACGAGAATACTCTGGTGCATGCACATGGAAGGCCAGATCATACCCAAATTGGCTAGGGACCATCCGAGAGCATTTCTGTGATCTCTAAGGACCCTCAATAATTTCTCCTCTTCTAGTTTAGTCAAAGATGCTGAGATAATCACTAGTAGAGTGGATGCTACCCCAAGGTATGCATACTTCAAATGGCTAGGTAGGGGTTTTTGTTCCATCTTGGGTGGTTGTTCCTGGAATGCTTGGCGTTACCAGCTCCTTCACTAAATTGAAGTATTTCCTCCTATTAGATAGAAAGAGTCCATCCATTTAACATATTCCTCTGCCTCTTAAACATGTTCTCGAATCATTCTTTACTAGGCTAGCCTCGAGGTCGGTCGAGACCACTTTGGTGAACTTATAACCTCTACTATTTACGCCATGACACGTATCACTTTGGGATGTCTCACGGCTTGAACACGTTGAACTTTACTTCATCTTCCTGCACTCTCGATTTTGATTCTCTCCTGAACATCAATCATCGCCTGCCGGTGGAAAGCAGTGCACGAGATTATGCGTTATTCTTTATCTTCCCATATCTAATACAATGAAATATCTTCAGGAAGATAAACATCCTTTTCACGGGACATCTTCTATTACCCCTCTTGGATGCTTCAAAGATCTGTTGGCGAGCTGAAGTGTGACTGTAGTTGGACGGGCCTCACCTAATTCCAACCGTTTAAAAATGGATAAGGGCATGAGATTAATGCTGGCCCCCAAATCGCATAGAGCTCTCTTAAAGATAGCATTTCCAATGGTGCATGGGATAGTGAAATTGCCTGGGTCTTTAAGCTTTTGCGGCAGCTTCCTCTGAAGTATGGCACTACATTCCTTAGTTAAGTTAACTGTTTTGAAATCCGCTAATCTTCTCTTCTGGGACAGAATGTCTTTCATAAATTTTGCCATTTGAGCATGCGCTGCAGAGCATCGACAAGCGGAATATTGATGTGGCTTTTTGAACACTTCATGAATTTTGTGAGCTGTATCGGCTTATGCTTCTTTAGATGTTGTGGGTAAGAATTGGTAGGGCGCCTTTGCTTAGTAGTGGTTTCTGTAATTTGTTTCTCATTAGGCTGTTCCTTATCGATATCGATACGCCCGAATTTGGATGACTTTCTCAGTCTCCACCTCCTCTATAAATGGGGATTGCTCTTATGTCTCCAATTCCTTACCACTTCTCAACATGACTGCTTTAACGTGTTCATTCCCATCTCTTCTCAGTTCATGAATTGTTTGGTAAGAACCGGTTGCGCTAATCGATAGGTTGGCCATTTGACCCATTTAGCCTCAATTTCTTAGTTGTGCGCTTGATTGTTCAATTGGGTTGCTTTCTGCTGCATATTCGCCTTGGTCTCATTCGCCCGAAGCGAGTGGGAGAGTCGACTTGTTGTGCAGAGGCTTGTTCTAAGTCCACCTTTTTCTCGGGAGGTTCACTAACTTCGGTCGATGGCATATTGTTATGATTATTCCTCGTCCATACCCTTGATTGTTAGTGTTCACGATTACGATTATTACGCCACCCTTGGCGCCAGTTTTGATTGATAATTGTTTCCCCATCATCCTTGCTCTTTGTGATTGACTCACGATTGAACCTTGACCGCGTCTTTGGGCTGCTCTCTGGAGTTTGGTTTCTGTGACGATACGTGCTATTGTCATCTTCCCACGGAATTCACACAACTCCGTGGGTTAGTGCGTATGGCATTCGCGGTTCCTTCTTTGTCTGTTTGCCTATTTAGTCAATTTGTGCCACATGATTAACCCAGTTGTTGAGAACCTCGTTATCAGGTGCCACCTCTTTGCTTTTCTTGGTGTAGCCTTCTCTCTAGGCCGCGGTTGTATTAGTTTGCGACATCTTAGATTTCATAAGCTGATACGTGGTTTCTTCATTAGTGCTCCTCGGTAGAGGCATCGATCAACTTTGTTCTAGTCGCATTCCTCAGACCATTATAAAAAGTGTGGACCTACATCCATCTGGTCAATCGGTGGTGTGGGCATTTTCTCAATAGTTCGTGGAATCTATCCCACGCCTCTGCCAAGTTCTCCCCCTCTAGTTGTCCAAACGTATTGATCTCTTGCACAAGTTGTGCAATTTTCGAGGGTGGAAAAAACTTGGTCGAAATTCTTGCACTAATCGTTCCTGAAATAATGGAATCACGGTGGTAGTGGCAGTTGTAATGCTTGGCTCTATCACCTAGTGAGGGTGGGAGCAAGCAGCACGAGTGCTTCTTGATAACTCCGACCTTGATCGTATCGCGGACTTGAGGTTGGTCGAATGCGTGTTTGGATTCTCGTTGCTGTGGAGCAAAGAGATGTTGAAGCGTTTGTAAAGTGGTGACCCGACCGAGTTGTTTGCTGAATGGGTGGTCGTCGATAGGTTGTCACGAGCGGCCGTAGGCGGGTGCAAACTCCTTTAACAACATGTATGGATCATCTGGTACGTATAAAGCGGCCTGGGTGTGATTCCTTAGTTATTCCCATTCGGCCTCTGTGGCTGGGTGCGCTCAAATGCAGTCTGCTCTTCATTGTTTCCATGATTGCTAGATTCCCTAATCTGATCTCACCACATTCTCTGTTCTCGGCGTGATGCAGTGTAAGTTCTTTACGGCTCGGGATCAAAGCGGATGTTAGTCGGCTGATCTCGACGTCGCATGTACTCACTAAAATCTAAACTGCAATCACACACGAAACAACAAAACCAAATTACCAGCACTTGTAATAACAAATACAAAAAAAAAAATAAAAAAATTCCAGAGTAATATCTAATTGCTTTATTCTCTATATCACTCTAAACCTATTCCCCGGCAATGGCGCCAAAAACTTGACGGTAGAAAGCGTGGTGTGGCAAATGCGCCTTTGTGTTTAAATTACCTGCTTGTCGCCCAGTAATATAGTGTACCAATGGTATGGATATCGATGCGGGGATAGGTGTGTTGACTAAATTTGCTTTTCAAATGTTATCTAGATATCGTAATGTGTGAAAAGATTACTAGATGTTTTAATGTAAAAACTAAACTCTTGATTTGAGCAATTACTATTTACGAGGACTAGAGGTTATGTCTCCCCCTGCCACTTCGATGGATTATTTCTTAAAAGATGATATTCGATCACATGATTTAATGTGGTGATCTTGCCTACAAGATACCCTCTCGAGTGTATTAAGCCTATCTCGCTAGTAGAGTTAGGTGTGCTCTACTGACTCGGTACTCCGAAATGCTTAAATGTTCTAACCTTAATTGCCACCTTCGGAATCGGAATATCTCTATTTACCGAATCAACCGAAGCTTCTCTACTCATATCCCTAGGTATCCTTATCTCTCGAATCTCGGATCTCTAATATGATCATGCCTGTCTTTGGCCAGACATTTACCATGTATTTATCCCACAGATGTAAAGCGGATGATCTTGAATCATAAATCAATGAATAATATAAATTAATCAAACTTTAATCCATTCCAAAACGTGACGGGGTTGACAATACCCAAGTATAGATCTAGAACATAATGAATAAAGAAAATGTCAATAGGCGATATATAAAACATCAGTTCTAATATCAAAACAAAAGAAGAGGAATACAAAATCACGGGCTCTTCTCGAGATCGATGTCCTCTTGCTGCGATTTCCGCGCCACGGTTTGTACGATTCAATCTCCCTCAAATTCTGCACCTTTTTGGCACCCCAAATGATGAGGGCACTCGCCGCGACGTCGCGGCGTTGAGCGTCAGCGGCGTTGCGGCTGTTGACGCACATTAGTTGACCCAAGCGTCGCGGCGTTGGGGCGTCGCTGACGTTCGGACATCTTCATGCAATGCCTCATACGCTCCCGAAAATTGCTTCGACAGCTGCCTTTTTTGTTCGATTGCACGCGCCTTAAACCCGATCCACCGTCGGGTATCGACCCGAAATTATTGTTAGATATAAAATAAGCGGCGTAAGACCGGCGGGTATAACACGAGTGTTTTAGGCACTCATGATGATTCACTCTAGGTTCATGATTGTAATCCTGACCTTGTTACCTGACATGCTTAAATGTTCATTCACCTTTTCCAGCTCAATAAACTCATCCTCCACCACTCTCTTGTTGAATATTCTCTAACTCAATAAATATCACCTCCACCATTCTCTTCATGAGCTCCTGAAGGAATTTTTAGGAACTCCCGGAGTAATAAGGCTCTAATTCTCGGAAAAGAAAGAGAGGCATCCTAGAGTCACATGTAGCTTTGAGTTTGTGGATCCTCTAACTTTATATCCTTTTGAAATTAGAATAGCCCAGCAAACACATCGTTTTTGCACATGGATCGAGTTTATTTCTCAGATTTTGGGGATGTGAACATGTCTACGGTGCATCCAACTAGGGTTAGATTCGAAGATGGGGAATTGAAAGTAAGGTTGCAAATTTTACGGTGGGAGTTTAGTCTATTACCACTTGAGAAGGTGTTAGGTTGATAGAGGTAAGCGTGATTCACATTCTGATAAAATCGAGGCATGTTCATGCCGAGAGAGGAAGACACACTACCTCAAAAGTTGTCTATTCTTTCTCTATGCCGATCCATTTTGTTGGAGCATGAGTGAGATTTGATGGCAGTGCATGGTTTCTCGAAAAATTCCCGACATCAAGCTCAGTACCATTGTCAGTTGCCAAACACAAAATGCAGCACGATCTTTGGGTGTGAGTCATTTTGTGAGAATGCAGGATACTGGAGCACATCACTTTTTTTAATAGTAGGGACACCTGAGTCATTCCTGGTCATTCATCGATAAATGTCACAAAATGCTTGAGCTCCAGATATAGAGGGAACCTTTGCAGGACCCTAAACATCAGAGTGAATAACTTGAGTTCGAACTTTTATTCGGACTTGGTGAATAAAAATCGTTGGCTCTTAGCCGGTTCACAGAATTAATCCACAATGAAGTTCCTATCATTTCAATCTACGAAAAAGTTGTGGATTTGCAATTTCTTAAGATAACCAAAGAAAGATGTCTAATCACAGGATTGCATAACCTTAAAAGAAAGATGTCCTAATGTTCGAGCCTTGTCTTTATTGCTAGTTTGATTTGCACGTGATTTGATCCACAAATTCTCCCAGCAACTCTAGTGTGAAGTTTTCCCATCTAACACCATAGCAGAATCTTCCGGGTTAGAATGTCTTGAAAGACACACAAAAATGAGGCGAGATTCTGGTACAGCGAGTTGAAGTAATTTTGGCTAGCCCGACAAGGATTGTATTCAAGAGATGGAACAACAGGCGATATCTAATGTGAGAGTATTAGACAAGATAACATATCCTTCGATAATAGGAAGTGCTACCATTAGCGGTGAAATAACTGATTGAGAAAGAAGGAAGAGCAGTTTTAATGAAATGAGTCCCACGTCATGTGATCGGTTTTGTATCGATAATCAAGTTCTCTATTCTTAGAGTTGCGAGAAAATACGGATGCTTTACCATAATACGGGTAAACGACATTTGCGGTAAGCTGTGAGTTGATTTTCTTCGGCGATGTCATCACTTAAGCACCAGTGATCTTTTCTGAGGCTTCTTTGAAGTCCACTACTCGAACTCACGAACTACGAGGGTGATGGGCTTGAGGAAAAATACGTATGATGGTTTCTTGCGGACTATTTTGGATCAAGCACGCTACGATACCATGTCAAACAATAGAGTTTCTACAGAAAGATTTCAAAGTGATGTTCTTCTGCAAAAGCAGGAGATAATATAGATACAATTACATCTAAAATTCAGGAGTCCTAAAAGGAAAAACAAATTGTTTCTATATCTATATACAAGATTGGTCAACTATCATAATTTCTAGGATTAATTACCGAATCAATCTAATATTGCGTACAGCTCATGCAGACACTAATACCTCATACTAGTGTAGCATAGCTACTGTAGTATAGTGTTCTAGCATCATCCCCAGAGATGAGTTTTCTTCGGGAAAATGACTAAAAATAAAGCTTATACTGATGATTTCATTTTGGATATTTGGGTTGTGATAAAAAGAAGGGATTTTAGTGATTAAAACTAAAAATAAAAATTTACTAAAACATGAAAGCAAATCCCTTAGAGTGTCAGGTCACTAGGTTTCAGGTTCCTTAGGCAAAGGAGGGGTTTTTCGGGTCTTTTCCTCGCATTAGGGAGGATAACAAATAATTATCTCCCGAATCGGTTCTTGGTTTAGCTATAATAACTTACCCTAAATAAATATCCTTGAAAATTGGTATTTTTCTTTCCATTAATGGTCTCGGATAGTGGAGAACATCTCCTTGACTCACATTCCAATGGTCTATAAATGATAACTGACGAACATCACTAGATTTAGCGATAAGTATCCAATGAGCCTGAGCTTACCCAGAGTGTACTAACCATTCCAGGTGAATGAGAGGGATCAGAACTATATTTGAAGAAATAAAAACATCCTTGAATCGCCTTCCAATAACCCATAGATGATAACTAATGAATGTCAATGGATTTAGCAATAAGCATCCAATGAACCCAAAATCTTATCAAATACGGATCATTCAAGGTAACCCGAAGGGATTAAAACCAATATTTGAAAATAAACCATTAATGGTAGAAAATACCTCCATTAAAGCATGGAAAACCCCCACCTTTTCATCCGGAACCTTCACCTAGTTTCCTTTACTCCAAGGAAACAAAAGTTTTAGCTGCTCCTCCTCTTCTCAGAGGTTGTTTGGCTATCGAGAAAGAGAAGAGAAAACGAGAAAATCTGAAAGCCTGCAAGCTTTGGATGTTGAGCAGGAATGTTTTAAAGTCTTTTAAGGAGTTGTTTATAACACCAAACCCTTACAGGTACAAAATCTACAACTCAAAACACTGTACATGAGGAGAAAGTGGGAAAGAAAATCAAAATCAAAAGTCAAAGCGGAAGAAGGTTCGTGGGAGTGCCGAAATTTCGCGAGCTATGAAAATTTGCAACCTTGCGGGTGACAAGGCTTACCTTGCATGTTCATAGCTACTTTTGCCTTCTTCTATGCTTTTCAGCTCTAAATTGCACCTGGATTCTTCAAGCCTTGACTTGAATCCCCGTCCTCAAGATATAAAGTCCCTAAAAACAACCAAACTTGCCACAAAATTTGATTAGTAGCATTGCTAGGTCCTTAACATGCTAACTGGATTAATTAGGCCAATTACTCTACAAAAAGTGCTCAAAACATAGAGTGTTAAAGGTATAAAACAACACTTTTTGGCTAGTAATCCTCCCCCAACGACATTACCAGTCCTTAACCTTGAAGGAAGAATGAAATAATCTAAGCAGATAGTGCATATATACAAAACAAAAGTTTTTCCAAAAGCTGTGAGATAAAACCCAACCCTCAACAAGAGTCATCAAAATCATGCCCATGATTGTCTTAAGAAGAGTACGTACCATGCAAATTCAAGTATCAAAGAATTTCAACTCCTAAGACAAACTAGAACCTTCCTTAAAGCTCTAAATATTAACTTGATTAGTTTTCAAAAATAGTGTCGAGCCTATTCTCTTCCCCCAGTGAGCTCTTTTCTATACCTAGCGGACTAACTAGCAGCAATAGATCGGGACCGTTTTATTTTCAACTATTTTTTTGTATTTTGTAGGGGTGCAATGAGTGAGGAATCAATTCATAATTGTCCCGTGAAGTCATCGATGACTCCTAACCAATCAAGGTTTAGGGCATCAAGTTATATGGATCTTTCGACCACTAACTCTTCAGATTTCACCTCGGACTTTTAGTAAATTCGATACTTTAGCACCTACAAATTGCTAAGCTCCACCTATTCACCCATGTAACGAGTAGCAAAGTCGATGACTCCCAACCAGTTGGCTTAGGGCCATGGAAGCTTTAGGAGCTTTTGCCATATACCCCTTGGGCCAGGTACTTTCGGGTTTCCCGAGGTAAAGCGTCTATTCTTTATTTATTTATTTATTCAGACTCATTGGTCTTTTTAGGGATCACAATCTATTAAAGGTGGTCAAAAATACTAGGCCAGATATTTACAAGGCTTAGGAGGCAAGACAGTTTTTCAGCTTATAAATGAAAACTAAAGTGCACAGTGTGTGGTTAGTTCAAAGTGGAAGAGGCAAGGTTGAAGACAAGAGAAGTTTCCACACTTCATCAACTTTTATTAGCATAAAACCACTCTAAAATCAAGAGTATTGAGACACAATTTCAATTT
The DNA here is from genome assembly GCA_016808115.1 of Tetrastigma voinierianum. Classification (NCBI taxonomy): domain Eukaryota; kingdom Viridiplantae; phylum Streptophyta; class Magnoliopsida; order Vitales; family Vitaceae; genus Tetrastigma; species Tetrastigma voinierianum. The sequence goes on along the minus strand of JAEQBH010001943.1, from coordinate 661,226 downwards.
CTCCCATTACATGCTGAGAATTACAAAAAAAAAAAAAAAAAGTGGGAAAACTCAGCAAACATGTATCAAACTATTCAAAAACTATTTGTAGTAAAAGAAATTCCCCTTCATGAGCAAATAAACAACTATTCTTTAATACTAACCAAATTAAACATTGTCCTCAATGTGGATTTATGGAATGGAAGTGAGAGAAAGTCAAATGCCTCCTTGAGTGAGAAATGTAATTTGTTGTTGGAGAGGAGGACCCCACGCAAATAGGAAACAAAGAGATGAAAAGTGTTAAAAATAAGCAAAATGGGTATTTGATTAGCATTTAAAACTATAAAATAAACCAATCACAGTTCATAAAATACCCAATATGAACAACACAAAGTATAGTCATGCTACAAGCATCACGAAAACAAAAAGATGAGTAGTAGCTATCAAGCTGGAAGTGGGGAATAGCCTCGATCTGGGTAGTATTTGGAGATTCAATCAGCTGATGTGGGAGCTGCTCTTGTATTTGAAGAAAAATGGCTACAATGTATATGGATGGATCATGAGACTTCTCGGGCTTTCCAAGGGCCTTATTCACTCCTTTTGGGCTTGAATGATCAGTTATGACTCTTGGTAGTTGAAAGAAGAAGAAAAAGAGGTTAAAGTGACCGGTTTGAGCATTTGAAAAGTATGTCCTTATCATAAGTTCTAAAGTGTTATTCGGCTATTTCTAGTTCACACTCTCTAAGCTCATGAAGACCAAGATCACCTAAATTGGGTTAGGATAGAAAAGTTATGACCTAAAGACCAGGAGTGCAAGAATTTTGAAAATCTGCGAAATTTCTTTGTGAAATTCCTTGTCTGAAATTTCTTGCAAATTTGGCGCTCTGGAAATCCAGGTGAAATTTGAAACCATGCAGAATTTCTTGTGATTTTCGCACCCAGGCTCTGGAGCCTCTCTATCAGAATATTATATGACCACCTTGAAGCATAAACACAAAAAAAATCCATAAAAATAGTGGGGAAAATGAAAAAAGAAGCTACAATTAAGATTAAGTTAAGAAAAGGTAAAGTGAAGGGAAAATTTTAAATAAAGTAAAGAAAAATAAAGAAATAAAAATAAAATAAAATAAAATGAAATAAAGATCAAGCAAAAATGGACTCTTGCAATCTTAGGGAAATTTGGGTCCACCTTGATCTTGTCTCTTTACTAGCTCTGTTGCTCTTCAGGTAGGGGTTCCATTGTGTTCAAATTCAAGCTCACTTCAAGATTTGATTACAGTAGAATGTTAACTTTTAATAATTTACCTTCAGAATCTCAAATCCACTGGAACATATACTCCTACCAGAATACAGGTCAAACACCAAACAAAATAGAAATAATTCTAAAAAAAGGGTTAAGGTTAGCTGAAAGAAATTAAAAAAAAAATGATATTAAGCAAACTAAAAGTAAAATGCTAAAAAGAAAAATGATAAGAGAAAAATCACCGACCTATAGTGAGGATATAGTATCACAAAGATAGTCATTAGCACTAAGGTACCATCCTAAACAGTAGCGCCATTTGATTCACGACCCCTCTAGGGTATTCTAAATCAACAAAATTTATAACCTAATACTTTATACTAGTGTAGCATAGCTACTATAGTATAGTGGTTCTAGGATCGTCCACAGAGATGGGTTTCTTCGTGAAAATGACTGAAAATAAAACTTATACTGGTGATTTCATTTTGGATATTTGAGTTATGATAAAAATAGGGGATTTTAGTGATCAAAACTAAAAATAAAAATTTACTAAAACATGAAAACAAATCCCTTGGAGTGTCGAGTCACTAGGTTTCGAGTTCGCTGTAGGCAAGGAGGGGTTTTCTGGTATTTTCCTCGCATTGAGGAGGATAACTATATATAGTTATCTCACGAATTGGTTCTTAGTTTGCTTCATAATAACACTAAATATTCTGCTTGAGTGGAACTTGCTTCCCATTAATGGTCTCGGACAGTGAAAGAACATCTCCTTGACTCACCTTCCAATGGTCCATAAATGATAACTGGCGAACATCACTGGATCTAGCGATAAATATCCAATGAGCCCTAAGAGCTTACCAAATTAATACTAACCATTCAAGGTGAATCGAAGGGATCGAACCTAGACTTTGAAGGAAATAAAAACATCTTTGAATCGCCTTCCAATAACCTATAGATGATAACTAAGGAAACGAAGGTTTTAGCCGCTTCTCCTCTTCTCAGAGGTTGTTTGGCTATTGAGAAATAGAAGAGAGAAAACGAGAGAAAATACGAAAGCTTCTACTGCAAGCTTTATTGGATGTTGAACATAATGTTTACAAAGTCTTTTCGAGGCTGTTTTATAACACCAAACCCCTGACAAATTACCAAAATCTACAATGCATAACACTATTACATGAGGAGCAAGTGGGAAAGAAAAAATCAAAAATCAAAAAGTCAAAGCTGGAAGGAAAGTTCGTAGGAAATTTCGCAGGCTACGAAATTTCGCAACCCTTGCGAATTTGACAAGGCTTGCACTACATGTTTTGCTTTTGCTTTTGCCTTCATCTATGCTTTTCAGCTCTGAACTGCACCTGGATTTTTCATTGCATAGCTTGAATCTGTCATAGATATAAAGTCCTTAAAAACAACCAAACTTGCTACAAAATTTGATTAGTAGCATTGTTAGGTCCTTAACATGCCAACTGGGTTAATTAGGCTAATTACTATACAAAAAGTGCTCAAAACATAAAGTGTTAAAGGTATAAAACAAACACTTTTTGGGTAGTAATCACAACCTCAAATAAATTTTCTATAAAAAAATAATTTGTTTATCAAGCACTTATTTTATTTAGGGTAAATTAAATAAATTGTGTCTCAACTTTTTCATTTTTTTTATTTTAGTGTTTCAATTTTATTTTTGTTCATTTAAGTGTCTAAAATTTTTTATTTTTTATATTTTGGTTTCTCAACTTTTTTTTTTTGTACTTAACAAATAGATAGCGAAAAAATAATTTGTTTTTCAAACACTTATTTTATTTAGGGTAAATTAAATAAACGGTGTCTCAACTTTTCCATTTTTTTTTTATATTTTGGTGTTTCAACTTTATTTTTGTTCATTCAAGTGTCTAAACTTTTTGAACTTTATTTTTCTACTGTAACAAATAGATAGCAAAAACCCTAACGCGGAAAGGATAATATTGTCATTTCACATTGTTAAAGGTTATTTAAGTAATTTCACAATTTTTATATGATGTAGAATGTGATTTAATTCAATTTTCGCTTATTCAAATATCGTGACATCCTAATAAACTTTAATTGGTTAGGAAACACACTTAAAAAAAAAAAAATTGTTCACACACTAAATTGAACAAAAATAAAGGTTAGACACCAAAATAAAGGTTATGCAACTTTATGCAATATTGTTTTTTAACCCAAATTTTTATTTTTTCCGGGGCATTTTCCCTTGTACGTTTTGAACTCATATGCTTTAATTCAAAACAAAATTTGATTGGCAATAAATCATCTAAGTGATTTTTGCTTTGATTTTGTCCCCACTAGAATTAACCTAGGTTATGTTTGGTTCCCAAAAAATACTAAGGAAAAGAAAATATGAAGAAAAGAAAAATGAAGGAAAATAAAAATAGAGTTAAATTTTACATATTATTTTTACTTAATACTTCAAAAAAATAATGTTATTTTAACTCATTAATATAAAGATTAAATAATTTAAGAATTGGTAAGTTTTTAAGTAATTTTAATATATATTTGATTTTCTTAAGACTATGTTTAGTTCTAGAGAAGGGAAAATCAAATAAAAGAAAATAGGAAGAAAAAATAGAAGAAAATAAAAAAAATGAAGGAAAATAAAAATAAAAATAAATTTCATAAAATATTTTTATTTTCTACCTCTAATCAATTTTATTTTAACTCATCAATATAAATTTATGTGCGCAGAAAAATGCATTCTCACTCCCATGTACTTTCACATTTATTGACATTTACAAACACTTTCACATTTACTAACATTTACCTCATTCACTTTAAAATATTAAAATTAACCCCTTATATTATCAAAAACATAAAAAGTGAACCCTTGCAATTTCACTTTCTTTTTTTTTTACATGTACCTCTTACACTTTAAAATGTACGTTCTTCGTGCCAATGATGCTTAGTGTGGACTTCACATTTTTGGCTTTTATGCGTCTCTCACTTAAAAGGCAAGACTCATTTTTATTTTTGAAAAATCATTTTAAAAACGGTTTGGAGTCGCTACTTATTTTTGTTTTATTTTAAAAGAGAAAATAAAATAAGAAAGAAAAACTCTAAATATGACTCATGATAAGAAAAAGACAGGTCTAGGAAAAACCGAGTCCAGGTCTGAGGGTCAGGTTATTTATCGAGAATGTATGATGGAAGCGTATCACCCTTCTAAATCTCTAAAGTCAAGTATTTACTAAACATACTAAGGAAAATATGACTTTTGACTAATCAATTAATGAATACCGAAGATAAGCAATAACAATACAAAAGCATGCAAGACATATATAAATAAATAATCAAACAAAGTCAGATGAGAAAAAATGTGTACCTAGGCGGCATCATGTTAGCGGAAATAGCGAAGAGATGTGTCGGAGGTCAAAAGTTTCCTTGGTTTAGTTTGGGTGATACGAAAGTTTGTTGAAGGGTTCTCGGGATAGCATTGCGACCCAGTGACGAGGAAGAGATCAAGTATGATTGGGTGGATGCCTGCGGCAAAGCTCGAGGAGTTGAAGGATGGGTGACTTTGACTCAGAGTTCTAAAACTTTACTTGATGGGAGAGATGGGTTTATGGTTCTGATTGATGCTTCTCGCGGAGGAGACCTTGGTTGTGATTTTGATGTAGAGTGATAGGGTGATTGCGTATGCCTCTAGAGCGGTGAAGAAGCATAGGAGGTACCTACCTGACTTAGAGCTATGCGTCGTGTTAAGCCTTGAAGATATGGAGGCATTACTTATATGGTGCTCCTTGTAGGATCTTTATAGATCATAAGAGTCTTCAATAATTTTCACCCAGAAAGAGTTAAACTTGAGGCAAAGAAGATGTCCTGAGTTGATTAAAGACTCTGGCTATTGCTTGTTGTTCATCCAGGAAATCTTAATATGCGTAGCAAATGACTTGAGTAGAGTGGCTAGAGTTCTTTGTCTCATAGAGATCGGTTATCTTCCCTTTGTTGGTGGATCTGAAATTTAGGGGTGATATTAGAGCGAGGAATTCAGGAGCATTGTTAGCCACATTTCATCATTGGAGCCTCTCTAGTGGATCGGATTGAGCGAATGGGTTGCGGGATCCACAGATGATTAAGCTTAAGCAAGAGATAGAAAAGGAAAGAAAAGCGAGAGTTTCAAATCGAGAGGCAGCGACATGATAGTGAAAGGGGCGGAGAATGTGTGTGCAGTATGGTGAGCTAAAGAGTGACGTATGGAAGAAGCACATTCATGCAGCATCTTTATCATAGTATTAGTACCAAGATGTCTGGGGACTTTGAAAGGTGCGGTGGAATGGGATGAAGAAAGAGATCGCGGGTTTCGTCTCAGGTGCTAACCTGTCTCGGCAAAATGAAATGAGGAACACACAATCGAAGGCGTGGGGAAGATGCGGCTACTCACATTCCCGGTATGGAAATGGGAGAAGATCACTATGGATTTTGTGGCGGAGTCTTCCACGGACTCGGAAGCGTACCCGATGTATGGGTGATAGTTGATCGATTGACAAAGTCTGCTCATTTTCTCCGATTAATGTTGATTCTTTGGAAAAGTTAGCCCGAGTTGTATGTGGATAGAGATAGTGAGACTTCATGAAGTTCCTAGTTTTCGATAGTTCGGTCGAGACCCCGAGGTTCATATCCGGTTTTGGCCCGGTTGCGGGCGGCTTTGGGTACTCGCCTTCATTTAATACAGCATTTCATCATGGGCCGGATGGCTAGTTAGGGACCATTGACGTTAGAGGATATGCTGAGCTTGTGATGGAATTCAAGGGGGAGTTAGGATACTCATTTGGCATTGTTGCCTACAATAATAGCTATCGAAGCCCGGTATAGAGATATTTCGATTTGGCTATTTGTATGGTAGGAAGTGTGGACTCCCGTGTGTTGGGATGAGGTTGGTGAGGAGAAGGAGGCCCCAGTGAGCCCAGGTTAGTGTAAGTCACTTCAGAGAAAGTGAAAGTTTTCCGTGATAACATGAAGACGGCAAGAGATAGATAGAGAAGTTATGCGGACAACCGTTGCAGAGACTTACAGTTTGAGATAGGTGACCGGGTCTTCCTGGAGATTTCCCCTTGGAAGGGTGTTTTGAGATTTGGGAGGCGAAGCGGCTCGGTCAGAGATTATAGGGCCTTATGAGATTGTGAGCAGGTGGAACTATTAGCTTCACAGTTGAAGTTACCCCCAGAGTTATCTAGGATTCATGACACATTCCATGTGTCGATGTTAAGGAAGTACATCCCAGATCCTTCACATGTGCTGAGAGAGCAGCCAATGTAGCTAAAGGATAACTTGACTTATGAGGAAACACTTGTGTAGATTATAGATCGTAAGGAATAAGTGTTGAGGAGTAAGGTGATTCCTTTAGTGAAAGTCCCATGGAGGAATCGCCAGATGGAGGCGCATTGCTTGGGACCGGAGGCTCGGATGCCGTCGGTATCCTCAATTATTTTCTGATTGAGGTATTTTCCTTTCCTTTGAGTTTAGTTTGTTTATTTTGACGACGAAATGTTCTAAAGGAGGGAGGATTTGTAACACCCCGTCCCGAGAAGGTGTATGGTACGTGTAACCGTAGGGGCGAATATGTGCACCAAGGGTTTCCTTGTTTAGTTGAGTGCTATAGTAGTATTTTTTAAAGTTGCTTTTAAGGATGAAATTGTAAGGATTTTCAAAGAGAATTGCAACTTGCTTTTGCAATTAAGGAAAGTGGAGGTGAAAATCTACGAATCATGGAGAAACGCTAGTTAAAGTTTGTCATTTTCTTGAGACTTTAATGAAAGCAAAAATCAACCTATTTGGGAAAAATGGCCATGAGCTTCGCAGAGAAGATGGTGGATTCTTCCTTTTTCATGAGTTTTTGCAAGGGTTTGGTCATGGAAAGTGGAGGCAAAGGTTGGTGCATCTATTAAGCAAGAGTTATTTCATTTGAGCAAAAGAATCAAGCAAGGGAAAAACCAGGTTGGTAATTCTCTACCATGAAACTTGGTTATTTTTCCGAGATTAATGCATAGGTTTATCTTGCCCATGTATCTTGCTTGATTGTGGTTGATTTCATAGTTTGGGCATGATTTGTAAGTGAATTCCTAAGTTAGGGTATAAGGAACATAGTTGCCCACCATGTGTTTGATTTATGGTCTAAGTGAAATCTTAGCTTAAAAAGTTAAGTGGTTGGCTTGAAATGTTGTTAAGGTGGTTAATTGTAATTTTTAATACGATTGGTTTGGAATTCCCAACATTGTCAAGTTGAAGGGCATTTTGCGGTTGTCCTTTAAAGTGCCATTTAGGTACGGATTTAAGGTCCTAAGTGCTTAGATTTGATGTTGGAATCGATGGAAATTGAAGTGGTTAAGAAAAAGTTACTACATTTTCATTCCAAGTTTACTAGTAAGCATGTTTTTGGCCGTAGGGGTAAAACGGTCATTTCTTTTTCATATTTTTCTTTAAAAGTCTCAGTTTAGGACCTCAAGAGAGTGTTTTGTGGTGAGAATTTGTGCATCGCAAAATTTGCAAATTTCCCCAGGCTCTCTTAGCCGATTGGTATGTGGGGGGAAGAGTGGGAGGTAGTTTAGTGCATTCGACTTGAATTTTGAGCCTCCTAACTTTCGTAATGTGGTCACGCCGTCGAATTTTTTGTTTGAAAGCGGATAAGGATAAACTAGGTCGCTTTGGAAAAGTTTACTTAAAAATAGAGTGGTTTTAAGGACCTTTTTGTGCTCGGTGATTCCGATCATTTGGCTTTATATAAATGTTGTGTGACCACTAATGTGACTTCACGTGTAAGTTTCGTTAAGAATTCGAATCCGTTCAAAATGAGTAACTGTAAGCCTATGTTAAGTTTTATGCGTTACGGGCGATTAATATTTCCATGCAGTATTCTCTTGGCGATGTAGGGTAAAGCGGAGGCGGAGAAATTGTGAAGTGCTCTGACTATTGTGAGCAAATGTGAGTGTTCTAAACTTTATTTTTCAATACTAGTGTATTATTTATAAATCGTTTTACGATTTGTATATTATGGTTTTAATTGTTAGACCATATTTTAAAGTTTATGGTTTTGATTTGTTAAACCATATTTTAAAGCTTATGGTTTTGATTTGTTAAACCATATTTAAATAAAAGCAAAAACAGAAAACCAACAAAGCAATATGTTTTATTAAGCAAGCAAAAGAAATTATATTTTTATAAGTTGGGCCTTAGAAATCCTGGTCTTGAAAGCAGGCATTACTTAGGTCAAAGGTATTCCGTACGTGTACGGGGAAGTTAAGACATGATTTCATTGCATTTTATATTTGCCTGGTCGGCAAACTTAGTTCATGCATTAGAGCATATTAGAGGAAGACCGTAGCACGTACTGGAGTAATAGGGTTAGCGCGCTAGCTTATTATGTGGTGATGGAGCATTCCACCATATTTACCGGAATAGGTGATGTGGACATGAGGTCCTTCCGCCGACATGGTAGAGACACAGGTTTCCCATGTTTACTAGGGTACAGTAAGCAATAAAGGCCTCCAATGGTTGATAATTATATTTATAAGCATTTTTACATAGAGCTTAAAATCAATCACTGATAAGCAAGCAAACATTTTTATGAAAAGTGTTAGAAACTTTCATAGCAAAGCAAACAAGGTTTTTTGAAAGTGTTTTGTAAAAGATAGTGTTACAATTTTGAGACATTTTCAGAGAAAGCAAGCATTTTGTAAAGCATACACTCACTGAGCTCTTTTAACTCATTATTTTCCTGTTTTAAAATTTATCTTTCAGTCTGAAATACATTGGGCTGGCCCCAGGACATATCATGGTCCTTCGACTTCTAGATATATATCTTTGTATTTACTCACTATTGCTATAATGTAAAAAAGAAAATGTAACTAACTTTTGTTAGAAAATACTTTGAACTTGTATAGTTGTGCATATGTATGTATATAGTTTTGTTTTATGAAAATGTGATGAGCCTGATGCTTTTTTGAAGAAGTGTTGTTGGCTGCCATATTTTAGAAGTATCATTTGTAATTACATGTTTTGGGACATGTCTTATATACAGCTGTTATGCTGCCGAAATTTTATAAAATCACAAGTTTAAAAAAGAAAGAAAAATTTTTATACAGGTTCTCAGCAAGCAACACGTCTTACCTTCCACGGGGATTAGCCTAGTCGTTGGAAGTATCGGCGAGAGTTTAAGTAGGGTCGCCAAACACACTCCTTTGCTAGTAAATTGGGGAGTATGTCAAATAAAAAAATGCAAAATATTGACATTCAATTAGAAATTTGTTATAGATCAGATGTCAAATTATTTATTAAAATGATACATGGAGTGTCGGACCCCACCTAAGCCCATTTATCTGTTACACAAATTAGCTCCACAATATTCCATTTTATGGGAATTGTATGATTAATTATGTGATTAAAATTTTTGAAAACTAATTTGAAATTGGAAGTTTGAAAATTGATAATCTTGAAATTAATTTAAAGTTTGAGAATTTTGAATTGAGATTTTTGAATTTAGATTTTGAAAATAAGAACTTGAATTTTATAAATTTGAGATTTGGAAATTTAGAATTTGGAATTTAGAAATTAGAAATTGAGAGACTTGAAATTTGAAATCATGGTACTTGAAATTTTGAAATTGGAGAATTTTAATTTTGAATTTGGAAACTTGAAAATTTGAAATTGGAAATTATGGGACTTTGAATTTTGAAATTATGACACTTGAATTTTGAAATTGAGAATTTTTAATTTTGAAATTTGAGATTTGAGAAATTTAAATTAGAAATTGGAAACTTGAAAAATTGAAATTGGAGATTGAGAGACTTGAATTTTGAAATCAGGGTACTTGATTTTTGAAATTTGAAACTTGAAAGATTGAAATTAGAAATTGGGGAAGTTGAATTTTAAAATTGAAAAATTGAATTTTAGAAAATGAGAAATTGAGAATTGAATTTTTAAATTTGGACACTTGAATTTTAAAAATTGAGAAATGGAAATTTAGAACTTGAATTTTTTAAATTTGGCGATTTGAATAAATCAATATTGGGTGATGATTCATGGGTTAAGGAAAAATAATTGAATAATTAAACAAAAAAACATCAACAACCAATTTAATTAATTAAACAAAAAACAACAATATATTTAGAAGGAAAATAAAATAATAAGACTATAAATTAAATGACTAATTAAATACAACAATAAATTAAATATATATACAAGACAATTAAAAAATAACTATATAAAAGAAGAATAAATAAAAATAAAGTCAATGAAACTTACCTAGTAGACGGATAGCCCTCAAGCCGAGTCGCCTCCCAAGCTGAAATCGCTTCCAAAGTCGAGATCATCTCCTAAAATTGCCCATGAGTTAAGAATGTCCCTAAGACCATCTTATTTAAAAGAAACTTTAAAATTTGAGACCACAATGTGGGGGGAGGCCCATGGTCTCCTTATAAAAAATAAAAAAGGACTAATACAACATAAATTATAAAGACCCACGTTCCAATTTATTCCAAAAAAAATTTAACTAAGGACCATTAGGGCCATCCACTCTTTGGTGAGAGAGGCCCATGGTCTTCCTTTTTAGGAACCACTTTTATAAGGAAAGGCAGACTTTTCTCCTTGTCAATTTCTAATGTAAGATTGCTTCCCACAAAGGAAGAAACATCCGAAGGCTCACAATTATGGGGTCTACACCTGGCTTAGTGGTTAAAGGTTGAGTGGGGCACTTGAAAGACCCAAGACCCAGGTTCGAGTTTCCATGAGAATATAATACTAAAACGTTGTAATTCAAAGGGAAAAAATGTAAACAAAATGTACATAATTCCTTATTAAGATAAAAATCATTCATAAACTTCGGAAATTTTGGAAAGTTTTCATAGCCTTCTCAATACTATTCTAAAGGATAATGGCAAATTTTCCCACAGGATGTTTGAATAGCTTATAAATTGGACATGATTTTCAAAAAAATCTTTAAATGCATATAAAAATGACAGATTTCATTTGATCTCAAAAATGAAACCATGATGGTCTCAAGCTCAAAGTGGATAATATCATCCCAATGTGGAATAGGTCCTTTAGGTTTCTAACAAGTGGTAACATATCTAGATTCAAGCTTAATCGTATGGGTGAATGATAAACAAAATAGTGTGATGAGCCCCAGAAAGGTAATGCTTCAAGTAAAACATGTGCACGAACGCAATGAAAGACAAGAAAATCCTGATTTGAGGATATGCTCGATAAAACTTTGTTTGAAGGGAGGATTATAGGGTATGCACCTAAAGTCCCACATCAGTTATAAAAATATGATTGTAGGGACAAGCCAAAAAACATAACCATGAAGGCCTCATACTCAAAGGGGACAATATCATACCAATGTGGAAGCATGAGTCCATAAGATTTCCCAACACAATGTCGATACGGGTCCATAAGATTTCCCATTACAATGTCGATACTCGAAGTTGTATAACAATAACCTAATAACCTCCATCCATCGGTTACATTGTCATCAACTTTTTGAATCACAACAAACATATCTTAACAAAATTTATATAAAAACAATATTCTTTTTTGGGAATTTCAAAGAAAATGACATTCACTGATCTCCCTAAATTGAATTCGTCTTTTTTAACTCATAAATAACAATTCCACATGTCTCTGTGAATAACACTCTTAACAAACGTACCATCAAGCTCATCGAACAGCAGATTTTTCTAAAAGCTGGAGACAAGAAAAATCAAAAGCAGTGGATAAAAAACAGTAATAGAAGGGATAGCCATATCGTAAAGGAAATCCTAAAACTAAAAGTACGTAATATTATCAACACCAGTAATCTGTTCTATAAACTTACACATTTGGATGATTGGGTTCCATGATAACAAGTTCCCGACTTTGAATCAATTTTAGCATCAAGCACTCTGCTAGAAGCAAGAAAACCGCACATGGTTGAGAACAAAGCCTCTAAATATCATAACTAATCGACTAAATAATATAGCTCATTCTGAATAAATTCAAGGAGGGAGAAGATCAAGTGGCGTCTCCCTGGCCGCAATCCAAAGGCTAAACCTATGTTTTTTTATTTATTTACACATCTATTTATTTTTTAAATAAAAACATTATCTTTATTTAAACAAGAAGAGATGACACTTTTAGTTCCCTCCCATATCTCAACTAAAAGAAGTAAAAAAGAAAGTAATTATAATTTACAAAATTGAGGAAGGTGTGCGCCAAGGTATTTTAATGGAGTGAATCAAATCGAAGATAATAAGTCTACTTAAATGAAAGATATGGCAAAGCTCCATGACTACTTCAACACGATTTTGGTGACTAATTCATGAGAATTTGGTACATGCAGACATATTTTAACCATGTAGTATTCTTTTTTTGCTAAAACACTTTTAATTATAATGTAGTAAACTGTCATAACCATGTAGTATTCTTAAAAATAGATATAAAAAATTATTAATTTTATTTAAATATGATTTTTTATATATATAACGCTTCATAAATTTGTATAAAGGATCCAAGAATCCAATCATTATCAAATTAAATTAAAAATATTTTTCATTAGTTTATATTTATAAATATTAAATTTTACTTTATGATGATTAGGTCATAAGATGAATATTATATTAATAAAAATTTATTTGATAACTTTTTGTGTAAAATTTATTAATTTCATTTAAACATAATTTTTATGTAATTTTATAATTTTATTTACATGAGAAATATTGTGACACCCCAAAACCCGGGGGTCCGTTGACTACCCGTCAACCCCGCGGAGATACTCGTGAATGGTGACGAGCATTTTCCATCGGGCGGGGGAGTCTCCTTTATGCAGGGAGCTCTACTGATACAAAACTAGTATAAACACATATTCTGTCCCGATCAACAATATATGCAATATATATATCCAATATGGCCACTTGGGCCCATCAACTGTACTCAACACAATATATCAAACTATATCAATAGTTTCAAGAGTTAATATTTTTACTCTTAAACAATACATATATTAAGATTAGAGAAATTCTAATTGTATAGGAAGTCATCAAAGCCAAATCAAACTTTCTACAAACTACGCCTCTAGGGCGAGCGTCTCCTTGCCTGACCACGTACTGCACTGTAGAAGGGATTACGACGGGGTGGAGACCAAAAACTGGTAGGAGATCGCCTAAGTGGGCTACTCACCACCTAAGTGCGATTACAATGTTGATTTAATAGCATTAATGAAATGCGATCTTGCCCAGAATGTCTCTACACATTGCCTGATCAGTTCCTCATAAACTCTCTTTCCTTCTAAGCCTTGTATGAAATTATTATGATTTATTAAGTGGACAACCCTCCGATGTATATATATATCAAAGTTGGAAAAACTCATTGATATATTGTTTAATTATGGACACTATAGATGAATATCAATTGTAGACTCAGACGATTGATATTTTTAGTTTGTTTGACAGGACTACCTTCAGATGAATAATATCATTTGGGCTTTCATTGAGTTGATATAATGTGAGTTGGACTACCCTACGATTAACATTTTGTTACCACTCAGACCTTGTTTCTTCAGGCTCATCATGCACCTTTCTATATTTCTAGGATGTTCGATTGCATATGGAATCATGTATGCAGGTTCAATTTAGTCCCAATCGCATGCGAAATATATAAACATGAATATACTGCATAAAAATTAAATCACACAAACATGTTATGCCATTATCCTTTAAACATAAATTAGCTCATGGGCCTAATGATCACACACCTGAACAATTTAATTTAAATCTATTTCATTGAAACACACATATTTCCACAGAAAATCTGTTTTCTATTTGTCTTAAGAATAGATGACCATAATTTATATTTAAGAAAATCACAAACATGGGATTCCTGGGTGGGCCAAATCATATGATCCATTGATGCATTGCCAAAACCAGCCCATTTCAACACAGTTGATAACAACTAACGATTCTAACGGTAAAAGTGGGCGATCGACTGTATTCTTAAAAAAATTCTAACCGGTCTATATGTTTAAGGTCGATCAAGCGACCATTCGACCTTTATAAGTCAAACATTTAATGCCAATTCGCACAAACAGCCCGCGGGTTCGAAGCGATCATGATGACCAAAAAAATCTGAAAATTCCCGATTGATTCTATATTTTGGAGTAAAAATTAAACAACCCCTCACGGTACTCTGTTCTTAACGAAAAACATAAAATGAGACAAAACCACAGTAGGAAAATCTGCAGGGTTTGAAAGCTCGTCAAGGATCCATGCGTAACTGCTGCGCGTAAACATTCTCTTATCAAAAGCGCGGTGGGGTCTTAAATCTGGAAACTCTCTATAAAATCTCTCAAATCCATAAACTCTTTGGTTTAATATCTATCTCTTGTGGGTTTGGCTAGATAGGATATTTGTTGAAGTATTTAGTCCTCTAGCCATAAAAATCGATATCAAAATGACGTTTATAATAAAACACTGCAGGAATTGATGTTAAAACCCATTTCGAGTGGAAACTCTATAGTGAACTTGTCTACTCACCTGCCTTATGTTTGTGAGTACATATACTCTCATGGCTTTTGTATGCAGAAAATCAGTTCATTTTAGAAGCGTGCCTCGAAAACGTCTTGGAACTCATTGTCTCAACAAATTGTGAGATTTTCGTTAACTGTAGATTTTACTTTGAAGACTAGATTCAACATTACATTAGTTTAGATCATCTGAGTTCTAGAATTAATTACGAGACATTAACGTATTATGTTTATAATCAAAATTAGTTTTACCTTATTCCAGAAATTGGAATTTCTCGGGTCTTACAAATATAACTATTATTAAATTAAAATAAAGAATTTATATATTAATCAGTATTTATTTTTTTGACCGAATTCAGTATTTATAAATGATTAAAAAACTTTCATGGATAAATATATCTTTATCTTTAATTTTATATCAATAAAACTGCAAAGCATAAAAAAAGAAATTATATGTATTACTGTGATTTATTTATCATGATGTAGTGGAACTCTTATTAATTCTTTTTAATTGTTTTTAAGAAAAGAAAAAAAAATAAGATTCTCTTGGTTCTTGAGTACCTTGGGCGCAGCTGACTCTTCAATGCGGGTCCCTTTAACTAAAGAAGGCTACCAGTTCTTGGCCTGTATCAGGCCATGAAGGCCTTTGACTCAGGGCGAGGTCCGTTCATTATCGAGAAGGATTGGCATCCCTCGGATGCTATTTCGAATGGGTTTTTCTCTAACAGGGATAGGCAGACAAACCCGAAAGGAAGGCTTACCCTTTATGAATGGGATGGAGAACCAAACCCTGCTGAAGTCTTACGTCGGGAAATATGTCCACTTAAAGATTTATTTGAGTCTCAGCGAAATATACGCCTCTATCCTGCCAGGGTCTTAGGTTTAAAAGGAAGAACTAGATCTGTCAAGTGCCATCATATTCTCACTTGGGTTAGGAAATCATCCACACCACAGAAAAGTGGGTCCACCATCTCGATAAAAGAGGTCATGTACTTGAAATAAGGTATCTGTTTGAGGCTTTGAAACTCACGTCTTTGAAAAAGAAGAGCGAGAGAGATCTAACTTGAAGTCGGGAGGCGACGACGAGACCTCTGCATCTCTTAGACAATTTGTTTCTTGGGTTTATGAAATTTGATGTATCTTGATCCAACATTGGACAGTGGAACTACATTTCCTTTTTTGTAAAAAAATTCATTCTGAACTAAAATATAAATAACATAATTTGTTTAATACTCTTTTTCTCTCCAAACTTAGAGGATTTTGAATTTCTCTAGTTTTAAATTTAAAATAAAAACAAACAAATTTTTATTGATTGTCGACATCAATAAGTTATTTGATCCATCGTCCATGTATAGTATTTTATACTTGATGGTGAAACATCTAAAATATGGTAAAATAATATTTTGATTTCCAAACTCTCCTTTAGTGGATGTGTATTGTTATCAACTTTATTAACAAATCGTTTTATTTGAAAAATCGATATAAAAAACACATATTTTATTTATAACTTTTACTTACCATTTTTGTGAAAATGTTATACAACATTCTTTTATATATATATATATATATATTCTCTATATATATATATATATATATATATATATATATATATATAAAGTAATTTTCAAATATTATCAAATTATTATATATAAAAAAAATATCATGACATAAATAAATTTGATATAAAAAGTAATTTGTTTATCAAACACTTATTTTATTTAGGATATATTAAATAATTAATAAACTTTTATTTTTTTTTATATTTTTGTTCATTCAAGTGTTTAAACTTTTTTATTTTTTATATTTGGGTCTCTCAACATTATTTTACTATAACAAATAGATACCAAAAACCCTAATGCGAAAAGGATGATATTGCCCTTTCATATTGTTAAAGGTTAATTAAGTAATTTAACAATTTTTCTGTGATGTAGAATGTGATTTAATTAAATTTTTGCTTATTCAACTATCCTAATAAACTTTGATTAGTCAGGAAACATACTTGATTTAAAAAAAATAAATAAAAGTTCACAGAATTAATTGAATAAAAATAAAGGTTAGACACCAAAATAAAGGTTATGCAACTTTATAAAATATTGTTTAGACCCAAATTTTTTATTTTCCTTCATTGTTTCCTTGTGCATTTTGATATGTACTTTAATTCAAAGCAAAATTTGATTGACAATAAATCATCTAAGTGATTTGTGCTTTGATTTTGTCCCCACTAGAATTAACCTAGGCTATGTTTGGTTCCAAAAAAATGCTAACTAAAAATGCAAGGAAAATAAAATATGGAGGAAAGAAAAAATTAAGAAAAATAAAAATAGAATTAAATTTTACATATTATTTTTACTTACTACTTCAAAAAAATAATATTATTTTAACTCATCGATATAAAGATTAAATAATTTAAGAATTACTAAGTTTTTAAATAATTTTATTTATATTTGATTTTTTAAGAATACATTTTCAATTCTAGAAAATTTGAGGAGTAAAATAAATAAAAGGAAAAATAGAAGGAAATAAAAATAGAATTAAATTTCATATAATATTTTTATTTTCTACCTCAAATCAATTTTATTTGTTTTAATTCATAAATATAAATTTATGTGCCAAGAAAAATGCATTCTCACCCATGCACTTTCACATTTGTTAACATTTACAAACACTTTCACATTTGTTGACATTTACCTCATTCACTTTAAAATATTAAAATTAATCCTTTATATTATCAAAAACATAAAAAGTGATCCCTTACAGTTTCACTTTCTTTTTATTTTTGATTATATTATGTTTAAATATAATAATTAAATGCCGTGAGAATTGACTAAGTGGTTAAGGTTGGGTAAGGCGCGAAAGACCAGTTCGAGTTTCCATGAAGGCAGCGTACTAAGCGTTGTAATTCAAAAAGGATGATAAAGTAATAAATCGGGTGTATTGCTAAAGATATACACCGGTTAGAGATAGGGAGGATCATAAGTTAATAAGTATGAACAATATCCAATTGGCATGCACAAGACTTTTTGGGAGAGCTTAAAAACAGAACCATAATCACAAAGTGGATGATAATATGATCCAAATGTGGAAGAATGGGTCCTTAAGGTTTCCTTACGTGATGATCCCTTGCATGTAGTGCTTCACGTAAAACATATGCCCGAACAAAATGAAAAACAAGAAAATCCTGATTTGAGGATAGGCTCGATAAAACTTTGTTTGAAGGAAGTGCATGGTTAACACTTTAAGTCACATGGTTCTGAAATAGGTTACAGTGGGTTAAAATAAAGCATAATAGAGGGCCTCCAACCCATTAGACATCTCCTTACACTAATATGGAGGGATAGTTTATAGATTTTCTACTTTTTTTTGTCAATGATGAGGTTATAGTTTAACTGATAATTATTACTTGGTAATTAACCATTGAAGCTATACAGCCTCCAGTCGCTGTATTTTCTTTATGTTTGTGTCCCAGCCAAGACTTTTATTGTAAACATAACAATTGCCATCAAAAACAAGCCTGCACGATCTCAAATTAAATATTATTCACCACCTTTCTCCTTAAGCCAATCCCAGATATCTTGATCTTTGGTTGAAACTGAATAACCTTCTAACCAATCTTTAAATCAAGCCAAATTACATTGATTCGGTCTAAAAGTATATAGTGTGATCTATAATCTGAGTGATCTTTTTCAGTTACATTGGGAAGTTGCCTGAGGCCTCAAAAGAAATTATTTATTCCAAAACCACACCATGCAGCCACATCCTGTCCTTCAGAGATTGATTCTCTCTAACACTCTTTGGGTTCACGTTACAGGCTCTCTTGTTTTATATAATCAGCCATCCTATTATCTTATTCTCTATAGTATGACAATGATAACCATCTTCTTCTCATTGAATTCCTACAGTCTTGTATGAGACTCAATAGACTTTGGACTTTGTACATCTAAGAACGACTTTAACGTAATCAGGTTCGGGTTCTCAGATCATTGGGCGTTGATTTTGGATCTGACCATCTTCGTTTTGGGCGACGAATGTGACTCGATGGGACGTTGTTAAATCCCCGACCTTCATGGTGACTGTTGGTATTCCTACTCCTGTATTGGTCTGTTTTGACGCGTGCGTGTTAAGTAACGACCTGGTGGTTTTCACCTACCAAATTAAATTCAGCGTATAGACTTCCCGTTGTTCTAATGGTTGAAAAGACATTGGATGTCTCTTGGTTGGTTCATGAGCTGATTTCTTCATTCGTCGCCTTAAATATCTCATCATTCTTCTTCCAAATCACCACAAACGGAACACGTTTCTTCCGGATCCATATCTCTTGAAATTTTGCTTTTAAAGTTCGATGATCAGTCTGAGAAATGGAATAAAAAATATGAGCACTTTTCAAAATCTTCCTCTGCAAATAATTTCCAAAGTTTCACTGGTACAAATCAAATAGTGAGATTCAAAATCTCTCTCATCACAACCAAGCAATTAAACAAGGATGTCCATCAGACACTCCTCTTCATTCTGGCGGAGTCCTCTAGTAGGCTTAAACCCCTCCAAAAATTTCCCATTCCAACTTACTGACATCCTCACAGTTTCAATGCAATGCATCACATACCTGACCTAATCTGATGGAAAATCAGCCTAATCAGGGTGTCCTTGATAAAGATCCAAGAAACATGGTCGTAGTTTTTTCTAAATGTATCTTTAGAACCATGATACCACTCCCCTGGGCCTAGGTCCTCATGGTGTGTAGAATCTCTTGATATATTATAATGTTATCTGTAATCTAGCGACGTGGAACAAAACTACATTGATTCTGGGAAATTAGGCTAGGCATCAATTGTTTCAATCTGTTCGTCAAGGTCTTCGTAATGAGTTTATATCCTACATTGCAAAGACTAATGGGCCCGAATTGAAAAATATTCTCCGGGTGGAGAACCTTCGGAATCAAGGTTAAAATGGTCTTATTTAGGCCATCTGGAAGAACCCCAGTATTAAGGAATTGGAGGACAAGATCGCACATAGAAGGGCCCACTATATCCCACGTTATCTGGTAGAAACCAACATGAAACCCATCCTTTCCGGGGGACTTAAACGGGTTCATATCGAATAGAGCATCTCTGATCTCATCTCTCATGATCGATTGCATTAACATTCTACGGTGGTCATCCCTTAGTCTAGGGAAGCCATTCGGAATAGTACTGCCGGGCTCACTTGAAGCTTCCTTTTTAAACAAAGCTTGAAAATGATTTTGTATCACCTCTTTAAGCTTTTCTGGTTCTGATATCCATTCTCCCCTTTCATCTTTTAAAGAATCAAATTTTTTCCAAGATTGCCTGATCCTTGTTGCTGCATGATAAAACTTTGTGTTTCATTCACCATATCGGATCCATCCCTCCCTAGAGTGATCGAACCACATAATCTCCTCCTGGTTTAGGGTCGCCTCAGGATTTAAACGGTTCTTCTCTAACTGATTGTTTCCTAAGATGTGCATGGCTTTGATTCCCTCGGCCTTGCCCAGAGCCTCATCTTCCCTTTTTTTTTCAGAAAATGTGGCCCAAACTGAGCTATATTCCATTATGCCAGGCTTTCCATGATCTTTTGTATTCACGGTGAGGCCCGGGTTGCTTTGCCAAGTTTTCTATACAAAACTCCAGAACCCGGGGTGAGTAAGCCAAACCGCCTGGAACCTGAAGAAAGGCTGATAAAATACCTTGTGATTTTTGAGAGAGATCTGGACAGGTACATGATCTGAGTTCACCTTTGAGAGAATATTAATCTTGGCATCCGGGAAAGCCATGCTCCAGGATATGTTGCATAGGGCTATGTCCAATCGGGCTCCTTTGAAATTATTAGGTGTATTACCCCGAGTCCAGGTGAACTTGGCTCCATTGAAACTGAGGTCTAGCCAATTCCATGTTCAGATATCAATTGTTGAAACTTAGCTTGCCAATTCTTTAGATCCATACGGTCTGGGTTGAAATTTCATCCCACACTAGTAACAATTGAAGTCACGCACAATTGCAGTTTCATCGCACAGATTCTTTTGATTACTAGTCCTCAGAGGTTCTTTCAAAGGGAGTGATTTGGGGAGCCATACACCACTGTAAGAAGCCAATCTCTCCTACCTTGGTCTGATACTTTCAGATGAATATATTGAGGATGCGTTATAAGAATGTCTATAGTTACCAACTTGTTCACAATACCCTGAAAAGAATTTATATGCTCAATCGTATTGTTCTCATCTTTGTACTTCAAATTGACAAGTGTTTTTTAATTAAAGAAGTTTTATTTCCTGGAAAAAAAAGGTTTTCAAGCTTTTTTCAAACAATTTCTGCTTTCGTTTTATCATAAATGTGTTCATGTAGAGTTGAATCCATCTACCTTCTCATATAAGCAATGACTTTTCTATGCTCTACATCACAATCATCATCAAGCGTGTCAGATGGTTTTTCTTTCAATCGAATGGGCTTGTATAAATATTTGCAATAGAGCAATTCTTCTATCATAAGCTTCCAAGTAGAGTAATTCAACGGATTTAATTTTATCATGCCATCATCCATTTTAACACAAAAAAACCCGAAACAACCAAGCTCTGATACCATTTTGTTGGGAAAAACTACCAAATACAATTATTCAAAAATGACCTTTCCCTCTTTGTGTGTCAAAATAGGTCCAACAATCAAACTATTCAACCAAGCAACAAGAAATCAACCACAATGAGACAACAATTTTTATATGGAAAACCCCCAAATGAAAAGGGTAAAAACAACAGGACCCGTAGGTCACTTGAACTTCCACTGTTTCAACAATGACAATAATGAGTTACACAAAGTTCTTCTCTAACAAGCAGACTAGAGGCTCACAACAACCATACATCAAGAATATTATTCTTGGAACACCAAAACAACAAAAATCATCCCAATGATAGATAACTCAAGAAAGAAAAGAAAAAAAATCTTACAAAAGGGTGCAATAACCAAATGGGTATTGTAGAGAAAGCTAACCAACGATCTAAACAACTAGGATTGAAGAGCACCTTACAAGGAGTCATTATGTCAAATTTGAGCCAAAACAAACAAGATTTGGCATTCCAATCTTCTTACCAAAGATTCAAGCCCTAACCCCTTTTCTTTTTCTCTAACCCTCTCCCCTCTCTTCTTCTTGTTTTTCAAGCTGTTGCCCGACCACTTCAAGTAGCCCCCTTTTCTGATTTTTTTGAATTCAAACAATGGGCTTAGCCCATTGGTTCAGCCTACTAATGGGCGACCCAACAGTTTTTTTTTGGTTTTTATCAAAAGCAATTTGTTTTTAGCAATTAGGGGTGTTTGTCTTCTACAAAAAAAAACATATTCAATGACGCTTAGTCAGAATATTTATTAATATTAAACATCAAAAATGTCATCCATTGCTTTGTCATAATAGTGTTTGCTATAAATATTCATTTTTTTAGAAGTGTAGTTGAAGAACCTTGAGCTGAAAAAATGTCATTGTTTATTAATATAAATATATGTTGACACCTTAATAAACGTCATTGTTAAGTAAAGTAGACCTTAACGCTTTCAATAAGTGCCAAGTTTTGAGGAATTTTATACAATGGGCGCTTTATAAGCGACATCAAAGGAAGCCTTGACACTCAGAGAAATGTCATTTATTATCAATCTTAAAAATTATTTGAATACAATGACATAGTAAAAGTGTCAAGGAAGATAATGATTTAATTAAAATATCAATTTAATAATTGTTGTAAATAAATTTTCATTTGTTATTGTAATAATGCATGCATAAGAAAAATTATGTTCAATCCATACCAAGATTTTAGTATTTAATCACAATGGGAACTTGTACTTCTTAAATACGACCATAAACAAAAACAAAAAACAATCACAATTTCAACATTCATTTCTTTAATTCAATTCAAATTTTTCTTATATATATGCAACCCAATTGTGCCTGTCTCAAGCGCTTCATGCTTGGCTAAGTTGAAAGATAATTTCCTAAAAAGGCAACCTACATGCAAAAAGATGAAATATAATCAATTACACTTGCAGAAAAAAAAAATTTATAGAGCACTTTGGAAAATAAAAATGAAGGAATGATAACAAAATTTCATGAAAATAATGTATATAACATTTGACATATTTGATAAAAAAAATTAACAACTTAACAAAAACAAGTTAGTAATAATTAAAATAAACAAGAGATTTATCATTCATAGCATAAAAGTTGATCAATTATGGTAAATACAAAACAATAATAATCCATTAAAAGAAACATATATGTGTGTAGTGAGTTGAAAAGATCAATAGTTACAAAACTACTTGAAACAAATACAAAAACCAATTAAATTTAATAAAATGAAAAGTTAAATTACAAACCATCTTCCCAATACTTTTAAAAAAACTTGATTAGATGCTATGTAATGTAATTTCAAGTTCTGTGATTACACATATATAGTAATCCATCAACAGTAGTTTTGAATTCATTAATAAAATAAAAAGCTATGTAATAAAAAAATTGTGCCTTAGAAAAAATCATTGTGTTTTATAAGGGTGAAATGTAACACAATGTTGTGGTAAGTATTGAAGTCAAAGTCGAATCTCATGTTTATAGCCAATTAACAAAAAATCTATAGTTGACAACGAAAAACAAAAGATCATATGAGAACAATAAAGTTCCAATTGCATATTCCATTTTAAAATATTTAATAGAAAGAAAGAAAGTAATAAACTTGATATCATTATAGAAAAATGCCTTTATTATCACAATGTTCATGAACCATTCCAAAGTTGGAAGATCTTCTAACTTCACCAAAAATGTTCCCTTTAGACACCTATGAATCATGCATGTTCTTAATTCAACTATTGGAAATTAGAGAAATGTAGCTATGAAAGAAAAATACTATAAGTCTTTAAGTGATTATGTCAAACAATTTACCTTTGGTCATAGTTTGGTTCAAAGAGATAAAATATGAACCTCATCAAAAGTGATAGTTGGATATGCCAAATTTGTTCTACATTCTTCAATACAAAAGATGTCCCAAAGCTTTTCAAACTGAGAAGTATTAATTAGGTAACCAACATCACCTTAATTCAGTGTGCTATTTCAACTCATCTTATAACAGTGTGATTTTCATGAAACTGTGAAAAGTAAAGTAATAGTTTCATCAATTACATTGGAAAATAAAATAAACATTGATATATTGAGAACCAACAAATCAACACATACCTTTGTTGTAAGACATCCTTGATTGAGAATGATATCTCTCATATATCTCATCACATGGCATCCACATTCTTTCTTTGCTTTGATTGTATCGGGCACTAAATGGATAAAAAAAAATCATTATATATATATGGAGTTACTTGCAAGTCATATTGTACTAAGTTTAAAATTGAAGACTATATCATTTTAATATTGATTTAGCAGTGGCTACACTATCACAGCCTAGTCTGGAAATCTCTTTTTTGATGATTTATGTTTTGAAGTGGATGAATTCTTAGATCTGCACATGAAAAGAAAATAATTTTGTTACCAACTACTTCATTCTATAATATTGAGGAAAAACTTACATACTGTGTCTTTAGATCTGTCGAAGGTTGATCATGCAATGAATCAAGGTATTAAGTGATCAAAGTCCTTGTGTCAAGGTACCCCTCCAATTGATGATAACTACAAAATTACTTACGAGTGTATCTACATATCAATTACAATTTGATAAATATGCATACTTATAAGCTTATGTTATCTTACAGGTTATATGGAATTAAAAACAATCAGTATTATTTGCATTCATCAACCCGATTAGCTATAACCCTTGACCTATTTTCCTTGCTTGCTTATAGTTCGACTTTGTGACGAGAGTGGGATTTACAAAAATAAATCGCTACCTTGCCTCTTTAGCATCATGTCATATGCAAGTGCCTAATTAATTTCACACAATATTTAAAAGTTTTAATATTTTAATGTAGTGAAATTAATTACCATTCTGTGAAAAATTCAAACCATAATAAATGTTCAAATATGTAACATATTAAATGTTTCTCTTACCATACTCATAGAACATAAAACCCAGTTAGATGACACCTACATTGATGAGAATTATGATATCATATCTTCTTTCATAAGGAAGGTCTTAAAAGACTCTCAAAAACATACTTTGTGATTTACTTCATATGCCTTCTATCCAGCTAACTGTGACCCAACAAGTAACTTATAGTTCTTTTGATAACTCTGGGTTCTCTATCAACAAACTTAAAATGATTTCTCTCTTTATTCCTCTGTTTCTTGAATTTATTTGAATCTATCAACAACATATTGTGTCATAAAATTGTCCTAAATGGTTTTATTCAAGTAACAATTTTACTTAAAAAAGTATCTGGATGAGATGAGTAGTAAGAATGACTAATTAGGCAGGCCATAAAACTTGATGCCCAATAGCATCTCCAATAGTGGTAATTTGGCTTGGAATAGGCACGGGAAGTAATACATTTGGATCATAAGAAGCATCCATAGCAACAAGGAAGTTAACACCCACATTCAAGTACTATTCCATTTAACCCATTTCTTTTATTACATGGCGATTGACATTTTCTTCTCTAAAATGAGAAACAATAAACTTTGTTTAATTATAAACCATCAGTGATAATTTAAGTAGGAAAGAATTAGTTAGACAAAATTGAGTTATCATAACTTATTGAGCTTATTTATATAATTTACATATACAAGCATCTATTATAACATTATACATGTGGAATGATTGACTAGGTAAGTTCATATGAAAATTATGAGTTTGTGTTATCATTTTTATTATAGAATATTAATTACAACATACCTTGTTTGCTTTTAGCATTGGAGGAGTGTGGTCATCTGACCGACGTTTTGGTTTAATAACAATTTCGGGGAATGACAATATGTTTTTGGAACATGTTAGGCTACTAACATCTAGTTGAGGAATGGTGGGTACCATCAGAGTTGGAATAAAATGTTTGCCTCAGCTTTGATTGTAAGCTCTTGAAGTTGCTGTAAATTCGCAAAGCCTGATCTGCCTTGAATCAGAAAATATTGTCGTGGTGTATAATGCTTTCCTTTAGCCCCGTACTCGACCACTATATTCAGGAGTTCCCAATGTAGCCCCGGTAAGTATGTCATTTCATTGAAACTAGTTCCCTTTCTTGTAGTGTTGCAACATCTTATCCTAGACACAATGATGTTATAAAATTTAATGTCTGTATTGTTATGTAAATAAGTTATTAATGTAAATGAAATATGTTACATAACTTATACCTTACAATCTTCTCCACTATTGGAATGACCACTTCATCATAAGTGCCATCTTTTTCTCCATTACTTTGTTCTTCCATAATACACTTCTATCAAGCGACTTTTCGTAAAAGCCGGTTGCTACCAACTTTTAAAATATTGAAATGTAATACTGTGAGTCTCTAGTCAATTTCAACATAAAAAAAGTCAAATTAACAACATCTTTAACTTACCATCTCTTCCTCGAAGACCCGGCCCATATCCCTTTCTACTAAGATGATGATTATAATATGCTTTCCTTCTTTTATTTTAAACTCTCTAAAGTCCTACAAATTTTATTTCATATTAAGTAAAGAAAATATGAGTATATGACATGAAAATAATTAGAAATTTTGAAATCTTTGAGACAATCTTTCTTTGACAAAGTGTCAATCTTCATCTTCAATAAAAGCTTGTATTCAAGCGGTGGTTTTTAAGCTCTAGTTGGTCTTTAAAAAGAATGATATACTTTGGTCGACATGTTTTTGAATGATCAAAGCACCTGCCCATTGATTTCCTTGAATTCCTTCTACTTTTACAATCCAATGTAAGTGCGGCCTAGAACTAATGAACATAGTTATTAGTTGTTCTTAAAAATTTTGCAAATAGAATTAAGCGTTACCTAGATAGAAAATACTAGGTTTACCTCAATGGAGTCCTAATTTATTCTTCAATTCCTTAGGTACATGGTGCTAAGTGCTATATCTAATTGGCACCATAGTACGTGCTGTACGCCTAAATAACTTGTAGGATGCGTGTGGCTTGTCAGAACATAAACACATCAACACATTATGCTTTCTGCTTAAGTTTTATTCCTTTGCTCCTATTCTTGATAATCATAGTCTTTCTTGTTATCCCTCTACATCTCTTTCTTTAGCTGCTTTATCATGTTGATTTACGTATCCATACACCGTCATAAAGTATTTGCAAATATTTTAAATAGAAGTACTAAAATATCTAACAAAAATTTAAAGAATAAAATTAACTAATTAGGCATTACCTAATCAAATTTACTTTACATAAAACATATCTTGTCAATGTTTTGAATAATGTCAACCTAGGCATTCAACTAAAATTGAAAGCATAACAATCATCTAATAACAAGACCATATTAAGTAACCCAAGTAACATACATTTACACTATGTAAAAAACTATAGTAGCATATGTCAATTCACAATACCATAACAAAGCTACAATTTGATTACACTATATGATTGTTATAACCCTGATTCCCTCACGATCATCTGAATACAAATTTGATCGAATATGAACATCAAATAATTCAACATGTGGCAAAAGAAGATATAGTGAAGATTAATGTTCAATAGAAATGTCCATAGGATCATCATGTTTATCTTTAATGGAGTCTGATGAGAGTTGTGACAATTAAATATCTTAGTTAAGCTCATCTTGTACATAGAAGACTTTCTTAGCTTGGGAGTAATACTGTATTGGTCCGACTTATGAACACTCTACTAAGTGAAATAAGTTCTTGAATAAATCAACTTTGATTCCATTCTTATTATCGGCAATCCACACTTGAAGGCTGGAATTCACGACCTTAGTATAATCGAGGTCCCGAATCTTAGTAAACTAACTCCACTGAAACAAAGCTCCCCAGAAAATAGGATTTTGTATCATACTTTAGCAATTTGCATGGTCGTTGCTTTCTGATACTAACTCCTTATTTTGGGTGGCCTAAGTAAATCATCACGCTCCTTGGTATTATATTGTACCCATTAGTGACATAACCAAATGCTTCATCACATAATGGCTTGGACCATCGACTATCATTTAAAGGTTTGGAGGAAATCTGAGTTCATTATTTCCAATTGCAACTTCAACCTATAGAAATAAGTTCCAATTATCATTTATATGTTTACCATTAATGTAAAAGATATGGAAAACTTAAGAAACCATTGTACTACCTTTTGTCGTAGCAAAGGTAAAAATGCGTGCATGCTCATCTTATGTACTTTTGCCTTTTTGATTGGCGTGGATGTTTCCTTTTTTAGCCATTGCATGTGCTCTCAACAAGTCATGTATAATAATTAAATAATTAGAGTCATATATTATATGTACAACAAATAAGAAACAAAAGTTAGTGGGTGCTTACTCAATATAGGTTGAACAATTGAGGTATTTTCTGACACATAATGATGTGCTTGTAACCATAGTGGAATCAACCTTCATAGTATGACCTCCAAATATTGGTGCCCCATTGCCCCGGTGTGTTTGAACTCTTAGAATTCCAATTGCTTCTACATTTGATAAGTACTCTGTACAAAACTCAATTCCTTCTTCTGCAATATAGCATTCAGCAATACAACCTTCAGGTCTAGTACGATTTCGTACATAGCCTTTTAACACTTTCATAAACCTTTCAAATGGGTACATCCACCTAAAGTAAACCGGTCCACAAAGTCCTAGCTATACTGAGATGCATAAACAGATGCACCATATTCTATCAGAAGAATGAAGGTGGGAAGTACTTTGAAACAAGCATAATGTCACCACTATACCTCATTTGTAACTCATCTAATGAGAGGAACATCAGACTTTTTCTGGAAGGCATTAAAAGAAACTCAATCACAAATGGCATTCCCTCCGTACTTGGGCAAGAATCAGGGTAATAACAAAACTGGCAGAATTGTTTGCATGTGATATGATAGTCATGGGTTTTAATCCATAAAGTTTCAAGTCTTTCATTGACACGAGGTTTCGAAGGTTAGAACAATACCCATAAGGAACCTTCAATTGTGAAAGTGTTTGGCAAAACACCTTCTTTTCCATTGTAGAAAGTGTATAACATGCAGGAGGGAGACACTACAAGAAAAATCAAAATTAGAGACGGACAATTCGGTCTCTAATCCTTCTGGAAACGGAATTCTGGACGGATTAGAGACGGAATTTTCGGTCTTTAAAACGCTGGTATCTAATTGTGTCCGTCTCAATTCCGTCTCTGATCAGAGACCGAATAGATTCCTTCTCTGATCAGAGACCGAATTGATTCCGTCTCACGTGGGGGCAAGTGATTGTCCGGTCGGGGAGCGGAAGTGATCCGTCTCACGATCGGCCCAGGTTGATTCAAGATCTACGATGGAGATGGGTTGATTAAGTCTCTGATGAGAGACCGGTGATTCCGTCTCTGATCGAGGAGCCCGGAATTGTTCCGTCGATCGAGACCGACGATGTCAGATCTCGATCAAAGACCGATTTGATTAGTCGATGAGGGCAGTTGATGTCCTCGATCCCGAGGGCGAGATTGATTAAGTCTCGATCGGAGACCGATTTGATTCGTCTCGGTCGGAGACCCAGTGATTATTCTCGATGGAGACGGATCGAGCAATTTTAAGTCCTAATCTAATTAGAGACATACTGGAGCTAATTTTCGACGTGTAGGTTTTAGCTTTTATTACTAATTGAACCTATTATGGCTGAAGATTTCAATTATATGTAATCATAAAGTTCTAGATTTAAGAATTAAATTAATAGATGTCATTAAATAAGTTGAACCATATATTTTCATTAATTACTGCTCGATAGTACACGTAGATAATAAAATAGTAATATTAATGTCAAATGCTTTTAAATACAATATATTAACTACTATTATGAAACTACAAATTCTTGATGTCCTCGGAACATTATTCAATATACTCGTCTTGATCGCTCCTTAAAATCTTGGTGGCTTTCTATGAGCATTCTTCATGGGGTAGCAACTGTGATGAAAATTACTTTCTTTGTTAATTTACATTATAAGCACGAAATTCTGGAACTATAGAAAATGTAATTCTATGAGCATTTTTAATGAAGCGATAGCCCAATAAGTCTGAAAGAAAAAAGCAAGATGCTCTCAACTCATGAGGTGTCTTGGTACATTATGACATTTGACAATTTTTATGTATAAAACTCATTTATCTTTGCTAACTCCCCTGAAACACGCTATTACAGACCCTACGGATCATTGCTTTTGTAGATGATTTATTCTGTAATCCACATCGAATCTTGGGATTACGAGCATACGAAGAGTCTTCCAATGCTCTTGCTAATGGAAAATTGCTCTGGTTCATTAGTAATGCCATTTTCCATTTTTTTATATGCTCACCTAATATAACTTATATTTCGATTGAAACTATACTTTAGTATCTTCTGCATCTTTTTAAGATCATATGAATTTCGCCTTTGTTGTATTTTTGTTTAACGACCTGACTTTCATAATGAAAACAAGGGAGAGGGCCCAACAAGTGGTTATTGGTGAAGATGGTCTAATGGCATGAATCTCAACTAATATACCATTAGCTTGTCTCCTACCACTAAAATTCTTATGGACCATAATTCTTCTTGATTTTAAGAACTTGGAATCATTTTAGCACAACTGATCTAATGTCATTGTCTATATTCAAAGCCACATTTTTTTCCCACTTGATCAATCAGCTGGCACGATATACAAGGGAGCTCAGCGGATAAAAATGAAGCTCTCCATTCCGTTCATTCCTTGTGCGAGGCGACTTTCAGAACAACAAACATGAATATGAAGGGATGTGAAGAGGCGCTAGACAAGTCCCATATACCCTTGAAAATTTGGATGAGCCACTTGCAAGGTTCAAAATCTTAGTTCCTGAAATTGGAAGGGAGGGACACCAAACATGCTTCCCTTCAAGATGGTACTTTCCCCCATTCTGGGTTGGGAGGCTTTGGAGGGATTCTAATAGAGTTGGTCGACTCCTCCCCAAATCTCTATTGGATCTAAAACTTCTAATATATACGAAATTATGATATGAAATCGAAGATAGAAAAATTCCCTAGGATGTGAACAAATTACCTACGATTTGGAAGCTCGTACACATTCGGCATAGTCAAAATGGTTCCCTTTGTAAGAGAGCTAGGATTCTTTGGACATTAAAAATAATGGCAAACAATTGTCAATCATTGAATCGATTGAGGACCACAGAAATTAGCCACACCCTTGCGACTTTGAGGCCTTTCTATGTGTGTGTGGATGTATTTGTTTCATCTATCATGTTTACAATTGGTCATTTTGGTATTTACGTATAAAAAAAAAAAGGTGCATGCATGTAATATAACTCTGGATAATCTTCTAACATGCCTGAGTGAGTAGAGGAGTTCGATAGGAAAGTGCTCTTGGTGTATCCTCTTCACCACTGCTATCGGAACTGCTCGCGTCTTCATTTATGTCAGAAACATTTCTATTCTTTGATGTTCCATCACTCCGGGCAAGCTTTTCCCTCTGAAAGGAAGTTAGAAAGCATGATCAAGTCTTTAGCTTTAAAATTGAAAAACAATTTATTATGATCATTCTTCCTTTGAAGCTCATTTTCATTGCTGTTTACTTTCAGAGTTAAAATTACATTTTTTTTATAACCGGGATGTCTGGCTTAGCTAGTGCGCATCTCGACTAATCCCATGGAGCCCTGAAGTTAACGATTCGGAGTAAAGCTTCGATAGCCTAGGGAACTCTTGATGACCATTAAACTAAAGGCCTAAGACTAGTTGAGCTACCCTCGAGTTAAAATTACATTGTTCTTCACCACATTAGCTTTGCAAAACTCCTATTTCTCATAGATCTCTCTATATGCATTATAAGCATGGATGCAGAACAAGATTTCACTTGACACACATTTGTATGCCATGCTTGACAATAAAATCGGGTTGATATTAAGAAAGGCTGGCAATTACAAACGTAAGATTCTTTGAGGACTTGTAACAAATATTTTACCTGAAATATTTTCCCTAATTTTCAGAGCAAGAGCACGAACTTTAAGTTCTTCCTTCTTCACATTGTTTTCTTGTAGCACCTGCAACAATTGAGGAATAATAGATGGTTTGTCTACAATTGAGACATTCTCTCTTGACAGATAATCTGAAATTCTTTGCTCCAAGAACAAGCAATTAACACAAGCCAAAAGAGCAGCTGTACCAGAAGAAAAATAAAGATAATGAAGAGAGACTCACTAGTTGACACATGTATGAAGTTACTTCAATGTCCTGACATTCGATTTCTAGAGTGAGTTCATAGAATTGTATCCTTGTTTATCAGAATGTGCTGGCTCAAAATCCATTTTAAGGCATACCATCATTTAGATTAACCAAGCGGATGCCTTCCTGAAGTTACATTCTTGAAAAGCACACGGATTTAATTTTTCTCGAGTAGAGTACCACAAAATGGATAAAACTTCCTAATAACAAGAGGAAGTGTTCTTGGGGGTGGAGATGACAATCCATTTATGACCTTTTCTTTGCGGCAACACAGTGACTTGAAATGTCATAACTACAGACCCTCAGCCAAAAAATGGAACTCAAGATAAATGACCTTTTTCCAGAAGCTCTTGTCTTTTGCCTCTTGTGTCTGCGACATCCATGTAGTGTGCAACATATCAGCTCCAAAGTTGTGTTTTGACTATAAGAAAAATAGTTTTAGCATCATCATTATGTGCACAAGAAGACATGCAAGTTTGTATACTTGCATTCGAATATATAAATGAATCTAGCATATGAAAGAAAAACAGTTTTTAAGGTATGTGAAACAATCCCTAAGATGATGTTTCCATATGCTTGATGTCACACAAATTATGGTTTTATCAAGCAAATGAACATAATAAGCATTTAGACTTAAGGTCAATTGGTATCTTGTGATTATCATCGAGAAGGTACTGGAAACAATCTTTGGGGATTTAAATTTAGAACTTATCCTTGGATATGAGATGTGGCTGAGTCTAAGTTGAGGGTCTTAGTCCTCATGTATAAAGAAATGGGAAACTAAAGGCAGTTGATGAGACTCAGTCCTTCTAAATAAATCACTGATGAGTTTGTGAATCAATTCTTCTTTATTGACCTTTCATCTTGTATATGTATGTAGCTCTAGATGTGGCCTGCTCTCTTGATCCCTTGAAGCATGTCTCCTCATGAGAGAAGCCAAGTGGATAATCTTGCGGGAGGAAAGGATGGCAATAGATGGATTTTGAAAAGTTTGCTTTGTCCCTCATTAGCTCAGATGATGAAACATTGGAGGAGTTGTTCTATGATTTTATTTTTTGGTGGATCTATCATCTTAAACCCAATGGAAGACTATACTCTATCTTTCCTTCACCTATTTTGTATCCAAATAATGTCTTTGATTTCACGGAAAAAATAAATAGTGAATCTAGCCTAATAGTTTTATTTTTATTTTTTGATAGGTTAGCCTAATAGTTTTTATATTTATCAAATGTAACTCTTATGGTTTCTTTTAATAAATACATTATGCACAAACCAATTAAAAACATATGAACGCCTTTTTAGCACTAAATTTTTTTTTTTCAAAAGTTATTTTAAGTGCTATGGAGAAGATAGGCTATAAAAAGTTTCCTGATCACTATTAAACAAGCTCCAAATTGTTTAAGTGGAGAGAGATTCATGAATAATCGAACATATCTTGAAATTTTGCAATTTATCTTTTTTCTAGAAAGGCGAAATTCAAGCAAACTTAGATGCTTCTTCATTATTTTTACGAAATTAATTTTTGATAGTTAAATTACGAGGAAATTGCATAGAAGTTGGAAAATAAATGAACAATTTGCTATTTAGACTCCAGTTGTCAATTAGCATGCATCATATAACTCCAACAGGATGACACACCATAAAGGTAGAAGAGATCTAACATTTATAATAACAAAAATTGAAGGAAAAGAAAGCGAATGCCACGCGGCAATAGAGCCGGTTGCAACTTATGAAGTGCATTTCTCACTAGAGCATCACAAAAGAACTTAACTAATGTACACAGGGCGCCACTATTTCTTCTACTCAAGCATATCTGGTGATAGTTTTGCCATGAAAATTGGAGATCTCTAGATTATATTCTCTTTTTATTTTGCATAGATACGAAGCGATGTAACAATTCTATACTCTGGTCAAGCCACCACACTACATACAGTGTGATGAAATTCTAAATTATTCTTTTTCCATTTTCCATTTTCTGATAGGCAAACAAGGAATATTTTGATCAGTGTCGAAAGATAAAAAAGGTGCAACCTTGCACACAAGTTCTATATTAGAGACATCAGTTGCCCTGTCGACTACTACATGGAATGAGGATGAAATTCCATACTATAACATCTCATTTGTAAAGCATGACAAACTAGAAAGAAATGATTCATTAAGAATAATATATCACCTTCTCCATTTCACAGCATATCCTTATACAGTTCAAAGAAAAAATATATAACAAAAGCAGCCCAGGAATAAAAGAGTGGATTTATTATCAACATTTATTCTGCTTTGTGAATAGGATAAAACTGATAAAGTAATTGTAGTAAACACACGCAGAAAGCCTTTTGGCTTGATTAACACGATGTAAAATCCTCTTGTCGCCTTGAACATATTGATTAAGAAGAGTCCTTTAGCTAATCTTGCTTAAGCTTCTCTTCTCTTTCTTCTGGGCTGACCTTGTATTACATGGTCTTAATAAAACTAGAAAGAGGTTAAGAAAGTAATTAAATGAAACCTACAGAGAACATGATGGTAAATTCCTCTGCAAACTGAGAATAAACACTCATGGTTTTAGCGATAAAATTATAAATTCACAGGAAAAGGATGGCCATAAGTTAAATTAACTCTTATAAGATAGAATTAGAATGCAAGACTAATTTATTTTTGGAAAATCCATAAATAACCATCACGAGGTTGTCATATTGACACAGCTTATATTAATTATTATCTCGATCTACATGGACTTCCTGATGCATAAATGTAATTTTATACAAGCTTGATGAGGATAAAGCTAACACGCTTGTTATTGGATACCTGAAATACCTTTGCCCTTTTGATACCATACATTTAATGGTTCTTTCTCCTTCTTGTCTTCTTTCTTTTCAAGGTAAGCAAAAAGAATACACTATAAATTAAAAAGACAATATACCAAGATTATACAAGACATACAATGGGTATGAAGGATTATCAAACATGCAATCTCAGATAAGAAGACTACAAGGAAACATGTTTGGGGGCTCTTAATCTATTCGAGCATATGCTAGTGTTCTTCATTCCAGTGCACTTTCTCATTCCAATTATTTCTCTTGTTAGTTCTCAAAAGGTGGTTAGTGGTTGACCATTGACTATAAAGGGAGTTTGAGTCAAAATTCTTCACGGCTTGCAATCTTGAATCAATTTTTACATGGGTGACCTCAGTTGAGGGTGAGTAAGTTTCAATATTCAGTATTTATATGACTCATGAGAAAGTAGATAATCTCCTAATTTACGTAGACTTCACCCGAGGGCCGTCGGGTTGGTGTCTGCTTTATTGGATTTCGGGTTGTCTCGAGGCATTCCTAGCCATAGATTATCCTTTTAGTGGGTGGAACACAAAGACTTCGAGCGAAAATATTTTTGAAAGTTTGTTTCTTTCTGTTTGAAGTTAGAGAGAAAAGCAAATCTTTAATGAATCAAGTTCTGATTTCTGGTAGTTAGGAAGAGAATAACTTTTTTAAGTTTAATGGTAGGCCTTTTTAAGAGAGTGAAAGAGGTTTTGGCCGAATCCACATATGGGCCTTGCTGCACGACTTGTAGATCAACTTTGAAGAGAACCAAAATGAGAATCTTATTTCAGCAGAGCAACAAATATAATTTCAACTACCACAGACAGGGTTTAGTTTCATGTATTTGCGAGATAGAGAGAATCGAGGGTAGAGTGCACCCTGCCTCCCAAGACTTCAGGTCAGACCATAGGCCACTTCGTCGGCAGCAGCAGCGGCGGCTTGGTAAGCGAGATCCAAGGGAACTCATAAGAAATGGGAATCTGGCCCAGTAGTTGTTCCTCTAGATGCGGGCTACGCACGATCACGCGCGGCGGTCTGGCCTTGGAAAGGCGGGAGAGACCATCTCTCCCTTTGACTTACGGTAGAGGCAGGAAAATGGGTGACCAACCATTCGTAGATCGGAGAGAGACTCCAAAGAGGAAACCCTGATGTGGCCGCATCCCAGGCACAGGCCAGGAGCTATCGAGAGGGGGGAGTTGAACTACCTCTATGGAATGTGAGTACACCCCATGATGATGCGTGGCATCCCGATAGAGACCCGACAAACCATGGCGTCGGGACCATCACATCAATTCTTTGCGATCTTAAACTGACGACAATGCCACACAGAGAGTAAAGCCATCTCAGAAATGCGCGACCTTAAGTGGGGAGATCTTTCGTGCGAAATTTGAATCAAATACGATAAGATGAGAGGCGTGAAGACTAGAGAAACCACTTATGTGAAGAGCTTTGAAAAATCAAGGTTAATTTAAAATAGAATTAACTTTTAAATTTTATTCTTTCTTTTTTTTCTTCTTTTTAAATTTTATCTTCTTTCTTAATATTCTTTTTCCTAATTTTTAGAATAGAATTAACTTTCCTTCTATGGGTTCCTATTTAAGTATTATGCATTATTTATAGAAATATTTGATTAAATAACCTCAAATAAACAAACATTTTAAAAACAACCCTATTTTTCATGCGTTTTCTTGAAAAATAACCTCTTGTAAACAAAAATACCCTTGATTATCTTATATATTTATTATTTACATACATCTTTAATAAAAAAAATATTATTTTTGTAAAATAACAATTAAGGTATTTTTATCAAAATGGTGGCAAAAATTGATAAAAGATTAGATTTTCGAAATTTTGCTTTCAAATCATCCTAATATATGGAAAAGCAAAAAAAAAAGGTAGTTTTGTCCCAAGCGGAAGAGGAACTGGAAGGATAGAGTGTGATTTGTACCATTCTAGTAGCCATGTTTATTTTTAAATTCATTTCATTTTATTTCTTCTATTATATAAAATTATGTAATTTTGATATTTAAATTTTTAATGAATTAATTATATTTTATTTTCTTTACTATTTTTAAAAGCAATTAAAAAACCTTCCAACTTATGTATGTCTCGTAATTTTAACGATTAGAAACAAAACTAACTTTCAATGATCATAAAGTGACTTGAATTTAGTGAGGTGGGTAACCATAATGTTATCTATATCTATCATTATCTAAAAATATTAGAATATATTGAGCACTAATTATCTTCCAATTTTCATTTATTTTTTGTGTGTAGCTGCACAAGCTTGCAGAACCTTCTTGGTAGAAGAATTAAAGATTTCATTGCGAGGACTTTGTAGGAAGAGTTGTCCTCAAAAACTCAAAGAATCAAAGGTAGAATTAGGTCTTTACCAGGGTTGTTTATGTGTTTTCAAACTTGTCAATTGTGACGATCAATCAACCAGAATCTACATGCTGATGAGTATTTTACCTCTGCTTTTCGAGGAAAGGCTTGAAATGTGCAACATGATGCGAAAGTCAAAAGAAATAATCATACCTACTGTATTATTTGGGAACTCTTTAGACCCATATTTTTGTAATAATATTTATTTATTTTTGGGAAAATAGTAAAAGCTACGAACTACGAGTTTTTTTTCCATATTAAGTCTTAACTTTAAAAATACCATTTTAAGTCTAAATGAATTATTAAAAGAAACAAATGATCCCAAGAAATTAAAACATAATAAAAATAATGGATATTTGATTGTTTCCAAATCAAGGCTTGGAAAAACAGCTACTATAGATTCTTAGGATTTTCACATTGGATTTTTTATATCCAATATTCACACTAATATTTATTAATTAGATTTTATTATAATTATAATGTTTAATAATATTAATATTGGAGACTAGTCCTGCAGTATAGTTGGAAGTTGCCATGTACATGTGGTGGTAGTCCTACTAGTCATATCAATGTTTTAAATGAGGAAATATGGTAGTTTCTTAACTATGACAACATATTCGAGGCCTTAATTTTTTTGACCTTCCCAAACTATCTTATGAGTCTATATTTCAATATATATATATATATATATATATATATATATATATATATACTATATATATATATATATATATATATATATATATATATATATATATATATATATATATATATATATATATATATATATTATAATCTTTTATTTATGATTTCGTTTTATTTTATTTTTTTTATAACATATTTTAAAATTTAATAAACTTGAGAAAATATAAAAACTAGAGAAATAAAAAAATATTTTCCAAAAGAAGTTACATTATTTTGTACACAAGTAACGGTAATTTAAAATTAGTGATAATCGTTTTAATATTTAATTTGAATATTTTTAACTACCTCAATTTCTATTTTTTTAATTAAATGATTAGCTAATTAATCATTTAACTACCTCAATCATTGAAAAAAAAAGAGATAAAGTTCATATTCGAGTAAATTAGTGAATTCTTTTTATTTCAAAAACTAATTATTCGTTCTTTTATTCATTTATTTTTCTCTAAACATTTTTTGAAAAATAATATATATATATATAAGATTGATGGGCAAATTTGACATTTGTTAAAAATGAAAGAAATTTTAAATTAATCATATTCAACAATAATAGACAAAAAACCAAAGTATTGGTTTTTGAATTAAGAAAACTTAATTAATTCATTTTAAAACTAAATGATTAATTTATAATTTATTACGCATATGTGCAAAGTATTTTTTCCTTGGATATGATGTGAGGAAAATTTTGGACTATATTTCACAATTATTGTTATTATAGGGTATATGTTTTCAATTGAGCTAACTAGTATATGTTGTGATTCTAGACTTTCTATTTATAAACAAATTATTTAGTTATTTTTTTGTGTTTTTTCATTACTTATAAAAAAGTAGAAAAAAATACATGGAAATGATATGGGACCAAAAAGATAGATGGATAAATAGGATATTTTTAAAATAAAACAAATATTAGGGATAAAACCTAGATTGTTTTGAGGGACAAAGAGATTTGAATTTTTTTTAGTCTCATCACTTTTTTTTTCAAAGGTTAATAATTGATAGATTCGAGAGACCAGATTATTCGGATGCTATTTAGAATCTCTATTTAGAGACGGAAATAGAGACCGAATAATTCCGTCTCGAATCAGAGACGGAATAAAATCCGTCTTTGATTAGAGACGGAAAGTTCCGTCTCTAAATAGAGACGGAATGATTTCCGTCCCAAATTTGAGACGAGGTGTCTGAGTCTCTATTTCGAATCTCTAAATAGAGACGGAATGATTCAGATCTCTGATTAGAGACGAAATTATTCGGAGTCTCTATTTCCGTCTCAAATGAGACGGAATATTTAAAATCTCGGATCGTCTCAAAATCGAGACCGGAAATCCTGATCTCTATTTAGAGGCGAAATTCAAGTCTCTAATTAATTTGTATACAAATAAGGTCTCCTAATCATTCTATTTAGAGACGGATAAGTGTCCGTCTCTAATTTCCGTCTCTAATTCCGATTTTTCTTGTAGTGAGATATGTTCTCTTCGATTCAAACCTTGGTGCCAATTCACTCCTTAAGCCCATTTCTACAAGATCTAAGCGAGAATTAAGCACATCTTGCTACACGCAATGTTGAGTAAAGGTTTCCAATAATGCTTTCACAACCTTTTCTCAATATAAATTATCAAATTATAGCGAACATGAAGATATTTGTATCTGAGATCAAAAGAATATACGAATACACTTCAACAATTTGTATTGTTGATTTTAGTTACCAGGTGTAACCTTTTTTTTCCCCAAAATTACAAATTCCATTGATTTTTTTTAATATTTCCTCACCAGTCAATATTTGTGGAGGTGGCGAAACTCTTGTTTCCATCAAATACTTTCTTTTGTTTCCTATATGGATGGTTTTCTTGGAAGAATCGTCTATGTCTATTATAGGAGTTCTTTTTCCCTGCTTTAACTTTACAAAATATGTTTCTTCTCCACATATTGGACAACCATATCTCTTTAAGCGTACCTGACAAGTTTCCATATGCAGGAAAATCATTGATTGTATAATAAGACGGATCTTAATGTAAAGAATTCTTGTTGATATGCATCGTAAGCAGAACTTCAACTCCACAATGTTATTAGATCTTCATTAGCGATTGCTAAGCTAGACATCGATGTCATTGCCAGTTTGTCATGGACGAAATTAATAAAGATAACATCATAAATTTTCTTTTCATGCACAACCATGGTGGAAAGGTTATAAATTATCATGAGAATGGAGCTGGCAATATCTTTCCTTAAATGAACTGTGAGGATTTATGCCATCTGAGAATGGCAAGTCTCGAGTTTCTAGGTTAAGAGGCTTCCGGGCCATCTATGATCACAACTTTCTTCCATGATGGTGAATCGATGGATGGCCTTGTTTTCCCATCAAAATTGCTTTCTTGACATGCCATATGGGCTCTTTTGCAATTTTTGATGATTGAAACATTCTTCTAAATCTTGGAATTGGAAATACCACGGCTTTGGAGAACTCCTTTTCCTCCTCTGTTCTTGTGTTATAAATCTTCCACCTCGAAGTTCCACGAGGTAGGACATAAGGATGCATCTTTCAACTCCCTTCGATAAAGTACAAATCAATTTGGGCATGCATGTATTTTCTCATATTCCATTCCCAAAATTTAATGTCTTTTGAGCTTCTTATACATGGACAAAGGCAATTCATTGTTTAAAGGCAACATATCTCCAAGTATTTGCAAAAGCTCTAAAAAGCTCTTATCAGACCACCCAAAGCGTGCTTCAGGTTGTACAATTTGATTAAAATGAGGCAGATCTTGTAAGTTTGCAGCACAGGATAATGGTTTTTACCGTCTTGTAGTAATCTGCAAACAATTCAGGATCATTTGTGATCATCATGTGTAGCTTAGTTCTATTATGCCCCATGTTGATCATCAAAATTGAAGTCTATCATAATGTTACTCTTATGGTTGGTGGGCCACTTGGGTGCCTCATGTCACCAATACCTATATGGTAACTTTGATCAATTCCATAGAAAAACAAATGAATTACCGAATCTTTTGAGGGTATGGAATATCATATTTTCACATTGTAAGCATGGACATTTAATGGAGGTTTTATTTACGGGAATTTTGTATTGCAAATGCAATGACTGTTCTACTCTAACCTTCATATTCCTTGTTGATCTTCTATCTTTGAGGATCGTAGACGATCCATTTTAAAGAACAAATTACTTCTGATAGTGATCAAACTTCAAATGGAAGAACATATCAACACATTGTCCAATGTTATTCGTTTTTAGCAACCTCTATTTTGTTCAAAGAATAATCAATAATCAATTTAATAAAATATTTATAAGCATGTCAATTTAAGATAAGGGATGAGCAACATTACTATTCTAATCATTTTGACTTTGTTTACATAGATCTATCCTTATAGAATAACATGCGAATATTTATAAATTTAAACAATCCAATTGTATACATATATATATATATATATATATATATTTTATTGCCTAAGTAGTAAAAATTCAAAAGATGTATAATCACATTACATGAAGTGTATATCAATATTAACATATATAATATCAAGTTATATTTACTTGTTTTATGCTAACATTTCTAACATCATAAATTAGGGAGTGGTTCCTATCCCATATAAGAATACATAATTTATGTGTGAGTACCTAATATACTTAGTTTTATTTTTTTAAATTGATTACATATCGTATTAATTTTAGAAGATTAACTTTTTTGAATCATTTACAAGATTAACACTCATTCTATATTATGCTTATTTCAAATATATATTTACTAAAGGGAAGGCCTAGAATCAACTTTCCAACTTAAGCAACATCTAAGCGGTCAAAAAACTATGAAGGAAGCTTGAATGAATTAATTAATTTTGATAATTTAAAGTGCACATAAGTAATTGTCCCACAAAATAAATAATAAGGCAACAAAATTTTTATTATTATCTAACGTATCCTGTAGCCTAAATGATGATGATGATTATTATTATTATTATTATTATAACATTTTTTAATTTTATCTTTCACAAAAAAATGATTTTATATATATATATATATATTCCAACCAAGGATAACTTTTTACTTATATATATTCCAACTAAGGATAACGGTTTACTTTAAATAAAATGTTGTGTTTGAATTAAACTGGAGAAGGATAATAAGTGGGTCATCTGGGATGACTATTAATTTTGATGTCTTTGTCTTTATATTTAAACAACAAATATAAGAATAATAATAATAATCATAATAATAATAATCCATAAATAATAACTTGATTATTAATTTGGCATTTCAAATTGCACATTTTCTTGAAGGAAATAAACACTTAAAAATTATTTCTCACGATTGAAGTACGATTCTTAGGAAAATAAATATTTAAACAAAATTATCATTTAATTATTCTATATATAAAGTCAAATATGAGACAATTCCAATTCCTTAATATAAAAATATTTTATTCTCACTCCCTAATCGGATCCTACAACCTCCATTATGCATTCTAGTGTATTATAGTTTTATTCCATTTTTGTTATTTTTAATGAAAAATAGATTTAAATCATATTTGAGGAGTAAAGCTAATTCTCTAATTTATAAGAAAAAGGACATGACATTGGGGAAAGAAAAAATAAGATGATTTTTTTTTATCAAACACATCTAAGAAAAGAGAAAATAAAAAGTGTTTTGAGAAAAGGAAAAATTTTATTGGCCATGATTTTCCTTTTAGCATGTATTTTCCTTTTAAGCTATATTATTGTGGCGCGGCCGGGGTGGATTATTGCAGTTAACTGCGGGAATCGAGTGGATGTCGGGTTACCCGAAGCCACTTTAGAAAATCGGGCGGAGTCTCCTTTTATTTTATTTTATTTCATTTTATTTATTTTTTTTTAAAAAATTTTCGAATTCTTGTTCATAGTTGTGAGTCAACATTCTTTATTCATAGTTGGCCAGATTCTTGTTCCTGATTCTAATGGATTATTGCATTCCTGATTAGACGGATACCCTTTATTGGTCACAATACAAAATTGTATTATGTACACTTCTCAACCCCAATCCCCTTTTTGTTCACAATACACAAAGGTGTATTGCGATAAAATTTTTAACTCTGAGATTATATTACTTGATGACCAGCCCAGCCACCAACCTATGGCAATACACTTGGTAGTCTTGCAATGTGATCCTTTCCATTGCCGTACTAGCCAACTCTTGCAATACAATTTCTGTATTCTTGATACAAACTCAACCCTCAAGCCCTTATTCTCTGCTGTGTCTGATTTTTGTGCAATACAATCTGCACCTCTGACCTCACCTCTCATGTCTGTCTGGCCAGTGTATTGCAATACAATTCTATCCCTTGAGCCCCTTCAAGCCTACGATTATTGCAATACAATTTCTCCATCTCTTACGATACAATCACTAGCTACACAACCAAGGTTGCAA
Organism: Tetrastigma voinierianum; assembly: GCA_016808115.1. Classification (NCBI taxonomy): domain Eukaryota; kingdom Viridiplantae; phylum Streptophyta; class Magnoliopsida; order Vitales; family Vitaceae; genus Tetrastigma; species Tetrastigma voinierianum. The sequence goes on along the minus strand of JAEQBH010001943.1, from coordinate 617,891 downwards.
TACAATTGACACATTTATCTTTTTTTCCTGATATTGGCAGGCGTGTGAAAGCAGTTTGCACTCCAAAATTTTTATTTTTTTCATTTTCTATAATACTCAAAATAAATTTCTAAAAAAATTTATTTTCTTCATTTTTCATTATAAATATTTTTTTCCATTCGGCCCATTTGGAAAAATCATAAAAAAAAATATACACCTATTTTTTAGCATGCGCTCAAATAAATTTCAAAACTTATTTAACCACTTTCTTACGATTTATACCATATGAGAGACAGAAAATTATTTTCTCACCTCATAGCAAATAAATTTATAGAATTTGACTTTGTTTCTTTCGATTTTTCACGAAAATTTTTCTCGTCGAATAAATTTATAAAAATTTATTTTCTTCCATTCTTCAATTTACTACTTGCAAATCCCGAAAGTATTTTCTCCTCCTTATAACCAAATAAACTAAAAAATAAATTCATGATTTATTTGGTTTAGAGTGAAGAAATTTAATTTTAAGTTGGTAGTGCAGGAGCTGCCTGTCGAGATGAATATCCCAGCTCATGGTCAGGGTTCGAGCCCGGAGCGAAAAGCCACATTGAGGAGGTTGGGGGATAACTGTGGTGGGACCACCCCTCATCGGAGTTAATGTGAGGCCCCCTTTGGCCTCAGACGGGGGGTGGTCCCCTCCGCAGCCCCATAAAGCCTGTCCTTGCCCTTTTCTTTCGCCTCGTGAGAGCTTGGACAGACCAAAGGGACATATTGAAATGGGGCCTCTCGCCTGGCCAGAGCCCAGTAGCCGGTTGGTAGTGAGTCTTCCCCTCACTTTGGTCTTGAGGTGGCACCGGCGCTGCTGCCTGAGTGGGACCACCCCTTGTCGGAGTGGGCGGATACCTGTATTTTATTTAATTCTAGCTACTTAAAAATTTTATATTATATTTACTGACCCCTAAATCTTATTTCCTTATTTGTGTAGCTTATTTTAACAATTACTTTGCTTAATTTCTTATTTTCCATAATCAATATTCCCATGTATATAAAGTATATAACGTATATATTCTCTTTGATAAATAATATCCTTATTTGTGTAGCTTGTTTTTTATAAATACTTTATTTAATTTCTCATTTTCATAATCAATATTCTCGGGTATATAAGGTACATTTTCTCGTTTGATAATAATATTCTTCTTTTCTTTTTTTCTTTTGAGGAAGATAGTAATATTCTATTCAAACTTCAAAAGAAAGTAAAAGTATTTAATTGAGTGAATATTAATTTAATTATAAAATATTCTTGAAGGAAAATAAACAAAATATTTTGAAATATTTTGACTTTGCTAATATCAAACATAAAATAAACAAAAAACGTGAAGCTGGTGACTAATTTATAGATATGACAATACATGTCTCAGGTCATGAAGCTAGTGATTTTGAAGCTATGGCATGACTATAGAGCACACATTTTAGGAATTATAGCCTCCTTTTTTCCGTACATTCACAGTCTGAAAAATAGAGGAGAGGAAATCCTTGGCCCTCCACTTTGCCTTATTTCACGTCCTTTCCCAACTTAAAGAATTATTTTGCCTTATTTCACCTCCTTTCCCAACTTAAAGAATTATTTTCTTTTATTTTGTTGACATGTGAAAGATTGACGCTGACTCAATAAGTAGAAAATTTGGAATCCAATTTTTTTTAAACGACAGTGTGATTCAGGAAGTAGAGAATTGCTCCAGAACTTAGCTCCCACTTTGCCTTCTTCCTTCAAACCAAACTAGCGAACTTACAAGCACAAACTCAACCCATTAACTTCTAAAAAATATAATCTTACAGTAGTAAACTCTTCAACCTTTTTAAAGTAGACATTTGCTGAACAATATAATCATCCATATTTGATAAGCTTAAGCGCTTAAAAAAAAATAGGGAAGATTTTCCCATTTTTTGATACGTAAATTATTGTGAAATAACCCATAAGAACCAAACCATCCTCCCAGAAAAAAAAATTTATTGTTTTTTGGAAAGTAAGAATCATTTAATCAAGGGAATGCGGAAATTATTTATCTTACATTTGGTTCAACGTAAAGATGCAAAATCAGCACTTCAAATGGAAGCAGACAAACATAATACATCTTTCTATTATTAAAATGGAGGAAAAAACCGAAAAGTTTGCCCCACAAGCCAAAACTTTCTCAAACTGAATAGAGATTTTGGGGAAGAGCTTTTAAAGCACCATGGGACCCATTAAAAACCCTAACCAGCAATGTAAACTACATGATTAGAAGGAGACAAGGAAAGAGACATTAAAAATTAGACTCCTCATTTATAAAACCATCAAAGAAGTCTCAAGGTTCTCATGATGATAATGTTTGAATTGTAAATATAGTCAGTTTTAACTACTAGGATTTGCAGGAGGTGCTCGTGGGTGAAACGTTGAAGTTGGATTCATCATGTACAAGCCAGAAGAAGACTCTGGATTAATAATACCACAAAATCGTTGATTTGCAGAGCTTTCATTGAGTTAATCAGGAAGAATGAAAAGAGGAAATCTCATTGCGCTGCATGTTATTTGTGTTTCTCTTTGTCAGGTTGCAAGAGTTTGCTAGTCAGGCTAAAAACAAATTTATTTATGGAAGGAAGAAGATGACATTTTTAAAGTGACAGAATTGGTCAAATGCATAAATTAAATCTATGACATTTTAAAAAACGTCAACATCAATTTGTGCCATCAAATCCCTTTATTCTCTTTTTCTTTTAGATTTATTTATGGAAGGAAAGAATGACATTTAAAGTGACAAGATTGGTCAAATGCATAAATTAAATCTATGACATTTTCATAAAACGTCAACATTAATAAGTGCCATCAAATCCCTTTAATTCTCTTTTTTCTTTTGAATTTTGACACTTTCTAAAAGTGCCAAGGATTGAAGCGCCATTGAATCTATTTTTTGTTGTAGTGGCTTTTTAATATTGAATATAACTTTTATTTTTTTGAATAAGGTTTAATAGTATTAAGTATCAAATGTTTATTTTTTAATATTATATTTCTATTAAGTATTAAACTATTTTTTTTTTATATATTTAAATTATTGTATTAAACATATGTTAAAAGGTGATATAAAAGGTAAAGAAGAGGAAAAGAGATAATAGAAGACTAACTCAAGAAGAAAACTGTATATTTTATTCTTGAGAAACCAATATCTCTAAATTATTTACAGGTCGATAATCTGTAATTATTCATTAGTTACGTGTTAAAGTAATAATTATTGTAGTTAAATATGTGATCGTGCGATTATGATGAATTATTTATAACACTCCCAGCAAGATAAACATCACTAGATTGTTAATCTTGCATCATTAAAAATCTTGCCGGTAAAGCCGGTAGGATGAAACTGAAATGAAGGGAAAGAGTATAGTATCTAATATCTTTTTTTGTGTACTCCCTGGTAGTGACCCCGACTATATTGTGCTAACTTTTGGGTGAAGATGTTTAAGTGGCGCATGTAACTTGCCATACAAGTTTCTTGAATATTTACTTGAGAAGCGAGAGCACTGGTAAATAAATCTGTTAGATTATCATTGGACCTTATTTGTTGCACATCAATTTCACCATCTTTTTGGAGTTCATGAGTGTAGAAGAACTTTGGCAAGGTGCTTGGTTGATCACCTTTATCTCTCCTCCCTTGATTAGAAAGCGCAATACATGCGACATTGTCTTCATATAATGCTGTTGGATTATTCTTAATAGAAGATAATCCACATGATTCTCTGATGTGTTGTATCATGGATCTCAACCAAACACATTCTCTACTAGCTTCATGCATTGCAAGTATTTTTGAATGATTAGAGGAGGTGGTCACCATCGTTTGTTTAACTGATCACCAAGATATTGCAGTATTTCCATAAGTAAATATATACCCTGTTTGTGATCGAGCTTTGTGAGGATCCAAAAGATATTCTGCATCTGCATAGCCAAGTAATTGTGGTTCCATTGCTTTGGAATAAAATAATCCCATGTCACTTGTCCCACGGAGATATCTCAATATATGTTTGATTCCATTTCAGTGCCTTTTAGTTGGAGCTAAGTTGTATCTTGCTAATAAATTAACTGAGAAAGCAATGTCTTGTCGAGTATAATTTGCAAAATACATTAGTGCACCAATTGCACTAATATATAGTACTTTAGGACCAAGTAACTCTTCATTTTCTTCCTTAGGCCGGAATGGATATTTAGTTACTTTAAGTGACCTAACAACCATGGGGGAACTAAGGGGGTGTGATTTATCATATAAAGCGCGGGACTTTTCTGTATATGATGATTGATGAATCAATACACCATTCAAACAATTCTCGATCTGCAGGCCAAGACAATATCTTGTTTTCCCAAGATCTTTCATCTCAAATTCCTTCCTTAAATAGTTGCTGTTTTGATGAGCTCTTCAAGAGTCCCAATCAAATTTAAATCATCTACATATACTGTTATTATTGCAAATCCAGTTTTTGTTTTCTTGATGAAAACACATGGACAAATTGAATTATTCACATATCCTTCTTTGAGTAAATCTTGGCTTAACGATTATACCACATTTGACGATTTGTATTAATCCATATCAAGATCTTTGCAACTTGATTGAATACATGCTGCAGTTTGAATTCATTGCTTCAGGCAATGTGAATCCTAAGGGATTTTCATATATACATTAGCATCTAGAGATCCATATAAATATGCTATTACTACATCCATCAAACGCATATCCAGTCCTTCTGAGATTACTAAACTTATAAGATATCAGAATGTGATTTCGTCCATTACGGGAGAATATGTCTCCTCATAGTCAATTCCAGGTCTTTGTGAGAAACCTTAGGCCCCAAGGAGTGTTTTATATCGCACAATTTCATTTTTCTCATTTCGCTTTCGTCTGAAGACCTATCCCATTATCAGGGTTGTATATTTGTAGGTGTTTGAACTCTTCAGTCCAAATATCTCGTTTAGCGGTGATCTTAATTACATTTTGATTGCTTCTTTCCATTTTAACCCAATGGCGGTTTCGTGTGACATTGTTTCATTTGCAGCTCTTGAACATCTTCATCATTTTTATGATGTACTGCCACCTTGGAAAGAAAAGCATCATTTATATGGGTAGTATTCGATCCCGTATTCTTAGCTCATGTATATAATTGATGAGGATCTCTTCATTGTTATGTATCGATACATCATTAGAGATAACTCTTTGACTGAATGCCTCTGTAGGGGCTCTTGTTTCATCGACCCTAAGACTTAGAGTTATATATCTTCAGGTGCTAGATTATAGCACTTTTCCTTTTCTAGAATTGTGAATTTGGAGCCAATAGGTCTTGCGTTTAGTGGCTTAGGTTAACATTTGTCATCTTTGCTTTGTAATTTTCCTATTGAGTTTCAATCACCTCTTGGGACATATTTATGTGGAGATATGTGATTTTGTAACTTTTGTTGAATCAATAAAAGCATCAAACAATTAATTTGCAAGACCTTGTAAATGAATTATTTTATGAACTTCTAGTTAGTTGCTTTATGCGAGATGTAGTGAGATAAGACGACTCATTCCATGTTCTGCATTCTTCTGGAATGAAACTATCTCCCTAATGGCGAGGAAAAAGATTTTCACCAAAGTGACAATGCCGTCGACATTGAAACTTCCCTATAAGAGAGGCTTATTATAATTTTAATAGATGCAGTTGAAAGCCCGACATAAATACCCGAGCGGTGTGGACCTAACTTAGGTCGATGTGTGGGGGCAATTGGAACATAAACAACACAACAAAAAATTCGCAAATGCGAAATATTATGTTGATAACCTTTAGCAAGCTATAAGGGTGATAAATTGTGATTGGCTGTAGGACGAAGGCGAATTAAATGTGCAGCATGTAAAATAGCATGTCCCCATGCCGATAAAGGCAATTTGGTTTTCAAAAGTAATGGTCTAGCAATCAATTGCTAACGTTTGATAAAAGATTTAGCCAACCCATTCTGAAAATGAACATGAGCAATAGGATATTGAACATCTATACCAATAGACATACAATAATCAAGGAATGCTTGAGATGAGAATTCACCAGCATTATCAAGACGAATTGTCTTGATAGGGTGATCAGGGAATTGTGTTATGAGTCGAATTATTTGAGCCAATAATCTAGCAAAGGCAACATTTCTACTAGAAAGAAGGCATACATGAGACCATCGAGTGGACGCATCAATTAAAACCATAAAATAACGAAAAGGTCCACTAGGTGGGTGAATAGGCCCACAAATATCCCCTTGAATACGTTCTAGAAAAGCGGGGGATTCAAATGTAACATTTGTAAAAGATGGTCTAATAATTAATTTGCCTTTGGAACAAGCAGCACAAGTATAACCATCAGATACTAAAATTTGTTTGCTTGTTAATGGATGCCCATTAGAATTTTGAACGATATGGCACATCATGGAAATTCCCGGATGCCGAAGTTGTTCATGCTAAAGTAAAAACGCATTGGAGTCATTGAACTTTTGGTTCTTGACAGCATAAAATTCAATAAATCTAATAATTTTATGATATAACCCACAAGATAAAGAAGGCAATTGTTCCAAGATACATTTTTGCCCAGAAATAATAGAAGTAATGAGTAAATACTTATTTTCATCATGATTCATAGTTTCAATATGATATTCATTTCGGCGAATATATTTGAAACTAAGTAAATTTCTATTAGATTTATTAGAATAAAGGGCATCTTCAATATGCAATTTAGTGCCTTTTGGTAGAATAATGGTGGCTTTTCTGGAGCCTTTAATCAGGTCAACAGGACCTGAGATAGTATGAACATTAGATTGAGCTAATGTGAAGTTTGAAAAATATTTCTTATCACTCAAGATTGTGTGGGTTGTGGCATAGTCAGCAAGACATGCATCACCAACATATGGCATATAATTGATCAATTCTGAGGAGGGATCCATATATCTTCAAAATAAAAACGAAATTTAAATAGAAAATCAAAGCTCGCATTATAGATAAGCGTATTAAACGGTATGGAAAAATAACATAGAAAAATGTAGGATAAATAACGCAGAAAGTAATAGGATAATCATATGTGTCGATCATAGCACATATTTCCATCCCCGATCAAAGTAATTGATTTTCCCACTTGGATCTTCAAAAAAATCGGAAACATGAAATGTTTCGGAGTGCTGCACCATCATCATCAGATAAAGGATCATCGGGATCCATAGTGTCTTTTAAAGTCAATAAAATTTGTTTCAATTTGCTTGTCTTTTCCTTTCATGGGGCCTGATAAAGGTCGATGATGCTTGGCACGTACGATGGAGTGCGGACAGTGTTCTTCATTCCATACGTAACATTCGGTCTCGCCGACCTTTTTGTTATGTGGCCCTGTTGCCTTTCCAGATAATTTTTTTGAATGATTCAACTTCTGGTTGTTGGAGGTATTGTTCTTGTTTTGAAACTAGTTATAAATCCACCTCAGTTCAGGAGATGGAACTGGTGACCAACGACCAAAACCATTCTTCAAGCTTGATAAACATTCAGGCGAACTAGACACAATTTGAGAAGAAAAGAAAATAATTAACAACTAAATCTTGAGCATCAAGCTTGAATATTTCAAACGTAGGCTTTGGCAAGGTTTTTACAACAGAGTTCAAGCTTCAGGCTTTTCACTCTGAAATTCAAAAAAAAATTCAGACTATAAATTTTTTCTTTTCTGGGTTTCAATATTGCAATCCCATAATCTTACAACAATATCATAGCTTCAGGCTATGATTATTTCATAACAGATAGATCAGTACACAGTTATAACTTACTTTTGAAAGGTAATTAAAGGGTAAAATGAAATGTACCTTTCTTATTTTATGGTTTTGTAATATCGTCGAGTCAGAGTTCCGCGGGTTTTGACTTTTCGACTTTGTGATTGTTTTGACTCATTCTGCGATAACGTGAAAAGATAAAAGGAAAAAGAGATATAGAGATAACTCAAGAAGAAAGCGTATATTTTATTCTTTCAGAAGAGCTTTATTTCTCTCCTACCAGTGTTCACGGTCGTTAATACCGTGTATTATTCATAGGTTCACGGTCATTACTTAAGTAATAATTATTCAACGATAAATGTAGTCATTCACGATTATGGTGAATCATTATAAAAATAATAATTTAAATGAAATCACTTTGTTTTATGCAACAATGATATAAATTTTTTTTATTTTTTTAAGAATAGAAATATTTGGTTGCCTCAAAAAAATTTTGTGATTAAAATACTTTAAATAGCTCAAAATTTATAAATCTAACATTTAAACCAATTAAATTAGGACTTATTGACTATAAGGAAGCCATTATTTCCATTCTCAAATAACCTCTCATTCTCTCCAATAGGATGGCGATGGAAACCAAAAGATTTCCCTTCTCAAACCTGATTATAGTTTGTTTTCAAAAAGATCTTAGAGAGAAATTTACTGGTGCACGCAAGCTGATCAAGACATTCACGGGTGAAAAAAATTTTAAAAAAATGGAAGTCAATCCACTAAGTTACCTTTCAAATGAAATTACTGCAAAACATGTTAAGAAAAACAAAAGGCATAAAACCAAACCCAATAGAACAAAATTGCGTGCAAATTAATTTCAAATTATAAATGAAATTACTAATTAAGAAAAAACATATTTAAAATGCAGAGACCATTTTGCTGAGGGACAGTGTCCGTTTAATTTGAGAAAGAGCGATACCGAGACGCCATTGGAGCAAGCTGAAGACAACCGTTAGGTTTAGGGTTTTGCAAGGTTTGTTATAAAGAGTTTAGGCTTGCAGGCTATTTGCTTCAAGATAAAATAATTTCTCATCGAAAATTTTTTAATTACTTTTTTTTTTTGACATTAAATTTTTATAATTACTGTTAATTAAAATCTTTAACATTTTAATTAAACTTGGTAAATTAAATATGATACAAAAACAAAACAAAAAACTTGTTTAAAGATCTGAGTTTTGCCCTAGAATATTACTTTAAAAAAAAAAATCAATATAGTACAAGTTTAAAAAAATGCCCCTACTAGTTCTTTTAACCATAGTTGATCAAGCTTTATATCAAAACAATATTCTTGATCACTCTAAATTTAATGAAATAACAATTCCAGATTTCTTAATGGTTGAAAATGTGAATAACACTCTATGCTGCATCAAGCTCATCGAACACAGCCTGTGTGCAGTTTTCTAAAAGCTGATTGACCAACTTGTAGGTCCGTCCTGACAGCGCCTTGGTGTGATCTATAATCTGCTGATACCTGGGGACAAGAAAAATCAACATTAACAGCAGTGGATAAAGAAATAGGGATTTCAGTAGTAATAGAAGGGATAACCATATCTCGTAAAGGAAATTGTAAAACTAATATTATCCACACTAGCAATCTGTTCTATATACTTACACATTTGGATGATTGGGTTCCATGAAAACAGTTCCTGACTTTGAATCAATTTTAGCAGGAAGCTTTGAAGTCGTTATAAGATTCACAATCCAACTTTCAGCTTCTTCTTAATTTAAATTAAGTTTCTCAGGAAGCACTCTGCTAGAAGCAAGAAAACCACACAGCACATGATTGAGAACAAGTCCTCAAAATTTCATAACTAATCAACTAAAGAATATAATCAAATTTAAGATGTAGAAAAGCAAAACCCACCAAATTCAACACAACAAACCCCACCTAAACAACACTAAATTGGAAGTAAAACTGCACTTAGGTTGGTAGATATATAGCTGCCTTAGCAAATACAAGAGGGGGTATGGTATATTCAATTAAGAGTTAGCAAAAACAAAAAAAGAAACAAACACATACACAGAACAACGTGTCTGCATGTTTAACACATCATTCATCCCTGCTACAGTAGAAGTAACTTCCACCAAAGGCAACCACATCACATTTGAAGTGCAGAAAGCTGTAGATAACAGCTTCAAAAATTGAAAAAGAAAAAAAAACACAAGACTTTCTAACTTTTGTCATATGGGAAAGGAATATCAAACTTTGAGTTTGATGTGTCTCACCTCATTGTCATTAGACTATGTTACTCTAATACTCAACATCCTATTAACGTATAAATACTCCACATTTTTGAATTACAGGGGTGGATGTGAGTTCCAAGTCATTTTGTTGCAAAATGATGACATATGGCAACAGGTGAAATCATTTAGTAAAGATTTCATGAACATAAACTGATGGACATAAATGAAACAATATTAATAGATCAACAAAAATCCGAAATTCCATTTTCAGAATCTTATAAAAGGAAAAAAAGCTTGTGCTCAATGCTATAATTTATAGAGCGAGCTACATCCCAATACAGAATGTGAAATATTTCTTTCTTTGAATGTAACTTATCAAGTAAATATAAGAAGAGAATAGAGCATTTCTTTTATGCTAAGAGGAAATCCACCCCACAGCATGGCACATTTATTCCTACCTGAGTGAAGTAGACCCCTCAGACTTGGGACCTCTACTTCATTGCCGAAGGGCTGAGTCGAAAGAAAACATATTTAAAAAGCTGAAGCAAGAAGATCTGGTGACATGAGCTATCAAGATGCTTCACTCACTTCCCCTAAACCTAAAATTGGATCTCTTTGGAATTAGCACTCCCACATGAAGCTATGCTAATCTATATATGCTATCAAGTTCCATATTCGCAAGAATGAAGCTATATTAATAAAATTTCAGAAAGTATATATATATATGTACCCCATGTCAATTCGTTGATGTATCCGGCAGTATGTCTCAAAAATAAAAAGCCGGGCATTTTCAAGGAACTCATCCCTCAACGGCACAGTAGAAAAGCTTCCTTCTTCAACACGTTTGCCAAGAAATGGATCATTCAAAATCACCTACATTAAAATAATGTCATCATTATCGATGTACAGATGAACTAAAATATCAGAGATAAGTTATAGTCTAATAATTATCAGAGATAATAATCCAATTGTACACAATGTTAAATTAGTTACCCATAACCTTTGATAAGTGGAAAAAATGGAACAGTTTTTTTTTTCTATTGGTAAAATTGAAAGGAATAAAGGGAAGAGTATAAAACCATTAAACAAAAGTATAGCAATTCCAAACATGAAATATTAGTATAATTGCAGACAGCTCAATTGGAGTGAACCTCAATATGAAACATAATAAGAAAATTTTACTGAAGAAAGCATCAGGAAGTTAAAGCCGCTGAAGTACGTAGAGCACTTCTTCCGCATTCTCTCATCTTCTTTTGTGCTCCATCAAAATCATAATTGACGTAGACGCATGTTAAAAACTCTATGATAGGATCTTTGAAGGCATACTGCTCTTGCTGGATTACCTTTATAAAATCTTTGAACTGAGTCCTCCTTCGTTTATTGACAATGAGTGCAGTTGCAAGATAACGCAAAAGATGGGGAGCATTTGTTTGAATGGCATTTAGATACCTGGAAGAAAGTTCCTTTTTAAGTGAGGCTTGGTAGAATAAATAAATAAATAAATGATAAAATATATTACAGTTACACGGAAATAAAACCCTAACAAAAAATTAGGACAAATGTAGGAAGAAAAATGCTCTTAGTGTCGGACACAAATATGAGTTCTAGGATTTCTCTTTATACATCTTACTGCATTATACTAACTCTTTTAAGACCTCTTGCCACAATAATTCTTCAACAAATAACATTTACCCACCATTTTTCCCTCATAATCTTTCCACCAACAACCTAACTGATAATAATGTTCATGGTGATGAGGTAGAGATAATTTTAAATTCTGACCCCAAACGAGAATATACCAAAGCAAAACTCGGAAACAAATCAAGTAAAACTTGTTTCAACATAAGTAAAAAATTAGGACATCAATGGCTCTGCTAAAATGTCATACTTGTCCTGATTAAACAAGTCTATTATGTGTGTTCTTCCATCGTCATGGTTGAAGAAGATGAAAGACTCCAATGCATTAGCCATATTCTACTTTGCACCTGATTCAGAGGTGAAGCATAACTCTGCAAGACAAATCATGATTAGAGAATATATTATGCAACAAAACAAAAAGTACAAGAGCAACCGAGATGGCATATGACAGTGACCTTTGAGTCAATAATTTCTTTCAACATATTAAGCTCTTCAAAAGCAATATCCCAGTTTTGCATCAATATTTCGGCAGCTAACGCCCATAATACTCAGACTCCTTCCTGCTGTTTGTACCAGGGCCCTGTATTGATACAGGTAATCAGCAGCACCAGAGTAATTTCCACATCCAAATTGAAATTTGGCATACTGATATAACTCCTCTATCTGCTCCAGTCCAATCTGATCAGGAAAGAAAAAAAAAGATATAATTCAGTAAGTCAAATTAAGTGGTTAGGTTTGAATCCGTGCTCTGATTAGTGTAATTTTTGAGTTTCGAGTCTTAGAGATGATAGGAAGTTGGGAACTGAATATTGCTTGATTTCATTTTTCCGTTCCTTTTTTTTATCCTGTTGATGAATTTGGAAGCGGTTGAGAGGTTGCTGTTTTTTGTTGAGATTGGTGTTTTAGCCCTAGTTTTGTGGTTCAATTTTGTTAAGAAGTGTGGTTTCTGGGAAAAATTGGGAAAATAAAAACAGTTCGACAGTTTGGAAAATGGATTTTGTGTTTGGTTACAGTGAGATTTAAACATCTAAGTGGATTGAATAACTTTTGGCTTAGTTGGGTTTGAGTCTCCCATGCGTTTTGGAGGAAGCTAGTAACAAGATCCAGAAATCTTTATTCTTCCTTCTGTCTCTATAGCAAACCCGAAACCCTAAATGTAAACCCTAAACCTAACCTGAGGTGGCAAGCCTAAACCTTAAACCCTAAATCGTAAATCGTAAACCCTAAACACAAAACCCTAAACCCTACAACACTACAACCTAAAACCTAAAACTACAAACCTTAAGGCAAAACCTATTTTAAATCCTAAAACCTAAACCCTTAAACCTAAAACCTAATTCCCAAAACCCTAAATCCAAAAACCCAAACCCTACAGTGTAAAATCTACAACCCCGATGCCACAAACCCTAAACCTAAAACCTAGTCTAAACCCTAAACCCTAAAACCTGCTTGTAAACTAAACACGATATACAAAACACAAACACAAACCTAAAACCTTAAAACCTTAAACACAAACCACAAAATCACAAAAAAGAACCTTGAAACTCTGAAACCTTGAAACCCTAAAACCCTAATGCCCTAAACCCCTAAAACCCTAAAACCCAAAAACCTTGAAACCCTTCGCCCATGCCTAAGGCCACTGAAACCCTGAAATCAAAAAACCTTGAAAACCCGAAAACCATAAACCCTACTGACCACAAAACCTAAAACCACAAAACCTCGAAAACCACAAGACCTTAAAACCACAATACCTTAAAACCCCAAACTTCAAACCCACAAACCACAAACCCCAAGCCCAAACCACAAAAACCTAAAACCTAAATTTGAAATTGAGGATATTTTGAAATGTCATATTCTTATTTTTTAGAAGCTGATTGTTTTCTTTATGATAAAGTTGATGTGATGGAATGTGACCTCTCATATTATTTAATTTATTTGAATATCATTTATGCAGATTAATTAACATGTTTCAAATATTCGTAATATTTATTACAATGGAAAAATGTGTGGTTAAACGGATGTTAATATGGAGCAATTTGTTATTGTGCCTTTGGATGTCTTGGTTGAATGCTGCGTTTGAACAAATTGGCGATATGATATACTCAAAGACAACCATTGACAAACAAAAGGTTCCAAATTAGTCCTGTTATGAAGTATCCCTAAAAGTGAAATAGGTTCCAACCTTTTCCAATATGGGATAAGCCGGTAGTGTGTGCAGAATGTTGAACATAGTTGCCTGACTAGCATTGAAGAAATTGAATTGTATATTGAAGTTGTTCGAGTCCAAGCGCAAGTGAGTCAAATCATGGGTAGCCATATAGATTTATTGGTTAGCGATAGTATAATGTTCTCACGGGGTGACTATGGTTGTGGGCTAATGCAGTCCGATCTAGGGTATTGGAGTATATGGAATGATGAAACTGCGCTTATGAAGAAAGGTATCTTTGAATCTTGAAGATGTTGATGATGAAGCTAATGGAACTTAGATATTCAGGCGATGGACATGTATCATCCTTGATACTTTGAACCAATTTTGGATAATGAGCAAGGATATATGTCTACGCACATGCACCATGTTATGTGATGTTTCTGGAAATAACCAGGATCTTTGAGACATTAGATGAGTCGTCACTGGTGATTATCGCTTCACAGCAATATTTGCCAGTTTGAACATGATGAAAACATAGTCAATATTATTTCCAAGTGCATGGACTCATATGTGCAACATAATCGGTATTCAGTGAAATTTGTAGTTAGCTAAGTTTTAATTCGTCTAATTTGTAAAGAACATGAGATTTACTCAATTAAAAACACAAAGTTTAGTTTGTACATCCTGAAAAATTACTTGTTTTTAAAGATGCAAGAAGGCCGAGAAGAATGTCAATGTTTGTGGAAACTCAAGTCGCCCATGGTTGTGAAAGATACTTGCTTATTTGTTATCAGCAAATATAAAGGAGCCTGCACTTGTGTCGATCCTTGCGAGCGGGACCATCATCAATTGGACTAAAATGTGGTTGCTGCTCATATAAATGCAATAATTAAGGCACAATTCACATTGACTACGTGGCTGTTTATTCAGCGAGTGTGATAGAGGAAATAGGGATGAAATATCATACAAAAAGGCGTTGGATGGAAAGCATAAAGCACTTAGACAGTTATTTGGTGACTTTCTCAATCATATACACAGTTGCACGTTTGTTCTTAGCCATAGAGTAAGCAAATCCTGGATGTGTTGTAATTTGGAAAACATGTGACATTAATATGTCAAACAGCGGGAATATTCCAACACGTTTTGGTTATTCATACCGTCTATTGAAGGAGTTCGAACATTTATTTGTCCATAATGATGATGATGGTACACATTGCTATGGGAAGTATAAAATCCGTTATTGATTGTTATAGGTTGTGATGAAATAATAAGTTGTTTATTAGCGTTGCTAATACAAAAGGCGAAATACTAATAGTTAGGGATGGTTCTTGTCATGTATAAATAGAGTAACTTCGACGAATGGGGATTTGTGTTATGTCGTGAGACATCCGGAGTATTATGCGAAGCGTGGCCAGATCCCCCATCTTGGTTTTAATTGTACCATGCATATCACAGGATTTGCAAGCGTCATCTTGCAAGCAATCACTACTAAAATCATAGAATTACGAGCCAATTTTTGGTGGGTAAGCGATATTTTGGTCCGTAAACCCATTACCGACCATTCAGACCAAATTGTTAGTCATGATTTTCCGGTCAGTGGTATTTCACCAGGCAAAAAAATCAATTGGTCGGTAAATTCTGAGCCATTCTTAAACGACCATTCGGAGCTATTTTCCTACCATTTAAGCGACCATTCTGAGACAGAAAGAATTTGGTAGGTAAATGGTCTCAAATATTGATATTCTAGACAGTGAGATAATGAGCCAAAATTTTTAATATCATTAATTCGAATGATGTCTCAAATGATCGGTAATTCTGACAAATTACGACCAAAACAAACCAAAATTTTTAATATCATTGTTGATGATGGATCATAAATATGATCGGTAATTACCATTTCATTGGAATTTCATTAATAATGATGATAAAAAATTTTAGTGAGTTTATAAATTGATAAGTGAAATAATTACAATATTTTTATAACATTTTTAGTTTGATATCTTTGCTTTTAAATATATATATATATATATATATATATATATATATATATATATATATATATATATATATATATATATATATATATATATATATATAATAAGATACGAAACAAAGAAAATTACAATAGTGCATACATATTATATAAAAGAAGGGAAACAAAAATATTTTAAAACAATAAACTAATATATCACATATATATAGTAATAAATCGAAAATAAAAACATGAATTCCCAATCCATTATAGACATAAAAAAAAGTAATGTAATACACTCCAATCATCCAACCTAGTGTCATCATGTGATCTTTGAGATGTATGCAGTCGGAGTATGGTGAGATGTCGGGTCTTGAGGAGTGGTTTGTCTGGCACGCTACCTAATCTGATGCGGTGCTGCGGTCTTCTTTGTGTCTTTGAGTAGATGTTGGAGTTTGGAGCATTCACGAACAATCAGGTGAATCATCGGGGCTGAATTGATCCACCTTCGACAACTTCTTTGCAGCCCGGTCAACGCTAAACAACTAAATCTATCATCCTCATAGTGATCGTAAATATTTCGGTATCGACCAAGTGATACTAATATGTTGCATCAGATCTGAAATCTTCCGTCGTCGAGAACAAATTGAATGGTCACGAAGATGGAGCTTCATAATATCTGTTTCTTAATTAGATGCAGCTGAGAGAGTAGAATGATGATGTCGATGACAGGCATGCATGACGGGCATCTTCTCCTTGCCATCCCGGCTGACCTCCGCCTGTCGATTCGTATCAGCGGTGGGCGATGAATGAGTACTACACATTGCACCATCACATGAACACGAAGTATTTGGGAGCTCATGGCAGGTCGCAGCCTGACTAACATTTATATATCTGCCTAATAAACATGTAAAAATAAGTATTTTAATTTATCTTCAAAAATAAAGAAGTTTAAGCAAATCTTTGGATTATATTTTTACATGTTTCAGAAGTCATTCTGACAACTTGATCAACTTCATGAATATTCATGGATGTCGGGTAACTGACACCACTTCGTGAGTCCTTTCTCGAACTGGGATTGAAAGTGGCGGAGTCTCGCTATGCGAGCTCTGCAAATACAACATGTCCGATAACATGGCAGCCTGTCTGACATTTCAGCGCCCAACCACAGGGTCCACATACGGATAAAAATGAGTAAAAATGGCAGCAGGCCCATACATCACTACTCACAAAAATATATCATCGACTATATATATTACATGGTTCAAGTGTTAATAAATCTGGTAATAATTCAAACATATATTAAACCTGATTTAAATAAACTGAATACATTGAAGTCAGAAGAATTAACATTTCTCATATCTTGTCTAATAAACATGTAAAATAAGTATTTTAATCGATTCTCAAAAAATAAAGAGAGAAGTATAAACCAATCTTGATTATATTTTACATGTCTCGTCGGGATCTAAATAAGGTTTTCTTCTAGTGGGGATCCGTTACTAAATATCTTTATTATACTTTTTATAGTGGTTTATATTTCTTTTTTTTTTTTTTTTATTCCTTCAATTCCATATGTTCGTGGTGTAAAATATATTTTACAAAAATCAGATTGACTCTTCTAATGGGTTTGTCTTGTATGATTCTCATAACGCCTCTTTGTACTTTCTCCTAAAAGTTTTTAAATATTTGTGCTGCAGTTCGTGGTCTGCTTTTGCGGTATTTTTCCAGATCGATACTACTATTGGATATTTCCTTACATCAATTACACTATAATCAGGACTGTGGAGATGTTATATTAGTATTTGGCCCAAGGCTCCGACCTTTGGAACTTATAGGTTTTTCTATCGGGTGTGGTCTTCCTTAGGGTTTGTAATCTATAGATTCATTATATGATTGAAGAGCGGTCTACTTTCTTCATAATGTGCTTGTGGTCTGTGTAATTTTCCTCCCTCTATCAAGGTCTTACTTCCATAGTAGTCAAGCTTGAAGTAAATGGCGAGAGAAGTTGGCCGTGACACCTCAGCGCTTTCCCGGGGTCCGCTGATCAACCCACAACTCAGGTAATATTCTGCGGGATGTCGGGTAACCCACACCACTTTATTGATTCTCTCCAAGACTAGGGATTTAACTAAAATCGCGTGAGCTCCCTTGCACGTGAGTTTCACCAAAATACAACATGTCCCAATAACATGGCAAACTCCGTCCTAACATTTCACACCGACACACCAAAGGTCCACATAAAGATAAAATGAGTAAAAATAAGTATTTTAATTTATCTTCAAAAAAAAAGAGAAGTAATTTTATTTTAATGAAACTTACACTGGCCGCACGAGATTCGATCAACAAAAGTTCGATCATCATGACCTCCTCGTAAGGTGAAACTAGAATGTTTAGGAGCATCATTTTAAATTCTCCTCATGTCTTTAATTACAAACAATACATAACGTTAATTCAATTGAAAAAAAACCTTCTAAGAAATGAAAATAGGCACACTTAAACACACCCACAAAGTAATAAAACATAAGAAGTATAAATTAGAAATAATACCAATGCTCGCTTTCAGAGCTCACGCATGTGGAATGGAGATCCACAAAGCTGTGTGTGCATACGCCACTGGCCCTCTCCAGAATTACCTTCTGAGCGACGAGCCACGCCTGCTTTCTGGCACCTCTTCCGATAATCAGATCTTCTCCATCTTCTCCGCCACTCGGAAAAAACATGATCGTGGACACCAAATTCGTTCTTTCTCTCAACCATTTATTCGAATCTGCATTAATCAGTTCTATAATCGACCGCGCATGTTTGTAAAACACCTTTTGACTAATTCCTTGACCTGTCCACCTATAAACTTTCCACCAGGCACTTAAACATATTTCATCATGAACAAAAAGAATAAATAAAAGATGTAAAAATGTTAAGTAGTAATATATACCTAAATTTTCTCCAAATCATCAACTCGGTCTCTATCCCGTCGGCTGACTTCCACTATAGTCCAGAGAGGTTTAAGGAGACTTCCCGAAAATTGTCCTCGAACCTCCCAGAAATTGAAACTGTGACGGGCTCTAATCCCCTGTCTTGTAACTCCAAAATTTCTTGCTAGCTAGTGCAAGAAATAAAATTAAGAAATGGATAAATCATTAGTTAAGTTTCATATCTTACTGATTATCAATTTGCCTAGATCAAACTGATACAGGAGAGTTCCTCGTTGTAGGGTGCTCGAGAGGAAGACTCTCCAACATCTCCATCCTCTCCTCCCCTCTCCCCTCCCACGCCTTCCTTGATCATTCATCACAATCTCAAGACCATGACGTGGGATCAAGCCTCGTCGATGTCGCGATATCTCACAACCTCCTTCGTCTCCGGGGTCTCATCCACCGACCTCTACCAGACGGCATACACCGAGTCTTTGCCGCCTACCGTAACCCGGTACGACCGCACGGTCGCCACCCTCGTCCACGCGCCATATCCGTTAAAATAATAAACAACAACACATTATTGATTAGTAAGCATCAAGTAAAATACAGCGTGCGTGCAATGAAAATAAACAAACATGATTAACGATTGAAATAACTAAAACTCACTAACCACTCATTCTCACGTAATCATCTAACCGTCTGCCTTCTTCTCAGATGTAGTGCAGCATCATTTTCAAACCCTCTCTTCATCACTCGCTTTCTTCCTCATGATCAATTAAATGTTCATCAACACCATCCCCACTTCTGTATCCATCTCGAAGATGCAACTAAATGACGCCTTCGCCCCCACCACAAATTTTTACAATTATAACATCATTGTCATCATTTTGAAATGCTGGTTCTGGCGACACGCATTCGGGTGATGCGGGATGTCAATTCAGCCCTAGCTGATCTCGCACGTGCCTTTCCAATCCTTTCAGACTCCATTCAATTTATTCACAATAATAAACCCGTGATGCTTGCATCATAAGACAAAAGGTTCATACTTGTTGAATCGCTTTATCGCAACATCGATAAGTTTATATCGAGGATGGACAACTATACCGACATGGTGTCGGTCGAACCATTCACATTCAATAACACGCTTCTTTAACCTGGAGGCCCCAAATTCTAACTCGATCACTGACCAGAGTCCCAATAGTCGTAGATTCGCTCACGTATTAATGGATCCTTAATGCAATCACAGAGAATTGCTCGTTGTCCAGAATTCTGATACACTATCTTCGGTGAAATTTAAAACCATTCACACAAGAACCATGTAAGTTCTAACTCTCTCTTAGGGGACCTTGTGCTATAGTTCAAGATATAACAATGATTGGAAATTTTATTTGCACCATTATGTGAACTCAGAATCGAAATCTGTATCAAGGACAAGCAATTATAAATTTGTAATATCAGAATATTACAATTGTTTTGTAATTTTATGTTTAGTGTAAACATACGTATTTTTCAAACCACATGGAAATTCTTGCTCTGCCACAGATTGATGTAAATACTTCAGCCCAAGTTTGGAAATCGTTTTACGTTTTTCAGAACGCCATACTGGGGTGAAATGAAATTAGAGAAAATGATACATCGAGAGAGGGAAATAGTAAATTAACATGCTAAATAGATCTCATTTGACTTTTAAGAACTACTTCATCTATGAATGTGGTTGAACCTCGACAATTCATTAGGACATATAGATGAGTCAGCAAGATATCCATCGTCTGTTAGATACCGCTTCCTTCTGGCATCGATTGCTTTTACTCCTGAGAGGCTTGAAAATTTCAAACATAACATTCACAATGTCACAACAAGATAAACCTCATTCCGCTTTTCCTTAAGTGGAAGAGAGTTGGATCTCCTCTTTGAAATAATGATGTGAATTTGCGCCTCTCATCCAGGTCTATAATACATATACCCAATTGATATGTAACCCTACCTCGAGTCTTATTCATGATTTTATGCTTTATTTTCTCAAGTATCTACAAGAAGATTATTGAATATTACAAGTCATGTATGTATATATATAACTCCTCTAATTCCGATCCTTGTCTACATGATTTCAAGTTTTCTATTTCTCAAGTATCTACAAGAAGATTATTGAATATTACAAGTCACGTATGTGTGTGTGTGTATATATATATATATATATATATATATATAGTAAAAAGAATTGCCGAGTGAATTAATATTACCTTCGGAGGATACATCCACGTGACAATGACTGACCAAAGAATCCTAGCTTCGTAGTTCAAGTGCAATCGGAAGATGTTCCATGATCAAAAACTGGAGGGAAATCTTCAAGATTGCAGCAGATAACAGAATTTGTTCATCCGATTCCCTTAACCTCACGCCTGCCAAAGAAGAAGAAGTCGGGGCTGTTTAATAAAGAAATCTCGCTATCTACCCCATATATTCTATTTCCTCGTTGAATTTCTTTCTCAAGAGCAATTGGTGAATAACCTTGCATGAATACATGATAATCATGACCCTTCATGCTGAATGATTCAGGCATCAGATCACATCCCCACAGATGCAACTGAATCTGCTTGACTATTCAACCACATATCTCGTAGATTTTACTGTGAATAAATATATCGGTATTTTTGTATCGGTGACAAGATTTTGTGCAAATTGGAGGACGACGACAATATTTATTCAACTCATTCGACTTCAGGTACGTGTCCTTAGTTTTCCCGAATGTTAAACACCGTATTGAAAATATTGTCAAACACATTCTTCTCGACATGCATAACATCAAGATTGTAGCCTCGAGCAAAGTGTTCACGCCTACAGGCAAATCCTTAAAATACTTCTCTATTCCATCCATAAGTTCATAGAAGTCAGATTCACAAATCCAAGAACAACATCTATCACCTTCCCCTCAACCCGTTATTCAAATCCTCGCGTTGCACTTCATCCCTAGATCTAACCCCCAGAATTGTTTAGTAACCTTTCTATTCTTACGAAGTCTTCGTGTTACGCTACTACGATGATCTCATGGGCAAAAACTTCCGATGGCTGTCGAACCACGACCGCTTCCCGCTCTTAATTAATCTAAAAGCATCGAGTCTTCCATACACGCGCGACATACATGCCAACATACGCAGTGCGTACTCCACCCGCACATCATAATACGCCGGAAAGTCATTTATGGTCCACATGAGGCTACGCAAGATCCGGGGTAACAACAATTTTGCCGCTTGAAATAATATCATAAGTTTGAACCCAACACCTACGACTTTCAACTTCGCTATCAATGGCTACAAGAAAAACATCTATCTTCCCTTGATTCAGAGGCCCCGACACTAAATACGGGCCAAAAACATAAATTCCTCCTTCCACACATGTCCTGAGGTGTTAATGCCACCACCACAAAGCCTAAAGAATATCACGCCCGTATTGACCAAACTACCGAAACCATTAGCAAATAAACCCAAACATTTCAACTTCTCGGGATGAAAACGTGGAAACACCCATCAAAATGTTTCCAAGCAGGGGCACGGTTGGTGACACATCTTACCGGCCTCCATATGATGCCTAAATGCCACCTCATTTCACAGTCGTTGCGCCTGATGCATACAATCTCGCAGAATTCAGGTGTGTTATCGGAAGGCCAAGGCATCTTCTTATACCGCATCTTCAACTTCCGTATATACAATCTATATTTCCGTAACCCCAACCTTTGTTTCCTGAACAGCACTCACATTTTAACCGTTAAGGTCAATGGGCCATCACCCTAGTATATCATACATGAATTACGTAAATAAATGACTCAGACGGTAAATCCCAACCCCTTCTAACTAACTTCTTCGTGTCAGAAATCCAATGGCATCGACATCTCAGGGCAACAGCTTCAACGAAATGTAGACATATCATCAAACCATGTCGCACCAGGTTCTGACTTTATTTCTAACATCCTCACGGCCGCAAGATACAGTATGCTTAGAATTTCCTCATATATGTGTTTGTCTCCAAATTTCAATCATGTCATAGAAATTCCCTTGTCTCTGCATTGTTCCTATCCTAAGTTGCCCAGACTCAAGAAGATCACAAACCATTCTATGGTATGTAGTGTGACTCATATATTATCCGGTAGACCATCTCGACGCCCACTCATCGACACCCGTATCAACTCAACACCTCCGTGGACTTGCTTCTCACCACATGTATATCCAAACATAGTAATCCAAGAGAAACCATTTCTATACAATGTAACCACAAACTCAACATTCAAAACTTATTCCGACATTTAACTAGCAGGCAAGGACACCTTTGCAGGCCGTGCCACCATTCACACACCTGTGATGTTCAGGAGCCAACACAACAAATTTATCAACTTTATCCCCCCATCTAGAGAACATTCCATTCACTATTTCAATTTCGTACATCCATTCACGATCGCCTTCCATAACTAGTCACACAAAAAAAATCAATTTAGTAGCAAACGTATTGTCCTCAATTATTATGTTCATTAACCATTTTTATTGTGGTTCCGATAAAGTTACTTTACGCGGTGTGATATGCAACCTACTACACATCCATAATTTCCACCTCCACCCGTCCAACTGGTTTCTTCTTCATTATTTGTCTCATCCATTTACAAAAGTTACGTTAAAAAAAGATCACGATTGCATGTTCATTATGGCGATTTCTGCTAGCCCCGCGTGGTTCTCCAAGTACACTAAATAAGATATATAAATAATAATGCATAATCGCTTGATTTAGCAAATTGCATTACTATTTATATAATCAATGTGCACCCGAGAACAAACGAGTATGTAGGCACCAAAAATGACACACATAATATATGCAATTAATTAAATCATGATCATTTAATTAACGTCCTTTCGTAAACCGGTCCACTGACAATCCAAGTGTATTCAAACTTCGCTGTAATACACCGACTGATGTATCTCTACGTTAACTATATGAATCAAACGACAACTTTAATCGCTTACGATGATGCATTTTCAAATCTGCTGCTAAGAGAATGCAGCCATTTCGTCAGATAATTAAAAACGAGTCATATATGTTAAACGCATTTCTTCACTGAATCCTATCACATGTTCTATCCAAATGTCCCATAAATTCATACTATAACATGTAACCCATATTCTACAAATTCCATTCAAGTGATTAGAAGAATTGTACCTAATCTAAATTTCAGAAATATATAAAATCTAATGCTATTAAATAGCATATGGTCAGATTCTAAACTCAATGGGCTTTCCATATAGAGTTCAAGAACACCTATACGTAGAAGTCCCAACGAAGGAGTTATGCAAGTTGTGAACTCAAGAAAATGAGCATTTGGTGAAAGAGGCAGCAGCAAAGAAAGCAACAATAACAACTGTTTTTCGTCATTTCGAATCTAATATGAGTTCACAAATCTGATCAAGCTATATATGTGGGTGATTCTAGACTAAAGGGCTTTCTCTATAGAGTCTAAGAACACCTATACCAGAAGTCCTAATCCAAGGAGTTATGCAAGTTGCAATCCCCGAAGAAATGAGTTAACCCAGAAAGCAGTAGCAGCAGCAACACCACCGTTTTTCAAGTCATTTTTGAATCTAATATGAGTTCAACTCTTGATCATTATATGGGTGATTTCCTAGACCAAAGGATTTATGAGTTTAAGAACACCCAAATCCAAGTTCCAATTAGTATGACAGCTGAATCATGAAGAAAAAATCAGCACACTGTGTACGCAGGCAGCAGGGCCACTGATTTTCACATTTTCTCGGATGATGGTGATATGACCTCACTTCTTATCAGCTATATAAGGGTGATTCTAGAATTCCCAAAGGCTTTCCATAGAGTTCAAGAACACCCAAATCCAAATTAATGCCAAGGGAGTTATGCATGTTTAGAATCAAGAAGAAAATCATCACATCAGAAAATTGCAGCAGCAGTGGGCCACTGATTTTCTTCTTCATTTCTTTGGATGGATATGACCTTCATTTTTACTCACAGTTATATGGTGAACGGACTGCTGGCTTTCCATGGAGTCTAAGAACACCCAAATCCAAGTTCTAATAAAGGAGTTATATATTAAGAAATCATGAAGAAAAATCAGCACACTGTGTACTGCAGCAGCAGGGCCACCGATTTTCTTCATTTTCAGCACAGATATGAGCTCAATTTTTATCAAGCTATATATATGGGTGGATTCTAGACCAAAAAGGGCTTATAGAGTTCAAGAATCTATAATGAGGAAGTCCCTAATCTAAGAAAGAAAGAAGGTAACCCTGGAAGAAAATGAGCAACTTGCAATAGCAGCATAAACCAAAACTAGCTCAAAGAAAATAATAAAAACCAAAACTAGCTCAAGTGAACCCAAGATGGAGGAAAAGAAGCATTAAAAACCTAATATCTCGATAATCATAATCAACTCATTGTTCTAAAATTATTGATCTACCATAGTTGTATGAATTATTTTTAATTTTAGTGTTAAGTATGAAAAAACCCTCTCCTTCTGACCGACATGCCTTATACTTTATTTCACCCTACTAGCGTGTAAAGAATGTGTCCATAAGGAGGTGAATGGGCTGAACCTATCACTTTTGGACCACCATTGCAAGTAAAAAAAGGAAGTTAACTTTATGTGTGTCACCATGTCCTTTTCTATTTGTACCATGCATGAATCTCAACTGTGTTTGCTTCATATAATTTATTAGAATAAATTAAACCAAATTACTCTCATATTCCAAAAATATGGTTTGCAAGAGTAAATTCCATCACTAGCTAATTTTTCAACTTCACAATCACTTGGGTGGTTACCTATTCATAAAGTGATAGAGAGTAAAGTACGAATAGATTCGAGAAGCACAAATCATGTCAAGATATAAAACCAAACTCGACAAACAAGTCCATCCCCTGTTGTCGATCAAAAGTGTGACAGCTTGTTTTTCCGTAGAAACCAAACAAGATACTCAGGATAAATGTAACTTTCAGGGGATGTGAAACCAAATAAACTAACTGACTCCGAGGAGATATGCTGATAAATCTATGGTATTCCTGGTCTAAAATCAAAAACAAGAAAAGAATCAAATTACTCCCAAACATGCCTTATTAACTAATCAATAAAAAAGCGTAGGATGAAGGCAAATGAAGTCAACCTAATTTTTTAGTCTGAAAATTGTGTGTTTGGAGAGTTAAATATTCGCAAGCAAATGCAAAACAATTACCATGTGAGACCAAGAACTTCAAGTCAAAATCCGAGAAATACTATGATTAGAAACCATTACCATTATTAGAATATATTAATTTTTCCTTGGTTTATTATCAAGGCGCTTAGAAACGAGTAAGTCCCACAATAATAATGAATTGTGTATTGGAAATACCCAAGATGGGGAAATAATCGCCTTAAACTGACTAACTTATTCTTGCTCGATAAGCGGAGGAAAAATCAAGGTGTGAGGATATTCGTCATTGACCCTACCGATACTAGCATTCCTTCTTAGTGAAAGATGTTAATGAATCTACCCTCACGAAATTAAAAACTAGGAAATCATTGTCAAGAATTTGGTTAGATCAAGGATCAAATTGATTAAATGAAGGATGAATGTATCTTAAGAAAATATAAGACCAAATCAAGAAAATAAGGTTTCTGCTACATTAAAATACAAGACCACTTATCTGTTAAAATCGTTTCAATTAAAATTACAGCAAGAATCGGGAACTTTCTCCCAAATACCCACAAAAGCTTAAGTCATATCACACTCACCATTTGTAAGCAAAAACTAATCCTAAATGGATCCTTGAAGAATATATATTCATCGTGAAACAAAGATACAGCCGACTTCGCCATCCTTGGTAGACACAAAAGTTTCATGGTAAACAATTCAAATTGTCATCAACAACTATGTTTATTAAACAGATAAAGAAATGGAACTTTTCTCAACTTTTCCATGGAATGAGTGACTGTCTCAACTGTGACCTTTCAAGAAGGGGAAGAGGACTAAGCCCATCAACTTTTGGAAAACCAAATAAAATTTAAGAGATCTATAAGAGCGTGAAAGCAAACAAAAACCACATATCTGCATATTATAAGGGTGACAAAATGAAGAGAATTGTAGAAATAGGAAAATCTTTGAATAAACATACCAAAAGAAACTCTTCAAATCTTGTTAAAATTCACACATGTATAAACCACGGTCAAGCAAACCCGTATAACTAGATCCCTCCCAGCTAACCCCACTGATTCCCACCTCAAAAAAAAAAAAAAAAAAAAAAAAAAAAAAAAAAGACGAGAAAACCCCTCGAGGCCAAACCTTCAATCAAATGTGTTCGCAGTTTGAGAGGGCTGTCTGCGGGCACCCAATCACTGGAAAATTTCGTGTAGAAGAAAATGAAGAAAATAGAAAGAAAAAAAAAGGGAAAACCCGTATCAAATGAGCTAGGGCTAGCGCAGGTGTCGGAAGTGTTGCGGTGTCGACGGCAAAGTGGAGAGAAGGCGCTGAATAAAAGAAAGATGAGAACTGATTTGCTTTCGTGACGTATTTAGGGTGATTTTTTAACCTGGTAATCGGGCCCAGAATTACTGTGTTAAAAATTCATTGTTTCATTTGTTCCACCATTTTTCATGCTGGTAATTTATTTTTGGTCGCTACTGCCTGTAATTGGTCGGTAATTATTTGGCTAATTCGTTTCAATTTACATGCATCAATTTCTAACCAAAATTATTCGCCCAGAACATGGTCTGCCTTGGTCTGCAAATTTGCCTGGAATTTTCTTTGACCAAACCCCTTTGGTCTCTAAATGGTCATGATCACACACCACTCTATCAGGTAATTTGGCCTGCACCGTTGCTTTAGTGAATTTTGCATGTATCCGCTCAAAGATAAACTCAAGAATTTGTACGCAGAAAGCTTAGCAAGTACATAACGCAAATTCAATAAGTAGTTATTATGACTACAATCGAGAGAATTAATGCTGAAGCAACAATAGTTAGAGGCAATCCTTTCGCTAAGGGTTCTTTCACATGACGGAGGCCGAAGATAAGGAGATAACAGACAACCAACATGTCGAGGTATTTAATAAGGTTCTTAAAGGAGTCAGAGGCTTTCTATCATTAACCGCATTAGTACAAGACCTTCTTCCGCCTTAACGCTATATTTTGTTGCAAAGAAGGAACTAGTGCTATAGATTGACATCTCGATAAGCAGCTTCACTCCACATGTTAACACGCTCGATTCGTGGTTTTGTTATTAAGGCTGGTTCGCTAGAAATTGTTCTTTACGATCACATATGGTACTTTATTTATGTTTGTTACTGAAAGGTCAACACATCAGCCAATTTACATGACAAAATTTGTACGCGGTGGGAAAGACACTCATATATAGGATTTTATGTAGCCACATCATAAAGCATGTCAAAGTTGATGCTGGATTTGGTTTTTTCAGATGCTGCCACTACACACAGCCAGCATTCATGATACATGGGCAAGCTTGTTTCATCAATATTCAAGAAGATGAGTGACTATGATGTGTATCCTACCATTATACCAATTCGAAAGCCGTAATAAACGAGACAAAAGGGACGCCCTAATCAAACCCAATTGCATAATGAAATGGATGTTAGGGAGGGGAAAACAACTATCACATGTGGGGTGTGCAAACAACCGGGTCACAATCGATGGTCTTGTAAGAATAGAAATCAAGTTCAGTAAATGCCTTTGTATGACATCGGTCATGTATGTGTCTATTTTAATTTATTGTCACTGTAATTAGTACTTGCTTTAATTATGTTGATACGCCTCTTCACGCGCTTATTATTATACTACCTTCGCACATTCAGTTATGATATAGTGTTCGTAGGGGCTTCATGATGCATCATTCTGATCCATTTGTCTCTGGGTATTGTAAGACGTATTACAAAGTCCCACTTAGTAGATACGTGAGCGTGTATGCCTATATTACTTATCACTATTATTTCCAAGCCAGACTTACAATTTATATATAATCAATTATAAACTTGGTTTCTTTTCATATACTTTGAGGTTCAGGAGGTACCCAATTTCGTTGTGATGGAAAAAAGCCTTCACAAGATGTGTGGAGCATGGATCCACGCACTCATCCATTCGATCCGTGATTCTATATGGTATTTGACCGCCACATCATGATCGACACAATTTATCACTTGTCCGCCGAGGATGGCGTCCGACATACGTCACGTTTCATGTGCCCGTCGAGAGATGACGATCACACATGTGATATTGCTATCATCCTCGTCTCCGTGACAATGAACCGCAGAGTCACCGACATGTGGTGCCCCATAGAAAAAAAAGTGAGTCGCTGAAGTCGCCTGTCACCCCACCCGGCCGATGCTCTCGCAGGATCCCATTCCATCTAGTGGTTATGTGACCCGGTTATCCTTACTAGCACCTGATGCAGATGAGGTCGCTTACTTTAGAGTGCGTGAAGTTTCATCTTAGCGCCGACGATCCTTCTTATTTATGACAAGAAGGGAGTACTCATTTGTGCTTTCTCCCACTACATGATTCGACACATACTGTGGATTCTGTCATTGATGGTGCACTTGCACATACATGGGTTGCGAGTTATGCTGCCGCTTTGATCAGAACCAGGCCACGTTGTATTACACCGATGTGTATGTAAAATTTTTTATTAGTGTACATTACAAATTCATACACAACACATCATTAGGTTGCTTACTTTTTGTTTATTTATATTGGGTTATGGTTCGAGAGACTCAATGCAAGGCAACCCGAGATTTTGGCGATCAATGAAGATATCTATCACCACTCGCCCTCATGCTTTCATACATGATGAAGAAGATGCCCATGTCATCTCGAGAACACCTAAATATACTCTAGCGCTTTCTGGACTTGCTTAGGTGGTATATTATAAGCTAAAATGAAAATTTTCTGAAAATAAAACGGTAGATCCGAAATAATTCGAGACAAGGGTGGTAAAGTGGTAATTTACCACTCTGAGGACCCAAAGGTAATAAAGCCAAAAGATAATATGCCAAAATAGAAATTTAATAAGTTATGGTGCAAATAGGAGAGAAATGGGGACCAAGATGCAATTAGAGAAACTTAAAAAGCAAAAATGGGTTTTCTTGACTTGGCCAAACATGGCCTTAACAAACATAGATAAGAGAAGACCAAAATTGGTCTCCAAATAGAGAGAAACCGTAGAGAGAGAAGAGCAAAAGGAGAGAAGAAGAGGAAAAGAGAGAAGAAGAGAAGAAGAAGAGAAGAAGAGAAGCCATGATCAAAAAGGTATGGAACTAACCTTGGGTATGGATTCTATTATGGATCATATGGATTTTGTATGGAATTCTATAAAAGTTTATGAGTTCATAAATCGGGGTTTGTTGGGATTTCATCCAACCAAAAGATGTAATGAAATTAAGGTTGGTAAAACTCTAAATGACACAAGAAAAGTATGGAATCCTCCCTTTGAGGATGGATTCATGGGTTAATTGAGAGTAATTGAGTTAGGGTTTAGAACAAACCCTAACCAATTCTATCATAGTTGGTTTGTGTATGGTTATAACCCATATTAGAAGGGTTTTGAAGAAATTCAAGGAAGATTTTTGAAGAAAGATAAGTAATGAAAGATAATTTGAGAGAAAAGAGATTACAAGATGCATAGTAAATGGTTTTGACAAAAAGAAGTGTAGAGATGAATTGGTGAAAAAAAATATGGAAAGGTAAAAAGCCCACATTCTCGCGCGCAAATGAGCGCGCATGTACCGGTGACAGTCGGGTAAAATGTACACGAAGTTCTGCTTTCGTTTTGACCGGGGCTTATTGACCATAACTTGCTCATTTATTATTATATTTGAGTGATTCAAGTGGCCAATTAAAATAGACTTCAAGGAGAATCAATCATAAATAAATAGACATCGTAAAATTCTGACTCTAAGTGGCCCAAAAATTCACTCAAAGTGGGGCCATGTTCAAGTCAAATTCTGCATTAGTTGAACATAGAGTAGTCCTGCTGTTTTGATCGAGCTCCAGTTCCTGTTTCGAATTGGATGACTTGAAGTTGGAATAGAACCCTTAGCACCTTAGATTTAAATGAGTACAAAGACCTAGTGTCAAAAATGAAGTTAATACCCCGGTAAAATGAGTAATAGTCCCGAGTGTAAAAATCGGTAAATTGACTAGTTTGGCATGAAAATGCCATAACTTTAGTTTGGATGATCCGATTGGATTAATTCCAATTCCTAAGTAAAGTAGATTCATAGAGGAATAATAATATATGAATGAGGTGTGATTTTTATAGACATCATATTATAAGTATATGAAGTGTTATATGTAATAGCCATGAAACAAGGAAAATATGAAATGCACATATGATGTAACCAAGAAAACATGAATATGATATGAAACATGAAAAAGAACCGGGAATATAATGAACATGAACATGAATATGAACATGAACATAAAGTACATGAAAAGTATATAAAGGAAAATGTATATGCAAAGAATATGATAGAATATAGGATTATATGATAGACATCAAGGAATAAGATGGAACATGCTAGGAACACATGATAGAAAAGGCATAAAATGATAAGAACGATAAGCAAAGATGACAAAGCATAGGAATGAGAACATGTACACCGGCGATAGGCATAGTAAAGACATGAAAAAGTGGGTAATATGGAAAAGTACATGAAATACATGTAAAGATAAAAGCATCCGACAAGAGAAGCAATGGCTAGAAAGTATATGAATATGTTTATATGTTGATATGAATATATGAATAAGTAAAGATACATGATAGAAATATAGAGTACATGAATAGCTAAATCATGATAAACGCATAAAGGATATGATGTATAACTCATAAAGGGATAAGAATATAGGAAAAGCATATATGAATATATAAATATAAGAGGTGATAGATGTATTCATGATATGTGATGGGGATTACATATATAGATAATAAGACAAAACTAAATGATAGCAAAAGATCATGAATATATCTATTATAGAGAAATATGAGGAACCGTGAATATGAAGCTGCGTATATGAGAATCCAATGGGCTGAAAATAATGATAAGATATATCGCATAAGCAATTATGATAACAATAGTTGACCATGCTATGAGATATATGTACGTAAGGCATCGTAACAGTCGATCATTCGCTAGAACTCCGGTAGAGGGATAGATAGCGCCCATAGTGGGATACGCTTGCTGCAACATACAGACGCATATCGAGTTCTATTACATGACATGATCCCGTTGATCGCCTGGTCCTCTCGGAAAAGAAGGTCACTACATAGCACACATGGCATAGTCACTGCCCGTATAGTGATGATACCTTCGGTATAACAGATAGAGATCTGCCTCGCACAAAGGATACATTTGGGTACATGGCTGTAGTAGAGATCACCGCTCCGATGCTGATAAGATCTTCTTCAGGTACATACGCTTATTTCCAGATCCGCTCTAAGGTATTCAGATACGAAACCTGCTAAAATGACATATAGAAGAGGTACATGACATGATATGAGAGAAGTTAGCACCGCCATGTGATGAAAGTGATGGGATGGGGCCACATAAGAACAAGAAGTACAACAAGATGAATAAGAAAGCACCAGATACCTAAAAGCATATGAAAAGTATAACCGAAAAACAGTATATGAAATGAACAAAGATACGAATATAAATATATGAAAATAGTATATGAACAAGATATAAATATGATAGAAAGTACAAAGTATAGTACAACGTAAAGGAAATGAACGAAAGTACGTAAAGTAGATAAAAGAGAGAAAGGTATATGAAAAGTATAAGATATGAAAAACACATGAAAACATATATGAAAACATATGATAGTATATGATATGATAGTAAAAGTATAAGTTTTATACTCCTACGGGAGATATGAAATATGAGATAGAAATTCACGTAATACGAAAAATAAAGATATGATATGAAAGTATTGGCTTTAAGCCAACACAAGAAAAGTACAATAAGTATACGAAGGCACAAAGTATATGATAGAATAAGAACGTACAAATGTATGTGAAGTATATAAATAGTACATGGAATGCAATAAGTCATAGAACAGAAAGATGACAAGTATAGGAATATGTAAAGTATAGAAACAGAATACAAGAAAGTATAGATACAAAGATATGCCAAAGATATACAGAATATGTAATAAAGAGATTGACATGCAATAAAAGTAAAGTATATGTGATAGATAAGTACAGTTTATATGAATATGTATAAATATATGAAATGCATATGTATAGTTTTCAGATCACCATTATGGTTGTCCATGTGCCATGTTCACTAAGCGCAGTTTAGCACCTGCAGTTCAACTAGGTACCGAAGAGTGAGGTTAGAGGGACAGATGATTCCACATCAAGAAGAAGTCGACCGAGATAGTGTTTCACCTCAAATACGCTCAAGAATCTCGAGGTTTGTAATAGAAATTGTACATTTAAGGGCAAATGGGACTCAGATATGTGATAGATTGTGATGGACACCACCTCGGTAGTTCTTTGTATATGAAAAATGAGATTTTTGTTATTACGTAAACAGATACCACAGTAAGGCACAGCCTGAAAGAACAGTCAATAAGAGTCCCTATATAGTATATAGATAGTATCACTTGACGTTGTTTCCTATCCACACCTGGGTCAGATTCGGGGATCCGGGAGGTGCGGACATCATCGACGGAGACCTAACCGAGGTCTCTGACTGATGGATTACGCTTGAGCATGGTCAGCCAGCCGCAGCCACTCTTTCCAAGCCAGTGTAGGTGGAGAGTACTCTTGACATGGGTGATAACCCATCCGGCACTCCTCCTATCGAGATCAGCTGATGCACAAAACTCATCAAGACAAAAATGTAAAAGTATATGGTTCTATAGTAATTTTCATTCATATTAACATAAAAGTGTTTTACGCTGTGTCTCGCGGCAACCATACGTTGAGAGTCATCGTTGACCAACTTCCCCGAGATTCGCTCACTCATCAGAGATCCCATGACGCACGTCACCGCTACATGCTTCGGCATCAAGCCAGAAGGAATCGGTCCAAAAGCAAGTCTTACGCATTTGGGCTGCACCAGAGATACCTCCATCTTGCCTAAGAGCAACAACTGCTGTGAGAGCGGATGCACTGACACCGTAGACATGACGTATCATGCTCCATACATTGCCTTACTGATACACGAACGAAAGTGTGATCACTACAATTTCTATGGTGAGGCATGATGGACTTCCATGATCCATATATATGTGTAGGTATCGTCAGACACGTGATACATTTATGACACCAATTACTACATAGGATGATATGAGATTCCACACAGCCAGATTTACCTGTGTTTGGGTTAGTTAGAGTCCTGTTTCTAAAGAGGCATACCCAAATTTGAATCAATGTATTACGTATTTATTATTCTTCGCTTGTTCACTCGCATCTCTACCATGGTCGACATGGGCCACGTCGAAATATGCTACCACCCGGGCTTGGTGTACGACTTACATCATATTGCTCGATCGTTACACCGCATCGAAGAAAGCATCGCATCACACGGCTCATGATAAAGAGGCATCTACATCACACGACCATCTACACCTCCTGTCATCCACTCCAAAGACGATGCAAACCCCATTCGAGGTGTAGGGAGAGGGAGAGTTGATCACGAGGTTAGGAGTCGAGATGCATGGCGAGGTCATGGTCGAGAGGAGGCTGGCCGTGGCACACCGGTCACCCTCTGCCTTCACTTCAATACCTCATACTTACCCTCACCCCTGCCCGAGATATTTATACCCCCAGACTGACACATCACCTTCCATAGCCACACACTTACACATCACCTTCCATACCCTAGACCTTATGCATCACCTTCCGTACCCCGAACACATGCGTCTTTTACCATATCAGGTGTTCCGTGATCCGTAGCAATAGATATCACCTTCTCATCCCACCCTTTATCATTCCCTACATTGCCTCCCATTGGTGACACCATCCTTGACCTTGTATCAAAGTTGGGTCCTCTTCCAGCTAAGCGACCTCGTGCTCCACGTATACGTCGAGTGTTTTATCCATCAGCTCCATCAACTCCGTTTCAGATTCCACGGGACCCTATTGCCCAATAGGCTATGTATTCTAGGCGTCGTTATAAGAGAAATATAAAGACATCATCTCTTGGGACTCATTGATATATGTTGATATTTTTATATATTGATATTTGTATACAATGTTTTAATATATTTATATGATTTGGTTTATGCATGGAGGTCTTAATCGGCTAATGTGGTTGTTTGTTATGATTATTTGATAATCAGAAAGCTGGTGTCTTTGCCAAAATCTTAGTTTATGGTGCTTGTGTTTTTTGTTTCTTTTGTATTGGTCTTGAGGCACCTGTTGTATACATCCCTTAAACTCTATTTGGGGTTGCTTCCCAGCCCTATTTGGGGTTGCTTTCCCAGCCCTGTTTCATTGAGCTCCCTATGTTTATTAGGTATGTACAAAAACAAATCAAATGATAGGGCTCTATGACACCTTAGTATACATTAGGTACAAACTTAGTATACATCCAGTACAAACTTAGTATACATCCGGTACAAACTCAGGTACTAACTTAATATATATTAGGTACTACCTTAATATACATTAGGTAAAACCATAGTATATATTAGGCATAACCTAATCATATACATTAGGTACTATCCTAATATACATTGGATACAACCTTAATAAACATTAGGTACAACCTTAATATACATCCAATAACAACTTAGTATACATTAGGTACTATCTTCATATACGTTAGGTGCAACCTTAGTATACATTACGGATCCTTAACATACATCATATACAAACTTGATATACATTATGTACTACCATAATACACATTAGGTACAACCTTAGTATGCATTAAGTACTACATTAGTATATATCAAGGACTACCCTAGTATATATAAGGTATAACCTTAGAATACATTAGATACTTACCTTAGTATACATTAGGTATAACCTTCGTGTACATTTGGTACAACCTTAGTGTACATTAGGTACAACCTTTGTCCAATATGTTGGTGAGATGTTGCAAGTTAATTACCAAATTTTGGTTAAGGCAATATGACTAACTTAATAATTATTCTATAGGAAAATAAAGTAAAATAATATTTTCTAACTTATATTAAATTTTATTCTCTTAGATAAAGTTCTTGAACTATTTTTTATCTACTAATAAGTGTACACCTACTAATGCAAGTGAGAGAAATTTATGATTTTGTTGATTTCCTTTATACTAAACTTGTGAGATTTTTTCAATTAATTATTTTATATATAATTTAGTTATATATTCTTTTAATAGTCATAATATTTATGATTATCATCATTTCTTTGTATTTAAGATATCATTATTTTATTAATTTTTTATATTTATTAATACAAATGTTAAATAGTTCTATCAACTTAACAATCGATATTCGGTGTTGAGGAGTGGCTATAAGGTCCTTTCTCCCCCATCGGCTAGGTTCAATGTTGAAGGAAATACCAACTTTTGGAAGGCCATTTGGTGCTTAGAGGTGCCACCAAAGGTTATCAACCTGCTGTGGAGAGGATGCCGAGAGTTGCTCTCGACAAGGAAAGCGTTGTGGAATAGAAGAGTGTTGTCCCATGCCATGGTATTTGTGCAACCTCTGCAAGTGAGGAGGAAAGTGTGCTTCACGCCTTGGTTACCTGCCCGTCAAGGAGTTAGGCATGGGTGCATGAAGGGATGGCCACCCTACCTCATGGCAATGGCACTTTCCTTGAATGGTGGGGAGAGTTATGCAAGCAGTGGCCAAAGGAGAAAATAGAGTGGGGGGCAATGACTTAATGGACCAATTGGAATGATAGGAATTGTGCTTTGTGGAGAGATGCATGTTAGACAAACCCAAGTTTCAACCGGTATGAAAGCAGCTTGTATGCTCCAGTAATGGAGCCATGCCCACATACCCTTTCAGCTTGAGGTCATAGGCCATATAGCCACTATTACTGTTAACGACTTTTGAAGTTAAATGCAATTGCCACTGTTGTGGTTAGCGGCTTTTGGCAAATCCGATTGTTACTGCTGTGGTTAGTGGCTTTTGGCAAATCCAAATGCCTTTGTCTGGGACAGCGGCATTATGCACTAGCTTAGTCTTTATTTTAGCATCCAAACTAACTTAATAATTTATTTTTTCAAACACATTATTTCCGTCTAAAACTCTAAATAATAATAATAATATATTATAATGATAAAAACAGCATCCCATGCATGTTTATGATATTACATACAGTATATCCATGAGTGCAAATTACTGATGATAAATCTACATGGATTGTAACCTGCACCTAGCACGAGCTACTCACTCATCACCTCCTGAAATAGTATGTCAAATTTCATGGTTTCAACATTGTAAATATTTTAATAAACACTTTAATGGGCAATTTCGTCTTTTCAACGTTGTAAATAGGGTAATAAACACGATCATGAATCCTAAAGTATGGACACCTCATCGATCATCTTTGTTTTGTATAACTTCGTAACTTCACCTAGAATTGTTGAAAAAGGGTTGCACCTCTTTTTAATGGAGTAAAGAATGAACAGTGTCAATGGTGTTTGCCCTCGAGTTCGGATATGTAGATTTGAAATATGATGAAACAAAAATAAAAAACAAGTCCATCGCACAAATCCAAATCTAACACAAATCTCCTACACTGAAATTTTATGTTTTTGATAAGGAAAAAAAAAAAATCACATAAGACTAGTTTCGCAACTATACGAAGAATTTTCGAAAGGAAAATTGCAAACCTGGTAACGGTCATTGAACATCTGCTGCTGCACAGCGTTTGCATTCTGCAAAAAAGAAACAAGAGGTACTGCTGCCTCCTCCAATGCCTTTAACCTAGCCACAACCTCAGCCCTCCTCTCCACCATATCAGCTAGAACTCGAAACAAATCAGAAACCGCAAGCCATAAAGAATACCTCATATAAAGAAAACAAAAGTACCTCGAGGAACGTCCTCAGTGTGGTAAAGACTCTTGTGGATATCCATGGCATAGTCAACCATGTTGGTCTTGCTTAGAAGTGTAAGTTTTTCATTATGTGGGCTTTATTAATTGAACTTAATTGATTAATTTGGTCTAATTAAGTGAGATTATAAGGATTCTTAATAAATCATATGGGGCTGGCAAGTGTGTGGGGCGAATGCATTGACTTAGTAATATGAGAGGCGATGGTCGAGCTAGATAATGAAGGCTCAGAGTCCCTCCCAAATACTGGGATACGTATAATTCATTCTCACATACCCCAGTTCGAGGAAAAATATTTTTTTCTCCTAACCGGTGAGAGGCATTCTCATTAAGCCCAGTGTCATCGAGGGGCCAAGTGGGGAGAGAATCTTGAGATGGGTCTTTGAATGCCGTCGGTCGCATCGAAGCCAATCATGGATTCGTCGGGTATGCAATTTTGATTTCCTCTCCATTATGCTTTGTATTCTAACATGGTGATCTAGGAAGCACTGGATAGGTATCCTACAGGTTGAGTAAATGGAATTTTGACCACCATGGATTAAAATTCAAAACATAAGGAATTGGAAATTTTATTTTAGGGTTTTTTTTTTTTTTTTTTTTTTTTTTTGTTTGAAGTAAACACGTCAATTTCGATTTTCATCAAATCAGTTCACTTGAATATTTTTACATATTTGGAATCTACACGACAAGGCGATCGAGATCGATGGGTGGCGCGTGCCGGCGGTGTTTGGGCGCCCCCTCACGCGCCTCACGGCCGCCACAGCGCGTGAGGACGACCGGCGCGTGAAGGACTGCAGCGCCCGAATTTGAACCAAGCGGCTGGCGGCGTCATCGCGGCATCGGTATGATCGATTATTAACCCGGTAAAACCCGGTTCTGCCCGTCCGTTTTGACGGTCCGGCGAATCGCGGCGTCATGTTGGGCGTGGTTGCGTGGATGATGGCGTCATCATGGCCGTTGATACGAACGGATTCCGGACGGAGCTGGTCTTGGCGAGCGGTTGTGATTCAACAAGGTCGAGGCAGGCGTTTCAGATCAGGCCGGTCAAAGCGACCCGTTTGACGGGCGGTCGGCGTGACCGATCAATGATCCGGTGGCCTTATTTGCACGCTGCCACGCGCTTCCACCGCAGCCGAGACATACGGTGTGCGTGAGGGCGTAAATGTGAGATCTTTTTGTGAGGCAATCTTGATATCTGCAAACTCGTATCAAAATTCTCTACAATGTGGTATATTTATTTTGTATGTTTGAAGCTTTTAAAGATATGAAAATGCGTATAGAACCCTATGTACGCCTAAGAAATTAGGAACATTTTGTATTTTTGTATTTCTCTATGGTTTCGGAAATACATATGGTAGCTAACATGTATATCACTGCATAAGGACTAAGTAGAGTCTAAATTCATTGTCTATGAATGAATTGAACAGTATAATTGGCATTACATATATATATATATTGAATGTGATACATAAGTTTATATCCACACAGTATGAGTGATTTTCAAGTTAATTGGGTTGTGGCTAGCTAAAGTGGCACACTTGATTGGGTTTGAGAAATATCGGTCTCATGCGTGGTGGGGATATCTCTGTTTTATTCGTGATCATGCCTCCCGAAGAGGTGATCTTGTGTTAGTTCATGGAGGGATACATGTATGGCGCGAAATGAGGCGATGCAGTGGTTCTACACCCCAGGTGGTGATTTCACGAAAGATTGGGAATATGTTCTCATGGCGTCATGTGGAGAGTGTACAAGCGCATGTCATATTTTACGCCCAAGGTGATTATGTGATGATGTATGTAGTTCTGTATGATGTCATGATCTTGATTGTATTTTGTTTTGTTTTTTGGTCCGATTTTTTACGCGAGCGGCAATTCCATTTCAATTGAGGTCCTTCTTGGGTTGAATTTTAAGAATGGAAGAGGACTTTCTATTTGGAATGGTGGCCCCGGATGTTCACATTGCGCTTACAAAGGATAAAAGCGGCGAGATATCATAACCACTAGTATTAGAGAAAGAAAACGGACTGTGCTACACAGGAAAACGATAGGGTTTTGCTTATTGACAATGAAATCATCTGAAACCTTAAAAAGTGGTTTTTACCAGGTTGGCCCATCTTTATTAAAGGAAATGATAGCGACCATAGAGGCTAGAAATTGAGGTTTCCATCTATCACGGGATTGGAACACTTCTTCAAAGCTCTTGACATGAAGTATGATGGTGGTGGGGTTAGAGATTATGTCACGAGGATGGTAGACCTAAGGCAGAAGCTTCAAGCTGCTAATGTTACCATTCTTTGATCTTTGCATTGTGCATCAAGCCCTAAACACCTTCCACTGATTTGATTATAAAAGACAAGCCACAATTCAAAGATGAGACTTAGTCGATTAACAATAGCAAGGGTGGTAGCGAGAAGAAGAGAAACTTAAGAAAGGAGAAAGAGCTATATGACCTTATATCTTTCAGTTCTATAAGAGGAAAAATACAGAAGTTTAAAAGTCGTACTCACTTAAAGGTGTAAAGAAACTGCAGGTCAATCGACAATATGGGCCCAAAGAAGACATTCTTGAAAAAGGATGGTGATATTGCTTCTTTTTTGTAAGAAAGGTCACGCATGAAAAGTGTGCAAAATTCCAGCTTGGATGTCGAGCGTGGGCTTTAAGTAATGATTCTTTCTTACTTGTTTGTGAATCCAACCTATACGAGAGGCACCATCCGGTGGTTCTTGAGTGGCCGATAGTGGAGCAACCAATCATGTTGCGATACATCGAGGATTCATGGCCAGAAGCGAACAAGGATGAATCAAAGCTCCTTTGTGAGGAAACATGAGAAGGCTGATGTCATGTTCGTGGGAGATGTAATCTTAATTTTAGATTATGGTTTTAAATTGATGTTGAAAGACACATTTTATGTACCTTCTTTTAGACGGAATTTAGTTTCCGTATCGTGTTTGGATTCATATGATTACTCTTTTGAAATTAAAAGCAATGTTATTTCAATATTTCTTAATTCAAATAAGGTTGGGCGTTGTCATATGTCCAATGGATTATACAGATTAAGTTTATCTCCCAATGACATATACGTCGCTTATACGGCTGAAAAGGTTGTTTCTAAGAGACCATTACCTAAGGAAGAGTCTTATGCATTATGGCATAAACGACTTGGCCATATCTCTAAGGATAGAGTAGAAAGGCTGATAAAGACTAACATCCTGCCTGCTCTTAAAAATGACTTAGAGATATCACGTGAAACTATTGTAAATTAAAATGACCAAGATAAGAAAGAAAACTGCAGTCCGTAGTTCTGACTTGTTGGAAGTCATTCACACCGATATAAGTGGACCTTATACGGCAACCTTGTGTAGAAAATTTTATTTCATCACATTTATTGATGACTATTCTCGATATGGTTA
The DNA here is from genome assembly GCA_016808115.1 of Tetrastigma voinierianum. Taxonomy (NCBI): domain Eukaryota; kingdom Viridiplantae; phylum Streptophyta; class Magnoliopsida; order Vitales; family Vitaceae; genus Tetrastigma; species Tetrastigma voinierianum. The sequence continues at coordinate 576,761 of JAEQBH010001943.1, read as the reverse complement.
TTTGTACTTGATTAAAGAAAAGTCTGAATCTCTTGACAAGTTAAAGATTTTCGAGGCGAAGTCGAAAGCAGTTAGGAAAAGTCATAAAGGTTGTTAGATCGACCAAGGTGGAGGTATTATGGCAAGCATGGTGATCTTAGGACGGCTTAAAGAGACCATTCGCGAATACTTAGAGGATGCAGGATAGTGGCACAATTTACTATGCTGGGAGTCACGAGCAAAATGAATTAGCCGAAGGCGCAATTATCTTATGGAAATGGTAAGGAGTATGATTAGTAGGACAAATTTACCTGGTTTTCTATGGGGTGAAGCTTTGAAAACAACTTTGTACATTTTGAATCGTGTACTTACAAAGTTGTTCCATTGACTCCTTTTGAGTTATGGACAGGCGTAAGCCTAGCTTAAACCATCTTAAGGTTTGGGGATGTCTGAAGTGAAGTTGTATAATCAACATTAAGTAAGTTGGACTCGGAACCACTCGATGTTACTTTGTATCTTACCGGAACTTCGAAGGGTCATGGTTCTATAATCCCGATGGAGGCACAAATTGTGAATCCGCAGGCAGCTAAGTTTTTGGAGTTTGATGTGGCCAGAAGAGAAGTAGGCCACGCTCTGATTATTGAGGATGATAGTACGGTGGGTAATGTGGTATCTTTATCTCCTCCCATACAGGATGGTGTGGGAACCCCCACACCATATTGAACTGTTGAGACTAGGGATCATTGTTGAGACTGACTCATGTCAAAGTTCATCAAGGCTCTCAGGTGCAGGATGTGGCTATTATTACTCCGGTAAGGAGATCCACCTAGGGAGGAACGATGACTATACCCGCGGGACTATTTAGTCTATATAGGAGAGCAAGACTACAGTATCGGTTCACGCGGCCCGATCCAAATAACTTATCGCCGGAAGAACATTTCTTATCCTCCCGATCGAACTATGGTTGGATCTGATAGAGATGAAATTCCAATCTATGAGGCATAATGGGTTTAGAACTTATTGAACTTCTGAGGTCATAGACCCATTAGGCGCAAATGGGTGTATAAGACTAAAAGGACCATAAAGGAAAAGATTGAGAAGTTTAAAGCGGGTAGTAGCCAAAGGTTTCACTCAGAGAGAAGGAGTAGACTATGAAGCAACCTTTTCTCCGGTCTCTTCTAAAGATTCTTTCAGAGTGATCATGGCATTAGTTGCTCATTTCGATATGGAGTTACATCAGATGGATGTTAAAACTGTCTTTCTCAATGGAGACCTTAATGAAGAAGTCTATATGATGCAACCCGAAGGTTTTGTGGCAAATGATTCAGGTACACTTGTATGTAGACTGAAAAAGTCTATTTATGGTCTCAAGCAAGCTTCTAGACAATGGTACTTAAAGTTTCATAGTGTTGTTGTTTCATATGGTTTTGTTGAGCAAGAGTGAATCGATGTATATGCTGCGAGGTCGGTGGGAGGAGATTCATTTTTCTAATACTCTATGTGGATTATATCACGCTACTTGGCAGTGACCTTGGTTTACTACATGAGGCAAGCGGATGTCAAGAACTTTGATATGAAGGACCTTGGTGGCGTCTTTTGTCTGGGCATTGAGATTCACGAGATCGTTCTCCATGAGACTATTGGGTTTATCTCGGAGGGCATATGTTGATCGTATTTTGAAAGATTCAGCATGCGACAATGTAAGCCCGAGGAATTGCTCGCATGCGCCAAAGGTGATAAGTTGAGTGCATCGCGATGTCTCGTTCGGATGGCTGAAAGCCAAATGAAGAATGTACCTTATGCTAGTGCACTTGGGAGTATTATGTATGCTCCAGTATGCAGAGCGGATATTAGTTTTGCAACAGGACTTCTAGGCATATATCAGTCAAATCCAGGACATGATCATTGGGTTGCTGCCAAGAAGGTTATGAGGTACTTAAAGCGGACAAAAGACTATATGTTGATTTACAAACATGTTCAGGACATACAGCTAGTTGGGTATTGATTCGGACTGTGAGGCATCGGGATGAAAAGAAGTCAACAAGCCCCGGTTATATCTTTAAGTTAGCCGGAGGTGCGATGTCGTGGAAAGTGAGAAAGCAATCAATAGCATCCTCTGCCATGCAAGCGAGATTTGTAGCATGCTTTTCGGCCATTACTCGAGTGATTTGGCTGAAACCTCGTTACAAGGAGTTAGCAGGTGTTTGATTTTGTGGATAGGCCCATACAGGTTGTATTGGCTGACAATAACTGCAACGGTGTTGTTTATTAACCTTGATAGAGGTCTGGGGAATTTAAGCACATGAGTGATCTTGCACGACTATAAAGAAAAAAAGTTCAAACCGGTGACGTTGCGGAGTGGAGCACATATCAACATGATATGATTGCGGATCAAGCTAGTAAAGGCACCATTGTGTATTTGATCGACATGTCATTAACATGGGCTTAGGAATATCATGGGATCTTGTAAATTAGTGGGAGCTATTAAGTTTTTATGTTGCTCTTATGAAAGTTGAATCAATTTTATTACATTTTGTAATAATTGAATTTGTATCAGCTAACTGCGTTGATAAGGTATTTGTGGATAGTAGGTTTATCGAGTTGGTACATATAATTGTTGAAACTCGGGCATTGTGTAACCTTAGTGCAGTATGTGGGGCATTCTTGGCATTAGCCTTAGCAGCGCATGTTTTTGTTACACATAAAGTAAAGTTACCTATCAAGGTAGCATATACAGGTCGTTGGAACCATGATGGATATTCTCTGGTGACACACTAGGTTTTGTGACACTTAAGGAGAGAATTTGGACTAACAAAATGGATAACACATGAAGTATAACTCATTATGAGGTATTGTCCATTTAAACACACTACCATATTGAATCCATATCGGTAAAGTTGAAGCGACTTTGTATTAATGGAAGGGCTTGCGTAGTACATCTGATTCTGCCTTGATTCAGTGTTCGAGACTTTATGGGATCGGATTGACTATTAAGAATAATCTCTAGATCAATATAAAGGTGCGCACACAGTTTTGTTTCAATTAATATCGCCCAAGTGGGAGAATGTAAATTTTTCATTGTGTGGGCTTTATTAATTGAACTTAATTGATTAATTTGGTCTAATTAAGTGAGATTATAAGGATTCTTAATAAATCATATGGGGCTGGCAAGTGTGTGGGGAGTGAGAATGGCCAGGCAGTAATGAGAGGGCTGGTCGGAAGCTCGATAAATAGAGAGCACGAGTCATCCCTGACCTGGGATCGTATAATTAAATTTACCATCTGATTCGGAGAAATATTTTTACCCACAGCAGGTGAGAGCGTTCTCGTGTGGAGTGTCGTGAGGAGCCATTCGGGGAGAAGATCTTGAGATCGTTAACAGTGCTTCGTGATTCGCATCAAGTCAATCATGGATTCCAAATCTTCAGTTTCTCTCCATTATTATGCTTTGTATTCTAACATGGTGATCTAGGAAGCATGAACCGTATCCTACAAGAAGTTCGATCTTAGACTTGAGGATCTGCTCATCCGGGTAAAGCTCGCGTTCCTGAAGAAACTCCAGGAGAGGGAAGACCAAGTAGCGATCGAGGTTAGGTGCGATTCTAGGGGTTAGGTCGTAAGTCGCCATGGCCGCAATCCCAAAGCTCTCCGTAGTCCCAGGAACACCCAGCACTCCGTCTCTGACAACCTATGTTTCTTTATTTATATATTTATTTTTTGAAAGGAACTAAAAATATTATCTTTATTTTTATTTTTTTGAAAAGAATTTTATCTTTATTTAAACAAGAGATAACTCTTTTATTTCCCTCCCATATCTCAATTAAGAGAAGCAGAAAAGAAGGTAATTATAATTTACAAAATTATGGAAGTATGGCAAAGCTCCCAACACGTTTTTGTTGACTAATTCATGAGAATTTGGTACTGCGTTCATATTTTAACCATGTACTATTCTTAAATAGTTTTTAATCGGTGAAAATAAATATGATGTCAAAAAAGAACAGCCTATAGGTACTTCAACGATCTAAAATAGATATAAAACAATTTATTAATTTTATTTAAAATATGATTTTTTTTTTATATAATATATAAAGAATCCAAGAATCCAATCATTATCAAATTAAAATAAAAATATTTTGGATAAGTTTATATTTATAAATATTAAATTTTACTTTTATGATACAATGGTTAGGTCATAAAATGAATATTGTATAAATAAAAATTTATTTGATAACTCTTTGTGTAAAATTTATTATTTTTATTTAAACATAAATTTTATGTAATTTTATAATTTTATTTACATGAGAAATATAACTCTTATTAAATTAAAATAATGAATATATATATATATATATATATATATATATTAATCAATGACTATAAATGATTAAAAAACTTTCATGGTTAAATATATCTTTATCTTTAATTTTATATCAACCAAACTATAAAAGCATAAAAGAATTGGATAGTACTTTGTAGTTTTGTTGCAATCATAATTAGGACTTCTTTAGTCTTTAGAAGTGCTTCTTAAAAATGTTTTTTTGGAAAAAAAAAGACCTTGGTTCTCTTTTCTTAAATAGGTTCCCATTTTTTTTAAAAAAAAATTGAAAACACAAAGACATCATTTTATTGTTAATTATATGAATCTCAGGGGTTTTGGTGTTCTCCGTATATTTTAGAACACAAAAAATGCAAACAAACAAATTTTTATTGGTTGGCATCAATAAGTTATTTGATCCATGTATAGTATTTTATACTTGATGGTGAAACTTCTAAAATATGATAAAATAATATTTTGATTTCAAACTCCTTTAGAAAATAGATGTGTAGTAATTATCCAAATTTTATGTTTCAAACTAAAATTTTAATTTGGAAAATCAATATGAAAAACACATATTTTACTTATATATTATGTGAAAATTTTATACAACATTCATTTATAAAAATAATATATATATATATATATATATATATATATATATATATAAAGTAATTTTCAATAATTATCAAATTATGTTTTTTATGAGTCAATCTCCCTCTTCTATCTTAAAACCTTAGTCACCTTCTCTCTTTCAATCCTTGGTTATTAAATAGGAACGATGGTTTTTTGTCATTCTTGACCAAAAATCATCATTCTCATGGTTCTTCCTGGAATATGAGGTTTCTACCTTGATAAAGTGGTTGCCCATGCGATCTGGTTTTCCTTTTGTTTTTCATTTTATTTTTTTGTGTTATTTGTCATAACTGTATAGTGTGTTTTGTCGTCGACTAATTCTGTCTGAGTTCTGTGTTGACGTTGGATTCTTGTTGAGTTTTGCGTTAACGCTTTAGATGACAAAGTTCGTCAAGATCTTGACCGTCAATATTTTGCAAATATGGAATCTTAGATATTTTAGGCATTTTTGGATGACTTCTTCGTGGGTTTTCATGTTGCCGTTTGAGATGACAAAGTTTCGATTCGAATCTTATTCATCAATATGCTGCATATGTGGAATCTTAAATATTCTCGGCAATTTTGGATTACCATTTGTATAGACCTTGAGTCATTTCTCTTTGCTATTAACATTGATGTTGTCTCGTCCTCTAAAGGTATTGTAGCACTTTTAATTCTGTGTGTTGTTATCTTGAATCAATAAATTTATTTTTTCTCAAAAAAAAAATTAAATAAATCAAATTATTATATAAAAAAAATATATGAAATAACCTCAAATAAATTCTTTATAAAAAATAATTTGTTTATCAAACACTGATTTTATTTAGGGTAAATTACATAAATGGTGTCCCCACTGTTCAACTTTATTTTTGTTCATTTTTAAGTGTTTAAACTTTTTTATTTTGTCTATTTTAGTGTCTCAATTTAATTTTTGTTCAATCAAGTGTCTAAGCTTTTTTCTTTTTTATATTTTTGGTATTTCAACTTTATTTTAATTTAAACAACTATTTGAACTTTTAATTTTCCGTCCATCTATGTGTTTCCTAAGCAATAAAAGATTATTAAGATATTTGAATTTGGATAAAAATTTTAAAAAAAAAAAAACAACTTTTAATTATTCTCTATTTTTTTTAATTATCTTATATTATTTTTACTTATCTTCTATTATTTTTACTTGTTTTCTAAGTGTTACGTAAAAAATAATAATTATAAATGAATAATTAAAAATAAAACATTAGATACTAAAATTATTTTAAAATCATTTATATTTTTATCTCAATTGCATAACAGCCAATTTTATCAATTTTATTTTTTTGTACTGTAAACGAATAAATAGCAAAAACCCTAATGAAATGATAATATTGTTCTTTCACATTGATAGCAAAAACTCTTACTCCGACCCAGTAACCAAGTATGCCCAGATATTTACCACGATCCACTTTCCCCTTGAAAGATATGAATGACTTGTTACCGTTGGGAAAAAAAAAAAAATATATATATATATATATATATATATATATATATATATATATATATATATATATATATATATATATATATATATATATATATATATTAGTTTTTCTTAATGAAAAAACATTAAAAAAATATTAAGAAAAAGTCATATGTTTTGATTCTTTTTATTTAGCTAAAAATTTTAAAAATTCAACAATAAATTATGAAATTTTTTTTTAGAAAAACAGGTTAAATGTTGAAAGAAAATTGCATCTAACAAAAAGCCAAAATAACAAACCCCGCCTTATTTTGATTGCCAAATAGAAAAGGACTCGAGCAATCACTGCCCAGATCAAACCCAATTATGGTCTGTTTTCAAAAGGGTCCTACAAGGCAATTTACTATGGGACTTCACACTAGCTAGTATTTTTTTTTCATTGACAATTCTAGGATATTTCTTTTCTTTTAGTTAATTTTGCTAGTGTGGATGGCTTTTCAATAAATAATATTCCATTGATATATGATGGTTTAATTCCTAGATTATGTATGCTATGACATCTAATATAAGATTTTGTTTGTCTTAATTAATAATTGTTAACCATGAGTTCATGACTATGACTGCTGTTTTCTTTTTCTTTTTTATAGAAAGAAAAGTAACAGAAAGGTTTTCCTTTCGAGAAATTGAAGATAGCCCTATACTACAAACCATATCACTAGGCAGGGAGTATGAGGGTGAAGTCATCAAAGTTGTAGTTGACATGCCCATTAATGATGATGTTGACCATGATAATGAAAAGGGAAATGCATCTACCATGCTACCAATTTCAAAACAATCGTACATATATAATTAAGAATTAAATTTATATAATTCAGGTTATTTTAAAAAAAATAATTATAAATAAATCAATATACTTTCATAACTAATAAATATATTATCATAACTAATGAATGTAACAATATATTCACTAATTATGATAATATATTCATTAGTTATATTAATATATTAACTTATCTATAATTATTTTTTTAAATAATGGTGTGAATCATATACATCTAATTCTTAATGATATATGTATATTTATTTTAAAATTGATAGCCTAATACATACTTTTCCCTGATGAAAAAGCAGACTACTGCATCCCTTTGCTTGTTAGAGTTTCAAAGAAAAATGGATTATATCAAGAGTTTCCCTGCACTGCTTCTCCCCATGAGATTACAATTAACTACCTAATATATATCATCAGCCAAAATTCCAGAAACTCCTGAGTCTCGGGTCAAATTGCCTATGAGTGCCCTACCTTCAAGTAAGTGTAGGCCTTATTTCCAGTTGAGTTGATTTAATTTACATACGTTTGTTTGTATTATTAATGATCGATCATTTATTACATGCATGCATGGTTCATGCAAGGGTTTGGATGAGGATGTTCGAAAGGCTTTCCAAAAGTATTTGGAGATTACAGGAAATAAAACCAACATATTCAATTTCTTGTATAACTACATGATCAACAAAAACAGAATACATTATTTGTTGTGGTTGAAGAGTATTAAGAAGTTTGCGGAGGCTTAAATAGAGTTTTCCTAGGAAAATTAATTCTTTGAGTCTAAACTATTTATTGGGTTTTTTTCCCTTTTATGGTTAATCTACCATTACCTTAGAATAAGACGTTTAGTTGTTTATTAGATCTAACTCAAGTTATTAAGAGTTCAGACAGGCATAATGAATAAACCGGTGGAAACAAATTTATGAAATAACATATTACTATCATGTATTCAAGTCCAGGTTTCCGGATGGGAACAACTATACGAAGAAACATATTACTTTCATGTGTTGGAAAATGAATAAATACCAACAAAAAAAAAAAAAGAGGACGTTAAGTTATTAAAAAACAAGTAACAAATTAGAGCTATTAATATAGGTTGAGGGTTTGATGGAGTCGACGTTTTGAGCACGAATTTTTTGAGAGTGGGTTGTAAAATTTTAGGTCGAATAAAATCGAGATTCGACAACCTAACCCGTTTTAACTTTTTGTGACGTGTGGGTTTGGCTCGAGTTAGTTGTTATTTGAAATATTTATTTAATTTTTTTAAGTAATTAGCTTAGTAATTGAGATTTTTAAGGATTCATCTATAAAATCGATAATTTTGTTATTTACTTTTGTAACATAGGAGTTTTAAAAATAATTATTATTATAATATATTATTAATATAGTAAACTTGTTGTTTTAACTATTTTATTTTCAATTTTTAAATGTAATATAATTTATATGATAATTTAATATTTAAAAAATTGAAAATTACATAATACATTTGAATTAAATAAATTACAGTTTTAATATTGAATATATTTTTATTTATCTCATTAATCCTATTTTAAATATATATATATAGTTTTATATGTTTTTTTATAAAAATTAAGTTGTACTGGTTTATAAATTAAATTAAATTTAATAACTAAATTATCAATATATTTTAAATAATTTTATTACTTAAACTTAAACTAGTATTAATAACAAAATATTGTTATTTTTAAAATAATTAATAAAAATTATACACTTACTTATTTCGACTATATCTTCTAGCAAAATGGATTTTCAAACCAAATAGGATATTTCATTATTACACGGTTGATCCATTTTTGAAAAAAATATTTTTTTTATTCCAAATATAAATGAAATTTATGTTGTTAACACTCTAAAAATTTAATTAATAGATGATGAATGTGTATTGGGTATAATGAGGATGATGATAAAAATTAAATTAGAGGCGATTTCATTTCATACTTTTAAGTTGTTTTTTTAGATATACTATTAAATTATTACTTTATTGTTTTTTATTAATTTATTTAATTTTTTTGACTATTATTATATTGTTTATTCTCAATCATTTTATATATTAATTATTATTATATATTTATATATTATTTATTTATTTTATTTTGAAGAATTATGAGATTTGTAAAGTGTTTTTAAAGTTTTAGTACATTTTAGGCCTTGATATGGGTTGAAGCTCGACTAGTTGAAGATTGGGACTTAGTAGTTGAAAGATAAGCTTGAATAAAAATGGATCGGGTCATCGGCCGAATTTAGCTGTTCTTTAGAGATAAGTTCTGAGTCAAAAAATAGGTTAAAGCGTAGTTTCTGCAAATTCTGTCGAATAAAGAAACTAAGTAATTCTCATTTAACTTTATTTTTATTATTTTCCATTTTTTTTTTCATTTACTTTTCCTCTCTATGTTCTTTCCCTTGCATTTTTATGATATTTTTGGAGAATCGAACATAGCCTAAAAGAATTAAACCCAATACAACTATTTTCTGGCATGAGTACATGATCAACAAGAACAGCAGAAATATTTGTTATTACAAAGTTTGTGGAGGCATAAACAGTTGCCGGAATCGTGAGTTTCGTCGGAAAAAAGAAAAAAGTCGTCGGATTCAATAGTTCAGCAGGAAAAAGTCGAAATTAATTGTTTATTTTCTCCTTTAAAGTCTAATCTACCAGTGCCATAAGAATAAGGCGTTTAATTGTTATAAACAGTTGATTAGGGTACAGTACCTTAAGAATAAGATGTATTGCCTAGTTTAGTGTTTTTTAAATTTGTTTTCTATCCTAAAAAGTAAAAAATAAAAAATAAGGATAACAAAAAAAAAACATCTTTGATTTCTATATATATATATATATATATTTTTGTTGAAAAATACAAAACATACAAAAACACTATATTCAAATAATAAAAAGAGTTCTCAGATAACTCCATTTTAGTGTTCTGTATTTTCAAAAACGGATTCTCAATAATAGTTTTTAAAAACAGGAACCAAAGATACCCCTTAATTATTATAAATAATTTGTAGAATCCTTATTCCAATAAAACACAGGGAAACAATGAGTAAATTTAGAGAACAATAAAATGATGTTTCCTGTGTTCTCAAGAACACTTTTCAAAAAAAGAACCAAACAGCTTTAATAATCATTGATGCTACAAAATTGTTGAGTTGTTACTCCAATGGATTAGTTTGCTCATGATTTTCTCCAAATATTTCCGGATATGTTTTTGTTTAAATATTGAATTGCTTCCTTATAAACAAACCAGAAGGGCGAAGGCATTGGGCCTAACTGATCATATTTTCATGAACCTGTTAATGAGATGTGCTTATAGGGTAGTGTAAAAGTAAATTCAACTTAACAAGTACCCATTCTAAAAACATATCAATTTTCATGCTACAGCTGCTAAATGAGAATTCTAGAGTTTTTTGAGATTATAATTTTCCCATTATTTACAAATAAGAACACGAAAATCACACATTTCCCAACAGATTTCTTCTTCAAAATCAAAACAAAATGAGGAAATATCATATCACAAAGAAAATGTGGGAATTGAACTTTAGTTTACTACTCTGGAAGGGAGGCGGCACACATATGTTGGAATATTTGAGCAAAAAAGTCTTGATTCATTTGCCCATATTAATATTAATTTCAAAGAAAATGTAAAGGGAAATCATCCAAAACTTAACCACCTAGGGTCGCAAAATCTGAAATCCCAGACAGACAAGATACCAAAGAAACCAAACCAAAGTTTTCACCACCATCCGACCATTTAATCAAAGTACTTAAAACCAAATATAAAACTAAGAAACCGATTACCTAGCAGCTTAGCTTAATCCACCTCCTCAATCTTGGGGCCAGCACCACTTCCACTGGCTGGAGGAACATCATCATCCATGGAGCCATCCATGTCAGGACCACCTGCCCCCTGGTACATCTTGGCAATGATGGGGTTGCAGATGCTTTCAAGCTCCTTCATCTTATCTTCGAACTCATCAGATTCAGCCAACTGGTTGCTGTCAAGCCACTGAATGGCCTGGTCAATTGCATCCTCGATCTTCTTCTTGTCAGCTGGGTTGAGCTTGGCACCAATCTTCTCATCCTTGATGGTGTTCCTCATGTTGTAAGCATAGTTCTCCAAGGAATTCTTAGCCTCCACTTTCTTCTTGTGATCCTCATCCTCAGACTTGTACTTCTCTGCTTCCTGGACCATCTTCTCAATTTCTTCCTTGGAAAGCCTGCCCTTGTCATTAGTAATTGTAATCTTATTTTTCTGTCCTGTGGTCTTGTCCTCAGCAGAGACATTCAAAATACCATTAGCATCGATATCAAAGCAGACAGTGATCTGAGGCACACCCCTAGGTGCTGGAGGGATGCCAGAGAGCTCAAACTTTCCCAACAAATTATTGTCCCTGGTCCTTGTTCTCTCACCCTCATACACCTGAATCAACACACCCGGTTGGTTATCCGAATATGTGGAGAACACTTGTTCCTTCTTGGTTGGAATGGTGGTATTTCTTGGAATTAAAAAAGTCATGACACCTCCAGCAGTTTCCAACCCAAGAGAGAGTGGGGTGACATCCAACAGCAGCAAATCTTGAACCTTCTCATTGCCCTCGCCACTCAAAATGGCAGCTTGTACAGCAGCACCATAGGCAACAGCTTCATCGGGGTTTATACTCTTGCAGAGCTCCTTCCCATTGAAGAAATCTTGCAATAGCTGCTGTACCTTGGGAATTCTAGTGGATCCACCAACAAGAACAACATCATGGACAGTGCTCTTGTCCATTTTAGCATCCCTCAAACATTTCTCCACAGGCTCCATGCACTTCCTAAAGAGATCCATGTTGAGTTCTTCAAATCTGGCACGGGTTATAGTTGAGTAGAAGTCAATACCCTCATAGAGAGAATCAATCTCAATAGTGGTCTGAGCAGTGGATGAGAGAGTCCTCTTAGCTCTTTCACAAGATGTTCTCAATCTCCTCAGAGCTCTGGGGTTGCCACTAATGTCCTTCTTGTGCTTCCTCTTGAACTCCTGAACAAAATGGTTCACCATCCTGTTGTCAAAGTCCTCACCTCCAAGATGGGTGTCTCCAGCAGTTGCTTTGACCTCAAAAATACCCTCTTCAATGGTGAGAAGGGAAACATCAAAAGTTCCACCACCAAGATCAAAGATGAGTACATTCTTCTCACCAACGCTAGTGGCTTTCTTGTCAAGACCGTAGGCTATAGCAGCAGCTGTAGGCTCATTTATAATACGCATAACATTGAGACCAGCAATGACACCAGCATCTTTTGTAGCTTGTCTCTGAGAATCATTAAAATATGCAGGGACAGTGACAACTGCGTTCTTCACAGTTGATCCAAGGTAAGCTTCTGCAATTTCACGCATCTTGATGAGAACCATTGACGAGATTTCCTCAGCAGCAAACTGCTTTTCTTCGCCCTTGGAGGTCACCACGATCATAGGCTTGTCTCCGGGACCAGGAACAAGCTTAAAAGGCCACAACTTGATATCACTCTGAACAGAGGCGTCACTGAATCGCCTTCCAATCAGGCGCTTGGCATCTTACATCAGAAACCATAATGTTAGACACGATTAAATGTATAACATGTAAAAAATATAGAAATGCAAAATTATAATTGGAATGATTCAACTATGACTGAAGAATTTATAAGTCAAACAGAAAAAAAGACTATGGATCGTCCATAAGCTTGCATTCACAAAAATGGAAGACCCCTAAGCTTGCAGTCCCTTAGATAACGGGACATGAAAAACTAAACTCATGTTTATTATCTCTTTATGTAGACACAATATCACATATATATACAAACTCAAACCCAAATCCGATAGTGAAGAAACAAGACCATAAAGGAACGCTGAGCTGGGGGAGAAAAGTGTCCGGTCGTAACTAATTGTATCTTTTGAAGGGATTTCCTGATTATAAAAGCAACTTTAACAAGAGTTCATCACTGAATACAGAAATAAAAAACACAGCTTATATCCCTAGACATTCCATGTTAGGGTTAGACTCGGTCTTGCATGCTCGTCTATCCTACTACCACAAACTTCTAAATAGAAATCTGCACAGAGTAAATCACCAAATCTCTACATCCTAGCGATCATATCTAATATGAAACCACAAAAACAAAATGACAGGTTCGTAAACATGCATATTAGCGAGCAAAAGTAAACCTCGATCCCAATAAAGCCAACCAACACAAGGAACCAACCATTCCACTTCACTATAGCCTTGAATAAAAAAAATAAAAACAACAACAAATCTGGCATTCATTAAAAAAATGTAATTGTACTCCAGATCCAGTATAGAGAAAGCTGACTCACCGAAAACAGTGTTAATGGGATTCATTGCGACCTGATTCTTGGCGGCATCACCGATCAAACGCTCTGTATCGGTGAATGCGACGTAAGAGGGAGTGGTTCTGTTGCCCTGATCGTTGGCGATGATCTCGACACGGTCGTGCTGCCATACTCCGACGCAAGAGTAGGTGGTTCCAAGATCGATTCCGATGGCTGGGCCTTCACCCTTTCCGGCCATTTCTTCTTCTCAGATCTGAATCGTAGAGTTGTAGAGCTATCTGAGGAAGAAGAAATAGTAGGGTAGTAGGGCGCTGTAGGAAGTGGAGGAAGAACAAAGTTGGAAAAGATAGTATTTATAGGGAGAAGATATAGGGTTTGAGTGATGAGCGGCAACTATAGCATTTTCGCAGAGAGATTCTAGAAAGTTCCTCCCTCCCGTTTAATTTGAATCCTGTTCAAAGCGGGTCGGCCCACCAGGTATTGGTTTGGATGGTAACTTCTAGAAAATAAATTTAATTTTTTTCATAAGTCACCTAAAAAAGGGGGAAAAAAAATAGCAAATTACCTTTTCTGAGAAATTTCCAGGAAATTTTATTTTTGATAAAATATAATTTTTGGAGTCTCCATCTAACGATCTACGCTTTTTAATTTGAAAAAAAAAAAAAAAAACCCTTTCAATGGCTTTATTTAGAAGAAGAAAATAAACTATATATTGGAGGTATCTATTGGGCCAGACCACTCTGAGTTGGGCCAAAACAACCAATTATTGTACCTGATTGGAGGGATACCCCTCCCATGTTGGGCCTAAAAAGACAGCTTATATTACCTTGAAATGTTGAATAAATTTATTTATTTTTTGTATTTAATGTTTTTTATTTATTCTAACGTTTTAAATTTATTGTTACCTCGAGTAGGAAAAATAACCAAATTCAGATATGATTTCTGTATATTTTAAAAAACATAAGAAGAAAAACCCTAGCTGCCTTCTCTTCTTTTCTTTCATTTTTTTCTCTTGTAACATATTTTCATCAATTAAAGAAATGTGACTTTTTGGTTATTATTTATCTGTAATCACATATCTGAATCTATTTTTTTTCATTTTTTTTACTTAATAAAGTGGTTTTTTCATGAATATTTAGGTTTTATTTTATTTTTTGTGTTGTTATTGTTTTATCTATGTTTGGTTGTTCTATAAAAATGTTTTTTATATATGACTCAGGTGATAAAAGGGATTTAATAAATAAAATAAAAGGGTATAATTAATTGGTTTGGGTTGCATCGCTTGATGGAAGCGGTTGAAATTTAAATGTTTGAATTTAAATTTTAAATTCGTCTTATAAGGTCGTGTCCCTGCGGCTGGGGTTTTTCTAAAACAAAGGAAATTTTTTTACCATCATCGTCGGCCAGTCAAGATTGTAAAGAAAGAAATGAAGGGATAGAAACAAATAAAGTTTGATTTGACCGCTCGTCATTATTGTCTGAGTTAGTAACAATAAACTCTTGACACACTTATGATGTGAATATCATGAAATCAAATATCCAGTGTTCTGTGTTATACTTTAATGGAATTTTTACAGAACCCTAGAATAAAATTTTGGTCTAACATTTGGTATCAAAGCAATGTGTTTGGAGAGATTCATGATTTTCCATGAATGAACTTAATTAATATTGGTGATCTACAAATGGTGCACTACAAAATAGACTCTTGAATTTATGCGGTATGATTTGGTTTCTAATCCTGCATATATCTAGGTATAATTCGGATAAGTGGTAGAATGAAAGAGTTTGTTACTCTGGTTTGCTTCCTTGCTTTTCGAAGTCTAAGACTCTATTACAATGGTTTAATTTAAAAATTAAGATAATCTCATTATCTGAATGTTATATGATATGTGATTATGTTTATCTACAATTTTAAATTCATGTTTATAGTGTACCTAAATAAATAAATATATGTTTAGATACGGATAAGAATGATTAAAATTGCGAGATAATGAAATTAAAATAAATTTTTATTTGTTGCAGTGATTCTTCAGAATAAATTGGACCCGGATGAATACGGATCATAAGCGTGGTTGATGTGATGTATGTTTTCATTTTATAAAATTTGTTATTATCCTTTTGTGAATGATGTATCATCGTAAATGATGATATTATTATTATTATTTAAAAATCATTTATAACGTGACTTTGATGTGTCTTATGATCCCTATCCTTTGTTTTCCTAAATTTAAGTGCATATGTAATATTGATTCATTTAGGATTTGAATTTATTAAAAATAATAATAAATAAATGACAAGGAGGTGGAACCCATAACCTGGAGTCTCTCATTTAATTTAGGGGTTTCTAAAACTATCAGCTACAACTCATGTTGTTTTGTTTTTAATTAATATTTATGTACACAAAACATTCATAAAGAATTTTATTCAATCTAATATTCAAATTATGTTTTGTTCGTAGTCATCAAAATGATGAACCTTATGTCTGAATATCATAATTATTATATTATACAATTGATTGTTTATATGGTTCATTAGCCACCAAAGTGGTTGAACCATGAGGTTTTATGTATATCAATTGTATAACATTATAATTGGTTACCTAACATGAAATGCTTACCAATGAATGACGTAATATCATATAGAATTTGATAAAATTGTGATAAATTAAAGATCATTTCATTAAAGTGCTATTATAGATATTCATTTATATGAATTATACATTATGGATGGCTTTATCCCGATATGATGCGAATTGACACTACTTGAAGTTTGGTGTGTCATATAAATCTAAATCAGACTTATTATGTGAAGATTTCTTTTAAATCTCAGTTCCATTATAAAACACATTTGAAACATTATCTGTTTGTGTATTATATAAACTTTTGATATTTGCCATATTTATGAAGTCTCATTAGTTTACTTTTGTACTTAAATATTTGATGATGGTTGGCAGTAATATTATAGTTTTCCAATAAATCATATTTTAATTTTATTGATTTATCACAATATAATGTTTGTATGATAATTACTATTTATCATATATGAAATAAGACATTTATGGTATGCTAGTCATTAGAATGACTACGGAAGGATTTGATAATCATATTTAATGATGTAAATGTTAATTTATAACTTTTTAGAGTCGTTTAATGTAAAGTTCGTTAGTCACCAAAGTGGCCAAATTTGAATGTTCCATGAATTTCAAATTAAGGAATACACACTTATACTATTCAATTACTCATTTCTTATGGATGTTTGAAACAAATTTAAGTACTTTGATGAATGAGTATATTGAAGTTCATTGGATATAATATATTTAGAATTTGCAAAGGTAAATAAACCATCTTATGAATAATGAACATTATGAGATATATCTATAATTTTGTTAGATTATATTTGTACATCAAAGATTACAGTTTAATTTTAACATGAACTATAGAAGAATATCCATTAAGAAATATGTACTAAAAGCGTCATAAGGTATTATATATTACAATATCTACCCCAAAGGAGTTATAGTATTTGTATGTTTAAAATTATTTGTTTGAATCTAGTTATACTGGGTTTATATGATTTTATTCAACTTCTAATTTTATTAATGTTTCATGTTTGCTTCTTAATTAATGTAAAATATGAGCAAAATGGGAGAATTTTATAACTTCATTAAGTGGCTCATATATTTATGATTGAGTAATGTTTTTATGACTAAATTTAAGAGACAAACTTGTATAGCTACCAAATAAAGTTACATGAAAGTCGATTGAAGTTGATACATATTGCAATGTTTGTTCATGATATCTTAAGCTTTATGATATCATAATGTTATTTGGACTTAAGAATACAGTTATTTCCAATGAATAAATACAAAGATCAATGGGAGGCAAAATTGGTATGTCTTGATAGTTATTAGTAAAATTAAATTTTATTGCATTAATTTATGAAAAGATCTTAAAAATTGTATGCTAAAATTATAGGAATAATATTATGTGATAGGATGAGAAATTCTATGAAGTAATGTAAGATTGTTAAATTGTCTCATAAAGTATATATTTAAAGTTTTGAGATATTGAATGCATGGATTGAGACAAGATTAGATATCCCATATGAAGTTACATGAATATTAGATTGTCTTATAAAAGTATATATTTAAAGACTTTGGGTTGTAGAATGGATTGAAAGCATCATGATAAGAACCTTAATGATTCGTACATGCTTTTTTATTTGCTCTTAGATTCAATTATGTCGAATGATACTTGAAAGTTTATATTTATTATTTGTTCCTGTCATTGATGATTATATAAAGAAACAATATTATGTAAAGGTATAAGTATCTCTTATCCAAAATATGTATTATGATATAATATGTCATAAATTATGGATTATGGTTGCGGAATATTATTTTAGGACTTGGATTTGTTGACTTTATGACCAAGTTGCTAAAAAGAACAGATTCCGTTGTCAATTCTCTTTCAACAACAAATGCTTTATGATTATTGAGGATATAAGGTTTATATATGTTGTTGTATATGATATAATTCAGAAACAAGAGTGTTAAATTTATTGATTATGTACATAACTTATGTTTTGAGACTTAATGATCAAAAGTAGTGTCACTAAGACATCAAATGCCACGTGAAAATTATGAGTCTTGAGCACATTATAGTAATAGTCTCATGATGATTGTTTATTGAACACTCTGGAACTCAATTATATGTTTTTTAAATTTCCTTATATCTGTTTTGTATACATAATTGCATACAAATGAATGTTAAAAGGAAAATTTTTGACAAAGACATTATTGTAGATCTTACGTCTTACCGTTTCTGGTCATGTTAAGTGTGAAATTGGTGGCTGTGATACATGGAAGGGACTATATCGAAATATTGATATACAACGCCACTTGAAACTCTCACATTAGTTCTTTATTTCTTAAATTGTGACATAATAGTCTCAATTATAGAATGAATGAATGCTTAGTGTAATGCGCGTTATAAGCGAAAGTATATTTATTAAATCACTTAAAATGTATTATCACACACGAGTCAAGTGGGAGAATGAGAATGTTTTTTATATATGACTCACGAGGGTGATAAAGGTTTAATAAATAAAATAGAGGGCCATGATAATTGGTTTTGGGTTGCATCGCTTGATGGAAGCGGTAGAAATTTAAATGTTTGAATTTAATTTTAAACTCATGTATATAAAGTCCTCTCCCTGCCCATGAGGTTTCTCTAAAAAAAAGAAATTTTTTACCATCATGCATTTGATACTTTCGAGAGGCGTAAAGAAAGAATAGGGATAGAAACAGAAATAAAGTTTGATTTGACGCTCCGTCATTATTAGTCGGGTTAAACGATAAATGTAAATCACGGCATGATGTGAATATCATGAAATCAAAGATCCTGTGTTCTGTGTTATACTTTAATGGAATTTTTATAGAACCCTAGAATAAAATTTTGGTCTATTATGTTCATCATCTTATTGCGATATTTTATCTATGTGGGGGCAATTCAGACAGGCAAGACATATTTGATAAATCGAAGATATCAAATTATGATCGTTAGTATGTTGAAAAACTAGAATTGTAAATATTCTAATAACTATTTTATCAAATTTATAGGCTTTATGCCTATTTATTGTGTTATTACCTTAGATATTGTTAAGCATATAATTTTTAATTATTTATGTCTTGCAAATTTATGCGTCCCCATTACAAGTTTGAATCGACCAATATTATTTTCCTTTAAAAAAACAAAAAATTAGTCTACCCATTTTACAATTACAAACTCAATAAATATAAAAAAATAATAATTATTAATATACAAATAATTAAAAATCATACAGGATGAAACAATATTCAAGTTAATATTATAATAAATTAGTATAAAGCCTAAAATTTTATGATCTTTTAATATATTAATAATCATAATTTAATATTTTAGACTAATTAAATCTATTTTACTTGTCCGAATAGCTCTTACAAATATGTGAAGAATTAAATTAAAAATCTTAACCAAGTAAATGTTCTATGTGTTGTGGGCCAACAGCAAGCCAACAGCAAGCTTGTTGCCCCGATTGGCCGTAAGCTAATGGGCCATGTGAAGGTAGCTAACTCCTTGATTGACACGGGTCAGACCAATATGACATGATTTTTAGGGGGAACATGTCAGCCTGGCTTGTTGGCTTCGTCAAGGCCTACTAACCACTAGATCTGACCCTGTTAATGAGTTCATAGTTCATGGTTCATGATTTATTGATTGAATCGATAATCGATAATCAAATTAAGATCGAACCGATAACATAATAATATATAATTTAAATATATATATTTAAAAATTAAAATAAATAAAAATTATTTCATATAAATATATTGATATTTTTAATTTTATTAAATAAAACATTTATAATACATAAATATCAAAATGTATTAGAATTGAAGTATTCTATGAATATATGCATAATATATATATAAATATTCAAATGAACATATCCTGAGTAAAATTTACTCATTATTATTTGTTATGTTATTTTTTTGTCAATGTAAGATGTTTTAAACGGATCCATATATACGAGGAAACTTGGAAGCGCGTTTAAATTAAATGTCATCTTGCGTATCCTTATTGAATGAGATAGGTAGTAAGAGTAATGAATTTCTGTATTATAAACGCAATCTGTTCTCGAGGCTGGCTAGGCCTTTAGTTGATTAAGAAAGAAATCTTCAAACATATTTTCACCTACATATTTGATGATTATTATTGTTATGTTATTTGATGATAATAGATGTATACTTTTAATTTATTTAAGCAATATATCTAATTTATTTATTTATTTATTATTATCCATGTTTATTTAAATATTTATCAAAGCACCATACCATTCTCCACGAAAGAAAATTAGTTTTTTGGGATAACAAACTTATTTGAATAAAAACAGTATATTTAAAAAAAATATAAAATATCGTTCATATGCTTTTTTCATTTATATTTTTAGTTAAAATAAAAATTTATAAGCATCTACTAATTATTTATCATTATTCAGCCATTTGTTCTTTTTTTTAGCAAAGTCATTTTGTTCTTTTATATATGGTGATTTATAAAAATAAAGTTCCAAGAAACTATTTCAATAAAAAGTATCATAAAATTATTTTGCAAAGTTCCAGAAATTAATTTTCAGTAAAATCTAGAAAATTATTACTATGAATTTATTGTTATTATTATTATATTTTATATTTCATAATCGGGTAGCGCCGACTGTAAAAAAAAATAAAAATAATAGGATAACACCTAAGCCAATACCACATATTACAATTATAGAATAGTATAGCAAAACCAATCCCACGTGAATAGATATAGGAGTGGGTGAGACTTTAAATAATTGATTTCTCAAGATTAGTTGTCAAGCCACATGAGCCATGGACTTTGGTGGACCAGAGATAGGTCCGGTGGACACTTAATAGAAATCTTTTGCACCTTAACTTGGAATATGGGTCGTAACATGTGTGGGAGGTGAATCGTTCGGTTCTCTAGGAATCGCCTGATTCTCCCGACTCAATGGTCCAACCACTTGGTTGACCTGTTCATGGTCGGTTTGACACAACAAATTGGTCGATCAACAGTTGACTCGATTAATCCGATCCGATTTTTAAAACATTGGTTAAAATAAATGTAATGAGTTTGAAGATACAAATCAAAATGATTCATTAACTTTTAACATTATCTTGTCGACATAACTAACTCAGTTGGTAGAGTTGATAGGTATGAATCTTATTAGCATTTGTAATATGATTTTCATGTGTTTATGCAACATATATGCTAGATTTGCACCAATATCATATAAGAAAGCTCTAATCCCCCATTTGCTTATGTTTTACGGGATTAGAACGAAAATCAAGTAAAGTGATAGAAGAAATCAAGTGAGGGGGAAGTTGCTGATTTGTAGTAGGTTGCTCGTTGCGGCAAAGTGTAACGAGGTTTGCCAAGGCGAAGAGAAAGCTTCACTATTGCGAAGCTGAAGAGTGAAGAATGGGAGTGTCGAGTTCGCCAAGGCGAAGAAGACCCTTCGCCAAGGCGAAGAAGTAGCATCCTGCATACATGAGCCTCGGGTTCGCCAAGGCGAAGCATACCTTCGCTAGGGCGAAGGAAGATTATCCAGATTGAAGACATTGACCCTTTGCCAAGGTGAAGAACATCGGGTTGGAACAACAAACCTTGCATTTTTAGCCCATCTTTGGCCCACTTTCCATTGACTATAAAGATATCTATTTGAGACTTGTCGAGGGTTCGGTTTTTGAGGGAAAACACCCTCCTTAGGGTTTCTTCTCTCTTCTTCTTGAATCACCATTTTTAGGGTTGAAGTTTTTGTTCATTTTACTTGTATTTGGTGTAATATTGAAGAACCCATCAACTAAAGAAACTCATTTAACCTTGGAGCTGAGTTTGGAGCATTTCCCATATCATATTTGTTTTGTATTTCTAACTCTCACTCTCTTCTCATCTCTTTCATTATTATGGATGTAATAGACATGGTTTTGATAGATTTGTGGGTTGTAATGAGTAGCCAAACTTTCCTCTAGGGTTGATTGCTTAAATTGATGTTTGATTTATATATCTTTTAGAATGGTTTTGTGAATTCATGCTTGTGTGGATATTAGTTGGTGTAGTTCTTAGGATTATTATGGTTTTAACTAATCAATTCATACTGAAAGTTGGGTCTTCGATCCCCATACTAGGACATCCTTGATGACACTTGGATTACACCTTAAAATATGGTCTCGAGTCTCTTAGGGTATGAATTAGTTAATTGAAATACAAATTAACCTAATCAAAGAAGTCTAGGGAATTGGGAATGCCTAGTACTAGGCAGTTTCATTAGGGTAGCATCTTAGCATTATGTAGTCATTATGAATTAAGAGATGATCGTCCAGGAGCATAGTCGGGTAGTCACATTATGCGGACCAGAGATGACGATAAGATTCCCAGAAAGAACACCTCGAAAAGCATTGCCTTCTGTTGATGGGCCAGAAAAGGAGGAATAGAGATTTGGTGTGAGAAATTGATGAGAGACACAAAAGTGTAAACCTCATACCGCGTTCCTTGGACAAGCATAAATATATATTCATAATTAGTACTTCATAAATATAAATCAAATGTATCAACGGAAGCAATCAACCCTAGTATCTTTCCTTGAGCGCTTTCTTTGAGATTAACCTAGTCCTTGTAAGTGGACATTGATCATCTACTCTGCTGTTTTGTTTTATTTTGTTTTAAAACCTTTTTCCTGACCAGCCAGTCGCTTAAATAGTGAACGACTTGAGTAGCCAGGGTACTCAATCCTCGCTAAAACCACATCTTCCTTGTGGGATCGATATCTGGACTTGTTTGTCCATTGTATTACTTGTGCGACCCATGTGCTTACGAAAAATCGCTAACAAGTTTTTGGCATCGTTGTCGGGAATTTAGTAGTCTTTGGTAGCTACACCAATTACCGAACAAGAGCATTCAAAGTTTAGAAAGGCAAGACATCTAAGGAAGGGATGAGTCCTTAGTTCGAATCTCAATGAGAACAGTTTATTGCATTGTAACAAAACGCTTAATTATCAAAAAAAAATTAACATTATCTTTATTTTCCTTTGATTTTATTTTCTCTATTTTCTTTCTCTTATATTTGTCTTCAAATTTTCTAAGAATAAAATATAACCTTAATATAATGTAAACTATCAACTCCCTAGGAGCTTATCTAAGTTCAGGGATTTTCCTATATCCTTACAAGGGCTACCTTTCTCTTTAATTCACTTTCTAATAGAACTAGGGACATTGTTTGGTGTGTAGGAGTTGTAATCTTCCTGTTAATGATTAAGATAATAGCTCTTGTGCATTCCCAAATCCAAGCACGCCGCCCTCCTAAGCGAGCAACAGTAAGTAATACAAGTTAACTCACATTATTGACTGATGGTGGATATAATCACTTTCTGAATTTTGAAATCATTATCATGTGACACTTCCATTACACTTTTAATCATCATTCATTCATTTTCCAAAGGACGATATTTTACTTTGTGGGCTTAGAGGTTGTCTTTACTATAAGTTTAATTATAACCTTCCCTTTATGTTCTAGAGAACCCTTATACAATCCTAGCTTTTTCCTATCATTTCTAATTTGTTTGCTCATATCATTGGCAATTAGGAATCTCAAGTCCCCAAAAGCAGTGTTTCACTTCTTGTATGATGTAGATGGAACAATTGTTATATACTTACGCTCTTGCATTGAAGAGCCTAATTTTGAAACCAAATGTCATAACAAAATTACCCTTTATTCCTCCCTGTCCAAGTTGATCTCAGACTTTATTTACATTCTCGATCACAGGTGACAATTATCAAATAATTATTGTAACTTTATGCGTTCACAATTATTATTATTTTTTTTTAATACACTTAAGTTTCAAGGTAGTAAATTATTTTCATTGAGATTTGAAACTTGGACCCCCCCTCTTTATACCTGATGCCTATTTGAAATAGTTACACTCTACCACTAAAGCTAGGCATGATGGGCTTGCACAATTACTTTTAAGTATTGACATTATCACTTTTAATATTACTTACTATGTTTATGTGTTTATTGTTGGGTTTGAGATTATCCATATGGGTGTGAGATTGTCTATATCTTCGTCTCAAGGGTTCTTCAAGAAGATAGTTACTTCAGTGATCTAGGTTGATGAAGATTTTGATGAAATAGAGGTAAAATTCATGGTAGGACCAGGAAGTAGTTCGGCCTAAGGCAATCATGTGCTACAAGTGCTAAATTATTTTTTAAAATCAAAAGTATTTATTGATCAAAAAAACAAATTGATCAATAATTAAAAGACCCAATAAATACATTACAAAATACAAACTTTATTGAAACAATGAAACATATCAATTCGTACTGGGTAGAAAACATACCTGGCATGGATCCGAAATTATTGGTTGCCATTAGTCTCTCAAATTTGCAAGGGATGAAATCAAAGAAAGACTAGGATTGAAGATAGTTATTTCCTTCTCCCCAAAGTGTGTTCTATCAAACCCTCGTTAAATTCTAGGGCTCTATTTACTTTATATATATAGAGCACAATGCAACAATTAGGCTTTGATCATATGAGCTTAACAAAGCAAGGGAGAAGATAAAACCATGAGCTCATAGCTAGTTAATATTAAACCATATTATAAATTGTTCATAATTAACACGCACAATTATAGAATTAAAATTGTAATGTGATTATGCTTAGTCAATGATTAATAAATTAATCTAACATTCTCCCACTTGGACGGCATAATCATAACTCAAATTGTGACGCCCCTAACCCGGCACCTTGTGTCAGGAAAGGGTGTCACAAATTTGAGAACTATAAACATGTTAACTTATATAATTTTAAACAATTTTCTTGAAAATATAAACTTACAAAAAATTTTAAATACATCCCAGGAAATTGGTATTTCTGATATCCACGTACATATATTCGAGGTCCCATTTACTTATACTTTTACATTTACGTCTCCAAATCTTGTTACATTTTACAAAATCGAGTCAAACGTATGTGGTGGACTCTTACGGTTGTGTTATTTTTACTATATGCGGAATATCCGGATGTCTCTTGGTATCTACGGATAAACACCCGTGCTAGAAGCACATGGCTTAGTGGGAATCCATAAATATGAACGACTATTATAACAATCGTCATAATACTTCATAACATTTTATTCGTATTACATGTTACTTCTCATATTATTATAATTCAATTACATATTGCATTTCATATTTTTCATTTCATGTAGTTTCAATGTTTCATGTCTTTTAGAAACATTAAAAAAATATTTCATCTCATGTTATGTCATGCCTGCATATTCCAAAGAAGTAGATCTTGGGGGAAGAAGCGCTATGAACCCAGGGTACTATCAACTGTCTGAATGGTGATTTCTATATCTGTACTATGACTCAAAGCAGGCGGTTATAATGACCAAAACAGGGCCAATTATACATGTATGTTGCAGCATCTGTATCTCTAATAGGCATGCCTAATTATCCATCTACTCAAGAACATAAGCAGGTAATCAGACTTATTAAGTTTTTATCCGAGTTAGAGATAATAGACTATTCATATCTCATATACATGGATAATTACAGTCACATGTATTCATATGGGATACTTACAGACCATTATTCCTTAATATTTGTGAGATGACTGTCACATTTATCACAGCTTACATGCTCATATTCTCAAGATTCATTTACTATTTTACACGGATTCGTATATCAAACATTCTTGTATTTTTATTCATGTGATCAGATTTCATATCAAAAACTATCATAATCATGCCAATGTACACAATTTCATATAACAACCACTTTTATAATTTATATACAATTTCATTTACTTACTTCAATTCCTTTATACTGAAATATTATCATTCAAAATCATCTTCCAAGATTCCAGAAAACCATATAAGAGACATTAGGATGTTTTAAAGTTATATAGTAAAAGACATGAAAATCATCTCCCAAAATAGAGTCCGACTTCTCTTAATTTTTGGGTACAATGAGTTTAAAATCTCAACATATTTCCTTCATGCACTTTGTTCCTCTATGAATCTATTTTACTCAAAAATTGGAATCACTCCAATTGAATCATCCAAACTCAAGTTATGGCATTTTAATGCCTAACTGATCAGTTTGCTTGATTTACAATTAGCATTGTAAAACCCATTCATGGGTCTTAACTTCATAATTTGACATGGTTCCTTCTACTTATTTGAAGCTACGGTGCTAAATGTTCTTCTCCAATTGGGATCATCAATTTTAGACATGAGAAACTCAAGATATGTTTTCAAACATTTGGGACCCTCAATTTCAAAACATAACTTGAAATTTCCCTGCAAACATAAACCATTTGTGATTTCTAGGTATAATGGGGTCCAAATTTGAATATACTTCTTCAAGGAAATTGTTCTCCTAGAAGTCTAGTTTACCCAGAAATTGGAATCACTCAATTTGGATGACTAATGGCTAAGTTATGGCAAAAACAAAAACACGGGTTTTAGAAAAATTTTGACAACATCTCTCCTAAAACTCCAACATTTTATTTATACAAAAATTCCTCAATTAAGGACAAAAACCAATCAATCAAAACCAACTTTGCACCCAACTCAAAACAACAAAAACAACAAAACAAAGTGGGAGAAATTAGGGTAGCTTCCTAAGCTTAATTTTCTTGAAACCTTTTCTTCCTTTCCTTTCTCTTTTCTTTCTTCTTCCTTCTCTTCTCTCTTTCTCTCTTTAGCAAGTAGGAACCCAAGACAAAGGAGAAGAGCAACCCACAATTTTTGGTTCTTCTCCCACCATAAGCCCTAACTCTCATTTGCCAAAAATGAGAAAGTATCTCATTCAAGAGACCAAATGTGGTCTTATCCTCTTTTCATGTACAAGGCCTTGTTTGGCTTTTCTCATTTTTTGTTTAACTTTCATCTTTTTTGCATTTTAGTCCCTCTTCCATATTCTAATTGTACAACAACTTATTACAATTTCTAATTAAGCATATACTCTTCTTCATTTATGACCTTTGGGTCCTTAATGTGACATTTTACTATTTTACCCTTAACTCTTGAATTAATTCCGGGTTTTATCATTTTTCTCACTTAGCATTTAAATCCCAGAAAAATACACATTTACTTTTATTATACCCTAAACATGTTATAAAACTATTAGGGTATAATTTGGGGTATTACACAAATGCTTTCTCAATAGATTTACATAGCCACAATCAATCATATACAATTAAGACACCGAGAGGATGCATAAATCGTACATAATCAGGCGCTATTGATCTAGAAGAGTTTCAATGACAAGACTATTGATTCAATAAAAAGAGAAAACATCATTCTGTAATTCATCTAGTCAAAATGACACAAAATCATAAGATAATGACAAACCTCAAAATGTGCATGTAATAACAAAAAACACGAGCTTTCCTTACAAAATACATGAAAATGCAAAACTCCCACTAAAACAAATATTCTAGACTCTTAACAATATCATGTTGGTGACATGTTCTTGAAACACATAAATAGGTAAGCAGTAGTACCCCGAAATATACTCTAATCGTTTTATAACAAGTTTAGGGTATAATATATGTTAAATTTGAAATTTTCTGGAATTTATACTATTAAGTGTGAAAATGATAACAACCCGGAAATTAAATTCAATAATAAAGGGTAAAAGGGTAAATTGTAAATAAGGACCTAAAGGCATAAGACAAGAAGTTTATATGCCAAAATAGAATAATGAGATAATTTGAAGTGCAAATGAAGAGAGATGAAGGACTTTTGAGCAAAAATGGGAAAACTAACTAAAAATGCAAGGTCAAACAAGGCCTTAGACCAAAATTAGGGATAAGACCAAAATAGTCTATTGAATGAGCACTTTGCTCATATGGAGAAAGGAGAGAGAGTGAGAGAGAGACACGGTTGTTGAAGTGAGAAGTCATCTTTGGGTTTATTTGTTCAAGCAAAGAGAAGGAAGGAAGAAGAGGAGGAAAATCAAGTTTGAAGAAAATATTAAGGTTAGGAACTCATCCTAACTTCTTTGAGCATTTTGGAGTTTCATCAAGCCTAACGTATAAGTGTGATTTTAATTGTTTTAGTTCAGTTTGTGGTTGTTTTGAAGTTTTTTGAGTTAGTTGTAGTCCTCAATTGAGGAATGTTTCTATAAAGGAAATGTTGGGGTTTTAGGGGAGATGTTGTCAAAAATTTTCCAAAACCTGCTTTTTTTTTCTTGGCCATCACTTATCCAAATTAAGTGATTCAAATTTCTAGGTAAACTAGACTTATAGGAGAACAAATCTCTTTGAAATAAGTGTATTCAAATTTGGACCTCATTGGACCCAGAAAATTCGTCAAAGTAAAACCCTATTTTCGGGCAGTTTTTGATACAGTTTTGGTGTTTTGGTACAGTTTTGGGTATTTAGGCCATAAATTGAGTTTCACTCATCTAAATTGAATGATTCAAATTTCTAGGTAAACTAAACTTCTAGGAGAACAAATCTTTTTGAAATAATTGTATTCAAATTTGGACCCTATTGAACCTAGAAAATTCGTCAAAGTGAAACCTTGTTTTCGGGCAGTTTCTGATATAGTTTTGGTGTTTTGATATAGTTTTGGGTATTTAGACCATAAGTTGAGTTTCCTCCCATCAAAATTCATTAGTTCAAATTTTAGATGTAGACTTCACTAGGATAACAAATCTCCTTGAAATAAGTGTATTGAAATTTGGACCCCATTGGATCCAGAAAATTCGTTAAATTAGTATTATTTGTAGGGAAATATTTCGATTAGCAAGTATTTGAAGTAAATAAATAAAAAATTGATATATGAAATAGACACATGAGCGACTATAAACATGTAAATGACTAGTATGATATCTCTAACTCAGATAAAAACCTAATAAGCCTAATTTCTTTCATATATTCGAAAGTGGATGGACAAGTAGGCATTGCTTATTAGGAATTACAAGTTATAAGTTGACCTCATTTGGGTTATTAAAGCGTAGTTTAGGTCATTACAAATGACCAGTTTGGGTCACATATCTGAGCATAGGTCATTGTCTCGTCTGATGATAATACATTGGTATATATGGCCCTAGTTTAGATTAAATACGGTCTGAACATTGTCACGCCCAGGATCGTCCAGGCCCAGAATGCGTCAGAATCGAGTGCAGGCGCTGAGATATCAGGGACTCTTCTTGTTTTTTTTTTAATTTGAACTTGTACTGTGGGTATCTGAGCAATTTTGTAATAATAAAAAATCATTTACATACCTGAAAGAACTACCATCGAATTGGGTGTCCATCAAAATCTATACACATATACTAAGTCCCATTTACTTATACAAATACTTATACATGTACATCTCCCAATACAAACATCGAATCGCGGAAGGCTTGATCTTTGGTGACACCTATCTACGAGATGGCCGTCTTCTTTGGTATGGAATGTCACATGTTTTATCCTCTTCGGTACCTTACCTCTACGGATTGAACACATTGCTAAGCTGCGCTTAATGGGAACATATATGATAACGACCAATAACAATAATCGCCGTCACTATCTTTTTACATTTACTTTTCCTTATGCATATAACGAAACTGTGGTATGTGACTTGACTCGTATCATGTTACACATGTAGGTTTTTTATCCGTTTAGGTTCCATATCATTATCACGTAGAAGCCACTAATCAAATCCTTTAAGCGATTACATTTTATGATCAGGGGCCTTTGTTTAATTTTTTTTTTTGATTATCGTTTTATTAAATTTTTCGTTTAAAGTGTAGACCGAATCCCAAACTCGGCCGGAGTTGGCGGATCAACGGAGCCGGTTTACTCAGGCATTTTAAATTATCATCTCAAAACTTAATTTGTTCTGGTTTATTAAATTTTGTTTCAAAGTAATATGTCAAGATCAGGCTTCTGACCAGTTGAGCGGATCAATGAGACCCGATGCTAGGCATTTCAATTATCTTCTCCCGAAACATTTTGTTTGTGTTATTAGGTACAGAGCAATTCTGTGGCTTACTTCATTTTAGGCGAACTGATAGCATTTACATTTACAAAATAATGCCTTATTACAATGTCTGTGTAATGTATAAAATACTTATATAAATACATTTTTTTTTATTATCATTTTTCGCTTTTCGGTTTGTGATTTCACATATGGCTATAGAAGTCGACATTCACGACATATTCGGTTGGTAGATCTGTCACATTTGTCATTCGGTAGCAATGTGATTTCACGACAAATAAGCCGCGATCATATGACTATAGAAGTCAACGTTCATGACAGATTCAGTTGGTGAATCCTGTCATGTTTGTCATTCCGTAGCAATGTGATTTCACATTCAATATTACCATTCACATATAGCTATAGAAGTCAACATTCACAACAGATTCAGTTGGTGGTGAATCATGTCCTGTTTGTCATTCAGTAGCAATGTGACTTCACATTCAATATTACCATCTCACATATGGCTATAAAAGTCGACATTCGCGACAGATTCAGTTGGTGAATCCTGTCCTGTTTGTCATTCAGTAGCAATGTGACTTCACATTCAATATTACCATCTCACATATGGCTATAAGTGGAAGCATTCACGACGAATTCGGTTAGTGAATCTTGTCTGTTTGTCATTAATTCTTGATGTGATTCCCGCATTCAATATTACCATCTCATATGGGCGCAAATTAGGCATTCACGACGGTCGAGTTGGTGAATCTGTTGAAGGATCCCGACCGAGGATTAACCTCATGAACCCAGGGACCTCCGCCTCTAATGGATATAGAAACTTTTCCTCAAACGGTCAATTAAAATCCTGGAAGCGAACCCCTTTACAATCACTTATGTATCTTTAGAAAATAATAAGCGAAGTGATAAATTTTTTTTTTTTCTTTTTCAAACACTTGGATTTTTCAGAAAAATTGGCCAGAGTTTCCTCTATTTTTCGGACTTTCCCAAATTTACAAAACCTGCGAAAACATTTAAAAACACTTCAAATTTTCAAATTTTCAACTTCCTTGTTTGGACTCCTCGTCTACAACTCAATCAACACAATATATACATATATATATATTTATTCATTTTAAATCATTAGCTTGTTAAACTTCTTGATTATGCATTTTTTATCGAAAAGATTGGGTTGAGCGGGACTTCGCGAGCCGCCTCATTATCTCGTCACGAGGATCAAAGCCCACGTGGTTATTTTCAACTATACATATACATGTATACATAACAAAATATTCAACATATACAATATACGAAATTACATATACAATGAAATCACAGTCGTCGTCTCCTAAATGGCTCGACTCACTTTGCAGGGTACTGCGCACGGCCTTTGTCTAGGGTCCTAAAATGTTTTGAAACATACGAGAGAAAATAATGAGCTAAAGACGGTGAGTGTACATTTTCATTAAGATAACATTTTCAGTATATATCAAAGTAATAAATACTTATACAATTAAAATCCATTTATGCCTTAAACTTTTATTTTATACAATTAAAAATTCATTTATGCCTTAAACTTTCTTTTATACAATTAAAAATCCATTTATGCCTTAAACTTTCTTTCTTTCTTTCTTTCTGATGGAACCGGGGATAAGCCTGCAGAACGGTTTTAAGTGCGGCGGTGAGGGCAGTCACATTCGGTCATCGCCATACGCTACGGAGAAACTCACGCTTTGCATAGGGTTCCAGTCATAGCACCTTATCACGTGTAAGGATATTACTCTAGACACCTAATTCCTTCCCTCAGTTAGTAACCTATAACTTTACCCTCTAAATCCTTACATGCTTAAGGTACCTCGTAGATGCTCAGTCATAATAGTC
The DNA here is from genome assembly GCA_016808115.1 of Tetrastigma voinierianum. NCBI lineage: Eukaryota > Viridiplantae > Streptophyta > Magnoliopsida > Vitales > Vitaceae > Tetrastigma > Tetrastigma voinierianum. The sequence goes on along the minus strand of JAEQBH010001943.1, from coordinate 544,855 downwards.
ATATGGGTTAGGGTAACCAATCGATAAAACATTTATCAAAATCATTTATAAATCCATTTAAATCGCTCTTTTATCATGAAAACTCATATATATATATGCAAATATACATATGCATTCTTTACACATTTTTTTAAACTTTCATAATGCCTTAACATATGCATACATATATAATTTAATATAAATATATATATTGATGCAAGATAAACATGTACATTAAATTGCCATTTACATCAAACTTTTCATTTAGGCAATATAAACATTTACATTAAAACTTTTCATTTTAACATCAAAATCATTCACTTTTAAAACTCAATTTCAAAACATCATTTTTACACTCAGTTCTTAGCTAAATCTTGCTTGCTTCTCGTCGAATTCTGGGTTTCACGAATCCGATAGTCCTTTTCACATTTTTTTCAAGAAAACCACAACTAATAAGCTGTTCTCAGCTTCCATTAATCCACCATACACAATTCATTTCACCCAACCACATCACATTCACTTAATCTCCATTTAACCACACACTTAAAATCGTAACCAAGGAAATGACCAAATTACCCATTTTCTTTACAAAATGACCTTAATGCCCTCTACAGATTTTACACTTGGGACTGTTTGAAGCCTGCCATTTTCAATGTCTTAACTCCATATTTGACCTTTGGTTGTTGGCTGCTCTTTTGAAACGCTAAGGTTATAAGGGTTGTACTCCCGATTGGAATCACCCAAATCCAGACAGAAACTCACTTCGTCGAACAACGGGCTAATCTATGTTAAAAAAGTGAACCATAATTTGGCTTAGCAGCTACTTTGAATAGATTTTTGGGCCACATAGAATCAGAGATTCGACAATGCCTATTTCTTGATGTTGGTTTTCCTTGAAGTCTAGTTTAATTAGCCACTTGAATAACTCCATCGGATAAGAAATGAGCAAGTTATGGCTAAAATCTGGCCCAGTGAAGCAAACGAGCATTTCTGTGCGAAGCGCTCCCGAGAAAATGCCCGAATGTAAACTTTGCGCATTTTTCCATATTTTCCATCAATTCAACTCACATGGTTCATATACACTTCCAAAACCATTTCATTTTCATCTTGACATCTATTTTCTTCAACTCCTCTTTCCCTTTACTTATCTTCTTTCCAAAACCTTTCCATGAATTCCTCCCAATACCATTCTAATATGAGTTATAACCCATACACAGCCGCTTACCAAGATTTGTTAGGGTTTGTTCTAAACCCTAACTCAATTACTTGAAATTTAAATCATGAATCCATACAAAACTATAAAATCCCATCTAGTTCCATACCTTTTTTGCTTTTCCTCCTTCTTTTCTTCTTTTTCTTCTCCTCTTCTTCTCTTCCTCTTCTTCTCTCTTTTCCTCTTCTTTCTCTTCTTTGCTCTTCTTGGCTCTTCTCCTCACCAAAAACGTGAGCCCTAGCTAAAATATGAGACAAAATGACTTTTGTTTGTCTCACCCTCTATTCATACTCCCATATTAACCTTAATTTCACTTGAGTCCTCAAGCATTTAAATATTGTAAATTAACTTTTGTTATTCCTACTATGGCCCATCTCTACACTTTTTGATTTTCATATCCTTTGCTCAGTACTAATTATCCTTATTCTCATATTATACTTTGGCATCAATCTATTCTTCTTTCATATATATCCTAATTGGATAGTTCCACTTTACCCTTGCTTAGGATATAACTTTCGGAGTCTCTCGTTTATTTCTGAATTCCTGGCTAGCTTTTAATATACCTACAAGTCAAGCGCTAGGGTATCTTTCGAGGGTGTTACTGTCTGTTTGTCATTCAGTAGCAATGTGATCTCACATTCAATATTACCATCTCACATATGGTATAGAAATTAGAGCATTCTGGCCAGTTCAATTGGTGAATCTGTCTTGTTTGTCATTCGATGCCAATGATCTCACATTAAATATTACCATCTCACATATGGCTGTAAAGGTTGACATTCACAGCGGTCGGTTAGTGAATCTGTCACAGTGTATTACAGTAACAAGAAATGTGATCTCCATTCGACAGTGGGTTTTACCTTCATGACGAATTCAATTGGTGAATTCTCGTCATGTTGGTCATTCAATAATACATTTCAAATCAATTTACTTTTATGCAGAAATTTCACTTATAGTTCAAATACTCGCACACATGCATATATTTGACAAACATTTCGAATAACAATAATTCAAATCAATATATATATATATATATATATATATATATATATATATATATATATATATATATATATATATATATATATATATATATATATATATATATATATATAAAAAAGAATATATGTTTCTGAATAGAACTCTTAGTAGATCATAATCGCATTACGTCTTCATATCATTTATGCCAATGAACATTTCGAATATGATAATTCAAATTGATATATATATACATATATATATATTTCACAAATAGAATTCATAACCGATCATAATCACATTCTGTCTTCATATCATTTGTAGATCTACCAGGTCTTTATCTATTCATAGCCTTCTTAATTGGCTACCATTTGTTCATTCATGTATTTCCCATCATTTGTTATCTTTTTCTGGTTATATGTGATAATAATCATATATAACTTAACCACATTAATAATGTTCATGACATATTGCCTTTCATGTTCCTTCATGTTTCAGTTCAATTTCATTTCCATATCATATTCATGTTTCATAGACACATCTATACATATTGCATTTCTTGTTCATATCTACATCCTTTCTTACCATGTATTCCAATTAACTTTAACCAAGCGATTAGTACACTTGGTACAACAATTCAATTTTAAGACAAGATATGGGCACCAAGTGCCATTAAATTGCATATGGTTAGATTCTAGACTCAATGAGCTTTCCATAGAATCTAAGAATACCCATAATGGAGTCCTAACGAAGGAGTTATGCAAGTTGCAAGCCGTGACAAATCAACCTTCATTAGCGATGGCAACCGCTGTCTTTTTATCATTTCGGGGATCTTGTGGCGTTGTGGCTGGTTCCTTGTACTGCTGGAAGCTAAGGTCTTGAGGTTCTTCTCCAACTGGAATCACCCAAATTGGAGCACCGAAACTCAAGTTATGTCCTAAACAACCCGGACTACTCTATGTTAAAAAACATAACCAGAAATTGGCTTGAACATAGCCTCACTTTGAGTGCATTTTTGGGCCACATATAATCATAATTTGAAGGTACCTATTTCAGGATGTTTGGTTCTCCTTGAAGTCTTGTTTAATTAGCAACTTGAATCACTCAAATCGGATTAGAAATGACCAAGTTATGACCAAAATACGAACACTAGTCAAAATAGAGCAATGAGTGCAGATTAAAATTAGGTGGAATGAGAACCTGATCAGTGCAGGGTACCCTGCATTTACGATAAATTTTCTTCGAATTTTCCCAAAAATGGTGGTTTTCTCCCATTTTCCTGTTTTCTTCCAATCAACTCAGTAATCAATACCACTTCAAAACTATATTCATCTTGTAACCCCAATTATACTCAAATCATCTTTCAATACATATCTTTCATTAAAAACCTTTCATGATTTTCTCCCAAAACAACTCTAATATAGGTCTGCCATACACAAGCCAAATACAAGGATTTTTAGGGTTTGTTTTCTAGCAAGCTCCTTTACTTTGCAATTAAACCATGAATCCAACCTCAAAGGGAGGATTCCATACTCATCTTGTACCCTTTAGGGTTTTACTACCCCTATTTTCAAGAAATCTAAGGTTAGGATGAAATCCTAACAAAACCCTAGAAATATCAAATGCCAAACAAGAAATCCATATATCAAAGGTTGCTCCATACAACCCAAAACATGTATCCATACTAGTAGTCATAGTTCCATACCTTTTTTATCTTCCTTTCTTCTTCTCTTCTCTTTTTCTTCTCTTTCTCTTCCTCTTCTTCTTCTTCTCCCCTTCTCTTCTCTCTCTACGGTTTTTGGTCTCTAAAAAATGAGAGACCAATTGCTCTTATCTAATTGTTTTGTTAAAGCCATGTTTGGCCTTTGCATTTTTAAACATTTTTCTCATTTTTGCAATTAAGCCCTTTCTCTCTTTATTATTCTTAATCTAACTTATACATATTATACTTTGGCATCCCATCTTTTCTCAAATTCCATAATTGCATATAACCTTATTGTTTTATGCCTTTTATGTCCTCTAATGGTAAATGACCACTTTACCTTTATGCATGTAATATTCCTTCGGGTCTCGTTTATTTCCCTAAAATTCCTATTTAGCTTTTAATATACCTAAACATGGCTTATTGGGGTATATTTCGAGTGTCTGAGACATAGGTCAACTGTTTCGTACAATGATGATACCTTCGGGTATATACAATTATCTATCCACATCTTTTGGAATATACAGGCATAAAAAAAAAATGATTCAAGATGATACTGTTGGACCAAAACAGTTTTTTTTAAGTGAAAAAATTGAGTTATTGGTTGACTTTGAGCCTAAATTAAAGTGGGACCCGATTATTATTTTGAACAATATCTCGTGGGTTCATATTCTACTCAGTGAGGAGAATAATGTAGTATATTCATTTGCTCAAATCGAGTAAGAAATGAATGAGAAAATAGGCTCCCAAGTGACCCTCTTGAAAAGGTGATGTTTGGACTTTCAGTTTAAGTTGTGTCCGTTCATGAAAATGTGTTGTTTGGACTTTCAGTTTGAGTTGTGTCCGTTCATGAAAAGGTGTTGCTTGGACTTTCATTTTGAGTTGTGTCTTTTCATTTTGAGTTGTATCTTTAAGATGGTGACTGTCCGGAAAGTCACCAAGAGGTCTATAAATACTTAGGTTCATTGTCATTCTGAGATATAATAAACGAATTTCAGTCATTTTCATTCAGTAAACAGTGCACTAAGATAGCCTTTAGTGCATTATTTTTTGGCATTTAAGGCAGTGCATTCGAGATGCAACATAGTTTGGTTATTTGAATAGATAAATTGGAGTGCTACTTCTATACATGTGAAGATCGTTTGTATCTTGAAGGCGACATTTCGGTATTCCATAAACACCAAGAGTGGGTGAAATCTATCTGGTTAGTGTAAACACTAGCCTTGGCCTACCTAAGTTCTATCCACGGTTCTTGTTACTTAATCGGGTTAGTATCTAGTTTGCATATATCAGAAACTGTTACGTGTAACACTTTCATGTCACACTTTATCTTTTCCGTGTAACACTTCTATATAACTGTTTCACATTTACTTGTTATTGTTTTAGTATACTTTGCATGTTTCAAAACTGAAATTTCAACCAGTAAATTTACTATATTTGAATACCCTAGAGTCAAAACTCCAACATTCTTAAGACATATTTTCAATTAGTTTAATTACTTGTTGTGGTTCTAGTTTTGATATAAAAACAGTGACTTTGTTTTACAGTTTATTTTAAAAACTATTGCAACGGTGACTTTGATAAACCATACAAAAAAGCGTTAAAGTAGTAATTTCAAAACGGTAACATGGGTACATTTGGTTTATAACTTATTGCTTTTATATTGTTTTGAATAGTTTGTAATCTTTGTTTTGTCGAAATGGATGCAAATGATATTAATGTTCTGCTACTTTTACAAATCATGTTGTGCTGTGGTGCCTATTTATTCCTACTCATGTGTCTCATGGGGAGAAAGCAAGAAAAGTTCAACGGGAATGATTTCAAGAGATGTGATAGAAAATGTTGTTTCTATCTCACTATATTTGAATCTTAAGTTTCTTCGTGAGGATGCACTAGTTTGTAGTGAAAGTGGGTAGGCCACGAGTTGTTGCTACGGTGGATGCATGAAGCTGCTCTAATTTCTTTGAAAAACTATATCCTCAATGGATTGGATAACACATTATATAATGTATAGTCAATCCAAGGCATTTCTCTAGATATTTCAATGGGAATCCTTGGATAGAAAATACAATACGGAGGATGCCGGAATGAAGAAATTCGTTATGGGCAGATTTCTTGATTATAAAATGGTGGATTCCAAGACTATCATAAGTCAAGTTCAAGATCAAGATCTTCAAGTGATCCTCCATGAAATTCATGCCGAAGGTATGGTGCTTAGTGAATCTTTTCAAGTGGCTGCAATTATTGAGAAATCAGCGCCAAATTGGAAGGACTTCAAAAATTATTTGAAACACAAACGCAAAGAAATGAAGCTTGAAGATTTGATCGTGAGATTGAGGATAGAGGAGGACAATAGAGTGCGAAAGAAAATAGGCAATCCTCCATGAGTCAGGCACATGTGATTGAAGAGGGACATAAAACCCAGCAGAAGAGGAAATATGTTGGCCCGTGAGAACGAGGTGGTGATTCAAGAAATTCAAAGCGGTGCTTTATGTACAACAAACACGGACATCGTGCAAGGATTGTTGAAGCAAGTAAATAAATGAACCCTGAAGGAAGGCGCCCAAGCCCAGTACATGAGATTCTGGGCTTGCCTGCAGAGTAAGCTACAACATAAGTTTTTATGCTGTAGTATCCGAAGTCAACTTGGTGGGAAATACCAAGGAATGGTGGGTGGACACCGAGGCCACTAGACACATATGTTCAGATAAGAAGATGTTCTTGTCATATGAAGCAATTAATGATAGAGAACAACTCTTTATGGGAAATTCCTCCACTTCCAAAGTTGAAGGCAAAGGAAATGTTATATTGAAGATGACTTCTGGGAAAGAGCTTACTCTCAATGATGACTTGCATGTTCAGTGAAAGAATCTTGTGTCGGATCGTTGTTGAGTAGGGTTTCTAGGTTGGTTTGAGTCAGAGCAAATTTGTACTCACTAAAAGTGGGATTTATGTGACAAGGGATATAGACAATGGGCTCTTGCTAAGATGAATGTAATGACTATTGTATATGATTTTAGTCATAGAACACATCTTACCTTATGCTTGAGTCCTCTAATATGGCATAGTAGATTAGGACATGTTAATTTTGATACTTTGCGTAAATTAATGAATTTAGAATTGTTACTAGAATTTAAAATTGATGCAAATCATAAATGTGAATATGTGTTGAATCAAAATTAACTAGAGCATCATTCATAATATTGAAAGTCTTGAACCTCTAGGAATTAATTCATAGTATTCATGTGATTTTGAAATATGTTTCAAACTAGGAAAGAAACCTTTGTGTTTAATGATGATTGTACAAGATATTACTATGTATATTCTTTAAGAGTGAATGACATTGGAAAGAATTTATGCATTATAAGAATGAGGTTGAGAATCAACTGGGTTGAGAAAGATTAAGACTGATAAGAAGTGATCGAGGTGGTGAACAATTCTGGATTCGATCGGTTCTATCAAGAACATGGGATTATTCACCAAACTTCTGCACCTTATACACCTCAGCAAAATGGAATTACTGAACGTAAAAATAGAACATTGAAAGAGATGATGAATGTCATGTTGATTAGTTTAGGATTACCTTAAAACTTGTGGGGGAAGCTTTGCTTTCAGCAAATTATATTTTAAATAAATTACCCCACAAGAAGTTAGACAAAACCCCTTATTCATTATGGAAGATTCGAGTCCTTCTAAATATTTAAAAGTGTGGGGGTGTTTGGCTAAAGTGTTCCTATTCCTAAAAGGATTAAAATAGGACCTAAGATTATTGATTGTATATTTATTGGTTATGCAATAAATAGTAGTGCATATCATTTTCTAGTGCATAAATATGATATTCCTGATATACATGTCAGCTGATAATTGAGTCGAGAAATGCATCATTCTTTGAAAATATATTTCCTAGTAAAAATGCATGTGATGGGAGTTCTCTTAAAAGAACTCATGATACTGCGACTAGTGATATAGACCATAAGTCTATAAACGATGAAAGTGAAAAGGCACTTAGACACAGTAAAAGGGCAAGGACTTCCAAGTTCTTTGGTCCAAATTTTCTAACATATTTGTTAGAAAATGAGCCTCAAAGCTTCAATGAAGCCATGTCCACTCCTGAAGCACCCATGTGGAAAGAAGCTATAAATAGTGAATTGAATCCCTCATGCAAAATCACACCTGGGAGTTGGTTGATCTTCCTCCGGGAGTAAACCATTGGGGTGTAAATGGATTTTCAAGAGGAAAATGAAAACTGATGGATCAATTGATAAGTACAAGGATAGACTTGTAGCAAAAGGCTATAAACAAAAAGAAGGTCTTGATTACTTTGATATATATATATATTCTCCTGTCACGAGAATAACATTTATTCGTATGCTCATAGCTATTGCAGCATTGCATAATCTTGAGATACACAAAATGGATGTATGATTTTCTAAATGGATTTACTTAAATGAAATTTGGATCGGCAGAAGGGTTTATTTCTCTGGGACAAGAGAAGAAAGTAAGTAGACTTGTTAAATTGCTTTATGGTTTAAAGCAAGCACCAAAACAATGGCATGAGAAATTTGACAAGGTAATGATGTCAAATGGTTTCACAATTAATGAATGTGATAAATGTGTCTATGTTAAAGACACTGGAAATAATGGATATGTCATTGTTTGCCTATATATGGATGATATGCTTATTTTGGGTAGTAATAATTATATTATTACTACTACCAAGAAAATGTTGTCTAGAAAATTTAACATGAAGGAGTTGGTGTTGCAGATGTTATACTAGGAATTAAAATTTCTAGAGCATCTGGAGGACTTCTATTATCTCAATCACATTATATTAAGAAATTACTTAACAAGTTCGACAAAGAAGAAAGCATCATTGCTAGAACACCAATTGATATAAATCTTCACTTGTCTAAAAATATTGGTCAAAGCATATCACAATTGGAATATTCTCGTATCATTGGAAGTCTAATGTATGTCATGAACTGCACTAGACCAAATATAGCATACTCCGTTAGTAAACTAAGTAGATATACAAGTAATTCGAGGTGAATATTTGGAGAGGCAATTCTCCCGGGGTTCTTAGATACCTAAGATATACCCAAAATTATGGATTGCATTACTCTGAGATATCCAAGCGATTGCTAGAGGGTATAGTGATGCAAAGTAATATCGATATGAAGGTGCAAAATCTACAAGTGGTTGTTTTTCACTTGGTGGAGCGATTGTATCTTGGAAATACTCAGCCAGTGTCTTGCCGGATCCTGATAGAATATAGATTTATTGCTTTAGATAAGGCGGGAGAGGAAGCGAGAGTGCTTTGTCAATTTACAGAGGATATTCCAATATGGCACAAACTTAGTGCCAACAGATTGTATACATTTTGATGTGATACGTGGTGACCTGAAAATGACATGTATATGATAAAATCTAGACATATCGTCGTAGACATAATACCGTTCAGGTAATTGCTCTCAAATGGGATTATTTCTATTGATTATATAAAGTCGAAAGGATAATATAAGCGAATCAGCACGAGGTTTGTGAGAGAGCAAGTAAATTGCACATTAGGGGAATTAATTCAGCTATGAAAGAATCACCTTAATGGCAACCCTGACCTAGTTAATCTGGAAGTCCCAGAGACCTAGGTTCAAAGGGACAAGCAAGATTATGCGTGATTCAAAGAGACACTAGGAGATAATCTCTCTCTTATTCAATGATAAACTAGTGCGCCGTGAGTTTATTAGGGTAAGCTATGCTTTTAATGATTCTTATAACTTGGAAAATCCAAGTGGGATATTGTAGGATATTCCTAATAGGAGTCACCTATATGGGTGTGAAAGTAAAACACGCGAGAGGGAATTTATAAAGGCTGAATTCTTTAAAGCACTCATGAAAACCAGGAGTTGTTCAGGGCCAAAATGAACACAATCATGAGAACCAATTGTGTTAGGAAAGAGACTGTGTGAAGTCCATTCAATCTGATTTATCAAACAACTGAATTGTTCAAGACATCATGTTCACTATTTAGCCGATATGTCCGATGGACTTTCACTAGGGAAGGTTCAAGGCCAAAAGCTACCTATCTCGATGCACGATCTTTCCAGATGTACTCTACATGGTGTGTCAACGTATCATTTGCATCACAACAACCAATTTTCCATTCATGTGGAGGATTGTTGGATAACAGTTTTTAAGTGTAAGGCGGGTTATTGGTTATTTGAGCCTAAATTAAGTGGGACTAATTGTTATTTTGAACAATATCTCAGCCAGGTTCATATTCTACTAAGTGAGGAGAGATAATGTAGTATATTCATTTTGCTCCATCGGGTAAGAAATGAATGAAAATAAATACAGTGACCCTTTTGAAAGGTGTTGTTTGGACTTTTCGGTTGAGTTGTCCGTTCATGAAAATGTGTTGTTTAGACTTTCAGTTTGAGTTGTGTTCGTTCATGAAAAGGTGATATTTGGACTTTCATTTTGAGTTGTCTTTCATTTTGGAGTTGTGTCTTTAGGATGGTGGTAATAAAAAGTCACCAAGAGATTCTATCATCTTAGGTTCATTGTCATTCACGAGATATAACAAGCGAATTTGAGTCATTTTTCATTCGATGTGATTGTGCACTAAGATAGCCTTTGGTGCATTATTTTTTTAACATTTAAAATGATTTGTTCGGAGTACACAACGTAGTTTGGTTATTTGGATAGATAGATTGGAGTGCTACTTCTATCTGTGTGAAGATCATTGTATCCTGGGAGGCAGACGCTCGGTATTCCATAAGCACCAAGAGTGGGGGCGAAATCGTGTAAGGACATAGTGTAAACCTCGCAGTCTACCTAAGTTCTATCACAGTTCTGATGCAATTGGGTTCAGTATCTAGTTTGCATATATCAGAAACTGTTACGTGTAACACTTTCATGTCACACTTTATCTTTTCCGTGTAACACTTCTATATAACTGTTTCACATTTACTTGTTATTGTTTTAGTATACTTTGCATGTTTCAAAACTAAAATTTCAACTAGTAAATTTACTATATTTGAATACCCTAGAGTCAAAACTCCAACAGATACAAGATGATATAAGATAATATGAAACATGACACATGAAAAAGGCTTGAAATATGCAAATGATACGAAAGATGCATATGATATGTAAAAGAAGTATATGTTTATAAGCTATTGTATGTACTGAAATTAGGATCCTTTGCAAGTGGTCATATATGTTATATGTTTCCCACTAAGCTATAAGCTTAGTACCGGTGTATCATTAGTGTAGGTACTAAAGAGGACATTTAGGGCATTCCGCATCCGCCAAGGCCAACACAGCAATAGAAGCCCACCCTAAGTAGGTTTTGGATTTGTTTTTGTATATGTAAATGTAGAGTTTGTAATAGTGAAATTGTATAAGAACAAGTAAATGAGACTCGGATATATGTACAGAATATTATGAACACCAATATGGTGGTTGTTCTATATGTATATGTTATAAGTTTTATTTCTTTATGAAAATATATATACAAATTATGCCTGATGATAGAAAAAACGGGTTAGAGAATCCCCGATCACATGCGCGTCCCTCTTCGCCTAGGCGGGGGTGAGGCGCAATATAAATATGCTAGTTAGTGGGTGCTTGACATGCTGGATTGAGGCATGTGTTCAACTGAAATGAGGGACTCTACAACTTTCTTTTTTCACAAAAAAGAACTTCACATCAATGTGCTTGGAGCGAGAAGTGCTTTTAGTGTTCCTAAAAAAACATACAACTGCGAAATTATCACAGAACAATTTCAGTGGTCTAGAAGTTGAGTGAAACACCTCCAAAGTTGAAATGAAATTCCGTAACCATATTGCATGATAAGTAACCTCATAACACGCCACATACCCTGTCTCCATAATAGAAGAAGTTGTAAGTGTCTGTTTGACACTTTTCCATGAAACAGCTCCTTTACCCATCATAAAAATATAACCAGAAGTGGACTTTTTATCCATCCACACAGCCTGCATAATCGAAATCACTAAAACCAATCACTTCAAGAGTGTTGGTACACCAAATATGTCAACATGAGATCCTTGGTACCCTGAAGATACCTCAAAAGTTTCTTAGCCTCTTTCCAGTGGCTTTAACCAGGATCATTCAAGTACCTACCTAACCCAACAATAAAAGCAATATCAGGGCGTGTGCATATTTGAGCATACATCAAGCTGCCCATAACTGAAAAATAAGGTATTGCTTTCATCCGATCTCTCTCAATATCATTGTGAGGACATTGAACTTTGGAAAATCTGTCACCCTTTACAATTAGTGTCTTACTAGAAGAACATGATTTCATATTGAACATTTTCAGAATACGTTCAATATACGTCTCTTGAGATCATCTCAGAATGTCACTAGGTCTATCGCGAAGTATCTGTATACCCAAGACGTAAGATGCTTTCTTAAGATCCTTCATATCAAAATGGCTAAAAAATAATTGCTTTGTCTCAACCAACAGGTCAGTATCATTGGTTGCGAGCAAAATATCATCAGCATATAAAACCAAGAATATGTATTTGCTTCCATTGACCTTCATATATATGCATTGACCAACGATGTTCTCCTTAAAGCCATTGGCGGTGACAACTTCATTAAACTTGAGATACTATTGTCTAGAAGTCTGCTTTAAACCATAAATGGATTTCAGGAGCTTACAAACCATGCTTTTGTTACCAACCTCCTCAAAACCGATAGGATGAGACATGTAAACATCCTCAACTAAGTCTCCATTCAAGAAAGTTGTCCTCACATCCATCTAATGCAACTCCAAATGAAAATGAACCACTATAGCCATAATAATGCTTAGAGAGTCTTTAGTGGACATAGGAGAAAGTTTCCTTAAAGTAAATACCTTCTTGTTGGTTATGAAGCCTTAGCCACTAATATTACTTTATATCTCTGTCCATGGCATCAGCAGTCTTGAACACCCATTTGCACCCAATGATAAATTCTGCTGGCCATATAGCAAATCTAAGCTCCATATTCTATGACATGGAAGTCATCATCTTTCATTGCATCGATCCATAACTGGATTGAGGAATTGCGGTAAGCTTCTTTGTATGTAATTCGTCGATACACCACCCTTCCCCATCATACTCGTACTTCTGAATCGACCGATGTAGTCATCTGAGAGTGGGCTCGCCCTCGTGACCTCCTCAAGGGTATATCCATGACTACATCTAGGGCTATTGGATCTACATCCTCAATTGGTTCATCATCGGTAGTGGCAATTAGATGCTGATAAACAACAGGGCTAGAGATCGGAGGGGAAGCAATAGGCCCAAGAATAAAAACTAGGTCTTCTTTGAACACAATTTCTCTTGACCCTTGCCTTGTTGCAATATCATCCTCAAAATAGATAGCTCGATCTGACTCCATCACTCTGGTGGTGTGTGACGGGTAATAAAACTTGGAACCTCTTGATCCCACACAATAACCAATAAAGTACCCACTGATGGTTTTTTTATCAAGTTTCTTGAATTGCAGGTTATACTGTCTCACTTCCACCTTGCAGCCTCAAACATGGAAGTGAAGAAGACTAAGCTTCTTCTGTGATCATAGCTCATATGGAGTCTTAGGAACAAACTTACTAGGCACTTGGTTCAAAATATAAGCTACGGTTTTCAAAGCTTTCCCCCGCAAGAATTCAGGTAGTGAGGAATTAACAAGCATACATCGCACCATATCAAGAAGTGTGCGATTCATGCCTCCTTGATCACATTGCATTTGAGGGTATTAGACATTAATATATTGAGCATCAATGCCCGTTCTTGAAGGTACTTCTCAAATGGTCTAGGGTTGCGTCCTCATCACTATCTACCATAATACTCACCACCTCTATCCCGGAGATGAACCACTTTGATCTTCTTCTTTGTCGGCTTAACTTTGCTTCAAAGCCTCTCAAAGCCTCCAAAGAGTTCGAATTTCACCTAATGAGCCTGACAAAACCATAACGAATAATCATCAATGAATGTGATGAAATATTTGTAGCCACCCATACCGGGAGGAGTAAATGGCCCACAAATAGCTGTATGAATAACCTCAAGCAACTCAGTGCATCTATCAACCTTGGCATTCCTAACCTTGGCGGTCAGTTTACCTTTGATACAATTTACATAGGTATCAAAATCTGAAAAATCAAGATATGGAAGAATCTCATCTATAATTAATATTTCCATTATCTGTCTAAAAATATGATCCAAATGCTTGTGCCAAATAGTAGAAGACTTTTCATTCAATCTCAAATGTTTGGAGCTACTAGTAGTGTTAAGAGTAAGGGTAGTGTAAACGCATGCAAAGTGCACAACTATAATCAGAAGACTCCCATTGCAGTACTCTAGTGCCAATCAATTGTGAATCTTGGGTGCCGCTTTAACTTTTCTGCCCAAAACTATATTCAAGTCTATCTAAAATAGGCACTGATATCAAATTTCTCCTGATGGAGAGTATGTACGCCACATCCTGCAATTCCAAAAAATTTCTTATACTAAGCTATAATCTAACAACTCCCAAAAAATCAATTTGGACTTTTGTATCGTCTCTCATGTACATATATTGCTCCAAACTAGTTGGACTTTTTTTACTTATCACCACTTGCATAGAATTACAAGCATGAATGGTAGTACCACTATCTAACCATCAAGTATCAAATGACACATCAATGATATTTGATTCAAAACAAACATTCACCCAATGATTATCAGATTGTTCATTTTTCTAATTCTTGTAAGTAGTCCCATTGAATTTCGTGATATCAAAGAACTAAGGAAAGCTCAAAGTTGAAGAATAAACACTAGAGAAATGTCAAAAATACATGTAAAACAAAGACATGCAAATTGCTCAATTCTTCGGCTTACCAAATGACCCACAAAAGTGGACACCAAATTCCAGAGTCTATAAAATACGAAAAGACTCATACACATGTAAGAACAATTAACTAGCCGTCACGACCAAATGCATCAATTTTCCACCAATAGGGTAGTAAAATTGTGCGGTTCATGAAACTTAGTGAAATCTCTTCACCAAACTAAGCATCTTACCAAATAATCAAGTCATCGATAAGACAACTTCACTATCCGTATGGATCTTACCAAAATTGATGCGCAATACGGGAGAAATTACAGTTGTAGCATTAATTCCAAAAAATATCTTACATGCTCTGTAGGTTTTTAAAGTTCAAAACAAAGTTTACAGCGGAAGATTTTGGTCCAATAAATTTTAAAAACTAATAAAAACTCTTTTTATGATCCTATGGTACATGCATACTAATCAACAAACAATAAAGAAGAATTACCTCAATCAAATTAAGGATTTTTCTCAAGTAGGGTCGACAACCTCACGATCCTTTATTTTATTTTATTTTTCTGCTTTCCACGGGTCTTCCAAGTCGTTTCACTACGTGTGGTACGTGTAAAGGCATGATTACCAGTTTTGTTTTTAGAACTCTTGATATTCTCAACACATGAGATCAAGAGGGTTAGATGGAGGCAAAAAAAGAAAGAAAGTGAAACTTTTTTTTTTTCTCTAATTTTTTATCACCCCTTGACGACTAGGATTTTGCTTCTATTTATAATATGCCTTGAATTGATTTCAACCATTGAATCAAGTGGCATATTTAAATATTGAATTAAAATTAATTCAAATTAAGTGTCAAAAATAAATATGATTAATTTATCAAATTAACAAGCCATCCATATAGTAATTACCATTACCAATTAATGTTATTAATTTCTCAAATTAACCGTTTTCATCCATAGAGAGTATTCATTATTAATTAATTAATTCAATAATTAATTAATTATCTATACTACCACATAGTTGCTAAGTGAAACAATTTCTTTACAACTATGCCCCTAAAGAGATTTCTTTGTTAATTTAATCTCAGATATCGCTTGGCCGTATGCTTCCAGACTCATGGACTATATCTAAACTCCAATAAATTTTTGATAATTAATTAAACCCTTTAATCAATTAGCCCAATTTATTAGTTCTAGTATTCCACCAAAATCTCAAACTAAACTCTCGGTGGAGTAGAATAATTTACGCAGTGACACTCAAGCAAATTCACTGATATGATCATTACATGCACCAATCCTCCAAAATCCGGGTCCATCATTCAGCTAGGTGAAATGACCGTTTTACCCTAGTGATATCTTTATCCTTAAGTTCTATTAATTCACTAGCGACCGCTAATTTATAACCTATTATAAATTAGAGCGCCCAAACCGCTCTAGCCCAGAACACTTATGGGAACCAATGTCCCAGGCTCTCAAGAAGCGGCTCGATTCTCTATTTGTAGACATAGCTCCTGCAGCCACCCATCTCAATGGGCCTCCAAGACATAAGTATCGGGCTTGTCCTTGTATCGCACCTGCCAGAACTCTATGAATTAGAAGTCCCTATCGAAATAGACAAGAGTCCACGGCTACTCAAAGATTAAGATCAATCTCGCATATGATCATCTCAGACACGATGAACTCTTAATTGTAAAGGTATATTATTTAAGAGTTTAACCTGGCGTCTGGTCCCTGTCCTATATAACTCCCGATTACATAGCACCTCTCCATTTTAATATATCACTACATCAAGAATCCGCATCAAGATTATCGCATTCTCTAATAAGCTTAAGTGGACTGCATTTTAGTAGTATTATAGATCAAAGATCCCTACTTTGATTTACTACGGACAGTTTAGTTTATTATCTATAATCTTTATCATCTCATATATAATTGTTATATACTAAGATTATAATTACATTAATAAACTTTGGATTTTATGATATTTATTAAATTATACAACACATGTGGCAAAGAATCAAATATAAAATTGTTTTCATGAAGCAAGACAAATTACACTCTTTTAGTGGCACCATGCCCAACAATCTCTCCACTTCGTCTCTAAAGCAGGTGTGAGACATGTCTCTTAAACCTAGTCCCTCTTAAGTGACCCGTGAACACCCTTTCGTGTAAAGTCTGGTAAACTTATCAAGAAGGTTCTTGCTCCAACGCCATCTTCATAACTTACTCACGCCCCCCATGCACGATCTCTCGCTTCGCATGATACTTCCTTTCTATACGCTCCCTCTCTTGTGACTCTTGTTCTTCGAGTTTGCCACGCTCCACCGTTGTCACAATATAAAACAAGTGGTTTTTCCATGTTTGGAACTACTCTCATCGCTAGAACTTTGAGCCAATTCATCTTTTAATCATTTCACAAGTCAGCTATGTATTCTACTTTCCATGGTCAACTGCGTTACCAGATTGTTTGATATTTCTCCAAACTACTAATTCACCACCAAGAAGTGAAGATGGACCCATGTTTCACTCGATCATCTGTCTAATTGAAAATCATAATCAGTATATCCAATAGGCTTCAGCCCATCCTATACACTGCCATATAATCTCTCAGTTCCTCCTGGGATATCAATAATGTTTCAATCATATCCAAAGGACTCCATCCAAGATTGGATTGGTAACGATTGACTATCCCTACTATATAACATATATCAGGCCTAGTACACAACATGGCATACATGAGGCTACCTACAACTGAGGCATAGGGAATCCGTCTCATATCCTCTTCCTCTTGAGGTGTCTCAAAATAATGCCCGGAAAGGATACCCTATGTCGCCCATCGTGAATTCGAATCTGGCATCCGAACGAGCTAGCACCTTATCAATATAAGGATGCTTAAGACAATGCCAAAAGCTTGTTCTTAATGATCCCCATACTCGATCCCAAGAATATAGCTTCGCTTTCTCCCAAATCTCATTTGAAATGGCTGCCAGCTACTTTTTGCATTCGATAATGTTTCTACATCATTCCCAATTAGTAGAATATCATCTCACGAAAAAGAACCAAGAAGACCACCTTCTTTTCTTTGACGCATTCTGTATACACAAAGTGCTCATCAACATTTAACCATACGCTTTGATGGGCCATCAAAACGCAGATTCAAGATTCGGTGCCGCTTGGTCCATAAATGACCAAGCAAACATGCACTTTCACTGCTAGCCTTTAGCCACAAAACCCTAGTTGCATCATGTAGATGCTTTCCCCTTAAGATAGCTATTCGTAAAAGTTGTCTCGACATCCATTTTCCATATCTCATAACGAGACAAGCTAGCCATGGATAAAAGTGGAATGCGGGTCGACTTTAAGTGGCAGATATCGGCGGTGCCCTTCACAGTCCACTCCCTGGTATAACCTTTGCTACTTGGCTCAGTCAAAAGTTCCACTTTCCCACTATGTCGAAGATCCATTTCATCCCAAGGGCCCGACATCCTCGTGATCTACAAGTTCCCGCAGTTAAAGTACATGGACTACTGCGGGCTCATAGCGATCTGGTTGTTTGTCCTCGTCAGAATCATCCATGACATCACTGCGCGTCAAACGGATCATCCTCGGGTTGCAACTCAAACATTCTTCACCTGTGAAATTGTACTTTCCTTCATGATCCGGTAATGGGATGGTAGTTCACTACCCTCCCACTTCGCACGCCGAGGTACCAGGATATTCCTAAACAGAACAAGGAATTTTCTACTCTTTTCGTCGTTGGCTTCATGGTGATTTTCCTCGACATGATCGCATCGTAGTTCCTCCGGGGCATAACCTATCGCTGAGGTTTGGAAGTTTGTCATATAGTCATCTTCTAGAGCCCGACATTTGTTGATACAAAATACTTTCATCCAAGATTACAGAACAAACTTCCCCAGTTTTTGATAGCCTACAAAACACGCTTGTCACCTCTCTGCAAGTGGGTTCCAACTTCCCTATTTTCCTTTCAAGACGTGTAACGGACACCTATGCGAAAGCGACGAAACTGGGTTACGTCCTCATCTGGCCAACTCTGCGGTTCGATTGATTCTGATGGAACCACATTCAAAATGTAGACTACGCTTTTAGTGAATATCCCCCCAAAATGAGATCGTAACCTAGGAGTAGGCTCATCATCGGTCTAACCATATCTGGGCAGAACGCCCGCTTTCTCCTTCAAACACCACTCGCCGTGGTGTTCAAAGTGCCGAGAGAGTCGGGACAGATTCTATGCTCAAGCAAATGATCCTCAACTCTATATCAAGGTATCCTCCTCGATCTGACTGCCAAGAGTTTTTAGTGATTTACCTAAATGTTCAGCCGCCATAATTTCAAACTTTCCAAAAGTCTCTCGCATTTTTTGTGCATAGTAAACATAACCATATCTTGAATAATTGTCAATGAAGGTGACGAATATTCATAACCACCTCTAGCTTGTACACTATGTGGACCGCAGACATCAAGCATGCATGCGTCAAGAGGTTCTTCTGATCTCTACTTTCACGAAAGGCCCTTAGTCGCTTTACCTTCTAAACAGGATTCACAAACAGGAAGAGTGCCAACATTTACTTCTTAAAGGATCATCCTTTACTAACGATTATTCGTCAAGGCACGTGACCTGACCCGAGATGCCAAAGATACGTGTTATCACTATGGGAAACTTGACGTTTGTTAGATTTAGATTGTTCCATCAATAATTTTGAATTATTTAATGATCGTCACGCCTTAAGACGTATAAATTCATTTTCAAAGTTTCAGATGACAAATATCTAAACCATTTCTTTGAAATAACAATCATTATTAATAAAAGAAATACTAAATAATTGTTCATGCAACATAGAAACAAAATCAAATTTCTCCTAAAAACTAGGAATAAAAATACATTGTTCAAACAAGAAATTTATTCCTAAATTTGAAACTGATTTACCCATCGCTTTGGTCGAGACAACCTCCCCACTCTACCCTCATAGTAACGTCCCTATCACAGTCTCCTCTAAGAACTAAGCATCTCGCAAAGAAGAACAAACACGGGTTAGTGACTCCTAACCAACTATCTGGGGGTGACAAATCATTTTCCACTAAGCAAAGCCTAAACCAAGAAATCATATTTAATTCCTTCTTTTCGGTCTCTTCCACCCGAGATATTACTACGCTTTCTCTCCAAAGGACTCAACCCCGTAATAGAAACACTTTCAGCTTCTCATTCTTGGTCGTTTCTTCCTTGCCTTCGTTCCTTCGTCAGGTCTGCACCCACTCACAAGGTTTTCCTCTTTTTATTCTTAAGTACTTACAAGAGGAAGATTGCAGCTTATGCTCACAACATTTGCTTCGCCTGGCCTAGTCTTACTTTATGGCCTTAAAAGTCTAAGAGCTCATTCAGATGAGTCATGTTACATCAAGCAAATTGTCTCATAACATAGTTGGTAGTGAACTCAGAGAAAGTTTCGTGTGAGGACTCAAGGATAATACTAATTTAAGTATGCTCATCAATGGTGGCCCCATGCACTACCATGCACGTCGATCATGTTCAAAACATGTTCCCCGACCAACCTCTTCTTCATCTTGAATGTCGTGCAGCTACGAGCAGCTCACGACAAAGACCTGTCGATTGTTGCCCAAACATACTGAGAGACCCTATATCTCATATGCGCTCTATGTCCTCATGCTTTTCTCCCAAGAACATCGCTCATACTCAGCACGTAACAACGAGCTTTGTTGTCGAATGAATCCAACTATCATATCTTTCGTGATAGCACAGAAGCATAAGTAGGGTGGGGCCTTGAGGACATTCCTCAAAGGAGAGAATAATTTTTGCCCTCACAAATTAGCAATATTAATGTTCACTTCCATTTAACCAGTTATCACCACTTAGTTTTTCATTAGCGAGTAAAGCGACAATGAGGTTGTTTTGATGACATGATTGCTGAAATTAGCACCAAACAATTACTATAAATGAAAATAAATATCACAAGCTTTGGAAAAGTAAACGTGATGCATTAATGCAGCAAGTAAAACACATAAAACCTTATACTAATCCACTCTAAATTGATTCAACAATTAATATGGGTCGTAGGGTTCGTTATACCAATTTCAAATCAACTTTGAGACTATCTCAAATTAATAAGAAAAAATCAAAATATCTCATATTTTCTTTTACTTATTAACCATCACAAAATTTGGTCAAGGTATGATGAACATGAACTAAGGGTCTGTATGTGCGACCCATTATTTCGTATTTAATGACTTAACTCAAAATTGCCGTAGTGGTAGACAAATCCTGAAATACATCACTCAATCCTATTTCTAAGGAAGTCAACTTGATATTAATATATTAGAAACCCTCCGTAGGGAGTGATCTAAATCTGCCGTCGCTAGGCCCTATCTATATCTACACACTAATAATGAAGACCATTGGGGTATATCACATATAACCTTCTCCCACTCACTATTTTTAAATAAGTGTTTTCTATTTATAGTTATCTACATGTCTTATAACTCAGCCACCTTATTATATCCTATATATTAATTACTAAGATGTGAACTCTAATCAAATTATGAGTCCAATCCTATTGGGTACTAAGTTAATTAGACAATCTAATCCATATAAATTATGGGCCTAACTATTAGAAACTTAGTATATAAAATAGTTAGCCTAAGTCAAATTTACCATTAACTCCATTTTCAAGATGATATTAAAACCTAAATTAAATAATAATTTTACCAAGTTTAGCTAATTAAACTAAGCACATTATTTAATTAATTGTTACATCAAAGATGAACAAAATAAGCACATAGGACAATCCTAATTATCATGTTCTAGGAAAAATGATATGTATGCAAAAACATTAAATGTGGGCATTTATGTATGGTATGTTAAATGCATGGACATGTTATCAATCATATCAATAACAATAAAGAATAAAATAAATAAATAAAAGAAAGCTGGCCTGTCTCGGTATTTCTAAAATTACAACCTCAGAATAAAATAAATAAATAAATAAATAAATTACAAGGTCAGGGTTTCAGCTAAGATAACTCCTCATTCATTTCAACTCTTCAGCAAGTCGATCAATCAACTCTGATTCAATAACCCAAAACTTCTTTCAAAATTCACAATCTTTATTGACAAGGCCCAGCCTCCAATTTCTCCATGAGACCCAAAATACTTTATCCAACAGACTTGGGTCACAAGAATTCACCGTGGTCTAACAAGGCATAAGGCCTTAAAAATAAAAAAAAAGAATGGCGAGCTGGGGTAGTTAATGCGAACGGCTTTGCTTCACACATCTCAGATCCTTGCAAGATTTGTTGTGGCTACAATCCATCTGTTGATCACTTTCTAGATCTTGATTTTCTTGTGTGCAGATTTTCTTGTGTGCAAATTTTTACAAAAATAAATTACAAAAAAAAACTTATGCCCCATTATGTCTTACACAAGATCTAAAAATAAAAAATAAACAAATCTTAACCCAAAACACCATACAATTAACGACCTTTTAAAAATTCCATGCATTCAAACATTCATCAATATTTAACAATTATACATCCACAAGATTATCAAATATATGCAAGAATGCCCACATACACATTAATATGCATATACATATAGACCGCTTTGATACCAATCAGAGGTTTTGAAGTTTAAACAAAGGTTGCAAATGAAGATTTTGGTCCAAGAATTTTAAAAAATTAATAAAACTCTTTACGATCCTATGGGCATATATACTAATCAACAAACACAAAGAAGAATTACTCAATCAATTAAGGAGATTTTTCTCAAGTGGGATTTGACAAACCAAGATCCTTTTATTTTATTTTTTTTCCGCTCCACGATCTTCCAAAGTTCGCTCCTCTTCACCATAAAGACGTGTGGGCGTACAGATTAACAAAGGTTTTATTTTTAGAACTCTTGATATTCTCAACACATGAGATCAAGAGGGTTAAATGGAGGCAAAAAAAAAAAAGTGAAACTCTCTCTTTTTTTTTCTATAATTTTTTATTACCCCTTGACGACTAGGGTTTTGCCTCTATTTATAATATGCCTTGAATTGATCTCAATCATTTGATCAAGTGACATATTTAAATATTGAATTAAAATTAATCCAAATTAAGTGACAAAAAATAAATAGGATTAATTTATCAAATTAACCATTTTATCCATATAGTAATTATTATTAATTAATTAATTCAATAATTAATTAATGTTATTAATTTATCAAATTAATCGTTTATCCATAGGTATTTGGTTATTAATTAATGAATTCAATTAATTAATTAACGTTTAATTATCCATACTACTACATAGTTGCTATGAAACAATTTTTTTACAACTATGCTCTAAGGATTTATTTGTTAATTTAATCATGTACATTGTTTTAGAGGCGCTCGTAATTTATGAACCCAGAATTCCAAGTTCCAGTCGAATTTGATAATTAATTAAACTCTGTGAATCAATTAATCTAATTATTAGTCTGGGGATATTCCACTAAAAATCAACTCAACTCTTGTAATTATTGCACAATTTACATAGTGATACTCAAACATTGATAAGGATCATTACATGCAATTCAATCCTTCAAAATCGTCCATCATCAGAGCGAAATTATCAAGCTTTTACCCTCTATATATCTTTATCCTTAAGTTCATTAATTCACTAGTGAACAGCTAATTTATAAACCTATTATAAATTGCAGCGCCAAACTGCTCAATCTCCGTATTCACACTCTGGGCTTAAATCACCATTCTTGGCTCCTCAAGAAGGGTTTGATTCCATATCTCGTAGGGACATGTCTTTCAAATGCCACCTATCTCAATAGTCCTCCAAGACATAAGTATTGGGTCTGTCTTAGGACAAACCGTAACCTATGAATCAAAAGGCCCTATTGAAATGTACAGAGTCCACATACCAGGATTAAGATCAACTGCAGATATGATCATCTAGTGACACGACGAAACTCTTAATTGTAATTCAGATATTATTTAAGTAGCTTTAATCAATCGCCCTGGCCACGCCTCATGTGAATCGACATAAAGCACCTTCATTTTAATGCCACCATAATGCGAATCCGCACAAGATTATTGCATTCTTAATGTTCGGACCGTACTATAGTATTACAGATCAAAGATCCTTACTTGGATTTACTACTATTGGCTAGCTTTATTACTTATAATTCGATCATCTTATATATAAATGTTATATACTAAGATTATAGTTAAATTAATAAACTTGGGATTTTCTAATATTTACTAAATTATACAACACATGTATAAAGAATCAAACTCATGAGAGGCAAGTTCATAAGTATTCAATATTTCTCAATTTTAACCAAATTCAAGAAAATAATTCTATTCACAATGTGATGTTATAAATAATCATAAATAGCATAAACATAAATAACTAAAACAATATTATGAAAAGGGAAATAGAAAAAATATTTCAAAATTAGGTAAAATTCAATTTTGTCTCGAGATCAAATATAATGTTTAATGGGGGTAAAATACCCTATGAAATAACCCATAAAAATATGAAAGTAATAACAAACCAGAATCGAAACAATTTCAATTTCACTTGCTATTTGCTTATCGGGAAATTATCCAAAAACAAATAAACCTATTGGTTTTGCAGCTTACCGTACACGACAATCAAATAAATAAAACAAAAAAGAAAATTCTAAGAAATTAAGGTCATTAATGTCATCAATGGACAACCAAATAAACAAAACTTTCTTTGATGTTAAGGAAATGTTCTTTGATGTTAAGGAATGAACTTTTATTTTGGTTTTTTTTCTTTAACAAAAAACAAAAGTCAAACTTTATCATGATTGATAGGGAAACGTGTATATGATAGGAATGTAATGCGGTTTCTTGTTTCAAGTCCTATTATCCATAAAAGGTTTCCTGTTTCAAGTCTTATTATTCATAAAAGATAATAGGAAACTTGCGATTTCAAGCATCAATAAAATAAAAGAATAAAAAAAACTTTTATATTGAAATTTGGCACGAAATCAATGAATGGCCATCAGTTATCAAAACCAAATAAAATAATAAAAAAAATATTTCTCTAATAGATGTTAGGATAATCAAAATGTTGACCATTCATATCAATTAGAAAAAAATTGTTTATTTGATGGATCTTTCCAAAAACAAATATGAACGAATTCTAATGGTTTCTGATCGGGTTTAAAATAATGAGTGCGTATATCTAGAACATGAGCCCAAATATCGCTCTAAGCATGACAAGGTTGCACCTGAAGACCAATGAAAGGTGCCCTTTGATGGCATCCTCAAACACAGACCAAACGAGACCCAAGTCAAATTTATCCAAGCAGGTAATATAATCAAAGAACTCAGACTAAATAGTACTCCACTTCCACCAATTAGAAAAGTAAAATATTTCCTAATTATTGCCCATCAATTATCCCTTATTAATCGGTTTACGATAAGGAAAGAAAATCTCTCACCCAATGGGAGAAATATCGTATCATCATCAAACTAGGAAAGTTATCATTCTGTATCATCATCCAACTAGGAAACTAATCATGATGACCCATTATAAATACCAAGCCACCCCATCGGTGAAAGGTACGCACAAAACTTCATTCCCTAAGGAGTTGATCTTCTTCCACCGGAAAGAACTGACGTAGTCATCGGAGAGGGAACGGACGAGCCCCCGCCGATCCTTTTTATTTCTCGTTTTTGGAGAGGAGCCCGACGACCAAAGACAGCGGACCGCCTAACACCCAGCGACGCTCCACTCCCAATTCCACAGCACACAGCTACGCCACACCGCGGGAACGACACTCACAAATAAAGTCATCTCGATCACGGTATCAACTCTAACACGCAGAGCTACGCCATCCCCCCCAAGGATGCAAGACCAAGAAGGTAACGAGATAGCCGACCCCTCCCGAGGTACACCCGATACTATACGCACTCACTCGATGAGATGGAGGCGCTCCGTGTCTGACTGCCAACCAATGCCCCGGCCGAGAACTGAGCAACTCACCGTGCAAATACAACGCCCTCGTGAGACCTCGGGACAGCAATGGAAGGCCAAACACTATTACCCGAGGAGAACAAAACACTTCAACCTCCGAGTAGCTGTGACATGGAGGCGAGAAACTAGCTGGTTAGGGAGCATGATCCTGTAAACCTCCGAGAGAATCGCAAACGAGGAGAGGGTCATGTGGACAACAGGAGCGATGGGCCCATCCACAGAAATAAGGGAGCTACTGTGGGAGCAGGTTCAGGCATCCAACAAGAGCTTAGCTACATGAAGGAAGCGCAGAAGGGCCTAGCTCCGTACTTATCGACGCCGTACAACAAACCAACTCTCGCTCACAACGGTGCTGGCAATTTCCTCTTCCTAAAATCTGCACGCCAGAATCGAAACGTTCGATGGAACAAAAGACCCCATCGATCACCTCAACACATACAAGAACCAGATGGAGCTGCATGGATATCGGGTCCCTGACACGATGCGCAGCTTCCGCTATCACTCTAAAGCGGCCCAAAAGATTGGCCCGGCTTAACAAATCGCGCCGCTTTTCGCCCCATCATTCGCAGCTTTCATCGTGAGATCTACATCTCCCATTTTATTGAGCAAGGACATGGAAGCAAGCACACCTTCTAACCATAGCGCAGCTCGTAGGAGAGCCCGAGGTCGTATGTCTGGGAGGTTCAACGTAGTCAAGTAGCGGATATTCCTGAATTAAAATTCGCCATTACCGCTTTCATCAAGTAGGCTTCGGGGTGCGCCAAATACCTAATATTCTATCTCAAAGAACCCTCAGGCGAGCATGGCCGAGGTCCTTGCCAAAACATAAAAGTATATCAACGGTGAAGAAGCCCTCTTATCCAAGCAAAGAAGCTCTTCTACCCAAAAGGAAAAGAGTAGGGCGTATAAGAAACTGAACCCACCCACGAGGCAAAGTGGCACAGGACGATCCCTGTATGAACAAAAACAAAGAACGATCCCCAAAGCGACGAGGGAACGTCAAAGACCGCCCGACCACCCCACTCGAGCCGCACCAGATTCACCCCAAGAATTCACCCACCCACGGCTCAGTTGTCGCAGTCCTACAAGAAGTATAACACGAAGGTTTCAGACGGCCATCCCGCATAAAGCCCGACCCAAAGAAAAAGAGACGATACCAACACGTGAGTTCCAATAAAGGGTCACTGACACGAACGTATGACTACATCCAACCGAGGAAGGAAATTGAATACCTAACTGACGTGGTGCTGACTAAACCAAAACATCTCCCAGAGTAAATCATTTTCAATATTGGTTTCGCCTAATATACCGTGAAGTGCACGTCACAAGTAATAATTGATTTAAGTCCGTAT
Organism: Tetrastigma voinierianum; assembly: GCA_016808115.1. Taxonomy (NCBI): domain Eukaryota; kingdom Viridiplantae; phylum Streptophyta; class Magnoliopsida; order Vitales; family Vitaceae; genus Tetrastigma; species Tetrastigma voinierianum. The sequence goes on along the minus strand of JAEQBH010001943.1, from coordinate 517,788 downwards.
ATCGATCCCAACGTAGATCTCAAGAATTCTAGATCAACTACCCCGACTACCAAGCTCCATACCATTCGGACTATAAATGACATCAGGTTCCAAACTTAATAGTCGTAGAACTATACAAGTATATAATAAAAGAATGAACAATCGAATAAACTGAATCTAAAGAATAATGAATAACGAATAGATAAGAAAATAAATGGAAATTGAGTAATTATCGCTTAGAGTACACATTAAGATCACGTTATTGTGAAGTATCAATTCGTTGTTAACACCGCTAATTTTGCTCGCGGTATTTCACGCTTTAAAAATACGTCTACGCTAAGAAGACAACCGATCTCTCCACACTCCAAATTTCATTATCTAATTTTTACCCGATCCTCTCGAATACGTGGAATGAGATAACCACTTTTAACAGTGGACTTCACTCCGGGTATTCGCAATACTTCATACCCATTTTATGGATCAGAACCTTAGCTCTCAAGTTACTCCACAAGCAAGGATATACAACTCAGGTTACTCCTCCTCAAAATTAGAATAGATCACCCTCTCCTTGATTAGATCTCAGCTACCTAGATTGGCTTCACTATTCGACCGAGGTGAACTCTCGCTTGTTTAAATTGATAACTCATTCAACTCATTCTTCGATTTCAAGTGAGAAGAGGATCATCAAGTAAACTTACAAAGCTCATTAGATCTCTTAATAAAGAGGCATACCTTCAAAGAAATACCATAACTCCCAGATCAAGTTATCTCGTGTCACTCGCAGGACCTCCTTTGAAACAGAGCAATGAAACAATTCTTAATACTGGCATGTTAAACTCGATTATTCGTATCAAAAACATAAACCCATAAATCGGAAGTAAATTCATAAACTCAAATTCGCAATTTGTCGGAAACAACTACGTGAAAGATACTTCGACACAAGATTCCACCAATGGAAGTCGGGTTCTCACCACGACCACACACTGGCGCATTCCTCCGATCATAAGAATAATCGCATTATGAAACTCGAGAGCCACCTTAAATTTGTCTCGAACTTCAAACGCTCTGTAGTAATTTGAAAAGAATCGAATTCTCGATTCAAATGCCTTGTGTTCAAAACGATAACATCCAGCCTGCAAAATAAAACGAAACCAAAACGTATAAATCTAATCTAATCTCTAACTATCAATATCAAGAAAAGAAAAGAAAGAAAACTAAAGAAAAATAAAGAAAATGAGCCTTCACTACCCAGACTCTCGCTCAGAAGTCGCGCTGCCATCATATGAGCCGTACTACAGATGATGGGGTTTCAGCCCTAATCCCAATGCGCCAGGATTTCCGCGACTGGCCCATGTTAATGTTCGTGTCGCGACTTCAAATCCCTTTGTCGCGACATCATCCATGTCGCGACATCGATTCACGCCGCGACATCACTTAAGTCTTCTCATACTCTTCAATCGATACGCCTGATGTCGCGCATCAATCTCTTGTCGCTGGCATCAACTACATGGACTCAGCCTAATCGATACGCCGATGTCGCGATTCTGGCCCCTTTGTCGACATCACTTTATACCTTGCGTGCTTCAATAGAATGCCGATGTCGCGACATCGATGTCTCGTCGCATATCGCCTCACTCTTCTCGTAGCTTTTAATCGAACGCTCATACGCCCTAATTTCAATCTTCTCGCTGATGCTAGCTTCATTTCTTTGAGTTTTCATTCGATGGTTCTGTCTCGACACCTTTGTCGCTGACATCGGATTTCTTAGTTCTCTCGAGGCTTTTGAATCGGTCGCTTTTGGTGTCGCGGACGCCATTCCTCTTTCGTCGTGACATCGCCGCGAACTTTACAAGCTTCCACTGATTGGCCTTGTCGCAACAATCTTCGCCGCGACATCGCCGATTCAGCTCTTCTTTTTCATTGATGGTTCCGCCGTCACGGCTATCAACTCGCCGCAAATATCACCCATGCTCGCGTGCTCTGGGCGGTCAGCATCGATGTCGCGACTTAACTCGCCGCGACAACAACTCGACCGCCAGCACGCCTTCATCTCACCAAGCCTCGTCATGCCTTCAAGGTGAATTCTCCCGCCGCGAATTCTAATAAATTTCTTCCATGTTTCCTGATGTCGCGCATGTTTTCGACATTTTCGCGGATGTCGCGACCCTTCTTCTTCACTAACAGCGGTCGCACAAATTTCATCGCTTTTATGATCGCTTCTCGTGTCATCATTTATGTCAATGACGCGATCCAGATGTCGCACATGAAGTCTTCTTCTTCTTCATTTCCTGGTTGCTTCACTGGAGTTTCCTTTAACTCTCAAACGCCTTTATTCTTCAAGTAAGCTTCAAGCTTCCGACTGGAGTTTTACCGCCGCAACTGATATGCATTGACACGCAAAGCTTCACGACATCGTTCCTTTATCTGCGGTTCTTCACGCAACTCGTCAGCCAATTATCTCTATTAACGCTCATCCACCTTCTCGCCTCATTTTCTGTAAATATTCTTTTCTTGAATTCCCCGCCATTTAACAATTTGGTTAGTTATTCACACTCGCATATAAATCATTTTGTTTAGATAAAATAGATCGAAAATGGACTAAAAAATAAGATGACTTTTCAAGCTCATCAAACTCCCCTAAACTTAAAATTTGTTCGTCCTCAAGCAAAGAAAAAGAAAGAATCATTGGTCCTCAAACAAAATAAAAGAAAATTTTAAGGACATTTTTCTCGATTTGTTCTCATAGCAGCATTCAATTTAATTGAAATACAAGGTATGCATTATTGCATCTAGATTCAAGTCCAGTCTAAGGTTGGTTTCTACTTTATAGTATACAAAAACTAAACTATTGAAATTGTTTCACAAACAACATAATCATTGACTCACAGAAAAACAAATTGTTTTCCTTTCTCATCTCTATAATTATTCACTTAACTCCCTAGAATCCTTCACGCTTTTATCGTTATTGCTTTTCCAAATTCCATAAGCTTGTTATCTGTATTGGACTTTACCACGTAGTAATTCCACCCTTCAAGATCAATAAGGTCTTTTCGCTTGCAGTTAGGCTCGTAAGGGCAGATAGAAAGGAACTTTTTTGGGTTTAGATTACTCCCGAACTTTTTCTCTCTCTTCTTTCACTACCGCTCTTCCTCATAGTTTCTTTTAATAAACTCCCCCAAACTTCATTTTTGGGACATCTCCTGGATTTCTTCTATTCAGAACTGTATGCTCCCATTTTTCATTTGTAATTTAACTGGGGGAATTTGCTTTGTTTGTCACCATTCAGGGATAGTGCAATGTTTTACCTTCTTAGGCTTTCTAACACCCTTAGCGAACTTTGGGTTAGTAACCCCACACCGTATGGCATTAGGGTACTAGGTGCTGAAACACTTCTAAGAACTTAATAGTTCAAGAGAATTGTGCCACAAGGTAAACCTCATCTCCTTTTTTTTTTTTTTTTTTTCAGAGCTGCTTTTGGACCCTTTTCTTTCATTCCCTTTTCTATCTTTTCCTGAGTTCTTCTCAACAACCTCCCAAACCTGATTTCTTCTTCCTCTTTCGCCTCTTTGTAATCATGTGCTCTTATCGAAGATTGATTCTTTTGAAGGCCTGGGGTTTAAATTGGCTGATCTTTAGTCAAGGCTTCTGATTGGTCTAATTGAACTAAGGTATATGCTTTAGCATATAGGCAGGATGGCTTGAATGGCCTAAACCTCAAGAATGGCTCGCATCATTTCTTGTTAGGCTGCATCACCTGGGGATTTCGCCAACAATAATCTAACAAGTTCTAGACTCAAGAAGCACAAGTATCGACCACAGGAGTTCCTGTTGAATTTTTGTTGATGAATAGTTAAACTTTTAGTATCCAACAAAATTTTTGACTCATTGTTCATACCACAACTTCAAAAATATGTTTTGTTCCTTCAATTTCATTACTTTCCTCTATTCTGGACTCAACAGCTAAATTTAAGCTTCATTTTGAAATTTTTTGTGTTTCAATAAATAGATTCACCGGCCTCTATTCTAGATTTCAAATTTTTATTTAATCTAACTGCCTATCTAACGCGTACCATGACATTCAGCGCTTTTTCTTTCCGAACTAATTCCTACTTTATATTTTCCCAACTATGCATCACAAAGCAACACAATATTGAACAAACAAATTCAAAATAAAGACGCACACAACACCAATTCAAATTTCTTATTTTATTTCGATTCAATCGCACTACTGGATACAATTCAAATGGGGAATAAGAGGGTAAAGAAGGTTAGCAGGAGAAGGTCTATTTTTTTCTTTTTTTTGAAATAGCGTATAAAGATGTTGGGGGATCTAGGTCCGCTTGTACCTAAATGAGCTGGGAATTCAGAATTTTCACTTTCTTTCCTTTCTCTTCTGCTTCCTCCATTTGTTCTTCAATGAAAATCTCATTAGAGAGATCAACCTTTGCTCAACCTATCCCGCCTCTTCCCCCAAAACCATTCATTGTATCATTTTCTCAATATGACCTCTAAAAATTTGGAGAGATTATCATAATCAGATCCAAATTTTCTACTCATTCTTTCGCCATGTGATTCAATATCCTTTGCTTCTCGTCTCTATCATCCAGCTTTATTTTCAAAATCCTTCTGTAGAGATTCTGTATAGGAACTTGAAGCCCTTTGATTTGCTCCCAAATTTAGCTTTCGTCAGATCTTTTTTCTTTATAAATGTTAGAGTTGAGTAATCACGCCTGTCCTACTATAAAAGCTCATGACTTAGTTTGAGTTTCTGTAGAATAGATTGTGATCTCTTTCCTTCATTTCTTTCTTAAATTCTTCCCCTTGCTGCTTCAAAATTTTTCTCTAATCGTTCTCTCTCTTCTCTCGTCACTCTTCCCATTGCTGTTCTCTTCTTTCTGTAGCCTCAATCTCATGCTCCTTTTCCTTCCGTTTAGCTCTTCCCTCCCACCGCTGGTCTCTTCTTTTCAATCTTTTTCATAAATGCCTTCACTCGCTTTAGGTTCCACTCTTCGCTTTCATCCATTCTCTTTGCATGGCATTGAGAGCTTCAAAGATCAAATCGTTTCTCAGGCTCTCAGCTTTCTCCGAGCTTTCCATGTTGGAAATTTCGCTCGCACAGGAGAGAACCGCTAAGGGAATGGAGAAGTCTATTGGGCTGCCTTCATCCTTCCCTTCATTGTCCGCAAAAATGAAATCATTGTTGTCAGGTGAGTTTTCCGGGTCGCTTCGCTCCCGACAAGAACCTCTCGAGTCTCATTTTCCTCGGGTCTTTCCGCTTGGGCCATCTCTTTCTTCTACCAGCACCCTTTTTTCCGGGTTTCTTGTCCTTGCTAACTCCCGTCGAAGGAGTAGCTCGGGTACTTCTTCTTCTCGATTCCCATATCTTCACCCCAAATTCCTTCAAACATAGAACAAGTTGATTTGGGTTGGTCGGGTGAGGAATAAGACCTCTTTTTGTCTCTTCATGATACCTCATGATAGAATTCCCAATGACAACTCCTATATTGATCTTGTATCCTTTAGGATGGTATACAAAGAACACAAATTCTTCTCGTTTCAATCGCTGCACACACGTTTTGTCGAACTAAACAAGCCAGAAGTAAACCATACCTTCGTTTCCTCGGCAGCTTCCCCCTCGTTTCACTCCGTTTCGCCTTCCTTCTTCTTGGTTTAGCCGTACTCACCATTAGTGTGAGCTTCTTGGCAATCTTCCAAATCTGGTTTTTCCAAAAGTTTCTTAAATTTTAAACCATGTTTGTGTACCGCATGCCATAGGCCCTACTGATGGCCTTAGTTTGCTATGAAACCACTCCTCTAACGGAAACCGCCCATCCTTCCTTCCTACCAAATTTGAATAAAATTTTTACCATAGTCAGATAAATTCTGATTTCGTGCAAGTAGACTCTCCCACCCTCGTCTATATCTCCTTGAGTGCGAATGTGATTTTGAATCTCCTCTCTGCGACAAACCCCTTGTTAGCATAATATTTTTTCCACTGGGAGTACGCTTCGTCTGACACGAAATCTTCTACTTCTTCTTCTTCTCTCATCTTTCCCTTTCCCTTTTCTGCTCTTTCTTGAGAAGTTGCCGGAGCTTCAGTGTTTCGGCGGCACCTCTCCCGCTTGTTCCCGACGAATCTCATCTAACTGTTTTTCTCATGTAGCTTCTTCTTCCGTTGTTCATGTTCCTCATAATCTCGTCTAGGTTAGGGACTAGAGTGGGAATTTCAGCCATTGAACGGAGAAAGCTTTTCTTGTAAGGTTTGGAAAAGCTAGGGCTTCTGGGTTGAGATTCAAGGAGAAGAAGGTGAATAGCTATGTGGTTTGGAGGAATGAGAAAGTTTCAACAAATGCAATTCAATCAATGTTTCTGGCTAATTATTGCTTCATTAAAAACACGCTGCGACTTCAATTTTTCGCCTTTATTTGAGATCATTGAATTTAGGGCTTTTAAAGTGAGAGAGTGAGGGCATCTTATGTCGCGACATACTAAGTTTGTCGCGATGTCTAGGGTTTTCTAGGAATTGTTTGATTTTCATGTCATGACATCTATTTTTTTCATTTTGAAACTTAATTCTCTGGTCACGACTTCACAGTGGTGTCGCGACATATACCTTCTTCCTTCACACTACCGCCGCTTCTCCTTTCAAAACGTGTCACTTTACATCAATGTTCGTCGCGACATTGAGCTATGTCGCGACATAACCTTTCCTTGCCGCGACTCCAAGCCCTTAACTCAATGATCTCAAGAACCTTTTCTTATTGTTCCTAACCCTTTAGACATTACTGCATCTCCAAGCAAGATTTAAATAAACAATCTAAGTATATCTACGTAGAATTGGGTTAGGGATAAAGTTAATTCCCTTTTCTCATATGTTGTGACTTCTCTCAAGAAGTCAGCCGAATTGTTCCCGTGATTGCCTTGCTATTCATGTTCCTCGAATCCCTATGTTTAATGCAATATTCAAGAAAAATCTAATTAAACTACAATTGATTTCTAAAAATTAAATCTATCCTTATAAAAACAACTGACCTAATTTAAGCAACTAAAAGAAAATATTTCAAACTTAAAAACTAAAATTAAATCCCATGGGTTGCCTCCCATTACCGCTTCGCTGAGTCCTACCGACTCTCGCTTGTCGTGGTACTTCTTCTTTTCCTTAAGAACCGCTTGGTTCTTCATTTTCCTCTTCCCCGTTTAGATAATGCTTTAACCTCCGGCCCATTGACCTTGAATTCTTCTCCCAAGACGGGCCCCTTCGTCACGCTCCAAACGTAGTACTTGACACCATGTACGGCCCACTCCAACTGATTTCCACTTCGAAACAATTTCGCCTTATAATTAAACAAATAACCTGTTCCCTTCTCTAAACTCTTTCTCAAAATTCCGATCACTACTTCTTTGTCTTGTCTTTGTATATTCTAGCATTATCATAGGCTTCATTTCGCCTTCCAATCTCGCATACTGGAGCAATCTTTCTTCCTTTGCAAATTTTAAATCAAGTTTAACTTGATGGCCCACATTGCCTTGTGTTCTAATCTAAGAGGTAGATGACATGGTTTACCAAAAAACAACTCAGATGGGGACATTCCAACGGGGGGTTTCAGACAAATTCCTCGTAAGCCCAAAGTGCATCATCAAGTTTGGAAGACCAATCCTTCCCCGCCGAGCTCACGCCTTTCAAGTATTCTTTTGATCTCCCCGGTTGAAATTTCTTCTTGTCCATTGGTTCGGGATGATAAGCTAAACTCATTACATGCTTGATCCCATACCATGAGTTTTGGTAAATATTTGTTTGCAAAGTGGGTTCCCCATCACTAACTATAGTTTCGTGTTCCATTGCTCAAAATATTCTTCGCAAGAAACTCACAATCGATTAGCATCATTCCTTGACAACATCTTTTCCACCCATTTGGAAACGACCATCAAGCAGCGCATGTATAGGTTTCAATGATGGTGGGAAGGGTCCCATAAAATCTATTCCCCATACATCACAAATTTGTATCACCATAATACCTTTTTAGAGGCATTTCATTCCCCGACATTTCCAATCTTTGGCATCTATCACACAATTTAACCCCACTCAAAGACACCTCAAGATAGTGTTTAACAAAACTCGATTGGAGATTCATGGTCGCTCTTCTCCGTGTGTCCCCCATATGGCGATGCATGGCATTCATTTATAATAAGTTGTCTGCTCACTTTCCGCACACATCTTCTTATTATCATGTCAAGACCTCTTGAATAATAGGGTCATCCCAAATATAATACCCGCCGGTCACTCAGTTTCCTTCACAGGCTGAATCAAGGCATTACTCCACACGCCGATAATCTACACACGCGATGCTGAAGTTGAAGGAAACTCTTTAAACAATTGCTCATTCGGGAAGTTCTCCGTTAACATCACATTTTCTTTCCTTTTCATCAACGCTTCTTTTCTATTCTTGACAAGTGATCAGCTGGTCACATTGTCACATCCTTTTATCCTTGATTTCCAAATCAAACTCGCAATGCAGCACCCACCTTATCAATTCGACTTAGCCTTTTGACATCAAGTATTTGATCAGCTGTGATGATCGTTGTGAATTACCACATGAGATCCTCTAAAATGTACTCATTTAAATTTTTCAAGCAAATACTATGGCTAGCATCTCTTTTCAGTTGTTGAGAAGTTCTCTGTTTACCAAGGTCTTACTAGCATAGTATATCACTCTTCGAATACTTTCTTTCGCTCCCAACACAGCTCCCATGGTAAAAATCACTGCATCACACATTATTTCAACCCCGATTCCATTATGCAGCCATTATAGGTGCTTGTACCCAATCCGATCTTGATTTCTTCAAAAGCATCCTCATAGAGTCATCAAAACAACTCAGATTCTTTTCCAAGAATTCGCATGGTCCTGGCTATTTTTGAAAAGTCTTTGATGAATCTCCTGTAAAATCCAACATGCCCCAAGAAGCTTCTTACCCTTTTATCGTGGTAGGTGGAAAAAGAGTCTTGATAATGGATAATTTTGACTGGTCAACTTAGTCTAGTAGCGTAAATTTTATGCCCAAGAACAATACCTTCGTCACCATAAATGGCATTTTTCCCAATTCAAAGGCTAGCCGTTTCTGTCTCTGCATCTTTGAAGTACTGTCGCATTGTTTAAACATTGATCAAAGCCGGATCCATACACAAGAAAATCATCCATGAAAATTTCCATCACTTCTTCAACCAAATCTCGAATATAGACATCATACACTGAATGTAGTTTCGAGATTACATACCAAATGGCATCCTTCTTCTAAAGGCAAAGGTGCCATAAGGGCATGTGAATGTGGTCTTCTCTTGATCCTCTCAAAAGTAATAGCAACTGATTATATCCCGAGTACCCCATCCAAACAAAGTGAGGGTGTCCCCGCTTAACTCCGCCCAACATCCGATCAACGGTGGCAAAGTGGAAATGATCTTTTCTCGGTGGCCGGTTCACTAATCAATGCATACCCTCCATCCTTTGCCATCGTTCTTGTTGGAATTCAATTCATTTTTCTCATTATGATCACAAAGAAACCCCTTTCTTTGGAACCATTACGGACCGGGCTCACCTAAGGACCGGCTCAAACAAAGATAGATAAAACCAAGATTCAAAGAATTCGAAAATTCTTCTCGACTACTCTTCATCAATTGATTCGGGCCTGTGTTCCATGCATGGCTTAAGTCTTTCTAGCGTAATCTTATGCATGCAACCGATGGATCGATACCCTTCACTCTTCAATGGACCAAGCTAGCGATTCCTTATGCTTCCTTTTTTTTTTTTTTAATATTTTCAACACCTGCTCATCATCAATTAGTCCTGGCCGAAATGATCACCTGCTTTTTTCTTTGGTAATTCTAAGTAAGAATACTTTAAATGACATGGCAACTCTTTCAAAACTAGCCCTTCGTACCGTTTCTTATTGAATTTCTTTTTTCAATATTTTCCCATTATTGTTTCGTTTTGCTTCAAGTTCAACACGCTTCTATAGAATGAAACTGCTAGATGGAAATTGCATGACATCTTCAAAGATACTGAATTCATCTCTTTTCATTGATAAAAACCGAGGTTACAATCATTGTTAACATCGATTGGAAGTATAGACAAATCGCCTTACATTGCAACTTTCCTTGTCTCTGTCTATATTTTCATACTTTTATCAAGTTGCGCAAATTTCGCTTCTTTCTCCAACCCTCAAGGTAAGAACTCCTTTGCATGTCAATCAGGTATCTGAGCGTAATGGTCTTCCAATAGTGTGGTACTGGTGAATCTTTCTCTTCCATGTCCGTAATGATAAGCTCCACTGAAAACAAACTTCCCAACAAGACCAAGATATATCTTCAATCGACCCTTCGTGTTTTACCATCGATCTGCCCGCCATTCAAGAGTGTGTCAGCCAGGGAGTAAGCTCCCCAAACTTAGTTTCTTACAATGTAAAGAGGCATCAAATTGATACTAGCTCTCCGAGTCACGTAGAGCTTCCTCGGAATTCAATTCCTCCAACAATACAAGCGGAATCGAGAAGCTCCCCCGGGTCTTTCATCTTACCGGTAGTTCTTTCGACACGTGACCAAGTAAGGGTGAGGATTCACTCATTCCTTCCTCTACTATTTTTCTTTCTTTGCTCGCATGTCCTTCAGAAATTTTAATAGAGTGGCATTTGAGTTACCACTTCCGCAAAAGGCATACCGATCTCCAAATTTTCCGGAAAGTTTTCAAGAACCTTGCAACCGCCTCCTCCATCCTCGACTTCAGCCTGTGGAAATGGGACTCGTGTGCTTTGATCCTTGATGTTCTTCTTTCTACTCTTTCTTTTCATCTCCCCTCCACTCCCTTCCCTTTCTCTCGGGGCTTTTCTCTTCTTTGTCAGCCGTCATTTTTCTCTTTCATCTCTCTCTAACTCTTCCCACTCCTGCCGCATGCCCATGCACTGTCTCCTTCCTCGTGTCACTTGGGAAGGCATCTTTCCTCCGTTTTTATTAGGGCCACCGCCTTCCTACTTGTGTCTCCGTGCCCTTCGCATTGATGCATGAGGTGAATGGGTAATGAGAATTTAGTAATGCTGCACTCGTGAATTTTTATCTATGAGATGAATATTTGCATCCCATGAATCGTGACTGCTCGCCCCAAAGACAACGTCGATCCCCGCTGACTCATTTATGTGCCTACCCGCCGGGCCGAACCTTGCGGGTCGCTGATAACCCCCGTGGAGTGGTCTCCGTCTACTGGGCCTCAGAAGCCCCTCCACCATAAAGAGAAACTCTCATGGTTCCTCGCTACTGGTAGGATGTGTCAAGGTGTTAGTATCGGGTTTTAAAATGGTAGTTTCTGGCTCACCTGCATAATTAACCCTTCAAGATCATAGAATTGTTCTTCGCCACCCTCTCAAGACTTCCCTTCAATAACTTCTTCAATTGCTCCTATTTACGAGCAAAGGCGTGTCTTTCTTTCTCGCTTGTCCAACCTGCGCATAACGGCATCCAATTGCCTCCCATGGTCGTCATCTTGCCTCGCCTCCATGATCCCCTTCCTCTCGTTTGTTTCCTTTGAAAGCCGTATGAGCTTTCTCATGTTACATTTAGCCGTGTCTTCAATCGCTCTTGCCTCTTTCTCAAGACTTTTTCGCTTGAATGCCCACAAAGATGAAGCATCAATGATCCCTTTTTGATATATCATTCAAGGCATGATATACAATGTCCATCCGAGTCTTTATCTATCCCATGCATTCGACATCTTCTCAAAGAACTCGTTTGAATCTTCCTGCTACATACAAGCTTTATCTTCCCTCGTTGAACACACAATGATTTCCCCTCCTTCTTCTCAGGGTGAGGGTCGGGGAAAGAATCTACCTAAGTAGGCCTCTACTAACCCTCCCAAGTATCAATAACCATATGGTAAGGGATTCATACCATAGTCAAGTGTATCTCTAGAGAGAATGGGAATAGATGCAGCTTTGATGACTTTTGGTCTCACCTCTATCTAACTTCACTGTACGAGCCATCCCTGAGAAATCTTCCCAGTACTGCTTGTCTTCGATGACCAAGAACCGATGTTGTTGGACATTGTAATCAGCCGGCTTGGCTCAAAATTATTAGCATCAACTCGTGTTTGATTACCGAGTATTCATCCTATATAATTAGTCTCCGTAAGTCCTCCATCGGGACACACTGGAGGTCTTCTAGCTTCTTCTATATGTACCCTCATCCCGATCCCGCTCTTTCATATGCCATGGTCGAAGTTTTCTCAGCCTTCTTTATCTTTCTCAAGCTTCCGAAAGTGTCCTCTAATTTTGTGTCGTACCGAATCCGATCGTTGTTCGTTTCCTATGTATTAAATTTTGTCCCTGAAATCAAAACACACTTACATTAATAGGATTAGTTTGGTCAACAATTATTTTCAATATGGTTTGTTAAAGGTTAGTGGCTAAAAATAGCCACTGCTTGAAAAGCTATTTTTGTTCTTGCCAAAATGTCCAAATTAGTAATTCCTTCTTCGGCCCAACATTGATTTATCGAATTCTTTCGATCCCTAACGGCGCCTATAAAACTCTCGCTGACTAAACCAAAACATCTCCTGTGAGTAAATCATTTTCAATATTGGTTTTGGCCTAATATACCGCAAGTGCAATGTGCCTATTGGCACAAATCGATTTGAAAGTCCTGGGATATCGATCCCACAGATCTCAAGAATTCTAGATCAACTACCCCTCGACTACTCAAGCTCCATACTATTCGACTATAAATGACATTGCGGTTCCAAATTAAGAAGTCGTGAACTATACAAGTATATAATAAAAGAATGAACAATCGAATAAACTGAATCTAAAGAATAATGAATAACGAATAGATAAGAAAATAAATGGAAATTGAGTAATTATCGTTTAGAGTACACATTAAGATCAATGCTATTGTGAAGTATCAATTCCTGTTGTTAACACTGCACCTTGGCCAGGTATTTCAAGTTCAAAATATCCAAGGCGTTAGTAGTACACCGGATCTCTCCATTACTCAAATTTCATTATCTACTTTACCTGATCCTCTCGAATACAGGAATGAGATAAATTACTTTTTAACAGGACTTCTAATTTCGGGTATTTTCTTTCGTAATACTTCATACCCATTTTATGGACTGTAAAACCTTAGCTCCCAAGTTACCCAATAAGAAGGATATACAACTTTCAAAGTTACTCCTCCTCAAAATTAGAATAGATCAATTCCTCTCCTTGATTAGATCTCAACTAACACGGATTGCTTCACTATTCGACCGAGGTGAACTCCGCTTGTTTAAATTGATAACTCATTCAACTCATTCCTCGATTTCAAGTGAGAAGAGGATTTATCAAGAAACTTACAAGTTTCCATAGATCTCTAATAGCAGTTAATATACCTTCAAAGAAATGTTCATAACTCCTGTGATTGTCATCTCTCGTGTCACCTGGGAGGACCCTCCTTGAAATCGTGGTGCTAATGAGACAATTCTTATAATGGGTATAAGAAACTGATATTCAGATCAAAAACATTAAACCCATAACCAGAAGTAAATTCATAAACTGAAATTCGTAATTTGTCGAAACAACTTTTCACAGAAAGATAATTTCGACACATCACTCACGGAAGCCGGGTTCCTCACCATCAATTACACACTACAAAGACATTCCTCCGATCATGCTAATAACCCGCATTATGAAATTGGAGGAGCCGAATTCCAGAAATTTGTCTGAACTTCAAACGTTCCAGGTAGTAATTTGAAAAGAATTGAATTCTGCATTCAGCTTCTTTTCAAAACGATAACATCCAGCCTTAAAATAAACGAAAAACTAAACGATAAATCTAATCACCTAATCTCTAACCATCAAATATCAAGAAAAGAAAAGAAAAGAAAACTAAAAGAAAATAAAGAAAATGAGCTCTTCAAATGGCCCTGCATCTTCTCACCGTGTCGCCTAAGCTACCGCATGGTCGGGTAGTCAGCAGATTTGATAGGTTTCCTCGCTCGGGCTCCTAATCCTATCGCGCTTCTTTAGATTTCTGCTGGATCGCCCATGTTAATGTTCAGGTCGCGATTTCACCCCGTTGTTACATCATCCATGTCGCATAGATCTCACGCCGCGACATCGCCTTAAGTCTTCTCGCAAATTCTTCAATCGATAGTCTTTGATGTCGCGACATCAATCTCTTTGTCGCGACATCAACTACATGGACCGCAGCCTAATCGATAAATGTACGCCGACATGTCGCGACCGGTCCCTTGTCGCCGACATCACTTGGCGGCACCTTCGCAGTTTCAATGTGGTTCTCCGATGTCGCGACATCAGCCAATTCTTCCGTAGCTTTTAATCCTCTTAACGCTCATGATGTCCCGACCTCAATCTCTTGTCGGACAATGTCATTTCTTGCAAGCCATCTCGATGAGTTCCCAAGTCGCGACATCAATCTCTTGGTCGCGACATCGACTTAGTCTCTCTCGAGGCTTCCTTTAACCGGTTTGCCAGGTCGCGACGTCATTCCCTGTCATGACATCGCCCAAGGAACTTACAAGCTTCCAGTCTCGTGTCGCGACAACAATCTCTCACGCGACACGCCTTATGGATCTCGCACTTTCACTTGATGGTTCCCGCTTGTCGCGACATCAATCCCCGTCGCAACATCAATCACGCCCGTAGGTTTCATGGTCGCTACTCGATGTCGCTGATCCCCCAATCCTATATCATCGCGACAACAACTTGAGTTACATCACTTATCTCACGTTCGCTATAGCTTCAAGGCGATTCTCCCGTCATAATCTCATCAAATTTCTTCCATGTTTCGATGTCGCGAATAAGCTTGATCATTCAGCGGATGTCGCACCCCCTTCTCTTCACTCATCAAGGTCGCTGACAAACATCGCTTTTAAGGACTCGCTTCTCGTATCATTGTCGTATGTCACGATCGCATCCGTATGTCGCGATACGAAGTCTTCTTCTTCATTTCCGGTTGTTTCAATTGAGTTTCTTTAACTCTCACCACATTGCTCTTCAAGTAAGCTACTCGACTGGTTTTAATACAAGAACTTGATATGCATTTTGATTGCCGCTAAAGCTTCACTACATCGTGTTCCTTTATCTTTGTGCCCTTTTCTCACGTAACTTGCTTCAAACTAATTATCTCATTAACGCCATCCACCTTCTCGTCTCTTTTCCTCGCGAAATATTCTTCTTTTTCGACTCCCGCCATTTAACAGCTTGGTAGTTATCATAATTCCATACAACCGCCTTTGTTTAGGGGATAAAAATAGATCTTAAATGGACTAAAATAGATGACTTCTAAGCTCATCAAGCTGGCATTCAAATTACACGTGGCCTTTAAAAGGACAGATAAATCCATCCACTACCCCTCACACCAACCCTGCCTAACACCGCGCCGGGAAATCCATGGATTCCTGAGGCTCATTAGGAGGGGGAAGAGTCCACCACCCAGAAGGCCCACTCTGCGCAACATCAACCTGGGAAACCTAGAAGTGGCCAAACCGATCCAAACTTCCCCTGGGCCGATACTCACTGATAACCTTTCGTACTCGATGGAAGGTTGCCAACATCCCAATGACGACCCACTCGTGATAAAAAGCGATAAGATTACCAAAACCATCCATAGGTCCTCATTTTGACAACGCAGTCGTCATGCATCATCTTCACATCGCCTTGAAAATGGACATTGAGAAGCTAGGAGCTACCAACACCGCCTACGCTGGTTCCTCGTGGAGATCCAGACGCTCTCGTCTGTGATAAATTGGTGCTCACTGGGAGACCCCCCATGCTAGCTATAACAACAAAGGAGATTTCTCATAGATGCCCATCACATATAACATGTTACCGGGTAGGTCTCTCTCACGCTTTCATAAGGGTCGTTCCCTCTCCGCTGACACATGGTTATCAAATTCCTAATCGTAAATTCCGGTGGTGAACGGTCCGAGGAAACCACAAGATAGCCAGGGATGTTACACAAAGATCGACAAGCAAAACACGGCCACAGAACATCTTACACGACGTAGCTCGACATGCGGGACAAGGTGAGCACCCGACCTGCGCCCTCAGAAGAACTAGACCCAGTGCAGCTTGAAGACCAGCCAGAACGCCTTGTCTACATAGGGTCTAAGCTGGCTGAAGACATCAAAAGCCCTCTCATCCGCTTTCTAAAAAAGAATATGGAGGTATTCGCCTGGAAGCAGGAAGACATGGGTGGAATCGACCAAGAAGGATCACCCAGACTAAACGCGCCCCATCCTTTAAACCGATCAAATAGTTAGTATGAGTTTCGCCCCAGCGCAGAAGGCGATTAACAATGAAGAGGTTGGTATCCCTCCAAGCAATGCAATCGTAGAGGTGGAATACCCCGAATAAGTTGGCCAACGTTGTTCTCGGGCCAAAAGAAACGCAAGTGGCGCATCGATTTCCCATGCATATCAACAAGTCCCGCCCCAGCATAGCTTCCCCACCTCATATCGATCTCATGATGCCACGGCCACATGAAACCCTCACCATGGACACCTTCTCCGGCTACAACCGGGGACAAAAAGATGGACCCCAAATGACCAAGAGAGGACCTCATTTGTCACTGGTCAAGGAACCTACTACTATCGAAAGTGATTCACCAGAATCAGGTGCCACTCTACCAGTGTCAGGAACAAGATGTTCCAAAAGCAAATTGAAGCATCTATGGGGGTATATATAAACGACATGTTGGTAAAATCGGTAAAGGCCGAGCTCCACATAACCCAACTAGCCTAGGCGTTCCAAGTTCTGAAAAGCTACAATATGAAGTTAAACTCAGCCAAATGTGCCTTTGAAGTCTCCATAGGGAAGTTCTTGGGTTTTATAGTCAACAACCGAGGAATAGAGGCAAACCCAGATAAGATAAAGGTTGTGCTCGATATGCTGCCTCCTTCAAACATTAAGGACATTCAAGCCCGACAAATGAGAATAGCCAGGCTCAAACCCGCTTCGTGTCTAAGGCCGACAATCGTCACCCTTCTTTCAGTCTTGAAAAAGGCCTTCCAGCTGGGATGCACGCCGTGCTGAGGCATTCACAACACTCCAAACTCCACCCCGAGCTTCCTGCTCTAGTAAGCCCTCTCAGGAGAACTCCTCACTCTCTACCTAGACGTTTCAGACTTCTCAACTAGTGTCGCCTGTCGAGTGCAACAGCCTTTCGGGCCTACTATCTCCAACCTCGAGCCTCGAGATGAGCGGTGAGGAGAGGTATCCAAAGATGGTAGTTCTGATCTCACGTTGGTAACTGACATCCGTAAAACTACGAATCTACTTCCAAGCTCATACCGCTTTAAGTCCCAAATCAATATCCGATGAAGCAACACTGCGATAGGCTTATTCCTGGCGCTAATAGCGGGCTATAGAGCTAAGTGAATTCGACATCAGGTACAAACCAAGGACAGCGGTAAAATGGTAGATCTTGGCAGATTTCATCATGGAATTCACCCCAGCAGAGTCTACAGAGGCTACCCAACTAGCGCCGACCTCTTATCCGATTATCCGTCGACTGGCCGCTAATGCCTGTGGAAGCTACAAGTAGACTGATCCCGACCTCCGTGAGACGGGATAGATACTGAGTACGCCTCAAATCTCGGCCCAAGCTTCCAATAATGAGGCGGCCGAATATGATTGTCATAGCCGGATTCTTAACTCCTCGCCCACCTCATGGAAGCGCATCGCCGACAAGGAGCAACGACTCCCAATCAGGTAAAGCAGATAGAAGACTCTTACGAGGCCAGAGGTGAGAAGATGATCTTATTTCTAAAAAAGGTGCGAGAATTGCTTAAGAAGTTCGTACGAGTTCAAGTCAAGCATGTACCTAGAACAGAGAATTCCCGAGCTGATGCCTTAGCAAAGCTAGCAAATGTACTCTCTGGCCAAGAAGACTCCTGCACACTGATACTTGTTGAACACCTCCCAGAACCCTCAATAAGCATCGACAACGGAGAAGTCTCCCTTGTGATGTCCGAACCGAGCTGGATGGACCCCATCTGGGATTACTTGGTGGATGGTACATTGCCAAGCAACCCAAAGGAGGCATCAAAACTTAGAGCGAGGTCGGCAAGATTCACCGTTCATCTGGGACTTTTCAGGAACGCAGGCTTCTCTACGCCATTCTAACGCCAGAGGGAAGGAAGACACCAACTACATACTCAGGGAAGTACACGAAGGCATTTGTGGCAACCACATTGGAACTCAAACCTTAGCAGGAAAAACCTTAAGACAGGGGTAGTATTAGCCCACAATGCTCAAAGACGCGACAGAGTCGGTCGAAATGCAAACTCACAGATAATTTCAAGATTCCCATCTCCCATCTAAGCTACCGACGTCAAATAATACAAGCCCCTACTCTTTAGCAATGGGGTTAGATATTGGGGACCCCTACCCATCAGCCGGGCCAATGCAAATTTATCATCAGAATATGGACTATTTTACCAACGGGCCGAGGCCGAACCTCCGCGACAATCACAGTAACGTATGCGTTACAACTTCGTCTCGCGTTCTATAATATGCAGGTTCGGGATTCCGAGGTCCCTCATGTCTGATAATGGGAAACGGTTTGACAATCCTAAGTTCAGGGATTTTTATGCCAAGCTCGGGATCAAGAACTACTACTCATCCCCAGCTCATCCGCAGTCCAATGGGCAAGCAGAGGTCACTATAAGGCTCTAAAGACAGCACTGAAAACCAAATTGGAAGATTTAAAAGGAAAATGGGTAGAGTACCTTCTCGAGGTATTATGGGCATACAAGACTAAGCAGTTCGAACTCCAAGAAAACCTATTCAAGCCCCATTTAAAATCAAGCAAAGATCCAATATAGCCTGGTTAAATCACCAAGGATTGAACTCTGCTAGCACCAAACAATGTCTTAAGAGGTCCTTCACCTAAACTTGGATCTCCTAGAAGAAAAGCGTGAGCAGGTCCTGAAGTGTATGAAAGACTATCACAGAAAGACAACAAGATACTATGACCAAAGGGTCAAGCCTAGGAGTTACAAGCCGAGCGACCTGGTTCTAAAAAAGCTTCTGCCATCAAGGAAAGACCCCACACATGGGAAATTGGGACCCAATTCGGAAGGGCCCTGGTATCGATCTCCGTTTAATCCGACCCAACTAAGTGAAACTCCGAACTAAGAGGAAAAGCCCCGCCCACTCATGGAACGCCAACACTCCCCAAACGATTCTACCAATAAGACCGCAGAAAGTGTAGTCCTAATAAAGGATCCAACATCTTGATTTCAATAACACTCTATATGTCCTTTAAGCCGTTTAGCCACGGCCAAAAATAAGGTTATACCGATGAGCGAGGAGCTCCTGGCCGAAAGGGTCTAGGTGCAAGCAGCTGATGATTCACAAAAGATTGTTCTTTGCGTCAGCGGTTGATATGTTAAAGACAAAGAATCACATTCACAAAGCCGTTCCTAGTATCCTGAGTGCTGACACGCCCTCTACTCCCCGTAAAAATTAAACCCACAGTGGAAAAAGTTAAGAAGAGAAAAGAGAGAGCGAGGAGCTCCATTGGACAAAGCTCTAAAAAAGCTCAACACAAAAGTACGACCCACATGTGGAGGTTACAATCACCCTGGGAGGATTACAAATCTTTCTTTGCATCTCAAAATTGGCGCTAGCCAAACTGCTTCTTCACATCGCCCAACACCCTGGGCCAAGGCAAACCACAAGAAATGGGAAAGAGAGCAGAAGGGAGAGAGGGAGAGAGAAAGAGAAGGAGAAGAGGAAAGGAAAGAAGAAAGAGGAAAGAAAAAAATTTATGAGTTTCTGAGACTTTTAAAAGTTTTCTTAGCACACCGCCTCTTAATACTACCCTCAGCATACCCATCACCCAGCATAATAACAACACAACTCCCATAAGGGAGGAACTAGGGAAAAACACAACTCCTACAAGCAGTAGACCATCGAAACCAAACGCCCGCCCGCGATCATCGGATAGACCCCATGCAGTGATGACCAAACCCTGACGCTTTATCATGCACGAACTCTGACTCTACCAAAGAAAGGAAGAAGTAGAGAAGCATAGTATTGCCACAGAGGGACCGCTATTTATAAGGGAGCCTGGACACTTCGAAAACCGCGCAATCTGTCCCAATTCTTCATGGATTGGCATTAAAGCCGCACGCGTTTTTTGAAGGGAAAGAAGACGAAAAGGCACAATGTACCTCAAGAGCGATTAATCAGCCAGAGCTTACCGGGCCTCGTGAAGGCTCGCGCCCCAAGAGCCCAATGGCTCACCTCCGCAGCTTAACAGGCTCAGCTGGGCCCAGCCGCCTGTGGAGCCCAAGAGGGGCTTAGCTTTCAAAGCCATGTTCTTAGAAGGCCCCGCCTGGGAGCCCAATAGCTCACCGTGCAGCTTAATATCTCGTAGCGCCCGGCCGCCAGTGAGCCCCAAAAGAGCTAGCTTTAACTTAACACTAGGCCTTGCCGCTGTGGAGCCCAAGAGTTCACTGTAGAGCTTAATAGCTCAGAAGGCCCCAAGGTCTAGGAGCCCAAGAGGCTCGCTTTCGCAGCTTAACAGTCAGAAGGCCAAAGAGCCACAGAGCCATGTAGCCTAGAGCCTAAGAGGCCTAAATCGCATAAAGATAATCGTCAGTGGAAGCCAAAGGGCCAAGGAGACATGTAGCTCAGGAGTTCGGCAGCTCAGATTGCAGAGCATAACTGCTCAAGGAATACCTCGCAGCCCGAGGACCAAGACGCTCAAATCGACAAAACAATAAAAGAAGCGATGAAATTAATCGATGAATCTTTATGTATTGACGAAAAGCCAAGGTCATAAGCAATATAAAAATCCCTGGCTCTACGCCAGGATATAGCAAGGTTAAAATAAAAGGCCTAAGAGCCTGAAGTCGGGCCTCGACTTGCGGACGTAGAAGAGTTAAAAGGCGGAACCTCAGTGGGTGAGGCAGAAGAGTTGGCCTCCAAAAGAACCCAAAGATCACCAGGCAGGGGAGCAAGATCAGCCCCCGAGCACTGCGCCCCATCAACCTCACTTTAGCGTATTTCCACCTCCTCATCTAAAGACGGATGTTGAACCCAGTCGGGGAAAGCTCGGAAGCCGACAAGAAGGCAAGCCACCTGAAGCCCATTGGTGCCTGTCTTTTGGCTCACATCACTTCGCCCTCCGGCAACCGTAGCCTCCCGCCCTGTAAGGTCCATCCGCTTACCGAGCTCCTCCGCTGCCGCTCCACAGCTCCCAAATTTCCGTGAGCCTCTTGCAAGAACCCATCCAATGCCGACACTTCGCACACGTGTCACCCTCAAAGCCTACAACTCCCTCCTACTGGCGCACTGGGCCTTCGCGACCTTCACGTCCTTCCGGCCTCTTTTCTGCATCTCGGCCCGCACTCTCTCCTACCGGCTACTGTTTTAGGTCAACCCGTGGCTCACGAGCCCCCGCTTAAGTCCCTTTATCCGTCATGACGCCCTCCTGAGTTCAAGGAAGCAACCTTAGCCTCAGAAGACTTCGCCGCTCAAGGGAAGTCCCCCTAAGGTCGCCCTTGCTAAGCCTTTCGCATAAGTAGCCACCTTCCAAAAACAAAAGCCTGGCCAACGTAACCTAAAACAATAAAGGTAAGATCGATCAAAGCACTGGACGTACGTAAGAGGTTCCCCGAAGGTGGAGCCAGCCTCCTCGACGAACAGGGCCTCCACCTTCCTAAGGTCGTAGTCGTGAAGGATGGAGGAAACAGCCCCAACGGCAAGCGCCTTCCTCGTATGAGAAAGCAAGAGTCCCCACTCCCTACTCAAAGCGACTGGGATCCCGCCACCTCATCCGCATCGGCAGAGGGTGGCCAGCGCCCGCGATGCGGACTCCAAACCAAAAGAGGAAGAACTCCTCAGGTAGGCTCCTGGCTGAGCCCCTTTGAAGAGTCTCCACTCGATAGCCGACGGCGAGGTGAAGAGGCTCCCACCTTTGTGGATTCACCGAGAAGGGGGCAACCCTTCATGCGAGGTCAGTTGCTTCCGCTTCACGCTCCTCTTCTCAGACCTCTCCAGCGGGCCTCGAAGCTCTCCTGTAGGCTTTGGATAAGGCTCAAACAGAAGGTGAGGAGGACTCTAGGAGACGTGGAGGCTTCATGATGGGTGGCAAGATCTCAGAGCTGAAGCCGGCAAGCCTCTGCATCAACGGTCCGGTGTCCCACCACGAGCTTCTGAACAGGCACGCTGGGCGCACTCACCGCCTCCGTCATACCCTCCCCCCGTCTCGGGCTTCAGATCGGTCAAGCACCTGAAGACCAAACGACCAAGGCAATATTAGAAATATCCTACAGCCTTTGAAAACCAAGACAAACCAAAGATAGGAGAGCTCACATAGGTTCTCGGGGGTAGTCAAGACAGTAGGAACGCCAAGTGTGTCCTCTCGGTCAAAGGGATTGTAATCCCAATGACGGCCACTAACAAATAAATAACATTCCTTCCAGTACTTGTGCAAAGATGGAAGGTCCGAAATAATCAACTTGGCACTGGAGCGCTTGGAGATATAAAGAAAGCCTTCAGCGGCCTCCTTTACGCTGAAGAAGTCTAAGAGTAGGGCTATGTTGGGAACGCCCAGGCCTCTGTCCCTAAAAACGACTAACAGCCCCACTAGAACACCCTAGAAGTTGGGGGAAAGTTGAGAAGGGCAGACATTGAAATGCTGTAGAACCCTTTTTATAAAAGGATGCAAGGGGAAGCAAAGGCCATTCTCGAACGCCACCTTAAAAAAGCACACTATCTTGGGCACTTAGACGATGTAGGTTGTCAGCACGTTAGGGCACCAAACCTGGATCCCAAACGGGGGCCCATACCGGGCCGCAAAGATCTAACCATATAAAGGTTCGACCCGATTGGGGTCTACTGGCCCAAGATTTCAGGACGGCAGCCCCCAAATATTCAGAGTCAAGCAGATATCGACTCCCCACACTACCGCCTATCCAAGGGGAAAGGAGGTTCCCCCGGGGCAACCTAGTGAACCACCACAGCCAAACTGTCATACTCGCCACCGGTCCGCCCTGAACTAGACGCCTCCGCAGGATTACTCCCTATGCGTAAAACAGAAGAGCAACCAAGACCCATGGAGATACACAGGGCTAAGAAAGGAAAAAATGAGAAGAAAATGCAAAACCCCAACCGAGCATGCCCTAGAGCCTCGCAAGACTTCAAAACCAAAAAGACAAAGGAGAAGAAAAGACGTACCAAGTCTAGAAACAAGACGAGGGACACCAACCCCAAGCGAGATATCAGGGACCACCAAAAGCAATCCTGAACAATAGTCGACAAAATTGAAGAAAAAGGAATCTAAACTCAGAGGCAAAAGCTTCAAGAATGTAGAACAAAGTGCACACCTGGTCAGGACGTTTTGATGAAGCTAAGAGCCACAACCGAATAAATGCAAAAACCGAAGCCATCACATCACAAGACGCTGACTACGACAAAGCCCAAATCAAACCCTTCTTGAGTAGTCACGTGGGTATCACCCCTAATCCGAGAAACAGTACAGCCCATGCCTACGCTCGCTTTAGTCAAAGGTTGTTGGGGGGCAACTGATTAGGTTTAAAATAATGGGCGCGCAGGCCCAGAACACGAGCCCAAATGCTAAGCTTAAGAAGGGATTAAGAAGTGCCTAGTACCAAGCAGCCAGTCTCGATGGCACTCTCAAACACAGCCCAAAACGTAGTGGCCCAAGTCACCCTTCCGGTTGGTAATATAATCACTAAAGGAATACCTGACTCACCAATTAGGAAAGTAGGATATTTCCTAATTATTGCCCATCAATTATCCCTTATTAATCGGTTTACGATAAGGAAAGAAAATCTCTCACCCAATGGGAGAAATATCATATCATCATCCAACTAGGAAAGTTATCATTCTGTATCATCATCCAACTAGGAAACTGATCATGATGACCCATTATAAATAATTGTGCCACCCTATCTATGAGCAGATGCACAAAACTTCATTCCATAAAGTTGTTTCTGATCTTCTTCCACTAGAAAGAATCAATTTAGCATCGGAGAGAACTACAGCCCCACGATCCTTTTTGTTTCGTTTTTTGCAAGGATCCCACGTCTGTAGACAACGGATCGCCTGTAGCACTCCAAAGACGCTCCAAATTCTAGTTCGCTGGTAAAGTGACTACCACAAAATTGACAATAAAAATGGAATAAACCTAGAAATCAAGAAATGTAAATTCTTCTGGATGTTCTTCAATATCAATTAAAGTTGCTTTGATACCAATTGCTAAATTATTTTGTAAAATCAAGAGTATTTATTGATCTAAAAAACAAATTGATCAATAATTAAAAGACCCAATAAATACATTACAAAATACAAACTTTATTGAAACAATGAAACATATCAATTCATACTAGATAGAAAACATACATGGCATGAATCCGGAATTATTGGCTGTCATTAGTCTCTCAAACTTGCAAGGGATGAAACCAAAGAAAGGTTAGGGTTGAAGATAGTTATTTTCTTCTCCCTAAAGTGTGTTCTATCAAACTCTTTTTAAATTCTAGTTACTTTATATATATATATATATATATAGCACAAGACAACAATTGAGCTTTGGTACAATGGGCTTACCAAAGCAAGTGAGAAGATAGAACCATAGACCCATAACTAGTTAATATTAAACCATCACATAAATGGCTCGTAATTAACATGCAAAATTATATAATGAAAATTGTAATATGATTATGCTTAGTTCATAATTAATAAATTAAGTGAACATGACATGCGAAATGTTCGAACTAAGAGCAAAGTAGTCGTGGGATGCACGTGAGTCTGTTAGCTTAGAGGCCAAGGAACTTGGGGAGCAAGTAACCGATGGGCTTGGGATCTAAGGAAGAGGATAAAGATCAAATTAGAGAAGATCTAGACTTCTAAGATATCAAACCACAATTAAAAACAAATTAGGTTTCTATTATAGAGAGGATAATTGAGTAACAACTTTCCTATTTTCGCTGTGATAGCTTAAAGGAAAGAACATAAAATAGAAGATAGGGCTGGAGTTATATTAGGATAATGATTCACCCTTATCTAGTCTTCCAAGATCGAATCCTTAAGGCTATGAATTTGGGGGTTAGGAAGATGCTTGGTACGGATTTCATGAGCAAAGCTTGAAGAAGACAAGCGAAGTCCGGACGTTCTGAAGGAGTGTGGAGTGTAGATACTTGATTGAGGTATTGCACGTTAAAAGCCTTACACCTTGTGCAAAATATGATGTTCTTTATTTTCTTCATCTTATATTGATGTAATGTGGGTATGAGTGTGCGATGTTGTAGAGAGGGGAATGGAGGGAGTTTATTCTGAATTCCACTATAAGTGATTAGGTTTTCAAGAAGGGTTATGGGTAGAGAGAGAATCTCGTACCACATAAGACTAATTGTAAACCTTGAATTAGATAAGTTGAAATTCTTACATCTCACAGCCTCTTTGACGTAGTCAGGTTGTCGATGTAATGCCCTAAAAATACCCTAAATTTTTTTTATATAATTTTCATATATTCCGGTATAAATTAAGCCAACTTGCATTTTTCGAATTGTTAAATGAATGTTGGGATTAAATTATTATATGCTTAAAAGCCAATGCAAATATTAAATGCTAAATGAGAAATTAATCGAACCCTAATAAACTCAAGTGAAAATAAAGTAAAAAATTAAAAATTAGGAATAAGGACCTGCGGTCATAAGTTAGAAAGAAGAAATGTCTAAGTGTGATTAATGAGAATTTAAATGCAATAGAGACAAATAGTGGGCAAGCTAGCAATTAGGAGAACTTAAACCCAAAATGGATTTTTAAAGAAGCGCCAAACAAGGCCTTATGTGATATGGGATATTTAAGACTGGGTGGGTGGTCTAAGCTCATGTTGAGAAACGTTTGAGAGAGAGAAAGGGAGAGAGCTTGGTAAAGTGAGGAGGAGGTTGTGGACCCTTGCTCCATTGAAGCAAGAGTTTAAGAGATCAAGTTGAAAAGAAAGCTTCGTATCAAGATTGAAAGAAATTTAAGGTAAAAACAAACCCTAACCCCTTTCTACTTATGTTTGGCTTAATAAACCTCAAATGTGGTATAAAAGTGTTCTGGATGCATTTTAGTTCAATTTGAGATTGTTTCTTTGTATTGTTTAGATTGGTTTAGATTGGTTTGAGGAGTGTTTGTAAAAAGTGGAAAAAGGTTGGCTTGTATGAAATGCTATCAAAATCTTGTCAAGACCCCATTCCTGTTTTGGCTATAGATTGCTATAATCATCCCAAATTAAAAGATTCCAGTTGATAGCAATCATAAGAGATAGCTCTTAAAAATGTATAGAAGGAATCAGTATAAAATCTGTCACCTAAAGCCCCAAATATAGCTAGCGTGAGCCTCGTAGCCTTGGTTATGCCTCGTTTTGGGCATCAAGTATAGTGTTTTGGTCATAAGTTAGAGTTTCACTCCATCGCATTTTCGAGGATTCAAAATTGCAAAATAGACTTCTAGGGAAATAATTTACTTAAAGGAAGTGTATGCAAATTGTAACCCCAAAGTGTCTAGAAATTTGTCAAAGTGGAGCTATGTGTAAGAACAGTCTGATTCTGCTTTGCAAATTGGAGTAGTCTTGATGTAAAATGCAATAACTTGAGTTTTGGTGATCCAAATTGGATAATTTCAGTTGGAGAAGAGACCTTAGAACCATAGTTTCAAATGAGTAGAAGGAACTATTACCAATTTATGATTCAAGACCCCAAATTGTGGGAACAAAGAGGTAACCTGAAAGTGAGCTAGCATACCGACCACTTGACATTAAAATGTTGTAACTTGAGTTCAGCGATTCAAATGAGAATACTTCAAATTCTACTAAAAATAGACTGAGTAGAGCTAAAATTTTCTTGAAGAAGCATGAGAAAATTAGGGCCTGGTGTCCCCGTAAAATTTTTCAAGTGAAGTATCCGGTGACATAAACTCACCAAAAACCCTTAGAATAACCTAATAATACGTGATTGTCACTCAGATTTGAATAGGTCAACAGGAGGAAAGTCGCATTGAAGTCGATTCCGAAGATCGAATCAAAGCGACGATTGGCCTTGTTCGATTCTTCTCCATTCTCATTTCAAGATTCTGAACTATTTGTTCTATACGCATAA
Organism: Tetrastigma voinierianum; assembly: GCA_016808115.1. Taxonomy (NCBI): domain Eukaryota; kingdom Viridiplantae; phylum Streptophyta; class Magnoliopsida; order Vitales; family Vitaceae; genus Tetrastigma; species Tetrastigma voinierianum. The sequence goes on along the minus strand of JAEQBH010001943.1, from coordinate 490,648 downwards.
GAAAAACATATTAAATTGTTTTAATTGATTTGAAGAAATTGATTGTGAAATGTTTGCAAATGAAAATTACATGAGTATTGAAAATGAAACGTTTATACAAATGTATATATTGTACTGTATATTGCTATAAAAGATTTGAACACCCTTAATCGAATGTTAACCGTTTAGTTCGTATGAAGGATAGATTGGTATACCAATAGGGGTCAAAATAGCAGTACTATGAACGATTGTATTGATGTGTCACTTCCTGAATGCAAGCCCGGGCCGTGACCATATCTAGTAGTGTTCACTAATTGATTTTTTAATAACTACCAAGAGCTCCGGGACTGCATCAGGTTATAAAATCGTTTTATACCGGCTCACAGAGCCCCCACGTGATCTATGCAAAAATTTTGAATTGATTTGAGATTGTGACAAATTGGAATTGAAAAGACATGATTGCGAATTTAAATGAAAAGAGTATTGTGAAATGCATGATTTGATTATCAATGACTTATTGCATATGGAAATGTATATTTGGATTTGATCAATGAACCATAAATGATTGTATATGAAATAAGTATATGTATTGTATTGACATTAATCATCCAAAAAGATATGAAAGTATGTTTAGTAAAATTGCATGATTTATTTTAAATCAAACCGAGAATGGAATTTGTATAGAACCAATGGGGCATGAAAATGCTTAGCATGTAGTTTTATCTATGCACAAGTACCGATTGAACAGGAGCAAAAAGCAAGATCGAGGAGCGTCGAGTCATAAAGAAAGAATTGCGGAGTATGTTCCGATATATGCATTCACGTCATATCTCTTTTTGAACATTGATATTTTGTAAAAACAATTTCAACTCCGAATATCTATTTTGTAAATCATTTGAAAATGCTTGATATGCCTTTATAGTAATTGTACTTTTGCATGGATGAAATGAAATGGGCTTATCCCTTTAAAAACGCTTCCGCATATTTGAAAATGATTTTATGCCAACTGAAGTATAACACTATGACGTGTTTTTGATAAATGATTTTGATAAAGTGATTAAGTGACATTAGAGCAACCTGGACTCGGTTCGGACCCGCCAAACGAGTAGGGCCGGGAAAGGGGTTCTACAGCCAAACCATGTAGAAAATTGTGTGTGGTTTTACTTTGTTGCAATTATATCATACATGTTCTGCACACACTTAGACTTACAAGAGAAGTTCGGAAATACCATACTAAAGTTCGAACAAAATCACAATCCAAACACCAAAGACTATGACTTAGAAGTTGGAACACATACTTATATCTGTCATTTATTTTATTCTTAATTATTTTTATTATATTTGAGTTGTATGAATGGGATAACTACTTTGCCTCCATTAAGTATTTTGATATAAAGTAACAAAGAAAAAAAGAAAGACTTATGAATGCATTATTATCATATAGAATGGATGGACAAGTTTAAAAAAATTAAGCATATATAATTAATTGTATGGTGAATTCAAAAGACATTACCTTCTTCCTAAAATCTATGGATGCATCAAACTAAATCAAGGATCACGGATCCATATTTGGTTTTGTGAAGATACGTTTAATTGAATGAAAAGGTACATGAAAAAAAGGAGGTGAGAGTGAATTAGATGTTAAACTATTTTTGAGAGTAACAAATTTTAGCTAAGATATAAAGAACATAATGATTAATTAAAAAGCAAGAATAAAATGTTGACGTAAGAAGATGTAAATTCGTTTGTATATTTTGCAGGGATCTACTGTTATAGGTGTTGCTGCAATGTCTACATTATCCTCAAAAATGCAGACATCACCAAACTATGTATTTGCAACTTTCATCAAACTACCAGACCTGCAACCTTTCATCTCCGCAAGAGAGTTTCTAGTTACTTTCATAACTCCACCTTCAGCTGTTTATTTGCACCCTAAAGCTTCAAGGGTGCATAAAGATATGAGATTTCTCTTAAGATCAGGAACATGTCTAACATCAGTAAGTGTCCTTATCATCCCAACATACATTTTAATTTGCACAGTGCCCTTACCAATAACTTCACAAGCAACATTATTACTGATTAAAACAATTTCACTGAAGAAAGACTTGAGTCTTTGTATATTATAAAACTGTAAATTACAAGTACAAGGGGAGACCTTATATAGGCTAGGCTATACAAATCAGAAAATATGAAATTAAGCAACCAGGAAAATATACCATAAATCCTAGGAAATACAAAATAAATCTAACAATATAATAATCTAACATCCCTCTCAAACTCATGGTGGTTTAAGAGAAACCATTATGAGTTTGGAAGTTAAAGCTCGAAAAGTTCATGGAGGAAGTGGTTTGATGAAGATATCAGCTAACTAATTCTAAGAGGAAACAGACTGAAGTGTGAGTGTACCCTGAAGCAGATGATGACGAATGAAGTGACAATCAATCTCAATATGTTTAGTACGTTCATGGAAGACATCATTATGAGCAATTTGAATGTTACAGTATGAACAATCAACACCAAGATCCTATAGTAACCAACGTAACCAAATAAGTTCAGCTGTAGTAGCTACTAGTGCTCTATATTTTGCTTCAGTGCTGGAACGAGCAACGACTGTTTGTTTCTTGCTTCTCCAAGAGATAAGAGATCACCTAGAAGAAAACAATATCCTATAGTAAATCGATTTTATCGGGCTGGGATCACCGCTCAATCAGATCGAATTTTGCCTAAAGAGTTAATGAAGAATGGGAAGAAACGGAAGACCATCAAATATGGTGCCTTCAGATAATAAGACCTGAGAATAGCAACATAATGAGGAGATCTAGAGTATGTACCTATGCAACCATCTAACTACATGAAACTGCATAGGAAATATCACAATGAGTACAAGTGAGATAAATTAGATTCCCAACAAGCCATCCTCAAGCAGAGAGTAGCATCGATAGTGATTCGCCATCATGAGAATCGAGGCGATAGTTACACTTAATGTGTCGACCATCTCGCTGTCGCCGATACCGGCTCGAAATCGGGATCGTATATACTTGGCCTGAGTAAGATAATAAATCCATCTCGTAGAAGAAGAAACTTTACACCAAGAGACTAAGAGGGTCGAGATCTTCATTTCAAATCGACGACCAAGAAAGTGCTTTAGATCCTAAATACCTTGCATTGTCATCAACAAATTGTAATAATCATATCATCGACATACAAGAGGAGAATAGTAATACCATGACCAGACCGTCTCAGAAAAAGAGTTGTATCAAAAGAACTGCCTGAAAAACCATGTTGAGAGATAGTAGAACTGAAATTTTCAAACCATGCTCGAGGAGCTTGTTTGAGACCATAAAGTGTCTGCCGTAGTCAAAATACTCTGTGAGGGAACCCCGAAGGGTGAGAGTAACCAGGAGGAAGCTTCATATAGACTTCCTCTGAGAGTTCACCATCAAGAAAAGCATTTTTGACATCCATCTGAAAGAGTGGCCATTTATGAGCCGTTAAACAAAGAATAAGAGTCTTAATGTATTAAGTCGAGCCATTGAGAAAAAGTCTCCTCATAATCAATCTCATACTTTGAGGAAACTCCTAGCAACAAGGCAGCTCTCAGAAATGATCAACAAAGCATCCGATCGAAGCCTTGATCTTATAAACCCATTTACATCCGATAGCAGATTTAGAGGGGAGATCAACCGCATCCCATGTTCCAGCTTTATGCAAGGCATCCAACTCTTTCTTCAGTCGGGCCGCCATAGTGTTAGATCGAAGCCTCATGAAAAGTCCCCGAGGTCCCAGAGAGAGTGTAAGAGCAAGGCAATGAAAGTCACAAAGGTGAGAAGGAAGAGAAGCACCGATGGGAACGGCGGGCGTATGAGAGTCGAAGGACCAACCAGGATCCATATGGGCAGGGATTAGTAGGCACGCTGAATGATCAAGCAGTGGAAGCCTATCGATGCATGAGAAGGAACATTAGTAATAAGGGGGAGACTCGCATAAAGAGGTTGAGACTCCTCAGAAAAGGTAAGGAAAAGGTTCGGGACAGGAATATGAAAACAGAATATGAGGTAGTTGGTAAAACATTTTGTGTTCCAAAAGACCACATGTCGAGAAACACGGCGCCATAATGGGATCATAACACCTATAACCTTTTTTACCACTCCATACCCAAGAAAACAACACAAACGAGAACGAGACTTAAATTTGTTTCTTTCATGATCATGAAGAAGAACAAAACAGACACATCCAAAGACTCTAAGTAAGTCATAGGAGAGTAAGAAACCAAACAACTGATCATAAGGAGTTTGATTCAACAATGAGTATGACACCATTGATGGTGTAAACAAGAAGAAGAGAAGCTTCCAAAACTCGAGAAGAGTAGAATGGGTAATGTTAGTGATTCTAAACAACATCAAGGAATATGAAGAAGTTGTTTCAACCCTCGCTTATTTTGCCGAAGTCTTTTCGTATTGTAAGAGTGAACGAGAACGGTACCAAATTGATGTAGAATAGAGGTAAATTCATGGCCTTTATATTCTTGGGCATTATCAGATCTGAAAACTTTGATAAGTTTAGAAAACTGTGTTTCAATCATTTTAGTAAAGTCACGATATATTTGATAAAGTTTCGTAACGCATTTTGAAGAGGTAAATCCAAGTATATCAAGAAAATCATCACAAAATAACAAAGTAACGCGACCACCCAGAGTGTAAAATGGGAGGGGCCTCCATACATCGAATGAATAAGATCAAAAGAGAAAGAGTACGGAAACGTCAAGTATTAAATGGTAAAGCGCTTGTTCGCTTAAAATTCGACAAGGCATACAATCAAAACTCTTATTTGAAACCGAACCTAACAAACCCCTAGAAACTACTTGTTTAACCCTAGAGATAGATGCATGACCAAGGCGAGAATGCCATAAAGCAAGAGAAGAAGTGCTATGTCCTAAGACGGCAGAAGCAGAGAGACAAGAGGATGGTAAATGAAGAAAGATGAGCTCAAACAACCTTCCGACCTTACGGAAGGTCCCAACGATCTGTCTCGTCTGAGAATCCTGCACAACCACACCAGTAGAGGAAAAGGTTAGAGAAAAACTAAGTTCAATGAGTTGCCCAACAGAAAGAAGATTATGAGTGAGTTTAGGAATTTGGTAAACATTGGAAACAGACAAGGCTGGTGTAGAGACATTACCAAGATGAGATATGCATGTGGAGAACCATTCATAGTTGTATATGGTAGGAGAAGTAGAGTGTGTGAAGATACAACATCGTGGAGAAGAAGTCATATGATTGCGTGCCAGCGTAACTCAAAAAGTCACGTGAGAAGCAATTTTATATCATGTAAAAGAGCAAAGTGTTGGATGCACTGGAAGATGGAAGATGAACCTAATTAACCATATCCTATAGATTTGCTATAGAGAGAGATGAGGCAGGACCAAACTTGGAATGGGAATCCATAACTGATAATTCAGACTGGGTCAAAGCAACAATGTTCTGAAGAATACGCTGACGAGTGTAACAGGTTTCAACAGAATGATCTTTGTTCTTACAGAAACTGTAGATAAGAAAGACTTTATGTTATTTGCCCCATTATTCCCTTTGCCTTTGGAAACAGAGGTAGGTGAACCGACAGAGGGAAAACAGGAGTAACAGCCTCACGGAATACGGTCGAGCAGCAAGAACCATGGTCCGGATAGAAATGTCTGGCCCCAAGACGGGTTTACTATCAACTAACTTATGAATAGCTTGTGAGACTGGCTGCGTAAAGGATCCCGACACGAGAATATGACTTCATTATTCAAACTCATCACGGAGCCCTATTAAAACTGGAACAAATGTCCTTGTTCACGTATGAACATAAACCGTTGGTGTCAATGTGACTGGAGAGAACTGGCTTAGATGTACTAATCGATCCCAAATAGATTTCAACCGACCGTGATACAAGATCCGCCACCTAGTTCAAGACCCATAAAGCCCATGTGAGCCAGTTGCGAAAGCACCGTCCAAAGATACCGACACAAGTAAGTCCTAAACTTTGTAATATTTAATAAGTTACTAATCTGATCAACAATGGATGTAATAGATGTATTACAACCAAATAATGATCCATGATTAGCACTTTCCCCAATCCTCAATCCGAATGGCATAGGCGTAATCACTTTATCCACTTGTTCTCGAACAGATGTCACTGAGACATATGTCACAACTTAGGCCTTTGAGATAACTATGCATGGCTTGAGACCATTGGGCAAAATTATCTCCATTAAAATAACGGAATCGATCGAGAAATCTCATCACCCGCATATCGAAATTCAATTGAAAATGATACAAAATGGAACAAGATCGGGCAAATAAGCCATACGCACCGTCACCATCAATAGCTGACGTGGAAAATTCAACAAGATGACGTGGAAAATTCAACGACTGACGTGACGTAGTCAGCAAGCGTGGGTTAGCGGGCAACAAGCACTGGCTCGTGCAACGGGATCATCTCGACAAGTTCTACTCCGAGGGCCCGTAATCTGAGTTCAGCTTCGCAAAGGGGAGGAAACAAAGATCAATCAGGGTTTTCATCAAAAAAATAATTTGTACCTAAGTGGCAAACGGTGGTGTTCAATGAAAAAGAAGCTATACAAGGGTTTTAAATGTCTAGATCCAGGAGAGCAGAAAAATCAAGAACATGCTCTAATACCATGAAGAAATACTTGAGTCTTTTTATATTATAAAACTGTAAATTACAAGTACAAGAGAAGACCTTATATATGCTAGGCTCTACAACCCAGTAGAAAACATACATACCATAAGATTTAAAATGCAAATTACAATATTAGGAAAAATAAATCTAATAATATAATAATCTAACATTCACAATTAACATATTCATAAGGTGAAAACATATCCTTAGCAAGACACATGATAAGAACATCTCGAATCTAAAATCCACTCATTGTTAAACTTAAAAAATTTTAAGCGGCAAGAAAAACATTTTCATAATTCTCATCAGCTACATAACTAGCCGTAGCAATTTAATTTTCTTTATACTCATTTTTCTACTTGCCCTTTTGTTATCTTTCTGTTACTGTCTTTTGTGCGTTGAAATCCATTGAAACCTTACAGTCTGGTATCAAAGCTGTGCAACATGACAGTAACCAAAACTGCAATTGAGAAGTTTGACCGAAATATTAATTTCGGTACGTGGCAGCTTAAGATGGAGGCTATCTTAATCCAAGGCTCCAAGCCGGTCTTGATTTGATGCTGTTGGGGAAGGAGAAAATACCAGCATCCATGGATGATGGGGACTTGCAGATATAGATTTCAACCCACAAAAGACATTAACAGAAAGATAAAAAAAAAAGACAACAATATTTTTTCAACTTATGAATCAGTTGATTGTGGAATTGTTTTAATGGGTAATAATGCTGCTTGTAAAGTTATTGTAAGGGCACTTTGCAAATTAAAATGCATGATGAGATGATAAAGACGCTCACATGCATAAATATTGGAATTTTGGAATGCCGTCCGTGGAATTTTGGAAAAAAATTTCGTCCCCTCTCAAATTTAGAAAAAAAAATGTTTGCATAAATATTGTTTAAATTCAAAGTAAAAACCAATTGTCATTTAATCATCAAGTAATTTATGGTTTTATTTTAGTCCCTCATTTATTTTATTTAAACATGAGAAAATTATTTTGACTTTCCTTAGTACTTTCTTTGACTCAAACACAATCTTAGACTTCGTTTTGGAACACGAAAAATATTAAGGAATGATAAAAATACTAAGAATAATGATTTTCTCATGTTTAGTTTTACAGTTGAAAATATAAAAGATAATCAAACACAATAAATTTCTCAAAATTTTATGATATCATAACATATTAAATTATCAACTCTCCTAAAATCTCAAGTTTATAGGATTTGATTTAATATGAATACGATGTCTTTTTTTTTGTCAAGCCATGAGGTGTCCTGAGTAGGTTCGTGCACATACGGAAGACACTTTTAAGTCATATCACACCCATAATAATCCTTATTCAAAACGTGATGGACCATAAGGGGGTTAAAGTTCTACCAGTTCCTAGGGCTCAAACTCGAGACCTTTGGTTAAGGTAGGAGAGACCCGAACCATCTCACCTATATATTTAGTGGTATGAATAAAATGTCTTTAACCATAACAAAGAGAAACAAATAAAATGAGTTTGAATAAATATATAAAATTAATTTATTAGGTTTATACCTATTTTTTAATTTTTCCTTTATAATTTATTTCCTTCTACTTTTTCTCTCTATTTTCTTTCCCTACTACTTTTCAGGTTTCAAATTGAGCCTTAAGCTTCATTTGGAACCATGAAAGTATTAAGGAAACAAAATAGAGAGGAAATATGCAATGAAAGAAAATTTTGAGGAAAATAAAAGATTTTGAGGAATTTTGAGTATATTTGGTTTTCTTTTATATTTTTCATGGTTAAATAAAATATGATAAAATTATTTTTCTTAGTATCTTTTTTTCCATAGTACTTTTCGGGTTCCAAACGGAGCCTTAGTATTTTCTCCCACTCTCAACCTATTTTCTGGCTTTGCCACTAACTGAATGTGGAGTTATGAAAGTAACTAAAAACTCTCTTGTGGTGAAGAAAGGTTGCACGTCTAGTAATTTGTAAATTTTGCTGGTCTGGTAGTTTGTAAATAAACATTTTGATGACTTATCGGCTGCCTTGCTTGAGGAATAATTTCACTCAAATGGAGACGAATCAGAATAACGTTGGATCTTGTTTCTAGATTGAGTGGAAAAAGGATATATGAAATTCGTTCTGTTCCTCTGTGATGGGTAAATCCCCATGAAAAAGGGGCAACTTTCGTGTAGTTTGTAATCGGATGTAACTGTTTAGATTATCTGTCCGATAAATCTTTCTCTTAATAGATCTCTTCTTGTTTCTCAATATTCGGGGATCACTTACATCCACTTTCTTTAAGCTTTTAATTGAACTAGGGTCCCCACTAGCTCGAAGATTTGAATTAGTAGCCTTTAATGTGTAAGCTTGAATTTAGTTTAGAACCAAATGGATTCGAAAGAGTTTCGAACAAAAAAAAAAGAAGATGGGTTTTCAATTGAATACAATAATTTGTATATCAATTTATAGTCTTCCACCTTAAGGTCCAAAAAATCCAAAAAACAAAAAAATAAAAACTTAGTTAGGTCAAGCAATTTGATAGGCCGAAAGCGTGATGTGTAGAATGTGTACGTCTATGTGCGTAAGTGCACGTGTCGTATCAAATAGTACAGTGTACCTAAGTACAGATATCGATCCACGGGGATAAGTGCGTTGACTACTGATTTTAGCCTTTGAATATTATCTGGACGTAAGCTCTGAGTGACAAATTGACTAACGTGTGAGCTTAACTAACCTAATTTATCTTAGTAAGTTATTGTGTTGTGGAGACTAGGGTTATGTCTCCCCCTGCCACTTTTGATGGATTACTACTTAGATGAATTACTATTCAGTCTATTCGTGACTCGACTTAATGATAGCAGATCTTGGGTCTTACGAGATACAATTCTTCGAGGTGTATCCGCCTTATCTCGCTGCCAGGTCGGTGTATCTCTACCCCAACCCACCGCTCCAACGCTTAAATGTTCTAACCTTAATCGCCACCTCGAATCGTGATATCCTACTGCACCGACCGGGACTAAGGGTCGTATTTATTCGTATCCCCTCGGGTTTCTCATCTCTCGATCTCGAATACCTAGCATAATCATGCCAATGTTGGCCGATGATCACATGTATATAAATCAAGCGTATATAGAGCAGATACTACCAAGTCATAAATAATCGAATAATATAAAATCCAAATCTTTTAATCCATGTGCACCAGACAGGTTCAACAAAACCCTAGATATGAATCTAGAACATACCGAACGTAAGTGCCACAAGTATTCCATCTATAAAACATCATCATTCTTTTTGTTAAAGAAAATACAAAAGTAACCGCCTTTCAATCTACTTTCGCCGCCGCCTCTCGCTTCCGTGCCCTAGTCCGTGATATTATCCCAACATCCTCGACTCGCCCCTTTGCTTTAATGATTGTGATGGAGAAACGCATTCGACGCCGCGGACGCGTTGCAACGCTTATTTACATTGAGACGTCGCGACGTTGAGACATCGCGACGTTAAGGCGTCGTGACGTTGGCCACTTGTTGACTTCTTCTTCATGTTGACCCGAACATCGCGACGCTCGCCAAATTTTCATGCTTTCTTCTCTCAGCCCAAAAATGGTCCTAAACCGCCCCGCTCCACATGCCGCTCACATGCAATGCAAGACCAAATATCGGCCAAGGAAATGCGTGATTTAACTATAAAATTAAGCTTAAAACCATATGACGCACGCTGGTACAGATGAGGCGAGGCACTCATCACACCCCCAATCTTAGCTTCTTGTTTGTCCTCAAGCAAGAACTCGACTTAAACCGACACACAACCTACATAATTATAACCTAACACTCAGGATTTGGTGGATAACATGCCGATAGATCTAAGGATCAAAAATGGATCGACTCACACTTTTTCCTTTTGTTTGAATTTCAGGAGATCCGAGAGGTTCTGTACTTCGAAAGAATCTGCTTGAACTCAGCAATCGATGTCACCCTCAACTCCTCCGAGGTATTCAATAACCTTTCAAGGACCCTATAAAATTTAATAATGACCTCTGCTATACCTTGTCCGATGCCTCAATCCTGAGTTCAACTCACCTAGTTGGGAGAATCTAACTACCGGGCTGATAGGAACGTGATCCTCTTATTCATTAAGATACCTACACATAAAAAGAAAAAACTAGTGCCCGTAAGTTTATGCTGGCGGTTCATGGGAAGTGATTAGTCAGATGACTCCCACCGGGCCGGGTTAAGGGCACGGCATTCAAATTTCTCGAACGCCACCCCGAACACTCAACTAAACCTAAGGGCCCTTAAGCTGTGGGAAACTTCCATCTTCTGTCCCCCGTAACGGGCGCGAAGTTAATGACTCTCACCGCTGGTCAGTGGCATTGATCTTGAAAGGCCCTCAACTGCTCGTGATTCCGATCGAAGATCCCACTTATTCGTTCCTATGTTTTTTCTTTTTTTCTTTTTCTCCTTTTTTTCTTTTTTTTCTTTTTTCATTTGGGGCTCAAGGCAACTTCTTGTATTTCTTACGTGTGTCCCATCTCTCTTTGGGTGTTTAGAGACTCCCAAGGTTTGTTGAACCTTAATAGCCGGGCTCGACGCCTAGGCATACCCTAGAGGTCATCTGTGTGTGCGTGTGATAGGCTCGTTGAGAAATAGTTTCTTGAATATCCCGGAGGTGATTCACTTTGCCTTCCTACCTATTCAACCTAATTCCCAAGCATCTAACACCCTACGAATCTTTTCTTGAGTTATACTCTGGTTTCCGTGATGATAGTGGACTCGGTCAAAAGTAATCCTCGACTCTCAAACATGGCATCATGCACACACTACCTAAACACTCTAAAAACAACTAAACAGAGAAATGGGACTCAACAAACAAAACATAAACTAAACACGGGACTCGGCATACTAAAATAAACAAACGTAAACTAAACTATTAAAGCAGTAATACGAAAATACCCCATCACAAAACTATCCTAATCTAACAAACATCACAAAACTATACTAATCTAACAAAATCCGATCACCACCCACACCCCCCAAACAGATGTGTCCAGTGTCCCCACTGGCTAGAAAAGAACAAGAGAGGGTGAAGGAAACTCTCAGGACGGCCGTGTCACCGTGGTGGTGGCTGCAGGTCATGGAGTGCGAGAAGTTTCGGGCGAAATGGGACTGGAGGGCCCCGTCGATTCTCGAGAATAGTCAGCCCTGACAGCCAGATCTGGCACACATGTGCTCGGCCGCGAGGGCCTCCATGTCCTTGGTAATGAGGACTCAGTGCTCTTGTGTCTCGTCCCAAAGGGCATCAAAGCGGTCAGTGAGAGCGAGCACCGGGGTCCCTCTCGGATCAGGTGGACTGATGGGCGCCTCCGAGGCCTGGCAGGGCGGGGTGGTGGGTGAGTGAGGACCGCCCGGCCACCTCGGGGATCACTCAGAGTCCAAACGAGCCCTCGACACTGCGGAGCCCATCCCCGCCGAGGCTCATTGCTCGAAATATATGTCCCCTCAGTCGTGGGTACCTTGCATTTGTCACGCTGAATCGATATAGCTCTTTAACGGGTGTATCCATCGTCATTGTCCTCTCTAAGGCACCCCGGGCCGCTTGCATAAACCTGTGATATGAGAAAGTGGTGCCCTCAAATTCATTTTTCGTGTTCCGGATATGGAGGATGGCATCCACAACCCCAACATCAAAGGGTATGTCCTGGGATGATTTGGGCGAGTTGAGCAGGCATCGCTGGCGGCCACTTCATACACGTCATTGCCTAATGAGACGCGACGTGATGAAGTGATGCCGACTCGCACAGGCCAAATGCAAGCCCTAAGTGCACCCAAGATGCCCTCACATCCGGGGCCCACTCACCCCGCCTGCTATCAAGACCCATGACCTCGAGGTAGCTCCGGCCGCCACAGCCGATCAAAAGGCTCCTGTGTGGACTCCGGGTCAAGATTGTGCATCTGGTTATCAGACTCCACACTAAAGTTCACCAACACACCACGCACCCGACCTCGACTCCACATGGGAGGCGAGGTTGGCGTAGAATTCCTCGCATCACACCTCGTCAAAGATCTCAACGAGGTGGTCGAAAGTGCTCACATCCCTTTAGCTCTAATACCATAAAGAAATCGTCAGGGTGGTGGAAGCCTTTTTCCTTGATGAAGGACCGATTCTTGCATATGGTACCAAACCGATCGGTGGCTCCTTCATTGACAAATTTAGTGATTTCGAAATTCGGAGTCGAGTCCTCATTGGCCCAACCCCGTTTAGTGGGCAACTTTTGACGCTTACCTAACATCGGTGTATAAGGATTGGCCTAGACCTGCTAAGCACCAAGGGGCACACTAGGGCCGAATGGCACAGAGAAGGCAACTCCTAGGTGACCCAAACACAGCCTGAGCACCCGGGGTGCATTACCGAACGCAGTGCCGGGGAGGCCTACAGGAGACATCTACAACCTCTAGGACACTAATGGGCCCGTAAGCACTAACCAGGCCTAACTGTGGGGAAAACCGGTGCCCCCCAAAGGAGGTCCAAACTCCCTTTAGGAAACGACAAAGACAGGGGAAAGGCACCAAACGAGGGCTCGAGAAAGGGGTAGGGCACCAATGTGGGTGCCCCAAGGCTGGTAGTGGGGGCGACATGGAGGTCGGAGGTGGCGACAATGGAGGTGCGGTAGGGTTGTGTGAGGATTCCGGTAGGAGTGTGTCCAGGGGTGTGTGAGGGTAGGGCAAAAATATGAGACGTCTAGGAAATAAACAGGGGCAACGTCGCGACGTTCGGGCTCAACGTCGCGACGTTCCAGAGAGGAGCAGCCAACGTCGTGACATTGGGATCCAACGTCGCAACATTCCAGAGAGGGTCTAAATCCAACATCGCGACATTGAGATCTAACGTCGCGACATTCCAGAGAAGCTATAATCTAACGTCGCGACGTTGGGATCCAACGTCACGACGTTGCAGAGAGGTTATTTTTCAACGTCGCGACGTTGGGATCCAACGTCGCGACGTCTCAACGTCGCGACATTACAGAGAAGGCCAAAATGTAAAATTTTCACAAGATTCTAAGGCATGAGAAAAACCCCCCTTGTGCAATTGATGACCCCTTGTAACTGCTGAAGTGAGTTTCTCGAGCGGATCCCCCACAGTACTCTCGATCTTGGGTCCTGAAAACAGATAGCCAAAAGAAAATCCCGATTACGGAAGGAGACAGAAAACCAAACCAAACTTAAAACAAACAATAAAAATTAAACCATGGAAGGAAAAGAATTTCAAGAAAAGCTTGGGTTGCCTCCCAAGAAGCGCTTTGTTTAATGTCGTTAGCTCGACGGCCCTGAATCTCAATGTGCGATTTTTAGAAGAAACTGGAGATGCCGACGTATCTCCCTATAATGCTCACAACCGATGCTCAAGGTGGGTGAAATATTCTTCCGTTCATGCTCAACCGAGAGCCTTTCCCTCTCGGTGTCTTTCTGTGCAGTAATAGGCTTATCCCGGAAGTTTTTCGTGTCGCCTTGCAAGATCTCTGTGTAGTGAAGTTCCGAGATATCTTCATTTGGATCATCATCCGGATGTTTCATGGGCTGGAAGCCATGGAAAGTGATCCCGTCTCCTTGGACTCTCAATTTAAGCTCACCTTCTTGCACATTGATTTGCGCCTTTCCCGTGGCCAGGAAGGGTCTACCAAGTATGATGGGAACTAAGTCATCTTCCTACATGTCCAGAATGACGAAGTCTGCTGGAAGGACGAATTTACAACCTTTCACTAGGACATTTTCGATGAAAAATCTCGAGATGTTGGTAGACCCATCCGCAAGTTGCAAACTGGATCGTGGCCGATTTTGGTTCCCAACTTTAGCCTTTAAACATCGAAAGTCGCACTAAGTTGATACTTGCCCCAAGTCACACAAGGCTTTTCCCCATACCGGCCCTATAGAGAATGGTATAGCAAAGCCACCTTGACTAAGTTTTTTGGGGGAAGCTTTGGCAGGATATAATCGTGAGATTCTCCCAAGGTGATGGTCCCATATTCCTCCAACTTTCTACTACCAAGATCTTTCATGAATTTCACGTGAATCTCTTAGCATGTTCTCCAATGCCCCATAAAGGGTAAGAGTTAATATGTAGTTTCAAGATATCAAGAAACTTTTGCAAACTCGCTTTCTTTAACTTACCTTTCTTCAACCGCTGAGACAATGGAATTAAGTATGGCAGTCTATCTGCTCTTGTCTGCTTTTCTGTCTTTCCCGACTTTATTATCATTGATTGCTTCTCGTGATCCGCGTTGCTCATCTTGTACTTAGTCTTCGGGATGATCTCTGTCTTGCTCTTTTAATTTCCAATTCTCTTATCATAGTTGAGGCTCGACGCAACCTCTTCCACTCCTTAAAGTGATGACCTTGCAGTACTCTTTCCCTTCTCCTCTAGGGTATACCTCTGAATTGCTCGGTAGTGAACCTTGTTGCCTTTCCGTCACCAGATCGCTATTTCGACCCATTTCTAAATTCCTGAGCCAACCTGCCGCGATTGTTCAACTAGGTGGCATGGTTCTCGCATATTTGTTGGCCTCAATTCATAAGGTATGTGAGGTGAGCATTTGCGTATGGTTTGTTCCAAGTCCACCTTTTCTCGTGAGGTGATTCGCCACTTGGTGGTGGCATATTGTTCGATTGTTCCTTCCATAACCCCGACTGCTCACTATTCTAATCATTACGCCCACCCTCGCCTTGATTTTGGTTCTGATAATTGTCGCCCCATACCACTCCCGTTGTCAGGTCGACTTCGATTAAACCTTGCCACATAATCGGGCCTCGTTCACGGCCTGGGCTTCCGACTTGTGGTCTCTGCCAGCCAGGCTGCCTCCATGTAATTCATACAACTCCCATGGGCTATCTCAGATGGCATTCGCGCACCTCACGCCTAGTTAGCCGTTTAGTATTTCCGGCGACATGAGTAACTGGCCAGACTATTGAGTACCTCGCTATCCGTGGCCTCTGCGACCTTCACCGGTGTAGTATTCTCTCTAGGCCATCATCAGGTGTTAAGTAGCAAAGATCTTCCAAGACTCATATGTCAATCATGGTCTTTCATACGCCTCCCGCTGAGGCATCAATCACCGCTCTAGTCGTATTCTCATACCACATTATAAAAAGTACGGATCTGCATCCATCCGGTCACGATGATGTGGGCACTTCCTCAACAGCCAGGAAATTATCCCATGCTTTTCTACTCGTGCTCTTCCTCCAGTCATCTAAAGTATTGATCTCTTGCACCAATTGCAATTTTGCAGGGAAGAACTTGGTCGTGAACTTCGCACTAAATCGCTCCATGAAGTAATAGAATCTGGTGGCTGACTCACAACCAATGTTCGCCTCTATCACCTAGTAAGAGGGGAACAATCTCAACCAGAGTGCCTCTTCAGTGACCCCATTGTACTTGATCATGTCGCAGACTTCGAGAAAGTCAATAAATGCATATTTGGATTCTCATTAAGAATCCATGGAACAGATAAGCTCAAGCATCTCAGAAGGTTACCTGACTTCAACTCGAAGTTGTTTATTCAATAAAATTTTATAGCCAGTTCAACAATCAGAGGCGGTAGGGTAAACTCTTCTAGCAACATGAATGGACTATCCGTTCAGATAAACGCCCGGTGCTTGATTCCTACCGTTATTCCCATTACGACCCCTTTGTGGCTCGTTTTTCTCAAGGCCAAGATCCTGCTCTTCATTGTTCTTGCATGGTCATAGATTTCAGAGATCGTGTCGCTCTCAGCCTCACGAATCTATGTCTTTTCCAGATCAAACTGATGTAGTTCAACTTGACTCGTTTCCTCGCATGCATCTTACCGTAAACTTTGACTCGCAATCACACACGAAACAGAAAAGAACATCAAATTACCAAAGATCAGAAAAACAAAACAAACAAAAATCTGCAAAGAATATCTAATCGCTTTTGTCAATATCATCATTAAACTTATTCCTAGCAATCCACTCCAAAACTTGATAAAGTCTAAAGGGTGATGTATAACGTACGCCTGGCGCGCAGGCGCAATAATTTATCGGGGCAGTACAATGTACCTGGGTACCGACATCGATCCACTCGTGATAAGTGCGTCATCACCATTTACCTTTGAATATTAATCCGGACGTAAGCCTTGAGCACAATGACTAACGTGTGAGCTTAACTAACCTAATTTATCTTAGTAAGTTATCGGTCAGTGGGAGACTAGGTTATGTCTCCCCCGCCACTTCGATGGATTACTACTAGATGAATTACTATTCACCATTCGCGACTCACGATGACGGGGTGATTCGCTTTTACGAGATACCCTCTCTCGAGGTAACCGCCCATCTACAGCAGGCTGAAAGTGTATCTCCACCCCAACCCACTTCCGAAACGCTTAAATGTTCTAACCTTAATCGCACCCTGAATCTGGATATCTCTATAAAATCGACCGACCAAGGGTCGCCTTTATTTCATATCCTCGTGTCCTCATCTCCTCGATCTCGATACCCGTGACAATCATGCCAATGTCGTCACACATCACATGCTGGAGAGCAAATCATGTGAGAGGAAAGAGAGCACTAATAAGTCATAATAATCGAATAATATAAAATCCAAATCTTTTAATCCATGCACCGTGATGTGGTTCAACAAAACCCTAGATATGAATCTAGAAACATACCGGACGAAGTACACAAGTATTCAACGGCAAACATCATTCTTCGTGTTAAAGAAAATATGCGCGCAACGCCTTCACCGATTTCCTTCGCCGCTTCCGCTTCGCGTCTCTTAGTCCGTACATGCATTCCCCATTTCCTCGACTCCGCCCCTTTTGCTTTAATGATCGGCGGATAGAGAACGCGCTTAACGCCGCCAACGCCGGCCACGTTGACTTCTTCATGTCACCGCCGTCATGACGCTTCGATCGCCGTGATCGCTGCAACGTCACCACGCCTGCCACCTTCATGCTTTCCTTCTTCCCAAAAAATGGTCTCAAACTGCCTGTCAACCACGTTCACACAAAATGCAAGAATCAAATATCGGGCCATAGGAATGGCCAGATCGCCAGAACTAGAGCACCGTGCACGCTTGAGCAGCCTAAATGAGTACTGACCAACCAAACTTCAAGAATTTCAAAACGCTAATTCTTCGAACCGAATCAACAATTAATTCTCCGTCAATTGCTCGAATTTCTGAGCAATTCTGCTTTAGAAACTGAGCAAAATGGAGAAAATCAGATCATCAACTGTGACTGCAGAAATGAGAATTTTAAAGAATTTATATACGGAATTAAATTAAAACTCAAACACTTACTACACCTTTCTCTCTTTATTTTAAATGATTTTGAATATTCAAACTCGTTTAGTAATATATAAAAACACCAATATTCCTACCAAAAAATATAATATAAATCAAAATTGCACACAATAGATTGCTTTTTTCTTTAAAAAAAATAATTTTTAAAAATTATCAATTAAAACAAACCAAATTAACATATTTAAACTTAAACATTAAAAACACTATTTTTAATATTAATTAATTTGATATTTTTAATACATTTTTTTTTTTGGAACAAACATTCAATAAACTCAAGGAATAAGGTTCATCGTTTTAAGAACAAGGTCTAAAATATGGGATAAAACATTCAATATTTTTACCCGCATTGATGCTTATTCCTAACTATTACTTAAATTTAATATCTAATTTTATGCTAGAAAGGTGCACCACCTCAATGAGCACACACGGCGCATGTTAAAAGGAAAGAAAACAAAGTCCAACAAATCCAATACACACCCCCATAAGTTCAATAAAAAACAAAGCAAATGGCCCAAGACAATTAGAAACTAGCTTTTAATAAATCATTTAAGGTTCTCACCAGTGGATGCAACCTTCAACCGTGATGCAAATTTTCTCACCGTGGATGCAAATTCGATGCGCGAGAGTGGACCAAAAAATGATGAGAATAAAATCAATGGGGAGGGCAAAGTGAGTCAAGGGCTCAGTGAGGCGTCGCCGTGGGTTTTTAGAGGAAATAAATTGTTTTAGCCTTTAGGTTGATAAATAAGAAAGTATTAGGTTTCAATTTTAGAATTTAAATGGTTAAGGTTCTTAGTTTTTGATATTAAAACCACGTCGCTTAATATAAAACCCATGTGTAGTTTTGTGTTTTATCAAAATCACGCCGCTTTTATGTTAAAACTACGGTTTTTCACCATATTTAATAAATCTAAATTATATCTATTTATTCACTAAATTAGTATTATACATTTATAATTATTTAGAGTGCAAGTATTTACTTAATTTTAATAATTAAGTAACCTTGATATTTAGTATTTCGTAACCTTGGAAGCTTATAGGTTAAATATTAGCTTATAATAATATTAAAATTTTTAATTAAATTACACTTAAGTTTTTTATTTCAATATTCATATTAAAATAAATTGAACATAACTAGCAATTTTACTATAAAAGTTATATTTATAATATTAAAATTTCATTATATTATTAGACATTTATATACACACAATGACACAAATATGATATATATATATATATATATATATATATATATATATATATATATACATTAAGTGATCAATTAGTAATTGTTCAATTGCCTATATAATTAATTATTTAAAATGAATATTAAATTTCATTTATAACAAATAATTTTAAACTTTATTATTATTATTATTATTATTATTATTATTATTATTATTATTATTATTATTATTATTATTATATATATATATATATATATATATATATATATATATATATATATATATATATATATATATATATATATATATATATATGTATATATATAAAATTTTAGTAAATTATCAAATTTGGTTTTTGCTTCTTCTGCCTTCAATGCACTTATTAGCTTGCTTATTCTGGTTTGAGAACTCATGTTCTCCACACCCACTCATTAAAAATTTTCACTCGTCATTCGGATAAAGCTAAATCGCCAATCCTGATATATTCGGTTCTCGATATTTCTGCCTCATTTTCTGCTCAGCTTCTGCCCTCCAGACCCCGCATTGCCTCTAAACAGAATCAAGCCACTGATGTTGTGGATCACATGACGCTGTAACGCCACGACGCGGTAACGTCACGACATTCCTGCCAGCTTCATGCTTTCCTTCTCTCAGCTCCAAAAAATGGTCTCAAAAACTGCCCGTTCCACCTGCTGTTCACACAAAATGCAAGAATCAAATATCGGGCCATAGAAATGCGTATTTAACTATAAAATTAAGCTAAAACCATAAGACAGACGCGGGTATGGCATGAGTGTTTTAGGCACTCATCACAATTCAATCAATCAATTCACTAACCAATACAGGTTTATACACTAATACATGATTATTGGAGTTCCTTAATCTTATTGATTGAGGTAGATCTACCTTAATTGGTTAAGCATAAGCTACTACAAGAATTCCTCCCTACCTCAAATATTGCACTATAAAATACTTGAGGCTTAATTTTTTTTTCCTTCTCAAATGATTTGAAATCAAATAATTGTTGCTTTCGCAAACAATATCAAATACAATTCGTGTGCTTTTTCTGTAGTGGGCTTGTCATCAACGCTACCTTGTGTTTTCCATTCCCCAGTGGGCTCCTGTTCTATCTATACATATTCGTTCGGGCCTATTCCACCTTTGGGTTTACATGGATTGGCCCCCATAGTATAACAAATCTTGGTCCGTCAAGGCCCACTGGGATTTCGAAAAAATCCCTTCTCAAATTCCGTCCACCGATATTTTTTACTTTGTGAAACTTGTGTTTCCAGCATCCATAAAGAATGCAAAATATATGATTAATTACGGATTCATAGGAAATAACTTTTATAATGATACTTAAGGTATTACCTTAATAAAATGTAAATATTACTTTAATATCCTAAATACTATCATAATGAGTGTCAACCAGTACATATAGTTTATTAAAATAGTATCATACTTGAAACCATGCATTTTACATTCTTTTTGACTTCCATTCAATTATATATTCTCAATTATTTCCCACTTACTTTTGATAACCGGAGTCTATCGACTAATTTCACATGACATTGAAGTGAAGGGTAGAGTAAATCCCGAATTGTGTCCCATCCCCAAAACAACCAATATTTTTTGAAGATGGATTTGAAATGGGGGGAAAGGGCAGTGGAATCTGCAGATGCATGATAATTTGGGTGTGATAGGACATGTCAACTTTCCCCATCCTTTGATTAATTGGTATGGTGGATTTGTGTCTTAACAGGTACGGTGGGGCTGGGGGCTGGGAGCTGGGAGCTGGGAGCTGGGGGGGTTTTCATGACTTCACTTTGGAGGCAATAAAGCAGATCATCAGCTCATGAGCTGAAGTGAACTGATGGGTATAGCTAGGCAGCATCTGTTTAGTGTCAGTGGCATGTGCAATTATTAGCAAAAGCCTTTCACTATCCATTTCCCTTTTCGGTTCGACAACTAAACGCGTAGTAGTAGCAGTAGTAGCAGTAGTAGCAGGACTATAAACGTCTTAATTTGACAGAAACCCTAGTAGCAGGAGCAGCCTCCCATTAATGCCAGAGTGGGAACCATGTTCCGGAAGCACTTAACAACAACATTTCTGTGAAAGAACTGAGAGAGAGAGAGAGAGAGAGGAGAAGGGGACAAGGGGATGTGTTAAAGCTGCAGTTTTTGCTTTCTTTTTAAACTATGTTTCTGTGTGAAAGAGCTTTGCTTTTTGCATGAAAATAAGCAAAAGCCAATATATTTAGTTAGAGAATCAGATTCTATCCCCACCCATCTTAATTAATAAAATACAATTTATCAAGTCTTGAATGGACAAGATTAATTACCTATGAATGAATTCGAATACTGATCAGATTCAGTCCTTTTTCATGGCAATGTTACATAAATGGAATCCCAAATATAATATTGTTTGGTCTTTAATGTTGAAATTCTGGAAGAGAAAAAATTCATAGTCCGGGTGTTGTGTTTTGACTTTCTAGATGATTGATGAAACACAAGATCCAGCACCATAATCCACGGCTACCCCACTCACTTTTTTCCACCACAGCTTATATTCGAAATATATGTATCATTGTTTCCTTTTAGAAAAAAAATGGGGTCTAGAATGCAATAGCCCTAAATGATTTTGGCTTAACTTAAAGGAGAAATTCATCACCATGTGCACGTAGGGTTATAAATCATCTCAAATCACTTGCTTATGTCTCAACTCTCAACTTCAGTTTGTCCATTACTAAAAAAAATGTATTATAGATGCATGGAGTTCATGTGGGTCCAATCATTTTCCCTTCTTCTTCTTGCGGTTCATCACATAATTCAATGTTGAAATGCTTTATAAATATTTACTACAAATACAAAGAAATTAAAGAAGGATCCATCTCCATGGATGATATAGATGGTGGAATTGTGCTTTTTCCACCGCCCTCCCGACCCCGCATATATTCTGTAGGCTATATTGTTAGGAAGGGGTTTATCTAATATTGGGACCTACAAGTGGCTACCATGGCAGTAAGAAGCGAATTCCGACCATGAGCATCTGATGATAATGATTGACGAAGACCGATCCTCTTTGTCGCTACATCACAGGGCTTTCCCGCCCCCTCCTTCACTTCTTTACAAGACGACGTAGAAATTAATGTCCAAGTAAACTCGCAATTCGCTCCACTGAGTTCCTTGATTTGCATCATTTTCTCATCAATTCCAGGGATCTATGTATCTAAAATTGGAAATTCCCGGAACTGATGTGATTATTGATAGATATGAAATGACTTGATTTTCAAGTTTCCAAATGTATTAGTTTGTGAATGTGCATTGTAACAATCCGGCCAAGCCATATAGATATTGTTCGTTTTATACCTAAAAGAGGTCCTCCCTCATGGTTTTAAAATGTATCTATTAAATTGAAATAAACATATACTTATATAGGGCGGAAACTTTCTCCATCTCTATGAAAACACAACATCCTTATTGTGTTCCATTGAATTACAAACTAAACGGAAAGGACCCCACACCAAGGTTAACGATCGGCTCTATCTAATATTATTTGTGCCGATTCGATCCAATCATATAAAAATTGTTGCCCAAAAAGCCCTCACGAGCTTTAAAACCTATATACTAGGTTGAAAGAAACCGTCTGAAACTTTTTCTTGTTCGATGTGAAATGTGACATGCAGACATGCATGCTTACCATCCAAGCAATAAAACATATAGAGTACAACTTCTTATCATGGTCTGATCTCTATATATTTAGTGCTTTCCAATTTGGAGAAACTGGATTCCACTAATCAGCATCAACATCATGGTCCAAATTAACTCTTAAAGTTGTTAAAGAGAAGTTATTGGTATTTTCTTTAAATTAACTTTCTGAACACTTTAGATGAAGACACCACGCACAATTGTCCTTATGATTTTTAAAAATCCTCATGTCTCACTAAAAAGGTGACTGGAACGGTGATTGGAGAGGCTTATAATTATTTTTCTAGAAACAATTGCAGTGGAAAATCTACAAACTATAGCTATGAGTTTCCATAATTAGAGAGGGTATGGAATTTTCATACTTCAGTAACTTGCCTTTCCATTCGGCACCATTAATTAGATCACTAAGGTTGAGTTTCGTCCGGGTGGGTCTTGCAGTCAAATTTCTTTCTGCCTTTACGCTCAATGCTAATCTTCGTGGAATGAGTGTGCACATTTTTCATGCTACAGCACTAGCTCCTCATGGAATCTTTAAAAGCAATTTACAGGCGGCTTTGAGGAAAATATATAGCTGGGAATAATCATGCACAGAATTAAGAATCACTTAAAATTGAATAAATTATTGAATTCTTACATGTTACGTAAACACATGAAGGAGGCCTGAGATTAATTACATAAAATTAAAGAGCAATGCTATATGAAAGAGGGCAGTACCAGTGATTAATCAATTGCAAAGGTAATGTTTATTATTTGGGTTTATATCACACTGATTAATTTTACTTGAATTCGGAAATTTGATTATGCGAGAGGGTGATCCCACCACAATGGCAAGATTGACAGTAATTAATTATTTGTTAATCCATCACTAGCTAGGGTTACATCTATTCCTCTCTGTCTTCCATGCATGAGGAGACACTACTTTTTCTTTCTTAAGCACTAAACCGCAGTCCATGACTCACAAGGAAGCTTAAAGGCTAAGAAACTTTGCCCACTAAAACCCTAGAAATATAATAAAACAAAAAGCGATGGGAATGAGAGAATAAGAGCAAAATAAACAAAAGCCTCAGCTATCTTTCCTTCTTCTCCTCTTCCTTTTCTCTTGCTTTCTTGGCTCTGGTATATCTTCTTTGTGTGATTCGCCATCGTAGTTCGGAAAAAAGGGGGAAAAAAAAACAAACAAAGCACGCCCATCAACCTTTATAAAAGAAAAAGCTCAAAAACCATGGTTTTCTCATCTGTTCATTCCTATCCAGATCCTTTGAACTGGCAACAGGTATGGTTTCTTTGAATTTTCCTTCCACTGCTTTCTTCACCAAAAAGGATGATAATGAAAAAAAGAAAAAAGAAAAGAAAAAAATATTCCTATTCCTCTGTGATCTTTTTCTTGAATATACCATATAATTAGGTTTTTAATTTTCTTCTTGTGTTTCAATTATCTATAGCAGCAACCCAATCGTCAAGAAGGAAGAGGCAATGAAAATACCCAGCTTCCACCGCCGCCACCACCACCGCAGGCGGATGGTCTCGGCTCCATTAGACCGGGTTCGATGGCTGATCGAGCACGGATGGCTAAGATGCCGCAACCAGAGGCAGCACTGAAGTGCCCCAGATGCGAATCCACCAATACTAAGTTTTGCTACTTCAATAATTACAGCCTCACACAGCCCCGCCACTTCTGTAAGACATGTCGACGATACTGGACGCGGGGAGGCGCCCTTCGGAATGTTCCGGTGGGCGGAGGATGCCGGAGAAACAAGAAAAGCAAAAGCAGTAGCTCGAAGTCTCCGGCTTCTGCTGAAAGGCAAGCCGGTTCGAACTCAACCAGTGCAATTCCCTCCAATGGCACCGCAGATATGATTGGTCACTTGCCAAAACTAGCTTCTCAGTTACCCTTCTTGCCCTCTTTACAAAATCTCACTCAGTTTGGTATTCCCAATATGAGCTTAAACTTCGGTGGAAATCAGCAGCAGCATGTAATGGCATCCGGTGGCCGCCAGAATGAAATGGGTTTTCATTCAAGTAGCAATTCAGCAGGTCTGTCCGGGGAAGGAGCGGAGCAGTGGCGTTTGCAACAAGTTCCGCAATTTCCTTTCTTGGGTAGCTTTGATCCGCCTACAGGTTTGTTCCCATTTCAAAATGAAGATGTCAAAGCATCATCTTCTGGGGTTTCTCATCTAACTACAATGAAATTGCTAGAAAACCAAGGGCTAAACTTACCAAGGCAGTTCTTAGATACTTCAGAAATCAATACTCACGCTTGGGTTGGAAATGCCTGGACGGATTTCTCCGGTCTCAACTCTTCCTCGACCACCAATCTTTCATAATCTGATATTTACTACACTTAAATCAAGTATAATTGTCACAAAGTTCCAAATCCGAGAACGTAAGATTAGTTGTGGAGGAACCTATCTCATCCTGACCGGTCTACCGCGGAATCAAGAAATGTTAGATTTTGTAAAAGTTATATATGTGCCCTTTTGCTTAGTTAATTTATGTTTCTAGTCTTCTGTATTTTATGGGTTTGTTTACAGAAGTGTGATGGAGTTTGGTTATCTGACATGATGAACTCATTACTATTAAAATTTCTCGTATGCCAACTCTTTTTTAGATCTTCGTCCTTATGCACTAGCTAGCATTACTAGTAGTACTTTTAGTCTCATTAAGATGAAAAACTGCAACAATTCTTTCTGGGGATTGCCCACATTTTGCAAGATGACCAAAGAAAGAACTCAACCTAAATACTAATACTAATAAACAAAGAAGCAAGCTCCAGTTCTTACTGTATCTTGTCATCGATTTGTTGTTGATGAACAGTACTGTCTGCAATGTTCAGAAAAACGAAAGCTTCATTAGAATGTTTCTACAGTTGTTGTACAGTCATATATATGCTTGTTTAGTTTGGAGTCTTTTGAATGGGGTGTTAGGAAGTTAATGGATCCAGAAGGAGAAGTGATGTTTCATCCCATCAATCTGGCGATGGGAATTGGGGAAGTGACTCCAATTCCCACATTTTTCTCTCCATGCTGTTCTATATCTAGCAAAATTCAAATTCCCGGGAAACTCTTTTGTCTCGCATTTTTAGGAGATTCACTAGCTGAATGAGGTTAGTTCTTTTCAGTTTTCTCCTGTCCAAGAGAGAAACTGTTGATCATGGCAGAGCGTGAAGAGAGATGGAGAGAGAGGACATGGGGAAGTACTTGTTTGTTTTGTTGGGTCATGAGGGTGAAAGTTGAAGACTAGACTATAACTATGGAAGGTATTATAAAAAGAAGGTAAGAAAACGCCAAAAATCTCACTCAAACCCATGCAACAAAAGCCCACCATAGAATTCTGGAACTTCCCTTGTCTCAAAACCTTCGTCCAAAGTCCTAACTTCTTTGCTTGGTTTTATTTGGTTTGGCTTCTCTCTCTCTCTCTCTCTCTCTCTCACTGTCTATATGTTCAGAATTCAAATCTGAGATCCTAATAATTAGATATTGGTAATGATGATCATAAGCCATGGGGGGTGGTCTAGGAGGGTTGGGTTGTCTGAAAAGAAAAGGAATCCGGAAATGCTTTATTGTAAGGACCAAGGCTGCCTGCCTAGCAAGAACGAATAAAGCAAGTCCATCCCATGGTCGACGTGTCAGTGGGTCATTGGATATGGGAAGCAAATTACAGTTATCGTGTGTGTGTTGTGTGATGCCCCAAAGTTGTAGATGTAGGTGGGCTACGACAAGCCCCCACCTTCTTCAAAGATTATAAAGAAGGATGAGAAATAAAGACACTCCTTTATTGTTGTTGTTGTGGTTGTACGAACCATTCCAATCAACCCCCATGGCTCGGAAATCCAAGCCCTTGCTTAGTCTCCCACCTCCATGATCCTTTCTTGTTCACATGGATACGCCTCTTATCTTCCCCCTCTCCTTCTTTACGTCAAGGGATATGGCAATTTGGCGGGTTAATCTGTTAACCCGTCTCGTCCACCCTATTGAAACGGATATGAAAACTCAGAAATCGGATATGAGAATATTGTTTAAAACCATTAATACAGTGTTAATTTCAACTTTGACGTTACTTTTTTTATGGTTGGTAGAATTTCGTTGTTTTACAATGCAAGTACTCATCAAAACGGGGGAGTATGCATGATTATTTTCAGGGGCATTAACAAGACAAAGCTCTGTAGTATAATGGTTAGTTAGTTTTCCTTTGAACGTTAGGGGCTCAAATCTTGGTAGAAACAATTTTTTCCTAAAATTTCATACCGACGTTAGGGTGCTATGAAGCTCCACCACTGACCTATTAGGTTTAGGGCTTGAATGCTTATACGGAAAGGGCTGAGATGGGATTATTAGGTTTTTTTGTTAGCGGGAATGAGAACAAATGATGTTGGGTTTGAACACCCACGGATGGGATATAATTATAGTGAAATCGGGATGGAAAAATGATAAGAGTAACCATGGGATATAAATTATAGTAGTGCAATCGGGAATGGGAAAAGGATAAGAGTAACCCGTCTCAAAACTGCCAAGCCATCCCTAGCTATTTATGTCTCCTCCACAACTTGAAATTATAAAAGCAATCCAATTAAGCCCACAAAATACCACTACTGAAATGTGACTGCAGATTTACGAATTATTCAATAGAGATACGTATCATGCACATCATATTCTGATAAGTATATATCGTTGCAGTATATATACATGTATATAAAAATATGATTGTGACACTAATTTTTCAGTCAAAAAAAGAATCTCTTCTGAGAAGTACCGGTGCAAAGGACTTAACATTTTGCTTTTTCGATTCCTTTTTTCTTTCTTTCTTTCTTCTTTCCGTTTGCCAGTGAACTTCTCTGGAAACTGCTGCAATCAGATCATCCATAACCTCCATTATTACCTTTCTTTTCTGTTTTTCTTTCCCTTTTTTTCTCCCCCATAGTTGTATGCTGTCACTTTTTACCAATCAAAATTGGAAGAGCATGCTTCTTAAGGGTAAGTTGGCTTCCATCAGTTGCCCCTTCAATACAAAGGGAACTTTTTCCCGAGAAAATAGACAATTCAAAGCGTCAATTTTAACGCTAGTGAGAAGTTTTTAGAAGCAACCTTGTCCTGATTCCCATATACCTTCTTATAATAGATTCAATGATTCTTCACGTAGTATAAGAACCCGTGGGACCCACTTTATTTTCGATTCAATTGATTGAGCGTGGAAGGTATTGGAAAAGAACGGACATCTTTAGCTAACCCACTGTGAAAACTGGAAACTTCAGCATGCATGTATGAGAAAAAAACAGAAGAGAACATGAAGCCGTTTCTTTGTTTCCATACGACTCTTCGACTCTTGGTAACTGACTCCCTAGCTCAAAAGCTCAAGTTTATAAGATTTTAGTTTAACATGAATATCATGTTCATAACGTACGTTCTCACGTGGGATTCCTTACTAGTGATGACTTTTAAATAAACAAATATGGATTCAAATAACAGAGAAGTGACTCAAAACCAAATTACCAACTATCTTAAAAGCTTATCAATCAGGAAGATTCATTTAATACGAATATCACGCTTATCATCAACATGAGGCTTTTGCATTTGTTACGCTCTTTTCTAACTTAAATCCATCGGCCTCGACCAAGACTGAAAAATACAATTATATTTTACTATAGAGTTTTACCCGTCTGGCGGGCCCTTCCCCAGCTTCATGGCGATTGGGCCTAAACGTAAAGACGGCGAAAGTTATTGTTAAACCGAACCGACCGCCTTCACGGCCCAACCAAACCGGGACCGGAACCGTCCTACGAACCGAAACCGGGAGAGTAAAATCGGGACAAAACCGCCACTGCCGGTCAACCGTAACCCGGCCGACTTGCGGTCGGTTAACCGGCTCTTGCTTTTTTTCCCTCCTTTGATCATGGGCGCCGCTTTCCGGAAAAACTAATGCTTTTTAACTTTTTATTTTATTGATTTTTTTTAATATTATTAATCGTAATAATCCAGCCCTACGCTAATGGTATCTTCAATATCACATGCCAAGGTAATTTTTTAAAATTTGTGTGTTATTTTATTTTGTTATATGTATTTATTTATTTTAAGTTAAAGGAGTTACTTTTTTTAAAATTTTATGACAACGATTTAGTAGTCGATATATTCGGGTTCAGCGTATGGCTCAAGTAGCCTCGATATTCAAGAATTCATCTTGCTTCCGGTATTTTGAGACGGCGATGCCTAATCTAACGAACTCGCTAACTCGCCTAATTTTATTATTATAATGGCATGATTGACATGATTGATTTATCTCTTTAATGCCAGATCGGATGATCTTTAATTTTATTATTCAATGAAAATTAAGTTTTATATATAAGAAAATAGTACTTTTATTTTATATATAGACCGGGTCTATTCTCCGGTTGAACCCCGGTTCGACCCGGTTGAACCCCGTTCGAATCTATTGAACCTCCGTCCCACGACCCTCCTCCCTCCTCGGTCAACACCCCCGGCTTCTGACCGAAAACCTTGCTTAGCAAGACATTTCAGATATGCACGTTCCGTGATAGGACACCTTGTGATATGACAAAAAAAAATGAATATCATACTCTACGGGGATGGGGATGGACTTAGCTTGTTCCCAATGGAGGCACTTGCCCATACTGAAATTTTATTAAAAGAAATTCCACATCAAATCCCAAGAATTTGAATTCAAATGTTATACTTTTTCCCCCACCGAAATTTATAAGTATTAAACCATTGAGGTTAAGTTCAAATTTGTAAATTTGTAAAATTTATTTTATAATCTTACCCCACTGAACTTCGGGTTTGGGTGATGCTCTTAACATACTCAATTGGCTTATTATAAATTCGGCTTTGGATTAATTGGGTTTGAATTATTTCATTTTTGCACTATTCTTATGGTTTTATCAACCTGAGTTGAAATAATATCTTAAATCTAATACATTTTGGATCTTTTTTTTTTCTTGCCTTAAAAGCGCAGTTCAACGTCGATAAAGATTTTATGCTTTTGGAACATTATTTTTTTGCCTTCAAAGACCGTTTGGAACATTATTTGAATAAATAAATAAATAAGAATTGAATTGGAATCTTGCAATTAATGTAGTTATCGGATTCAAGGAAAAGGACTTGAAAGGATGTTACGTTTTTGGCCTATGTTCTTGGAAAAGTACCAAGGAAAAAAATATTTAGAAACTGATTTCCTTATAATTCATAATTGAAAGTGTAAAAGAAAATTAAAAAAATTTATGAATTTTTAAATTATATATATTTTATCTTATCAAATAGAATATGTGAAATGGATGTGAAGAAACATACAAAAATATAATTATAAGTTTTAAATTTATTTTTTATTTTCCTTTTCTTTTCCTTTCTACTTTTCTTTTCTTTACATCTCTCTTTCGAGGATCAAATAGGATAACTAGGTCCTTGCAAGCTCACCTTGCTGAGTTGTAGAAAAGTTTAATCTTCAACATGCCAAGCGAAGCATAACAAAACTCATTCAGACTTTACAATCCAGCAGTAAATATGAAAATAATTCTTTTCAATTAGATATATTGAATAGTATTTCATTTTACTTCACTTTTCATTACGTAGTATTAAGTTATGATTAAAATAATTCTCTTGTAACATTTAAGGGAGAAGAGAATTTTATTTACTTTAATTTCCTCTTATTTCAAACACAATAAAATAAAATCCAATTCCTTTGTATTTTATATTCTATTAATTAAGTTCAATACCTCCAGCATATTACCATGTCATTAAAAAAAAGGGTAATCGTTTAAATGTCTATTAAAAATTTAGTTATTGTAAACTATTCTTCAGCAGAAATAGAATATAGTACTTGTTGAAGTCCAAAATGTAATGTCTTCAATGCTTCAGGCAAGGATCAGATCAATCTAATAGGATATTTTCGAAGTTTTCACTGTACGAACACTCTTTCTCTATTTGTAATAGGATGGTTTGTGAATATAGGAGATTATTTAGAATTGGAGAATATCACATTTTCCCAACTTCTGCTGCCTTGCAAAGATCTCCTAATTGAAGCACCAAAGATTTAAAGCCTATTTTTACTCCAAAAGTTACTGGCATCTTGGCTAAAGTTTCTAAAAGATCTCCAAAGAGCCGAAAGATCTAAAGCTCCATATATCCTAAATCTATTCCAATTTTACCCTTTCTCTTCCTTAATAATTACATCACGTAATTCTCATTCATTTATATCACTCCATACACTATAAAATGATTTAAAAAGATAAATAAATATTTAATTAAAATTTAAAATAAATATATAAAGATTCAATTAAAAATAAAATGGCCATAAATATTTAATTAAATCAATAAAATAAATATAAATATTTTTAATTAATAAATTTCAATAGGTGTGCTTTTTTTTGGGTTAAGGGGCCATTAATTAATTTTAAAAAATTTTGTACTTCTTATAAAAAATAATGAAAATTAATTTTGCTGATTTCACAAATAATACTGGGGTTATAAAAAAGATGATAAATCTTCAGTGATTTAACACGCCACCGACCGACTTCTCACATCACACGTGCTATAAAAAGTTCCATCGGGTTTTGATTATTTGACATGTCAACGACCGAATCACAAATCACACGGCCATATAAAATCTACATCTGCTCGATGATTCGACAGTCATCTACCGATTTGTCACATCACATCGGTTTTGGGGTGTGTCGATGAAGTCGGGCCTTATAGATAATACTGTATTGACTTGTCAAATCACGAAACACGGCTTTTTAATGCATTTCGGTAAACGATAAAGACTCAAAATATCTAAATTGAGGAGGATGTCCCTTAGAATTTTACACACATCAAAGGTTTTTCAATTACTCGTAAGCAAAGAATGAGTAATCCGCTGCCTTTTTGAATGATTCATCTTCTTCTCGTATCGCAAGGTTAAAGAAACACGCTGTTCGCCGCAGCCTATCGGAGTTCGAAAGACAAAACTACAAGGTATCGGGTTTCGAGATAGAATCCAGGCAATACCGATACCGTGACCGAGTTAGCGGCCATTCCCAGCTGCTAAATGATTACGTCGTTGAGAATCCGGTCTACGACGAAACATTACTGCGCGCCGCTTAAGTCGGGCTCGTTTTCTTCGAATTTTACATACGCTAAAACAGCGCAATCAGTATTTCGTGCAAAGAAGAAATGTTGTCAACATGCAGAGGTTTATCCTGAACAAAAATGATCTACCGTGACTGCAGATGCTTGCATACTGCATGTCTACTGACTCAATTTCGACGAGTATGTCGAATTGGAGAGACCACAACCATCGAAAGTGTGTCAAACGACTCGCCATGGGGGGTGGCAGGAAATTTTTGGGCGTGAATATCTCCTCGATCCCCAAACGCTACGACATCTCGTACCGCTACGCGAAAGCTAATCAACGCGGGCTTTCCCGGAATGTTTCGGGCGCTTGGATCGTATGCACCGGGCGTGAAAAACTATCCAGCCAAAGATATCATGGAATGGCTACCGGGTCATGTCCACCGACCGACTATTGTGCTCGAAGCCGTCGCCTCCTACGACTTGTGGATATGGCATGCTTTTTTTGGCATGCCCGGGTCTAACAATGATATTAATGTACTCGACGCCTCCAATCTGTTTGCTAACTTGCGAGAAGGATGTGGCCCTTCAGCAAATTATACCATAATGGGCAACCATTACAATATGGGATACTATCTTGCAGACGGTATCTATCCAAAATGGGCAACAATTGTTCAATCAATTTCATCCTCAAGAGTTGGCTCACAAATTCTTTGCAAAAAAACATGAGAGTTACCGAAAGGATGTAGAGCGAGCATTTGGGGTGCTTCAAGCTCGTTTTGCTATCATTCGAGGACCTGCTCGATTCTGGCATCATGAAGACTTGACTTTTATCATGAAAGCGTGTATTATATTACACAACATGATAATTGAGGATGAGCCAAGTTGACGACAATGAACTTGCTCGTACAGCTTCCGCAATGACGACTACTAATTTTCAATTAGGAAACCACAGGCTCAGCTTGAAGTCTCACGAGGCCCGAGACCCTTTGATCAATTTATGGCTACCAACCGCGCCATTCGAGGTTCGAACACCCACTATGCCCTCCGCCACGACATCATTGCACATTTGTGGACGCTACACGGACAAGGCGTTATCGAGTGATTTTGCCTTATTTTAATATTATGTTTTGCTCGCATATGTTATGTTTTTAATGAAAATTCAAGTTAGTTGCATATTTTAATCATTTTTTACTACTAAATGACATAGATAATTTGAATATTTTCATTATAAGTAAGTAAGTAGACAAAACTCGAATTACATTGAAAATAAACAGTAGTAACTGTTTATACATTAAAGTTGAGCTACTGCATTTTTCATTAGCTTTTGCCATAATCGCATTCCCACGTAGTTGATAATAGGTGGTTGTCAGTTCAACCGTCATATGTGAGAGATGTCTTTTCCATAATGGCATCATCGCGATCATCCTAGCAACCCATCTCGCCTCCTTCGATCCTATCTTCGCGATCGCTGAAGAATGTCTGGGCCAGACATCCTCCTCCTCGTGGCTTGCTTCCTTCAAGAATTGTAGCTTTCGGTTCTAATAAAAAATTCTTCTTTTCACTCGCCCGCATAATCTACGAATCAGACCAAATAGAAATTACTAGTATCCTCATTGACTCGCCTCTTTACCTTCTCGTCTCCCGCTCTTTAGCCGCTTCTTCCTGGGTCTCTTCCTCGAGAGCTAATCGTTGTATCAAGTATATGGATCTTGATCCAGTCAAGAGATACAGTGTATCATGAGTTCCTCATAAATGTGGGAGTGGGCCTGGGGGCTGCTTCTAAGGGGTATAATCATCCACTTATCACGCATTTAAGGACCTCCCAACAATGATCATAAATCCACGGACTCCTAACATCTGCTTGAAACATATTCATAGCTTGCACACGCTACAGAAAAATAAAATTAGATATACATAAAATTTTCATTTAAATAATTGTTGTAGAAAATTATAACAATAGATAACTCCAATTCGCTTCTGCGATGTTTGCTCCACTTCTATCGCCATTTCAAGGACCGTATGAAGTATCCCACTTCATTTTGTACAATAATGTCGGATTTATCCCATCGATTTTGTACGTAATACAAGTCCATGGTGAGTCAACTCCAACATCGGCTTTCCAAAAAACTTCATGCCATCACTCGATCCCAAAACTTTGACATCTAAGGTCTAATACCGATTACCGCATCTCGGGTTATGGTCAACCAAGATACAAGACAAATAGCCACGCCTTCCTCGAAGCAAGAAAGATTTTCCCGCTCTAGCCTCGTATTGGAGGAGATTCCATTTTCTCGCTACAAAATCAAAGTTAAATTGGGTATTAGTAAACTAAGGTTGAAAATTAATTCATATCAATTTTTATTTATAATAGGGTTTTTGAAAATAATTAGAAGTTAATAAAATATTTTATAGGCTAATAAAATTAATTTATTCATACAAGTAAACATTTTATTTTAAATTATTCACAAAAAATATGGCATGGTTTTTTTCATTTATTAATAATATTTTATTTATAATATTATTTTTTGAAAATAATTAGAAGTTAATAAAAATATTTTTAGGCTAATAAAATTAATTTATTCATAACAAGTAAAACATTTTATTTTAAATTTGTATTTTAAATGTCTACAAAAAATATGGCATGGTTTTTTCATTTATTAATAATATTATTTTATTTATAATATTATTTTTTGAAAATAATTAGAAGTTAATAAAATATTTGTAGGCTAATAAAATTAATTTATTCATAACAAGTAAAACATTTTATTTTAAATTTGTATTTTAAATTATTCACAAAAAATATGGCATGGTTTTTTTCATTTATTAATAATATTTTATTTATAATATTATTTTTTGAAAATAATTAGAAGTTAATAAAAATATTTGTAGGCTAATTATTTGGGAAAAAATTGGTTTGGGTCAAAACGGCGTCGTTTTGTCATTTTTTTTGAGCTAAAACGGTCGCTTTTGGCTCGGAATACTTTTTTGAAATTCCACCGTACTAAAAATCTTATTTAAGTTTTTTGAACAAATCGCCGCAAAACGGGGCGCCGCTTTGATGCGCCTAAATTACTCAAAACGGCGTCGTTTTGGGTTAGTGACACCTACTTCAAAACGACGTCAAGCTTATGGGTAGTTTTTATGTTCAAAACGACGCTGTTTTAGCTTTATTAAAAATAAATAAAAAGGAAACGACGTCGCTTTGTCCTCAGGAAACGAAACGCACGGTTGCTTCGTATGGCCTGGCTTCCTGAAAAGCAAACCCCCCGTTCTTCCCCGCCATCGGCTAGCTTTCTGGGAGGAAGGAGACTGGGGGGCGGGGGAGAGAGGGCCATGGCCTGGTCGTGGGCGTCGAAGGTCTCACCTTTAACGAAGGTAGTGGCAGCCGGTCTATGACGAGCCTGACCGACAAGCCAGCGTGGGAACTACTGACTTCATGACGGCGACGGCGAGGCCCGACTTGTCGCAATGGGCTGGCTTCCCTCGACTATTCTTCCCTTCTTGGTTCCACATATTATTGCGATTTCCTCGTGATCCGAAATCAAGTTTCCATTTTTTAGTGATTTATAGAATTTTTTGTTTCATTTTAGAGTTCAAACACCACTTCGGTCCGGATTTTTTGTCAAGGGAATCAGATTTTCCATGCTAGCTCGATTGTCGTGGTGATTTCGGGTTCATGGTTCACGGTTCAAAATTTTGCCATGGTTCACGTGTGATTTTTGATCAACTACTTATAATATTGAGGGTAGAATGGGTTTCACAAGTATTAATGCATTTAATAAATGATCACTATATTCGGGCTAATTTTGTCGATCAACTAAATGCCCAAATTTTAGCTCCCTGCTTTGGCTAATCATTGAGCACCTTTTTTCCGTTTTTAGCATCCAAAATGGCTTTGGCTCCTGCCGCTTAATCGCCTGAAAGCCGCTTCCAGTTCCTATATTTATAGGAACCTAAGATACACTGTGAAACACATCCCTCGATGTGTCTTCTTAGGTTACTGGGTCGTAGTCAAGCCCACTGTATGACCCACGCCCCATAATCCAACATTTCCCACTCGCCCATGTTGGGCCTGACTCATTACAAACATCATCCCAATAATTCATACATGTAAACAGACCGTGCGACCTGAAGCACACTGATGGTGAAAGCTCCAATACAAACCTTACATAGGCCATACAGGAGACATCAACCTTAAAAGGAAAAGAAATGCTTATTTACCTCAAGTGTCTTTCTTAATACATATGATCAAATATTATTCAACCCCTCAAGAATCCATACCCAAATCTCTCTTACAATTACTCAATATTTTAAGTTATTTCAAGCTCTATCAAGCGAAATAACTCTGGTCGATGAATACAAGTGACGAGTGTATAAGCAAAGAATACTCTTTCTTTTGCCCTCATACCAATCAGATTTGAGTTAACTCACTTTTCTAGGAATGCTCCGTTAAGCCAAATCATCCCATGACTATGGGAAACATCCTAAGATAGCCAACATTAACTCATCACATCATAATATAGTCAAAAATCACAAAGGGTAAGGAAAAATGAAATTCATATGTAGAATTTCTAGGACTCACATAGCGAAGAAGCAGAGGTTCATTCTCTTGCTTCACAGTTGGTCGTCTAGCACATTCACTATGAAATGCATGCTATGGTGGAGCTACTCTTCTCTATGTCAAAAATAAAAAAAGAGTATATGTCTTGCTCTTTACTATAAAATAAATAACACCATATAAGTTTTAGTCTTATCGCTTCTGACAGAGCCAAACCTAAAACTTTTGTCTACACATTCAATAATGTTAAACAACAAATTTCACACTAAACTTCCTCTAAAAAGATACATGAATGGTAGGGAAGGCATTCATTTCAATTCATATAAAGAATAACATCTTGATTCTCATCAAGGCGACCTTGTAAGTGACAATGTGACGAAAGTCGCTCCCACTGCGCCTTAGTCATCTCAATCTTGGTCTCATCTCTACTAGCTCTATAGCACTAGAGGCGATTACTCATGTGCGAGAGTCAATCGAGTCTATCGACATACTTCATTGAATTATGCCGAATAGCATTTCCAACATGTTCACATAATAAAAACTCTAAAACAAGCAAACCATGTGAAATGCTTCTCATTTATTGCACGCAAAAATACAAGTGGTCTGTCAACATGTACCAATTAATCATATCCTACATAAGCCCATGGTTTTTGCATGTCTAACAAATGCATCCCTCGTTATTGGTTTGGTAAATGGATCTACTACCATTTTACTCGTAGGAATGTGTCTCAGAACCACTTCATTTTGTGTGATCATGTCTTCGACAAAATGATATCTGATCTGGATATGTTTGGTCTTTCCATGATACTTTGGATCCTTAGCATAAGCTAACGCAGCCATACTATCACAATAAATCATCACAGATTCAAATGTTGTTTTGATGATTTCTAAGTGTGCAAAATCTTCTTAACTAAACTGCTTCCTGTATAGTCGAGGAACATGATAAATATTCAGCCTCCATGGTAGATAAAGCTATACAAGATTGCTCTTTTGCTACTCCACAAAATTGCACAATCATTTAGCAAGAATCTATATCTAGAAGTTGAATTGCGATGATCAAGATCGCCTCCCCAATCAGCATCTATATATCCAGCTAAGCGCAAATCCTTCCCTTGGTAGCACAGAACATAATCTAATGTTCCTTTCAAATATCTCAATATTCTCTTTATTATCATCCAGTGCTTTAGAGCTGGATTAGATTGAAATCTGCTTACAAGCCTAACGACATAGCATATATCTAGACGTGTGCACATCATTGCATACATCAGACTACCAACAACACTGGAGTAAGGTACTTTGGATATTTGTTCTTTCTCATTAGGCTTCTTAGGATACATATAAAGACTAAGGCTTAAATTCTTTTCAATAGGGGTATCCATGGGCTTGTAATCATGCATATGGTAACGCTTCAACATTTTCCAGAATGTAATTCTCCTGAGTTAAACCCAAGAGTCGTTTTGAGCGATCCCTAAAGATCTTAATACCAAGCACATAGCTAGCCTCACCCATGTCTTTCATTTCGAAGTTCGATGATAACCATTTCTTGGTAACATCTATTAATTTCTTATCATTTCCAGCTATCAATATGTCATCTACATATAAGGACATAATTATGAAACCAATATTTGAACGTTTAATATACACGCAATGGTCTTCCTCCATCATTGTAAAACCATCATTTAACATGGCTTGATGAAATTTGAGATTCCATTGTCTTGGTGCTTGCTTAAGACCATACATGGATCTTTTGAGCTTGCAAACTTTGCCTCTTGTTCTTTAAGCTCGAAGCCTAAAAGTTGATTCATATAGATTTCATCATCTCGTTCTCCATTGAGAAAAGCGGTTTTAACGTCCATTTGGTATAATTCTATATTCATCCATGCTACAATAACTAGAATGAGGCGAAGTGACACAAACCGACCACAAGCGAGAATGTCTCTTCATAGTCAATTCTCTCTTGTTGCGTGTAGCCCTTAGCTACCAATCGAGCTTTATACTTGTCAATTTTCCCATCTGCCTTACGTTTAATATTGAGAACCCACTTGTTCCCAATGGTCTTATGACCTGGCAGTAAATCAACCAAGTCCCAAACTTGGTTAGATTTCATTGAATTCATTTCCTCTTCCATTGCTTTAATCCATTCCTTAGATGTAGAACCAGAAAGAGCTTCTTGAATGGTTTTTTGCTCTTCTTCATCATAGGTAATCATGAAGGCTTCCCCTTCAATCTTAAATCGACAACGGGGAACTTTCTCACGATTACTACATCGAGGTTGAGATTGTTCATGATCTAGTTCCATAGGATCAAAATCTGACAACTTTTCACTCTCACTAACTTCAAGAGGTTCATGATATCCCATACCATCTTGCTTAGTGGGAGTTGAATCAATTTGTCTTACGCTCCCACTTACCTCGGGATCTTTCATTTCATATAGTCGGAAATCCCCATTTATCTCACTTCTTTTAGGAAAGTCCTCTTCTAAGAAAATGACATCACGTGACTCAATTTATGTTACTCTTCCAGTCATATTTTCTCCTAAAAATACATATCCTTTGGAGAACTCTGAGTATCTTATGAAGATACATTTCTTCCCCTTATGACCAAGTTTCCCATATTCATGAGAAGTATTATGAATA
Organism: Tetrastigma voinierianum; assembly: GCA_016808115.1. Lineage (NCBI taxonomy): Eukaryota > Viridiplantae > Streptophyta > Magnoliopsida > Vitales > Vitaceae > Tetrastigma > Tetrastigma voinierianum. The sequence continues at coordinate 451,560 of JAEQBH010001943.1, read as the reverse complement.
TAAGTTATGCATCCCCATAGGCACATAATACTTAAGTTAGGTTTTTCGCCTTTCCATAGCTCATATGGGGTGGAAGGAGCAGACATAGATGAAACACGATTAATAATGTAGGCTATAGACAATAGTGCATCTCCCCCAAAAGGAAATGGGTAAATTAGCTCAATATCGACTCCAACCATGTCCAATAAAGGATCTATTTCTTCTTCTCGCTTACGCCCATTCGTTATGGGAGGAAGGAATAGTTATTGCCCACTATGCCCTTATCATCACAATAGTTTTTAAATAAATCAGATAGATATTCACGTCATCGATTGATCCGAAGTGCTTTAATATTCACATTCAATTGATTCTCAACCAATTTACTATATCTTTTGAAGTATTCCAATACTTATATTTATGGGAGATCAAATAAACGTGATTGTATCTAGTCAAATCATCTATAACAGTGATGAAATAGTGAGCACCATGTCGTGCTCTTACATTCATTAGCCACAAATGTCAGAATGAATAAGTTGTAAAGGAAGAGTGACTTTCTTAGCATTACCAAATGGCAATCTAATTGCTTTTCCTGCCAAGCGGTGCTCACAAATGGGCAAATATGCTATTATTTTGTGGGAATATTAGGTTGATGGTGTAGCAAATCTTACCTAATTAGTCAATTTGCACATGTTTAAATTGAGCAATAATAACGGAACCTTGTTAACAGGAATTGATTGGATTGTATAACAATACTTTTGTTTTGGATACTTGTGTTAAGTTATTATTGATTGGTTTAGGAGATTGCGACATGAAACGAAATTAGAAATTGTGAAAACCTGGCTTTGATACAAATGTAAACTAATCTTCAGCAGAAATAGAATATAGTACTTGTTGAAATCCAGAATGCGATGTATTCAATGCTTCAGGCCCTCAGATCACTCTAATAGAACATGTGAAGTTTTCACTATATGAACACCATTTCTCTTTCTGTATTAGGATGGTTTGCGAATATAGGAGATCCTTCTAGAATTAGATAATATCACGTTTTTCCAACATCTGAAGGTGTCTCATGTTCTTGTATTTATAGGAACCTGAGATACGTTTTCATGGAGACACATCCCTTGGATGTGTCTCTTGGGTTACGGGTCGGGTCAAGCCCATATGGATGACCCATGCCCATAATCGAATAATTATTATATAGGGATTTAACTTTATTTGCAGGGGTATTTTTATATATAAAAAAAAAAAAAGTGACATTTTCAAGGTTACCAGGAATTTAGTTCCTTTTGCAAGATTCAATCCTGCAAATATTTTTGAAATTGTCCCTCTTAATACAATTTGTCTTGAAAAAAACAATCTCAGAAAATGAATAGCTGAGAAGACCTAAACCCAAGTAAGGGTAGTCTGGCCAATCCTAGGGCGGGACCATTCACAAGCCACTTGGGATATGAAAATGAAATTGTGGTTGGCACGTATGGTAGAACTGTAGTGCAAAAGTCAGGTTCCATGTGGTCCAAAACAGCATCAAACATTCATTCCGATTATTATTCCATGTCCCACGGGACTCAATTAACATGTAATAGAAGTTAAAAGTAAACTAATTTCGAATCTCATCAAATTTCTTTATCAGAAAATCCTAAATGGGTAACTACAATCTTAACTGATGAAACCGTTTGTCATTTTTCTTTTGGCTCAGCCTAATAATGAACTATCCGGATAAATATTTGATAAAACTATGGCACCAAACTCGGATGACAATTATGTGAGTATCATGGTCTTAAGACCCACTACTCAATAGATCCAGGACCCGTTCGGCCCAAGGCCCCCCTGGCCAACGATGTGAAGCGGTCCAATCCATCTACCATATTAAAATCAGAGGGCACTACCTAGACGGGAGAATCTAAAAGCCCTTCTGTGAGAGCCAAGGTGTCTTCCCAAAGGCCAACTTCAGGGCAACCCGCCTAGAGTTTTTAAGTCTTCTAGCCGGCCGTCCTTCCACATATGGCTAGTTCATTATGGATAAATGAACGAAGACAGGAAATAAGCAAAAGATATTTATCCGCGAATTTCCTAGTTTCCTAATCTCTTACTTCTCGAAAACATTAATCCTTGATAAGGAATAATTAATCCTTGATAAGGACTAAGAGATTTTATCACTAAAATTACGAAATTTTCTTTCCTAAAAGCAAGGAGAGGTTTGTGTATAAATCGTGAAGACTTTAATAAGGGAAAATAAGCACCTAATTGCACAAACTTTCTTCTTCTTCTTCATCTTTTGTTGACTTAATCATCGGAGAAGCAATCGGCCCACCACCGCCGAATCACCCTTTTGTAGGTTCACGTTGCATTGTTGATGTCCTGAGGGTCAGACAATCAAGGTAACAACAATTGGCGTCGTCTGTAGGAATTAAATAGAAAGTCTCGTTTACATGCTGCAAGGGCTTGGCTTCAACGACGGTCTACTAACCCTTCATCGCCTGGAACTTTGTCGGTTCCCCTTTTTGCATCTGATCCTTCCAAGGTAGTAGCAATGTCAACCAATCCGATGATCCAATCGCTAGAAGATCAATTTCTCCATTGGCGTCAGGACATGGAAAGAAAACAGGAGGAACAGGCAAGACGGATGAAGGAGTTGCAGGGTCAGGCTTAACGCTTGTGGCATGAGAATGACCAGCTGCTAGCCCAGATTGAAAAAAGTCTCGATCTTGGAAAAGGCGTGCGAGATAGCGATCGTGCTGCGCAGCCAATCGTTAGCGATAAAGGGCTTGAGCATGTTGCTCCTGATGATGTTGATACCCCAGCGGACTATGAGCTATCCTCAGGCAGCTCCCCATTCCTAAGTCTCTCGCCGGCAAAGAATGCTCAGGAGAGCACAAGGACCATATTGTGTAAGAGGCCTTCGCCTCACCTTGCCTTCAGTGATGTTGTTAGCAGTGCACCTCGCAAGGCAAGGAGAGAGGCAGACATAAGACAAAACAGGCCAGATCAAGCCCCTGGGAACCCGCAAGTGTTGCCCTCAGGCACCTTACCACCAATGTCGCCTTTGCATCCTACCTTCGGTGCAGCACTAACATTCTACATATCACCAGCAACCTTAACTCGGAGACCCGATGACATGCTTTCTTCGCCCCTAGGGCAACACGTCCTTGACTACGACCCACCCCGCGGGTTTGTCATTCCGGCTTTCTCCACATTCGATGGCTCCATTGACCCTTAAGATCATATGCTCCATTATAATCAAGCGATGACCCTAAATGCCGACAACGACTAGCTATTATGTAAAGTATTCCCAAGTAGCTTGTGAGGGCTTGCATTGGCCGGGTTTCACGAGCTACCGCATTATTTTATAAATTCATTCAATGAACTATGGGTCGCATTCATAATGCAATATCTTTGTTCAGTACAGAAAAAGAGGAACATCAGCTCCTTACAAACTATTCCTAAGCAGGAAGAATACAAACTATTCGAGACTTCACTAGGAGGTTCAAGCAAGCCGTCCAACAGATAGAGTCGTATAACATGGATGCAGTCCTCTAAAACTTTAGGAGAAGCTTTGGACCATTGACTCCTTTCTTCCAATCACTATCTTTAGACCCTCCAGCGACAATGGAAGAATTATACATGCGGGCTAATAGGTATTCAATGTTGGAGGACAATATCCAAGAAGCAACCCAGACTGTCAGGATTACAAACCAGCCAGCTAAGGAAAGTAAGCCTCTTAGGAAGAAGCTGTTCGAGTCCAAGGAAGGTCAAAGCAGAGACCAAAAGCGATCCCGTGATCAATGACGGGCTAAAAGTGAGTGCATGAAAGTTGGTAAAAGTGCACACCCATGCGCGCAAGTATACGCGTCGGGTACACGTAATGTAGTGGCTAGTCAAGTGTCGTTCCCACGAAGAGAAGCATGCTAAGTATTGGTTTAGTGACCTAGACAATATTTGGATCCAGTCTTATAACGAATTATGAATAAATTAACTAAATTAAAGAAAGCCTAATATTAAAATTTCGATTTAAGGTAATAACGAGAAAACTAGGGTTTGCCTTCGCCTACCACACCTAATGGATTTTACCTAGACAGTGCACTTATTTAATATTCCATATGATTTATGTTAGCGGGTTGATCGTGTTTGCTACAAGCTATTCCCGAGATATAACTATCTATCTCAATTAGTGTGTATTGCACTTCCCGTCGACCCCTTGACTCCGAGATGCATGAATGCGAAAACCCTAGTGCTACACTTGGAATGCGGGATATCTCTATTCCCTGATTGACCAAGCGTTGTTTTACCCATGTCCCTACGAGTCATCTTCTCTCGATATCAAACTCCTAGCATTAGCATGCCATAATTGGCCAAATAATAACATGTGATTAAATTCAGGAGTAAAACAACCATAGAAATTCATATCAATATTAAATAAACCACAATTAAAGTATTAATCCATAACTATGCGATTAGGGTTGACAAAACCCTAGAGAGAAAAGTTAGTTCATAGTGATTTTCTTTACAGACTGAAAGATTTTCAGCATTAAACGAATTAGGAAAATACGTATAGCCGTCGCGATCTCTCTAACTGCCTCCGCCTGGGCCGTCTACATCCGTCTCCTTGTCTTTCATCCGTCTTCAACCCTCCTCCCCCCTTTACCTCAAAATTGCTTCCTCTTTATACCTCGGAATCCGAGCCCATCAATGGCCCAGAAAATCAATCGAGGCTATCAGAATTTGGCATTCAGGTTTGCTGCAACGTAGGCCTCCACGCTGCTGCGAAGCACTACGCTACAGCGTGGAGTGCCTCGCTGCTGCATACCCGACGCTCCACTACTACACTTCTTTATGCTTCTTTGCTTCGGTTCTTTTATGCTATTGTTTAGCTTCCTTTTTTATCCTAATATCGACATAAAACATTATAGTATGAGGGATTAGCACAATATTAGTGAATATGAATGTGAATCATGCAAGTTGAGCTATAAAAACACATAGAAATTGTACTGGAATGCATGCATGATTCACTCCGATCAACACCCCCAAACTTAGCTTATTGCTTGTCCCCAAGCAAGAACAGACTTTAACCAGGGCATGCAAGAATAAAGCGTAACTAACACTGACGATATGGGTCTAGTACACATGATACCAGCAAGAAGGGGTTAACAAGAACCAGTTCAAAAGATCCAAGGACTACCTAGGTTGTTCAACTTTCAAGAATTTGCATTGGGTCAGTCTCTGTTGACCAAGCAAGTCAACCCCCTTTTTAGCGCTCAATAACCTTTCCCAAGGAGTCTAAGTGCGATTAAAGTGTGATCTCCAATGTATAGTTCGACTTCAGTACCCCCAAACTTGAATCTAACTTGCATATTTGGAATATTTTTAACATGTATGATGAGAACGTTAATTCACTTATTCATCCACTTCAACTAGTCCTAAGGGGCTTAACTCTAAGACAAACTTGGAAGAGTACTAGTATCAAGAGGTTTTAGGTGAGGGTTCCTGTAACAGGGATCCATTGGTGACTCCCCACCAATTAGTTAAAGGCACCGGGCATTCAGTTCCCCTAGAACTTCACCCCAAACACTCAACCAAACCTCGAGGTCCTGTGACCGGAAATCATCCATCCTCCCCCGTCCCATGTATGAAGTCAATGGCTCCCGCCTGGCTCAGTGGCATTAGTTTTGAAAGCCCCTGACTATGCTCTGGATTCCGATCGATGATCCAATTTATTCCAAACCATACCATGTCCTTTTTATTATTATTATTATTATTATTATATATATATATATATATATATATATATATATATATAAAGTATATATATATATATATTTGGGGCCTAAAGGCGCCCTTCTTTTTCTAAGGTGTCCCATCACTTAGGTGTTTAACTTCCCAAGGTCCGTAGAACTCTTGCATGGTGAGTCTGGAGTCAAAGCATACCCCGAAGATCACGTGTGTGTGTGTGAGCGATAGCCTACTTCGGGAATTGATTTCTTGCGATCTAAAAAGGGAGGCTAGACATGATTATTCTCAACTTTATACAATACAGTCCCGATTGTCAAACAACCTTGGAGTTCCTATTTTATCAAACACAGCTTTCGTAACATTATGACTCCTTTTTGTAATCATATCAACTAAGGCTGAGAACAATGTTCAGCCGAAATCGCCATATCATAATATTTCCAATCTCAACTATGTTGGTACATAAGGACAAGGCTCGGTCTTTAAACATGCTAAAACAAACTAAAACAACCAAAACAAACTAAAATAGACGAAAACCTATAACATGCAAAGATAAAAAAAACAAAAAACAAAATAACACTGAGCTAACCTAAAATAAAAATAATCAACATAACACTAAGCCAACCCGTATACCCACACATACACCCCTAAACTTAAAACTGACAGTGTCCTCAATGACAAAAAGAAAATAAAGGCAAAGAGATACGTCCTAGAGAATCACTGCAGTGGCGGTGGCGGTGTGAAGAGACAGAGCTGAGCCAACTACTGCATGATATGGTCCTAGCGCGCCTATGGCCATCTCACCCGATAACAGCCCATGTTCACCAAGGAAACACTTGCTCTTGAGATCATCCCAATATGCGCCAAACCGTGTGGTGAGAGCGATGCATCTTGGGCCGCCAGTGGATTGGTCGAACTGTAGGGGACCCTACACGCTGTCCCTGGGTCGCCCGCACCGGTGTGGCTATCGGGCATCATCGTTTGGCTTCCCATCTAAATCGCCCGGGCTCCCGAACTTCACCTTGGCAATGGCGGTAGGCGTCACGCACTTGCTCCTCGTAGTCTAAAGATCGTGGACCCTGCGCCTAAGCGGCACAACCAGTTATCAAAGAGGGGTGGATTAAGGTTCGGCATCTCCCCTTGGGTCGACTAATCAACCCCCGCCGATGACGACCTCATGTCACCTAAACTCACACCTCGAAATATACCCTAGCGCTTTCTGACATGTTTAGGGGTATAATAAAAGTAAAAGTATATTTATCCGAAATAATTAAAGATAAAATAAATAAGAAAGAACTTCGAAATTAATACACCAGCTTAAGGGTAAATTAATAATTACAATTCATGAACATATCATACATATAATAAGTTCATATGTCAAAGTAGGATTTTGATAAATTGAATAGAGAATAAACTGGAAGCGAGCACCAAAGTAATAAAAGAAAGATATTAGAATAAAAATACAAGAAAATTGTGGAAGAGACAAGTGGCAAGAAGGAAAGAGAGAGGAAGTTTCTCCTTGGAAAGTGTAATAAAAAAAAGGGAGCAAGATTGTTGGCGAAGACTAAAAAATAAATATCTCGGCCTTGGTCTCGGAGAAAGGAAAGAGCAAAACGGATAAGAGAGAAGAGAAGAGAAAGGAAGAAGAAGAAGAAGAAGAAAGAAGGAAAAGAAAAGAGAAGATCACAGGTATGGAACTAGGAATATTTATATGAAAACTATGGGTGTATGGATACATGTCTTGGTTTTGTCTGGAACTTGTTAAGTTCCGTATGGAAAAGTATTGATGTTTGTACAATAGTATACTGTATAGTTCGTATAAAAGTAGATACATGGTTTAAACCTCTATCTCGTATGGTTTGGGTTTGAAACCCCAAACTCATTTCCTGGTTAGGTTGAGTTGAGAAGAGTTCTAAGGCTCCTATAGGTGTGTTTGGGAAGGGTCTAGTTTCAAGTCAACCAAGAAAATTCCCTATTTTTGATCATACTCAGTAGCCGGACCTTAGAACGTGTTTTTGGGTCAGAAATAAAGGAAATTTGGCAGTAAGTCCTTCTAGTAAATTGTATCCACATCAATTAAATTGATGTTAGGATTTTGAATTTCTCGATTGGACCTCTATAGACCAAGTTATGGTCATTTTACCGAGGTCGGCTCAGCTAGATCTGGTTGGGTCAGTTCGGCTGGTTCGGGTCAACTAGCCAGACCTTAGAACGGGTTTCTGGGTCAGAAATAAAGATAATTTGGCAGTAAGTCCTTATGTAAAATTGTAGCCACATCAGTGAACTTGATGTTAGGCTTTTGAATTTCTCAATTCGGACCCCTGTGAGACTGCCATGGTCTTTTACTCGAATAGTCAATCGGGTGAGAGGCCCCATGGAGGTCGTCTGGAAGAAAGGTCAAGGCACTCCTGCGTGCCAGAGGTCGGCAGACCTCATGCGCCAGTAGATCAGCAGACCTCATGCAACAGAGATCAAGAGAGGCCTGCTTGCACTTTCATGCAAAGAGGTCAACAGATTCCCATGCAAGAGAGGTCAAGAAACCTCATACAGGTCGCCAGACCTCATGCAACAGGCCGCCAGAGGTCAGCGGCACCATGTACAGAGAGGTCGCCAGACCATGCAGAGGTCAAAGGCATCTCATCCTATAGAGGCCAAAATACCTCATTCCAGAGCTCAAATTTCGTCCTCTGTATTTCCGGGGCCTGTCCTCAGAGCTCAGCTCGTCCAGTTCAGGTCAGCCCGTCAGGATTTGACTATGTATGACCTCCAACTTTGGAAGGTCATAACTCCTTCGTCCGAACTCCGGGCGGTGTCTTCGACTCTGCGGAAAGCCCATTGAGCCAAGAATACATTCATAAGTAACTGAGCAGGATATTGTGCCGACCAAGGAGTTAGAACAAGCTCAACCAGGTCAGGTCAGCCTCGCCTATGCCGCCTCAAAGTCGCCTCGGCCGGTTAACCACGTATGACCTCCAACTCGGAAGGTCATAACTCCTCTGGTCCGAACTCCAGCAGTGTTCGACTCTATGGAAACCCATTGAGTCAAGAACAAGGCCGACATGCCTGGAGGAGGATAGTAGGTGTCAGGACTGCGTGTTAGACCTAGCACTCACTGAGTCGTCACTGTCCACCAGATTTTGACTACATATGACCCTCCAACTTCTAAGGTCATAACTCCTTCATCCGAACTCCGATTCGAAAGTGTTCTTTAGAATTCTACAAGAAAAAGCCCATTGAGTCAATAATACATTGATATGCCTGAGGAGGATATTAGGGTGTCAGGACTGAGGTGTTAGACCGGGAGCCTACCGGAGGTCAGGTCAGCTCGTCCAACCAGGATTTTGACCACGATGACCTCTAACTCTCGAAGGTCATAACTCCTTAGTCCGAACTCCGACCGGGGTGTTCTTTAGACTCTATGGAAAGCCCATTGAGTCAAGAATCCATTGATAGGCCTGAGGAGGGATATTAGGTGTCAGACTGAGGCGCGTAATCGGTTTCACTGAGGTCGCACACTGTCCAGCTCAGGATTAACCACGTATGACCTCCAACTCGGGCGTCATAACTCCTTCGTCCACCCGATTCGGTGTTCTCGACTCTATGGAAAGCCCATTGAGTCAAGAATACAGCTATACATAGTATGATAATAGTGGAACTCATATTAGGTCCATAAATAAGGAAACAAAGAAGATATAGTAATCATAGTATATCATGCATAATATAAGATAGATACAAGTATAAGATAGATAAAAGTACAAGTACGTGTATAAGTACCTCCGTATAGGTATAAGTTCTGTAACTCCTATGGGAGATAGAACAGTCTGATAAAGCACAAGTAAAACGTACAAGTATAGAAATGTATTGGTATATGTCATAAGATGTGATAGTCTAATAAAGTACATGAAGATATAAGTTAACAAGATATAAGATGTTACCAGGAATGAGTACATGTACACGAATGATAGGCATAGATGAATATAAGAATGAGTAAACAAACATGCATGATAAAAATATGGGAATATATGTATTATAGAAAAATATGAGAACCGTAATATGAAGCTACAAATATGAGAACGAATACAGATTAAAGTAATGATAGTATATATTGCATATGCCTGTGTAAATTATATGTATGGAACATATATAAGCATGGGTATATGACAAGTAGAATATGACATAAGTATATACCGCTTATACGTAAACGCCAGAAAGCCGAGATACTGCAGATACTTAAAATGCAAAGTTAAGAATAAGATCAGAGTATATCTCACATATGATTACCGAATGACAATAATGATTCGAATATGAGATATGTACTCGAAACATAAAATATACATGGATTGTCTCCGCTTAGAACCCAGTAGAGGGATAGATGGGCATGCCTATTAGGAAAACAAGTCCGCAGCGATGTCTCCGATATCGAGGCCCCGCTTGGTCGATGAGATAGATCCCGGCTTGATCACGGCACCCCGGAAGGGTCACCACAAGCCTTCGGCCCTTATAGATGGTCATTGTCTCGCACAATGATAACAGCGCCCTTTCGGTCCTTATAGACCATCGTTTCGCATTGTGCTGAGCAATGCTCTCCTTCTTCGGGCCCTTATAGACCATTGTTTCACACAAAGGAGTACGCCGCCTCGGGCCCTTATAGTTCCCTTTATCCACTTCTAAGGTTTATGCAAATGAAACATAAACAAATGCATTTGAATATGACATGTGAAAAGATATGATATGATATGAGAAGCATAGCCCTCGTTTATGTGATGACAAGTTCTCAGAATATGAGATTATACGATCCAACAATGATATAAGGAAAATGTATAAGAATGTAAAATGTGATCCGAAAAAGCTAATATGAAAGAGAAAGTAATATGAAAAGTAAAACAGAAAACAAGATATGAAATGAGTACATGAACACAAAGACATAACGCAAAGACATGAACACAAAGAATTGAAAAGAATATGATGACAAGACATGATAATAAAGATATGATAATATTGAATACATGAAAATAGAACATATCAAATGATATAAGATATAACCCCGAAGTAATATATGTATAAGAATATGACTTGCACAATAGATATGTAATATGAGCCATTAGAAAGATAATAGATCAAATGATAAGTACTAGAATAAGAAATATATGATATGAATATATGATAGACATACTAAATGAAGAGATGGACATAGAACACATGATAGAAATGCATAAGTGCTAAGAACGTATAGAGATAAGTAAAGATGACAAAGCAATGAAGATTGTGAAAAGTATAGATAGGAGTTATGTCAAAAGACAGAGAACATGCATGCAATAGAATGTAAAGTGATAAATGGTCACAAAAAGAGTATGAATTTGTATAGATATGAAATGCATATGTATAAGTCAGACGTCATCATTGGTGGTTGTCCATGCTTGCGTTCCCACTAAGCGTAAGCTTAGTACCTTCCGTGTTCAACTCGTAGGTACGTAAGGTACATGCGGATAGAGGACAGACATCCCAGCTACCACAGCAGGCCAGCCGTAGATAGGTGCTCACCCAAGACCGCCCGTCATCTCGATGTTTTGTATTAGAAAAAACGTACATATAAGTAAATGGGACTAAGATATGTATATAGATGTTGAGACACCATCACCTCGTGGTAGTTCTTATATATGAAATGTGAATTTTGTTATTGTTAAATTGTTTGTATAACCACGCGCATGTTCACTCTCCGAGAAAGAACAGGTCACGTGAGTCCCAAGATATAGTCTTCATACCGACCATCAGATCTACCATTCGCTGGCCTGGACTGGAATGGGCGTGACATACCCCGCCTACCCACCCGTGTGGTCATTCGGTACCGGCACCGCCACTTCACCGTGACGCTTTCACATGTTCATTACCCTCGCTCCTGCTCACCTGTTGTCAGGCAATGATCCATGTCGACTCAATCAACAATGTGGCTGGCCTGGGCCTATTTGCGCCTGTGTTTCGTGTCAGGGCCCCTTGATTCCGTAGCCAGTGGATCGGTTCCTTTAGGAACACGAGCTTGATTTTGGAATGTGGCCTTCGTCTCATTCATATAAATGTGCTATGGGAAGTCATCATATAGCTAAGGTTTCTTCCAACCACTCTTTCTCAGGCTACGCTTGGGAAGTGGAGGCATACTATTCTGGTTGTTCCTCCAGCCATAATTCTGATTGCTCTTATTATTCTGGGTACCTCTCTAACCTTGGCCTTGATTCTGATTCTGATTCTGGTACCTATTCTTATATGTATTACCTCCATATTGTCCCTGCTGTTGTTGATTTTGTTGATTCACATACTGTGCTTGCTTTATCAAGCATCTGTCCCGAATTAACAACTTACAGAATTGTGCTGTCCCTCCACTAAGACTCTCGCGTATCTCCCAAGGGTTATTCGAATCGTATCTATTGTACCTTGTCAGTTTCAGAGTTATAGTTGTTTAGTTAACTGTGTGACATGGTTTACCAAGTTACTGAGAACTTCTGTGTCTGCTCCCTCTAAGGGCTTCCTAGGTGTTGATCTATCTCGAGGCCACTGATTAGAATTAGTACTTGTACCTTCCAATGTCTCATAAACTTGATCTATAGTCTTTTTCATCAGGGCACCTCCTGCTGAGGCATCATTGATTGTCCTAGCTGAATCACTCAAAACGTTATAAAACGTGTGCACCTGCATCCACCTAGTAAACCTGTGATGTGGGCATCTCCTCAATAGCTCATGAAATCTTTCCCAGGCCTCGGCCAAGTTCTCTCCCTCGAATTGTCTAAATGTGTTAATTTCTTGCACCAATTATGCGATCTTTGCGGGAGGGAAAATTTTGGTCAAAAATTTCTACACTAAGTCATTCCATGAGGTAGTGGAATTCGGTGGTTTGCTAGTCAACCAATGCTTAACTCGGGTCGCTATGACAAAGGAACAGCGCGCATCCGGAGCTCTTCTCATATCTCTATTATACTTGACTACGCCGGGCAGATCAATAAAATCGATCAAATGCATTCGATTCTCACCAGTAACCCATGAATTTGTATATTGTGGAGCATTTGCGTAGAGCACGCCAATACCAAAAAGTTGTTCGCTGAATGGGTGGTCACGATAGCCGATCAACAACCGTAGGTGGTAAGGCGAACTTCTCAAGTAGCATGCGTATTATCAAGCCGCACGGATCCATCGAGCGGCCTCGATTCTATAATTCTGTCCATTCTGATCCACCTGTGGTTCATTCCTTTCTTGGAACTGTCCTTCATCCTCTTGATTCTGAATGATTGATGAAATGTCCGTTCTGGTTCAAGATCGAATGGAAGTAATTCCCTGCGATCTTGTCTTTGCATGCACACTAATTGCTTTCCTGAAATCACAAGTATGAAGTCGACCATAGATGAAATAAGGCACAATACCTAAAACGAAGGATAACACAAAAAATAATTAATAAGTAAAAAGAACTAAATAAACTAAAATTGATCTAAAGTACAATCTATGGCACGGTTGTCAATATCAACACTAAACTTCTCCCCGGCAACGGCGCCAAAAACTTGACGGGCTGAAAGTAAGTACGTGAAAGTTGGTAAAAGTGTAGACCTGTGCGCACAAGTATACGCGTCGAGTACACGTAGTGTAGTGGCTAGTCAAGTGTCATTCCCACGAAGAGAAGCGTGCTAAGTACTGGTTTAGTGACCTAGACAATATTCTGATCCAAATCTTTATAGCGAATTATGAATAAATTAACTGAATTAAAGAAAGCCTAATATTAAATTTTCAATTTAAGGTAATAACGAGAAAACTAGGGTTTGCCTTCGCCTACCACACCTAATGGATTTTACCTAGACAGTGCACTTATTTAATATTCCATATGATTTATGTTAGCGGGTTGATTGTGCCTACAAGCTATTCTCTCTCGAGATATAAGCGTCTATCTACTAGTAGAATTTAATATTGCATCTCTACTTCGATCCCTTGACTCCGAGATGCATGAATGTGAAAACCCTAGTGCTATACTTGGAATGCGGGATATCTCTATTCCCTGATTGACCAAGCGTTTCTTTACCCATGTCCCTACGAGTCATCTTCTCTCGATATCAAACTCCTAGCATTAGCATGTCATAATTGGCCAAATAATAACATGTAATTAAATTCAGGAGTAAAACAACCATAGAAATTCATATTGATATTAAATAAACCACAATTAAAGTATTAATCCATAACGGTGCAGTTATGGTTGACAAAACCCTAGAGAGAAAAGTTAGTTCATAGTGATTTTCATTACAGACTGAAATATTTTCAACATTAAACAAATCAAGAAAAGAAATACAGAAGAAGCCGTCTTCGCAATCTCTTGGAATCTGTCTCCGCCAAGCTCTCTCCTTGTCTTCAATCTACCTCTCCAATCCCCCCCTTTTGCCTCAAAAATTGTAATTTTATACATGCGAGGTCAGGGCCCATGATGGCTTGAAAATCATGGCAAGGGCTGCCCGATTTGGCATTCGGGTTCGTTACAGTAGGCCTCCACCTTCTTCTGCGACAGCCCCTTCTGTAGCGACGTCGAGTGCCTCGCTGATGCGTACTCGACGCTCCACTACTACACTTCTTTGTGCTTCTTTGCTTTGGTTCTTTTATGCTATTGTTTAGCTTCCTTTTTTATCCCAATATCAACATGTCCTATAAAACATTATAGTATGGGGGATTGGCGCAATTTTAGTGAATATGAATGTGAATTATGCAAGTTGAGCTATAAAAACACATAGAAATTGTACTGGAACGCATGCATGATTCACTCCGATCAATCAGTCACATAAGAAGAGAGAGCTCCCGTAATTTACACCCCTAAACGTCTCTTATGAGAGGCTATTGCTCATCATTCGCGACTTCCCAGAGTTTAAATGGTCTGCACCAATCCAGACGGATCCCTCCAAAAGAAACAAATCATTGCGGTGCGATTTTCATAGAGATCATGGACAGGAGACCAACAGGTGTCGAAGCCTGAAGTTTATGGTGGAAAAGGTTATCAAAGCGGGGAATATCTGTCACGCCCCCATCCCCGACCCGGCCCAGAGACTTAACCCAATCCAAGGACGCAGACCAGTTTTACCATATATACATTTTTGAATACTGTAGAAATAAATGTCGCATAATGATTTCAGTTAAAGAGGACCCATCGTTATTTCAATTAACACTTTGATTCAATATGGCATGTATGCCTTTCAACATTATCATTTGCAAAACATTATCAGAGTTCATCTCCACAAATAAATCAAATATGTTCTTCCCATGAAAACTTATACATTTTTGGTTTCATTACAAAAAGGATCAAATAATGTCATGGGATGAAATGTATGCATGGGAACGGGCGTTTACTTATACTCATACGATTCGGCTGATGACTACGAGCCCCATGAGGTCTTTGCTCTTGTCCCTAGTCACTCGGTACCTACGTGATGATAAAAACAACGCGCTAAGCATTTTCATGCTTAGTGGTTCTATGGAATTCTCTCTTCATTTCAATTAAACACAAATATACAATTTTTTTTCTGAAACAATGTTTTGGCACAATTTCAATAGTTTATGCAATATAGATTATATATATGTGCTAATTTTACATACTTTCATTTGCAAATCATTTGATTACTTCAAAGTATACAATTTCATATGCCATATTTCATTCGAAACTCAAATCATGCATTTCACAAATTTACTTATAATTTTTCTCTTAAACAAATTTAACCATTTCCTTTGGTGCCTAGGATAATGGAATCATAGAAGCCTGATCGTTCTTTCTGAGGCCAGAGTAGAAAAACATTTTATAACACGATGCAGTCCATTAGGTTGTTGGCCCCGGTTATTTAAAAATCATTGTATGTATACTCACGGAATCTTGTCCGTGGGGCTACGGATCGGTATGCTGTATATTTCATTTCGTTCCTTGATGTGCTAGTTTGACCTTCTTGAGTATGTCGATCTATCCTTAACTCAAATATGACGAATAATATTCTATTAGACATTAAAACTGATCCATAGTAATTTACAATATTGTATATACAAAATACCCCGAATAATACATTTTTGATGTATATACAATTTTATGGAAATGCATTTGAAATCAATTTTCCCAAATCCTTCAAAACAAATCACATATACGATTTTCTTGAAAATCATTTCAGCGGCTTGATCACAAAACTTCGAAAATAAGAAGAAGTATGGAGAGCAGGCCCGAAAATGTTGTCGCTCTTCAATTCCTATCCTCGGAATCTCGTTCTTGGGTCAGGCTTCCTCGTCACCAACCCCTAATCCATCATAATTAGATAACAGTATTAGTTGGCTTATTTAGGTTTCTAGTTAGGGTTATTTCCACCTTGACTTCCTTGATAAAATTTTAAAAGGGAACAAATGACCACATTTGACTTCCTTGAGTCCATTGTTCCTATAAATCTATTTTATTCAAAATTGGAATCATCGATTTAGACACTTTGAAACTGATATGTGTTCAAAACAACGAGAATTTACTCTATTTTCAAAACATAACCTTGAATTTGCCGTAAAGCTTTACTTTGGCAATTTACGGGTCAGTAAGTCCCAATTTGAATACACTTATTTCAATGAATTTTTCCTAGAAGTTTAGTTTACCCAAAAATTTTAATCACTCAATTTTGAATGAGTGAAACTACGACTTATGGCTAAATACAGCTGATTCCAAAACACGAAATTGTACCAAGCGAACTGAATTTGCCCGAAAATAGAGCCTCACTTTGACTATTTTCTGGGTCCGATGGGGTCCAAATTTGAATACATTTATTTCAAGGATGTTTGTTCTCCTAGAAGTCTAGTTTACAAAAAAATTTGAATCACTCAATTTGGATGAGTGATGGCCAAGTTATGGCCAAAACAAAAACATGGGTTTTGAAAAATTTTGACAGCATCTCCCTTAAAACCCCAACATTTCCATTATACAAAAATTCCTCAAAACCAATCCTAACCCAAAAGCAATTTGAAACTTAACCCAAACCTGATCTACAAACATTTAAAACATTTCTATTATGATTTGGTTTTCATCAAACCCAAACACAACATTAAAGGGGGTTAGGGTTAGTTTCATACATTTAATTTCTTTCTTTTCACTTCCTTCTTCTTTGTTTGGCTCAAATCCTTGGAGAGCATAAAGCCAAATTGGTCTCCTCACTCACTCTCTCAACCATGCCCTAGTTCTCAATGCAAAGATATGCCCAAATGAGAAATGTTATTCAAAGACCAATTTTTTGTCTTAACTCAAAACCTTCACTAGGCCTTGTTTGGCTAGCACATTATTTCCTCATTTCTCATTTTTGCACTTTAATCCTTCTTTTCTCTTTCATTTGTTATTCAACTTATTATCCTTCTTCCATTTTGGCACATACACTTCTCATTTATGACCCTTGGGTCCTCATTTTGACCTTTTGTCAATTTAACCTTAATTCTTTATAATTTCCGGGTTTTATCATTTGTTTGTTCTTTAACAATATAAATTCCAACCAAATACAATTTAACTTATTTTATACTCTAAACATGTTATAAAATTTATAGGTTAGTTGTAGGGTGTTACAACTCTCCCCTCCTTAAAAGAATTTTGTCCTCGAACTTACCTTCATTGAACAGTAGTGGATACTACTGACGCATGGTTTCTTCACTTTCCCATGCGGCTTCCTCTGTCTTGTGGTTTCTCCATAATACTTTGACCAATAGGATTCACTTGTTCCGCAATTCTTTGACTTCTCGAGCCAAAATCTCTACAGGCTCTTCTTCGTAATATTAAATTAGAGTATAAGCATTTCGATAACTTAGAAGACAAGACATGTGATGGCTCTGACCTATACCTCCTTAACATTGAAACATGGAAAACATTATGGATCTTTTCAACTGCAGAGTAAGGCTAGTATATGCCTTTGGACCCACTTTCTACGATCACTTCATATGGCTCGATGAACTGGGGACTCAACTTGCCTTTTCTTGAATCCGTGACTTTCTTCGAAACTTAAGAACACTTTCTCATCGATCTCATATTGAATGTCTTTTCTCTTCAAGTCGGAATAAGACTTTTGTCTATCCATGGCTACCTTTAATCTTTCTCTGATCATTTTCACCTTTTCCTCGGTCTCTTGAATCAAATCAGGGTCGATTAATTTCTTCTCACTTAACTTTGTCCAATACAATGATGTTCTAAATTTCCTTAAAGTGAGAGCCTCGTGGGTGTCACATTCGATATTTCATTAGAAACTATTGTTATATAAGGAATTCAACTAAGGAATATATTTATCGACTACCTAGTAGTCGATCACCTGACTTCTTGGCATATCTTCATGAGCTTGAATCCTCTCTACGATTGTCCATCCATCTACGAGTGGAAAGTTGTCTTTGAGGGATCGGTCGAGTGCCTAAAGCCTCTTTCAATTTTCCCAATCTCAAGGTAAACCTTTGGATCTATTTGAGAGTATAGGCCAATTTAGAATCCATTATACTTAGAACTATTTCCTTTATGTAAAAGCTGCGCTTGACTTATCAAGTGAATGATCGGGTTTTTGCTAGTAAGGAAGTGAAATTTTTGACCGTCGTCGATCTACCACGACCCAAATTGAATCGCTTTCTCCTTGTCAATGGTAACCCGACCACAAAATACATTGTGATTTAGTCCCATTTCCACTTGGGTATTCTAATAGTCTACAACAATCCCAAAGGAACTTGATGTTCCGCTTTCACTTTCTGACACACCATACATTTGGTCACAAATTCCGAAACATCTCTCCTCATTTCAGACCACCAGTATGAAGTCTTTAAATCCTTATACATTTTCCTGATACCAGGATGCATAGCAACAAATCCACTATGTGCCTCTTCAAGAATGGATTTCTTCAACTCATCATCATTGGGTACACAAACTCGGTCTCTATAATACAAGAATCCATCCTCATTCACTGAAAACTCAGTTTCTTTCCACTCTCTATTCTGACTTACAATTGCATAAATTTTCTCATTACTCTTTTGTGCCTCTAGCATTCGATTTAACAAATTCGGTTTTGCTATCAATTCCTCTACTATTGTACCGTCGTCTGATAATGACAAATGAGCATTCAATGCTCGTAGTGTTTTATATCTTGACTTTCTACTCGGCGTCTACCACAACATTAGCTTTCCGGGAGGTAGTCGATCCTGCAATCATAATCCTTGATCAATTCCATCCATACATTTGTCTCGAAAGTTAAAGCTCTCGTTGGGAGGCAAATACTTAAGACTTTGTGATCGGTGTAGATGAAACATTTTTCTTCGTACAAAGATGGTGTCCCATTATTTTCAATGCAAACCTAGTAGGCGACCAATTCGAATCATGCGTAGGGTAATTCTTTTCATGCGGCTTGACTACCTTGAGTATAGTTTGCCACTTTACCCTCTTGCATGGGGATACATACGAGTCGATTTAATGAAGCATCGATAAAATCACGCGCGTATTCTTTGTGGATGAAGTTGAGTAAAGAACCCGAGCCTCGATCGAGAATGCTCAACTTTGAATAGGATTGTGTGCCCCATCTTTGCACTAGTACTCACCCTGTATTAACAGGTTTTGATGTGCCGCAGTGCGATAGATCTGGCGGTCACGGCGGACTTGGTGTAACTACGCTGCTTGAAGATGAAAAGCTTTCCTTAGGTGTAGAGTGAACTCATTAGGCCCGAATCACCTCTACGGTTTAATGAGTACGACTATCGTAACTCTAGGAGATGTCGCTCCACTGTAAAAGTCGGGCGGAGTTATTGACAAGTTTTGTTCTCGATCGTGTCCGAAGACTTAGGACGCCTGACACCATATGGGGCGAGCTTTAGTGCGCTCGATGAAAGTTATCCTCTCGACTGCCACGAAGCGGTCGGTATTTGACTAACTTTTGGGCGAGTCAACCTTTTAAGCGTCGAATTTGGCGCGCGACAGTATTTATCAGCTATCTATCTTTGGAACGGAGAGGAAGCGAAGTTGAAAATCCTCTCCTCGAAGATCAAACCCCCGCGTAGCAATCACAGTTCACCCCCTATATCAGGGCGGAAGAGAAGGGATCCAGCTGCTCGTCCACGAAGGAAATAACGTTGGTGGGCGAAAAATTCACTTACATTGGGCTCTCTCGTAATAGATGAAGAAATAGGCGATTCACGACTCATGTTATTGAACAATATAAATGTATTCACGGAGCCCTTTCGAGATATGATTAGGATTAACTTCGGCTTGATGGCCTCTCACAGAAGCTAAATATTATCACTGCGGCGGACCGTTAAGACAAAGTGAGGCGTTTCCGCGAATCACCATCCGATCCGTTCAAGCGAGTAGACAACTTTCTAAGGGTAGGTTTCATCAGGGAAGTGAAATACCCCAAATGGCTAGCCAACGTGGTGGTGGTTCCAAAGAAAGGGGGTAAGTGGTGAGTATGTGTAGATTACATTGACCTTAACAAAGCATGCCCAAAAGATAGCTTCCCCTTGCTACATAAAGACAAAATTGTTGATGCCGCAGCCAGGCACGGAATACTGTCATTTCTAAAAGCTTTCTATGGGTATCATCAAAGTCCCATGCACTCGCCTGATTTAGAGAAAACGGCCTTCATTACACCGCACGGGCTATACTGCTATGATGTGATGTCTTTCGGCTTAAAGAATGTTGGGGCAACTTATCAAAGGTTGGTGACTAGGATATTTCGATCGATATTGGGTAATACAATGGAGGCCCATATCGACGACATGCTCATGAAATCAGCGGCTTGACCACACTAGCATCTACAAAAAGGCCTTTGAGCTATTTGCGCGAGGTATGACATGAGCTTCGACCCTCGAATGTGGCACGAAAATCGGTGCGAGGCGAGTTTTAGGCTTTATGGTGACCCCGAGGGGATAGAGGCCAATCCCGTTTCAACTATACTTAATGGACTCTCGGGCTCCTACCTCGGGAAAGGAGTGCGGCCCGATTAACTAGCCAGGTTGGCGATTCTCGGGCGGTCATATCAGTTTCACAATCGATTAAAACCATTTTCATCACCACAAGGAAGCGAGGGCTGGATTTGGGGAGCGAGGAATACGACGAGCCTTCCACGATGATCAAACAATATCTTACTAAGCGCGATTATAAGCTAGCCCACGGGCGGGTGACCTGTCTGCCTTTACTGCGGTGTTAGAGGCCTCAGTAAGCACAGCTTTGTTCAAAGAAGACAAAAATCGAAAGAAAAGACCAATATTATTTGTAGAAGCGGAAATCTACATTTGAGTAGAGGCTGCCGGAATAACCGTCTCTCGAGCGAGGCGGCACTAGCCCTCCATGTAGCTGACTAAGGATTTCTCCCTACTTCGGGCACGCCCCATGCGTCGCGTGTTGACCCGATCTCACTGCAGAAGCACCATACACAAGCATAACCTATCAAGAAGGATGGCCTGGTGAGCAATTGAACTAAGTGAATTCGATATTTAGTATAAACCTCGATTGGCATTAAAGGGGCAGGTATTAGCATATTTTTTAGCAGAACTACCCAGTCGGATACGAACTAGGGTGACACTGGCTGGTGGATTCTCGATGTGGATGGCGCTTCTCGCCAAATAAGAGCTGGAGCAGGCTTGCAACTTAGAGCCTTGACTGGGAAAGGATCGAACAGGCCATAAGGCTGGGCTTCCCCATGTCGATAATGGGGCCCGGATGAGCTGATCTTGGTTGGGGGTTGACCTCGCCAAAGTCGCATCCTGCGGCAAAGACTCGTCATACGCAACAACTCTCGAGTTAGTGAGGTGGGACGGGGTGAGCAGTACGAAACACAAGACGAGTGCACGTGGTCGATACGCAGATGCGGATTGGCAGCGACTACGGAAGTTTGTGAGGCTTTGGAAAACTAAGCATATCTCGGGTTTCGAATGAAGGCGGACGCTTTGGCGGCCCGATGGTTGCATCCATCCAGTAAGAGGAAGCGATGTCCTTCGCATGCACTGCAGCTGCGTCGTCCATTCTGACGAGCAGGTGATGAATATATTAGAATCTCCTTCTTAGCCCCAACATTATATTGGTATCAAAAATCGAAGCGCCAGATAACGAGGATTGAAGCCTGAGATTTAGGTCGATCAGAATTTGAGTTTTCCCTTGTGAATAGACAATTATATAAAGAGATCTGCAGACCGGGCCCATCTTAAATGTGTACCATCGACGGGGATAGTATGTAGTAAGCTAGAACTCCATGAGAGAATGAGTGGAAGCCATCTACGGGGGTGAGCTTTAGCTCAGGCCCTATACGCAAAGAGATTGTGTGACCATGAGGGGCGGATGCGTGCCTACGTTGCGTGGCGCGTCGGCGGCAATGACCCGTCGAAGGGTGTCATTTCGAGATCTAGCCACCATCACAAACCCCTATTGATTAATTACCCCGAAAATTAACTATTTTGAACCACATTTATTCATGGGTTTGTGTGCTTTATATCTTAATCATTTTAATTAACACGATTTACACATTAAGGCCCGGCTATTATTACGATCGCGTTTTGTGACATTTTATAGTTTTTAATGCCCAAAATTTTATTTGAATCCCAATCCAAGCCATGAGGAATCAGGAGCTAAACTGGCTTTGCATATTAAAAATCGGGGCTGAGAGCGAAGAAGAAACGGGGCGAGAAGAGGAATGGAAAAGAAACGGGAGGCTTGAGAGAAATGAAAAGAACATAACGAGGAGAAAGAAGTCGCACCAGGGGTGCGAAATCCACCTTTGTCACGAGTGGCATTGTTTTTAATTTGGCGTGGATTTGGCTTTGGTGCGATACGGCATTGGATTTTGGCATTGGTGCCGATTTTGGCATTGGATTTGGCAACATTGGATTTTGCTTTGCGTGTAGTGCCAATTTTGGCACATTGCCCGACTTCGTATCTGAAATCACACTCTCTCCTCCCTTGTTGACTTTTTGACTTTTTTCTCCTTTTTTTTTTTTTTTTCCTTTTTACCTCTTTGTTTTAATGCTTTTGAGGGCATAATGGTATTTTACCTAAGAAAAACTCTATATAAGCTCGATGTTTTGGGAGATTTGTAACTTTTTAGTGAGTGGCTTTGCTTTGTTAGGAAATCAAAAACCTGTAAGTTCCATTTTTCCTTTCTTTTCTAGTTTTCCTTATTCTTTTTCCTTTGCTTTTCATTTAGTTATTTTTCTTGGTTTCTAATCATCCTCTGAGGATGGTTGGCTAAGCTCCCATCCTTGAAGAGGAGGGCTACGGGGCAAGGTTACGGGGTAAAATGATGGCTCTCATGTATTTAATGAAAGCATTCATGGATATTTATGGTTCTCATTTCTCACTCTGAGTTAAAATCTCTTAAATGTACCTTGATTAACTTTGTATTTGGCAAACTTTTAGGGTTAATTGGATGCTTATTGTTAAGATCAGAGATTCATTAGTTGCCTTCTATTAGTGCTTGTAGGGTAGATTTAGGGGATATGCTTTTCTTGTCAGGGAACATTTATGCTCAATGAATGCTATAATTGAGGAAAATTACAAGGGTTCGGTTTTTATGGCGAATGAAGTCAGGTTCGGAAATGACTATGTCATCCTCCCCAGCGCGAGGGGAAAAGGACAGGAACCTTTCATTTGCCTTAGGACCTCGACCAGTGGCAGATGCTTGAGGGTTCTTTTTCATATTTTACTTCATTTATTTTGATCCCATAAATCCTGACTCTCAGCATTTTTCTTTAAACCCACGAATCAAATTAGATTCACCATTTTGAACTTAGCGCACATCATTTACAGAAAACCATCCTGTGTTCGACCACAGAACCCTTTATCTACTTGATGCTTATCTTCTGGCCGATAGGAAGGAATTAGGATTATAAATTTTGTTGATTCCGACACCCCTACCGCGCGCGAATCAAATGGCGTCGTTGTCGGGGATGGTGCCCTAGTGAGATGAGAAGCTTTTGAACTTGTGATCCACATCACAAGTCTTGGTGAATTCTCATTTATTATTATTATTATTATTATTATTATTATTATTTTTACCATTTTCCCCGTTCTGGAGTTCAACTTCTGATTTGAATTTTATCCTGCACCTCTTTGTTTTCCACATTTTTATTTTAACTAACCTTAACCCTTTTGGTAGTCTTGTTTTACATTGGTTTCTTGTTGTTGTGGCGAATTATGCGAGCGGTTTATGCGAGAAAGAAACACTTGCGGGCGGTGCATAGGCTTAGTGTTGATTGGGCGGTGTGAGTGTTAGCCTTCCACGGTGGTCGGATGGGCTCCACGAGGGGGACGACTGACCCGACAAGGGGGCCCGCGGGGGTCCACGATGTATCGATCCATGAGGGATCACATACACCCTGGGGGTGAGTGCACCCTCATGCATAATTCCTGGCGAGATGGCGGTGAAGCCTTACTTGAATTGCCTCACTCTGACGTTCCATTAGCATGGAGAATGAAAACCATATAATCATATTAGAGTTTTGAGGAATTATGCACCACTTTCAAAGAGGGTGCTTAATAGACATGTTTACTAAGTTTAAAGCCTTAACTCACTTGATACACAAGGAATGAGGCAAGAAATTTGGCTAAAATGCATTGGGCAGCCCGAAGACAGTAAGAATTGGGGAGAGTTGCGGGCGAGTTTAAATTCTTCGGTGCTCACAGACAAGCTTGACTTGAAGGGCAAGTTTATTTTATTTGCGACTCATGATAGTGAGAGGATTCTACAGTGCTGGGAGGGTATGGAGACTATCGGTGCAGCCCACACCATGGGTTTGATACATGGATCTTTGGTGAACCATTTTTATGATGGAATGTACCTTCATTGAAACAATTATTGGAAACTATGTGTGGAGGGGATTTCCTAAGCAAAAATCCGGATGAGGCCATGGATTTCCTCAACTATGTAGCTGAGACATCCAAGGCTTGGGACGAGCCAAATCCCAGGGAGGCAGACAGAATGAGACCCTTAGCAAACCCAAGGGGAGGCATCTATTCACTTGCAGAGGATGTGGACCTGAAGGCCTAAGCTATCCATCTTGGCTAGGAGGGTGGAAGAACTAGAAGGAAAAAGGCTACATGAGGTGCAGGCAGTGACTGAAAGCCATGCACAGGTCAAAAACTGTTGTTTGCCAGGTCCAGCGGCCACCCGGAGAACCATGTCCAAGCCCGATGCGAGGATGCAAATGTGGTGGAGCGAAACAAGCGCAAATAAATGCTCCATATGGCGACATTATTTGGAGGAGTCACCCCAACCTCTCTGGAAGCCTCGGCCACTCCGGCATATGTTCCCAGGGCCTGTGACAGCGACCACCCTCTTCTCTGTTGAGCAAGCCATTTCAGATGTCGAGAGGCAAGGTGGTGGAAATTTTTAATGGAGGAAGCGAAAAGGCATCGATACTTTCAGTTGAGCAAAGCAAAATTGAAAATGTAGAAAGCTCCTTGAGCAAGAGAGAATAGATGGGATGGAAAGTAACCTTAGCAGGAAGATTGACGGCTTACGGGCATCCATGCAAAGAATGGAAAATCCCGGTAATGAGCGGGGAGGTTCCTTCTCGATGCTTGCCAAATCGAGGGCGAATGAGCGAGAATGTGGGTGAACCTCCCAAAATGGATGAAGCGAAATTTGTCATTACCTTAAGAAGTGGAAAGAGGTTATTCGGCCCAGTACGAGCTGTTGGTGAGGAAACTAGAAAGGGGAAGAAATGGGCGAACACATTTTCTTGAAGGAGGACTGGTAAATGCGCGTACCTCGGGTTTCCCCGGCTAAGAAGCGAGAAGAGGCATCCCGGGCGACATCTAGAGTCTAAGGCGGTGAGGTCAACATACCTTTTGGACATCATCAGGCAAATTTTGCCTATCTGAGAAGTTTTGAAAGATCTACTTATGCGATCAAAGGGTTAGAGCATTGACAAAAGGCATTCTTAGCGAGCAGTTAGCTCGTCATCGATCTCGAGACAATGGTGAAATACGAATCAGTACTGACTATCTGGTTAACATTGGAAGTACTGCGTTTGAGTAAAGCAGCGTGTTGAACTGGGTGCGATTGTCGACCCTGCTGCGTACTCGGTGTATAGAGCGGCTAGGTTTGGGAGAGTGAAACTTGACCCGACATCACCATCCTTGGCGGATGGATTGTTGAAATACCCGAAAGGGATAGTGGAGGATGTGTTGGTAAAGTGAATAAGTTTCTTGTCGGGTGGATTTCGTGGTTTCGACACGGAAGGCCGGTGGCGGGAGCCTGAGATCAAGTGCCCGATATATTGGGAAGGCCATTTTTTGTACGTGTGCCATAATTAATTGTCGGAATGGAGTCATACGACACCTTTGGAAATATGACTTTGGGCTTAATAATATTTTTCCACCTAGAGCGTGACACAAATCAATGGAAGAGCGAGCGGATGAAGTCTTCTGATTAGCCAATTACGGGAGAAACGGTGTTATGACTACGAGAGGAGTTGATGAAACGATGAAGAGTCGTGGAGAATCCGATTGCCTGATCACTCCCTCGGGCTGCGGTCGAGTGCCCAAAGCGGAGGGCGAGCTCAGCTCTGGCTGACTCACCCTCCCACGGCATACATGGAGGGATTTCTCCTCCTTGATCCACCGTGAACACAGAAGAAATTTACGAGTAGAATTGGTTTCTCTGATGAAATTAGAAACCACTCGATTGTTTATTCAAGTTTTATTTGCTTTACTTTATAAGTTTAATTTGTAGTTTACATAATTTTCTTAATTTTAGATTTGTTTAAGTGTAATTTTTCTCATTTTCAATTGCACGTTCTCGCTTAATTTTGGTACATTTTGTTTTCCGAGGGTGTAGCGGCTCTCCTCCCACCTTCGTGTTTGCACCCCACAGTACGTCTTCATATACGCTCCGATGGGGATATTTACCCGTTTACACACCCTTTGAGGAGGTATCACTTCCTTCTCTAGTTTTTTGATCAGAGCCCGTTGAGGACAAGAAGTGTGACATTCGGGTGGGGAGAGGGAATTAGGGAAGGAAGTGGCTTTTATTTACACGCTTTTTATTTGCTATTTTGAGCAGAGCCCATTTTGTGTTTGTCCTGAGTGTTGCTTTTTGACTTGTATGGGGAAGCTAATGAAGTTGTTTTTTGAGAAAAGCGAAACTATGTAGTTTTTATATATACATACCTGCCCAGCTCACCTTTGATTTAAAATTTCACCCAATTTTTTTTTGTGTGTTTTGCCTACTTGCAAGTTGGAAAATTGAATCTTTGTCTAATTCTATTGATGTTAGATTGATTCCATGCCTAGTTGAGTGGATGATTAATTGAATTCTTGTTGCTTTCGACCTTTTTCTTCCACCTGCAGCTAATCACACACGGTGCACATCGGGTTTCATGATAGAATTTGACTACCTAACCTCCTCAAATTTACCAAAACCTACCCTAGTTTCATTACTGCCTTAAATAGGTTAAGGACCCCGCGAAAGGAAGCGATGTGTGGCACCCAGCTTTTTTGAAAAAGAAAGAAAAATTGCAACGCTTTGCCTTGAAGGCAGGAGAGCACGGTCCGAGGGGTATATGGCGAAAGCCTTTAAAGCCCGGTGCCCTAAACCTTCACTGGTTGGGAGTCGCCGACTTAGTGTTCGCTACACGGGTGGATGGGTGGAGTTTAGCAAGTTGTAGGTGTTGGAGTTTCGAAATCATTCGGAGGCCGGGGTGAAACCTGAAGAGTTTGTGGTCGAAAGATCCTTATGACTTGGTGCCCTAAGCCTTAATTGGTTGGGAGTCATCGGTGGATCCCCATTACATGGACTTTGGTAAGGTCGACTCCTCAGCATTACACCCCACTACAACACAAAGAATTGTGGAATAAGAGTGGGTGTGTTGTTCTATTTAGGTTGGTTAGTGTCTAGGTGGAGGCGGGTAGTTTGGGTGGGAGAGTGCGGGTTGCCGGTTTATTGTTGAGGCGATAAAAACAAACACTTAGGTTTTGGTGGAAGCATCGTGGTAGAGTCTACGAGAAGGAGGCTCTTTTGATA
This sequence comes from Tetrastigma voinierianum, assembly GCA_016808115.1. NCBI lineage: Eukaryota > Viridiplantae > Streptophyta > Magnoliopsida > Vitales > Vitaceae > Tetrastigma > Tetrastigma voinierianum. The sequence continues at coordinate 423,871 of JAEQBH010001943.1, read as the reverse complement.
CTTTTTCAATATTTATGGCATTCATTCTCGAGATGGTTGATAGGCGGGGTTCGGTGATTCCACGAGGAGTGAGCATTACTCGTCTACATGCTTTTGAAATACCAATTTTTTGAGGGACACATTTTTGTTATTATCTTGTTTGTTCTTTGTTTTCCTTCTTTTATTTATTGCTAAGGGACTAGCAGTAATGTAGGTTAGGGTGTGATTAGTGCCCAAGGGTACTGGCCACGAACCACATTTATTATAGGTTTTGAGTGCTTTTTGTATACTAATCATTTTAATTAACAGGTTACACATTAAGGCCCGACTATTATTCGATCGCATTTGTGACATTTTATAGTTTTTAATGCCAAATTTGTTGAATCCAACCGACCTGAGGAATCAGAGCCAAAACTAGCTTTGCATGTGCAAAAATCGGGAGGCGAGAGCAGAGAAAAACGGGAAGCGAGAGAAGAGGAATGGAAGAAGAACAGGAGCAGAAGAGAAATGAAAAAGAACATAGCAGGAAAATTCGCACCAGGGTGCCAAAATCCACACTGTGCGAAAATTGGCATTGGTGCCAATTTTGGCATTGGATTTTGCTTTAGTGCAAATTTTATGTGGATTTTTGGCATTGGTGCGATTTTGGCATTAAGTGCCAATTTGGCGATGGATTTGGCAGCATTAGTTTTGGCATTGTGGTGCCAATTTGTACGATACCCGACTTCTGTATGCTGAAATCCCCTCTCTCCTCCTTATTGACTTTTGACTTTTTCTCCTTTTTTTTTTTTCTTTTTACCCTCTTTGTTTAATGCTTTTTGAGGGCATAATGGTATTTTACCACTGAAAAACTCTATATAAGCTCGATGTTTTGGGGAGATTTGTAACTTTAATTTGGTGAAAAAGCTTTGCTTTGTTAGGAAATCAAAAACACAGCCAAGTTCCATTTTCCTTTTTCTTTTACAGTTTTCCTTATTCTTTTCCTTTGCTTTCATTTAGTTATTTTCTTGGTTTCTAATCCTGAGGATGGTTGGCTATTTCCCGTCCTTGAAGAGGAGAGCTACGGGAATAAGGTGCAGAGGGGGTAAAATGATGGCTCTCATGTATTTAGTAAAAGCATTCATGGATATTTATGGTTCTCATTTCTCACTCCCCAGGATTAAAATCTCTTAAATGTACCTTGATTAACTTTGTATTTGGCAGAAAGCTTTTTAGGGTTCGGTGGATGTATTGTTAGATCATGAGATTCATTAGTTGCCTTCTATTAGTTCTTGTAAGGGTAGATTTAGGGGATATGCTTTTCTTGTCAGGAGCACATTTATGCTTTCGATGAATGCTATAATTCAAAAGGAAAATTACAAGGGAGTTCGATTTTTATGGCAAATGAAGATCGGTTCGGGGAAATGACTATATAATCACATCCTCCCAATAGCGAGGAAAAGGACGAGAACCTTTCATTTGCCTTAGGACCTCGACCAGTGGCAGATGCTTCAAGGTTCTTTTTCATATTTTACTTCATTTTATTTTCGGTCATAAATCCACCCGACTCTCAGCATTTTTACTAAAACCCGAATCAATTGAATTCACCATTTTGAACTTAGCGCACATCATTTACACGAAGAAAACCCATCCACATGTTGACCCTAGAACCATCTTTGTGATGGCATGCTACGGCAGTGGGAGAGAATGGGATTATAAATTTTGTTGATTCGAGCGCCTGCGCGCGAATCACCCTTTGCTCGGTGAGATTGATATATTTGGACCACTTTGCCTACGCCCCAGGCTCGAAAAGAGTTATTGTTGGTTGCCACTTGAGCTATTTTTAGTAAGTGGATAGAAGATGGACCTCCTCCTTGTCAAAGACAAGGATGTCGATCGATTCTTGTGGAGAAGTATTATTACAGATTAAGATACCGATCGATCATTACGACAATGGGCCATAATTTGATAGTCGGGTATATAGCAATTTCTGCCACGAGTTGAAAATCACAAACTTGTACTCAACCCTACGGTACCCAAAGAGAAATGGCCAGGCGGAAGCATCTAACAAAACTTTTTTGACGCCATTAAGCGCTACGTTCGACAGGAAATGGGTGAAAAGCTACGGAGTTCTGACTTATAAAACAACTTGATGGGAAGCAGCAGTGTGTGATCACCTACGCTATGGGATGGAAGCCACTTGTCCACAAAAAATTAGAATGCCCACACTTTGAACAGAAATTCCTAAAGAGGCTAATACTAAAGCCCTTGCCAAGGACTTAGATATGGATGAGCTCGAGTGAGCGGCGGTTGTATGTGGCATCGTACCGGCGAAGAGCGACAGAGTTTATCTGATAGGTGGGTAAGACTGACATACATTCCAAGACGGGGACCTAGTCTTGAGGAGGGTCTTTGAAAACACGATGGAGCCCGGCAGGCGCGGAATTCGACGAATTGGGAAGGGCCGTACAGAGATAGTTAGAGTAGAGACCCATTGGATCATACGCATTAGATAAGCTAGACGGGACCTTGTGCCGGGATGTGGAATGTATCGTAAGAGGTATTATCAATAGAAGTTTTCTTTAAAGGTATAAGATTTCCTTTAGAGCATTTTCTTCCAATTCTCGGAATATTATCTATAAAGTTTTCTTTAAAGGTATTATCAATTAAATTTCATTTAAAGTATTTTGTTTTAATAGTCTTACTTTTAAAAGGCCAGACTTGTGGCTCTAAGCCTGCTGGCACTTTCAAAAGACTAGACTTGTGGCTCCTAGCCCGTTGGCACTTTCAAAAGACCATATGTGCTAGAGCCAAAACCCAGGGATGGTGATTTATCTGTTGGCCCATGTGCGATCCCTACCAGCTTCTAACTCTTAAAAGATTTAACATTGATATCATACTTGACTATCCTGATCGAGTTCATGTGGAAAGAGTTGTGAAATAAAGGAATCGATTAAGTGATAAAATAAAATAGTGTTTCATAAATATACCGAGTAGCATTGTTGATAGTTACAAAATGTTCTAGCGACTGACGGGCGGTTGGGGAGAGAGAGAAAAAAGAAAGGCAAAAAACAACTCTAGTTCCCAACCGAAGCACTCTTCTCAGGCTCCTTTGTCACTTCACTCTGATATACCTCTACTACCATGACCTTAGTGGTTGTCGAGGCCGGAAGGCACCTAGGGTTCTCGAATATGGAAAGAAACGAGTCGGTCGGGTATACCATCCGAGGAATCTGCGGATTTGGTCTCCATGAAATGTTGTGTTTGAACACACAACATCTGTAGCCATAAGCAAAAATCAGCTCCATGGCCTTCTGGTAGTCTTCCTTCATGACTTCCTTATCTTTGCCCGCTTGAGAGTGAATGAAGGACACACACCTCATTCTTGCGCCTCGAGCTGCAGTGAAGTCAGCTCGACCTTCCCGGGCGAGAGTCTCGACCTACGCCTTACGCTGGTGCCGTGGCGCTGGGAGCTTCTTGGACCCTAGCGGGTCATCCTCTCAGGCCTTGCCTTGGCTTCACGTTGCGATGGCGACCCGGTCGAGCTGACAGGCTTCCTCTTGCCACAAATCCACTCTCCTTCTCGCCCCTACGATCTTGGCTGCACCGGCCTTAGCCTCTCGCTCCCGGTGCTTGAACTGGGTGGCCTTGGCGGGGGCGTCAGGCACAGTGCAATGCTGGTGACTTAATATAAAGGCTGCGGCTTCTCCGGCATCATCTGGCCCAGGGCATGGAATTCCCTATCTTTGTGAGCCGTATTTTCAAATAGCGGTGAACACAGTAAAATAGGAGATGTTAGAAAGTCACGACACGAACTCACGTTCGAATTACCCAAAATTGAAAACATATCGGGTGGCCAGGCTCGTTAAAGTTGTGATTTTTGCAAGAGTAAGGCATCCCATCTTGGCCCGTACCTTTGGAAGGACTCCCTATCCAAATAGTCGGGGAAGGGGATGGAGTACTCCTCAGCACGAGCCGCCACCCGTACTCGAAGAAGAGTTGTAAAACCCGCAAAAAATCGAATTTTTCTTAAAAATGGTAAAATGGTAATTTTCTACTTTAGTACAGATTGAAAACCTAGAATTTTTCTAGATATCAGATGAACAAATGGACCTCACCGTTGGATTCTTCTCACCAAATCTAGTTACCCAGACAAATTTCGTTGAATTCTGAGACAGTAGGATTTTTACGAAAATGTTGGAAGTTAGAAAATAACTTGAGTTGAGTTCATGAAATATGATTTGAACTTGAACTAAGACGAAAAGAATCACTTCGGGCAATCGGGCAGACGGTATGAACACGTGTGCGACATGGGTCATTCCATAGCAAACTTAAGTTAGAGCAAAAAGGGAGTGGGGCGAAAAAAATCCATTTTCCCTGGTTTGATCGAGAGAGAGAAAGAAAGGGGGGGAGAAAGAGCACCGAACTTCTTTCCAAGATCTACGAAGTTCTATTAGTCGAAGTTCGTCGAACCAAGAACAAAAGTTCATCGCATTGACGAGGGCTATGCATGGGTACCGAAAACGCAGGATTTCGCTGAGGATCCAAACGAGGAATTCGGGAAATCAAAGGTTTCAAGTTTGGGAAGTGTCCACGAGGCTTCCTAGGGCTTCTTCTACGCTCTAAGAAGTAGGAATTCTTACTACTTGGTTTATTTTCCATTTTTGGGCGGAAAATGGATTTGGATGTTGAGTTCACATGGCGTTTTAGCTGGGGTTGAGCTTCACTGGCGAGGACATGGGTCTCACAGGAAGAAGGAGTCTTCACTGAGCGAAGGTGGTGTTCGCTGACGAAGGGTCCACCCTGGGAGGAAGGTATGTATGCACAGGCGGGCAGGGATGAATTGGTGGACTTTCTGGTCGCTAGGCAAGAGGTATTCTTTGGCTGCGAATGTAGGCTACGCTGGCGAACTTTGTGATTGTTTGAAGACTGTGCTCATGGCTTTGTTGGGTTCGACTCTTGACGGTTGCTTGATTGTTTGTGGCTTACTTTGGGGCCATTGTTTGACTTGTTTGAGAGCATCATTGCTTAACTAATAGTGACATGTTTGGATGTCAATATGTGTTCTAATGTATTGGCATGTGATGAGTTTATGTGTGCAAATGGTCATTACATGGCTTGATTATGTGTGTGTCATTGATTGAACATAGAATGACATGTTGTATGTTGATGTTGATATATGTGTGCATAATATATTAACATGAATGAAATAATGTATTGAAGTCATATGCAGGTGATGTGATTTGTCCATGACACCCGTTAAGTGGTGTGGATTGTATTATCCATGTAGCATTCATTATACATGTGGCATGATATAACATGTAATGGCTCATTGCATTGCATATGCACGAGGACATCGCATTGAATAGGTGTGAGTGCATGGTTATAATCAACACTGTGTTTGGTGTTGAATTGGGTGGGCTCGGTACCATTGGACAACGTCCAATAGAGTCGCACGGTTGAATAAAGTTGTAAAGAAAACTTGTGTCGAGTAATAGCAAGCAGTGATAGATACCCCCCGGGTGAAAGACCCAGTATTTGTGGTTAGACATAATTATAACGGTGAAAGCTCGTAAAAGTGTCTAGGTGTGAGAAGCCTGCGGTGTGACACCAAAAATTCGCTGCCCACAAAAGACACATGAGTTTTGTATATAAATGATCATTGAGGTATAACATCCAAAAAGCTTTTGGGTTTGAAAACAAATGACTTTGTTTTGTAAAATGACCATTGGATGTAATCCATAAATGATGGATTTTATCACGCATGGGCTTAGGCATTGTGTGATGGAATCGGTAAGGACTCTGAAATGTTGGGAATCGGTAAGGACTCGGAGCATGGTACATGATTGAGTCTTATCTCATTTCATGGCATGACATGTAGGATTCCATAGTAGAAATTGCAAGTTTTTACTTGGAATGTGAATGTGAATGTGAATGTGTGGAATATGACCATTGCATGTGCACTTAGGTGGAAAGTAACCTTTGTAGGAAATATTCTCTACTGGGCTTGGCTTATCCTTTATGGAAAAACATTTCAGGTGCAGAGCGTACACCGATGAACGGCACTCATTTGAGGCCGTAATTGTGAAGAAGTCGGATTGTGGCTTGATAAATCTTCTTGTAACGATGCTTGGAACAAACTGGTTCTAGCATGTATTTTTATATAAGAGAATTGTAAATAAATTCTTATTGGAATGTTGATTCCATAATCACGTATGTTTGTACCTAAATATGATAAGTGGACTCAGTGTGGTCACTTTTTACTTATGATTGGATCCTGATAAATAGGACTCCAATTTGTGGTATTAGGCTACCTGATACCCATAATTATTTCCGCAGGTTGACGATTGGTCAACGAGACCCCCAGGATTTGGGGCATCACAATAGTAGGGTAGAGGTCGCGCATGTATTGCCGCAGACTCCCTGTACTTGATGAAGGTGGCAGCGACCCCCGAGCCCAGGCCGGGCTCGGTTGGCGGATCGAGGCCGAAACAGGGACCTTGGCCAGAAGCCATTAATCAAATCCGTTTCATTAATCTGGCGTTTTTCGATTACAAAATATTTGCGGCCATTTCAATTTAGAGCGGAAACCATAAGCATTTACAAATTCAATGCAATTCATTTACAAAATATGCATTTTACCCCGAAATGGCATTTTATGCCATTTACAACTTATAATATCCAAAATCGTATTTAGATAGGTACAAAAATAATTTAGGAGTTGAACTCCCCTTTTGTTTTACCGAAACACAATATCATGTTAAAATGGTGAGGATGCATGTGTGGCCGGGCATACTCGTGAACACCAGGATGGCGGTATGATCAGTCTATCACTCGGTACATAACGCATTGATAAAACATCGCTAAGCATTTTCATGCTTAGTGGTTCTATCTGATTCTATTCCATTTCGATTCAATACGAATCATGCATTTATCAAAATAATGTCTTTGTCTGATGTCTATGTGTAATGTAAAGATACTTATCTGAATACACTTTTCAAATCATTTTTTTAGCTTTTCGGTTTGTGATTTCACATAAGGCTATAGAGTCAACATTGATGATTCGGTTAGTGAGGAATCACATCGTATCTGTCGTTTTGTGCTTGATGTGATTTCCGCGTTTGATGTACCATCTCACATATGACTATAGAAGTCGACATTCACGGCCGGTCGGTTAGTAAATCATGTCACGTTTGTCGTTTCAATGGTAATGTGATTTCACATTAACAAAATACGATTACCTCCGTGGCCAATTCGGTCGGTGAATCGATCACGTTGGTCATTCAGCAATACATTTTCAAATCAAGTTACTCACATGCGATAATTTGACTTATAGTTGAAATACATGTGCATATCAGATATTTGTGAGCATTTTGGATACGATAATTCAAATCATATAGAACTTGAGAAGTAGAATTGGGTCGCGGGAACAAACCCACGATTTATCGATCCCTTATCTCTTTCGATCACCCAATCCTATATGTCAAGTTATCGTCTTCACCGCTACCTAGTCAAATACAAATTCTCTCTACTCTAAGTGGTTGAGCAACGATTAATAAATGCTTAAACAAATTTCGGCGTGAGGCGGTGGTCGATACGTTTTCACTTAGTTTCATTCTTATTTGAACCCCTATTAATAATTTATTATGGTCCTTAAACTATTGGTGTACAAATACGAGACTTTCAGAACAAAAATCCAAAAATTTTGCCTCCGTGAACAATGTCTGTACTTGTGCGTACTTAACGCTTCTATTCTGCGTAGAGTTTATTGCGACATAGTCGAGGGTGGCCTTTACGGCCCTCGGCCTCTCAGAAACGGTGGCCTCGATCTGCGGCGTAGAACTCTATGCATGACTAAGTGCCCTTGTTTGATGGGAAGGGCCCATTTTGCCAAATTTCTCTTTGCTCCTTTTAGATTTTCTCAATCACTTTCGAAACCAGAAACAATTTATGGAAAACTCTCCCAAAAGCATTTTAATATCATCCTAAACCAACCGTGAGCAAAACTCATGGATGGATTAGGGTTTTTCTAACCCAAACTTCATTTAAAGAAATCTAGGGTTTGTTTCTTACCTTAAAATCCTTTTGAATCTCCTTCACCCAAGATGCTTGATCATTTAGAAGCAATGAATAGGAAGAAATCACACGAAAATCACTTAACTACTCCAAGCCCAGCCTCTCTCTCAAAATCCCAATGTGTTTTTGCTCCGGTAAGGCATTTCTAACACGAAATGTCTTAAGTCATGTTTTCACCCTAAGGCCATGTTTGGCTTGTTCATTAAATCCATTTCTCATTTTTCTCCCTTTTGGTCTTCATTTTACTTCCATTTATCATTTAATTCACTTTTGCATTTAAGCTTATTCTATTCTTGACCCTTAGGTCCTTATTTTGCAAATTTACAAATTTGCCCTTTATCACTTGGGTTTATTTCCGGGTTCAATTAATTTCTCATTTTAGCATATAATATTTAATCATATGCTCACATGTTCATTTCACTTTTCACAATTTATCAATTTATCAATTTTCCAAGAAAAAAACCCGAGTTGGCTCGATTATACGGAATATATAATAAAAATTATTAAAAATGCCAGGGTATTTTGGAGCGTGACGGTGGGGGCTCCGGTGATCAATGGTTCAGGGCAGCCTCATGGGCTGGGAACCCACTTAGTGTCCGCCCAGGAAGGGACTGATCCCATCTGCGGGTGGGAACATGAACTAGCATGTGCGTCAGGCTAAGCGTTGGCACTGCGAGGGTGTGACATTTACAAGCAGTCGAGCACGGCGGCCCAGCGACTATCGCGAGCAAGCCTTCCTCGACTCAGCGGCATTAGGAGGTCCCCGGCTATGACCCCATCCTCTGGCGATGCCTGACCTCCCGAAAGCATCACAGAGGCACCCTCAAAGCTTCTTGAGCATGAAGAGCTCGTTTTGGGAGAATCCACCGACAATTCTGTGGGAACTTTTTTGAGCCTCTTCATGCAGATCGGCGAGTCTTGAGGCGCTTTCGCGGATGCGGTAGGGGTAGTCTCCCCTTGAGTACTTGTCGCCCGCTTATGCATCCGCACGGCAAATCCAGCAACGAGGCTAGACATATCATCTTCCTTCTCTCGGCTGGGTTGGCGCGTTTGGGGCGTACCCGATCCACAAGCCCTCCTGATCACGTAGCTAGCGGCTGTAGTCTTTCCTTTCTTCGCTTTCTTTCTGGCTTGGGAGCGGACGAGGAGAATCTTGTTCGTCGAGGTGATTGGCCGGGCCCGAGTGAGGTAGCGGGTTTCTTGAAGGAGTCTCAGGTTGAGGATCTTGAGCGGACCCCTCTTGTGCAAAGCTGCCCGGGATCGACTTCAGAAGGTCGACAAGGAAAAAATGTTCACCCCTAACGAGCTCTTTTGGCAACAAGCGGGGGATGACGAGGACTATGTAACAAAAGGGGCTAGTGCCTAACTCCAATAAATTCTTCATTGACAAGAGGAGCTCGTGATTGCACTGCGCGGAAATCTCGGGCGGCCTCTGTGCGCTCCCGGACCCCCGCCTTCTCCGTACGGCTATGAGGCCAGGCTCACCTAAACACCTCTGAGAGTCTGAAAATGGGCATGTCGGTGTGCAATCTAGAAAAGAGCGAGCCACATTGAAATTTGAGACGAGCCTAGAGATGTGAGGGACTAGTTAGGTCAGGCTGAGACTAGAAAGCTTGGCATCTCAGCCATGGCCTCGCTCAAAAGCTTGACCTCTTTCACCTTAGTCTTAGAGTGCAGGGCAGTTCTGGTGTATTGAGTACATGGGCCCCGATGATATAGATAGTCGGTCTCTAATCCCAAGCTTCAAAGTGTAGATAAAACAAATTTCTGATAGGAAATATCCAGTAGTAGAAGAAGTTTAGCACACACCACAACCTATCAAGATCAGGCGTTGTATGTATGAGGCCGGGGAGGTGCGGGTGAAGTCGCAGGAACTACTTCACAGCAGCGAGATGGGGAAGCGAGACTAACAACAAGCTGCTCTGAGTAAAGTAGGCGGCATTATGCGCATGCGAGTTGAGGCGGCATCTGAGTCTGCCGATTCCAAACTAATGTCGTGAGGACTTGACAAAAGGATCTCGGCTCCTGCACATACATAGCGACCAAGCTCTTACTTGCGATCAGGAGATTCAGGGGTCCCTCTTGCGTGACACATTGGTAAGAAGTCTCTTCCACGACCTCTCGCCGTCTGCAATGACAGGCAAGCAGACAAAATGATCCCGACTTGAGGACCTTAGCGGGTGAGAGGGTGAGAGCCTTGGAGATAGAGAAATCCCCTTTGGAGGTTTGATGACCCACGAATAACTAAACTGGAACCACAGGAACGAGAAGCTTTACGGGACCATAATGGAATGAGCCCCGAACCTAGGAATATCCACAGAAATGAAGCATAAGCTTCATCACGAATTGCTTGATGAATTATGGACGCACCCTCAAAAGAGGCAAAAACTTTCTAAACACAAAAATACCCCAGAAACATAGACACAAAAAACACAATGAAGGTAATGCTAACGAAGTTTGTAAAAACTCACCGAAAAATTGAAAGATGTCGAGGGGGCTCTGATGATGGCTTTGAAGTAACGATTCGCAAAAGCACAAGAGAAAAGAAATTGCAGCAAGTGAAAGGCATTGTGAAATAGTAAAGGCGACATTGAGCCCTGAAAATCCCCTCGCCGCCTATATAGGTGAAACTTCAACAAACGCATTAAATGTGTCATTGAGGAACATCATCTTGTACGGGCATGTGGGAAATATGCTTTGGCCTACCCACACGGCTTTGTGAACAAAGCGCTTCACCTTAGGCGTATTCGATGTACGCGTTAATTTTCGGTAGCTGTTTTGCGCTTGAGGTTTAAAACAGGTATTTTCCCTAGCGAAAAGCACAAAATTCGACCCAGCGAGGAAAGGGGGGGCAATGTGATGCAGTGGTCTTTAGACCCATTTAATCAAACGAACTGGGGGTTGATTTGTGAACCGCACATTGCTTTGTCGTATTAAGGTGGAAGCGCTGCAGACGAGAGAATGCAGATGCTTTATGCACATGAAAGCGAGGTGTCTTCCACGAGGAGACCGACGAGGCAGCGTGCAGAGTTTTTAAAGCCCCACCGAAATAGTCCTTCCACATATGACAAGTTCATTATGGATAAATGGATGAAGGCAGGAAATATGCAAAAGATATTTATCGCGAGATTTCTAGTTCCTGTCTGGCAGAAAGGTTGAATTTCTTGTATCGAGGAGGGAGGCGATCGACCACAGGTATTAGAATCACCCTTTCTTGGTCAGCGCGTGTGTTGTTGATCTTGCTGGGGTCGGACAATCGAGAGTAGCAAGCAAATTATTGTGCAAACACTAGTCTCACACAACTCACAAGACCCTAATAGCATATAGTATTGATTCCGATTGTTGTTTTAAGACCTAATTCCACATAGGTGTCTTCATAAAGCCCAAAGCCTAAGGCCACTTTAAGTCCAACCCAAGCCTATTTTTAGAAAGGCTAGAATAAAAATAAGTGTGTAATTTTGTTTGTGCATTAAATTATAAGATTGAGGGAAGGTTAGAATAAAAATATATACTTTTAGTTCTTGAGCTCATCCTGTCCTAGGTGCGCCAATGACAAGGCATGTGGTCTGGGCAACAAGCCTAAAAAATAAGTGAAGTCCAGCCTGGCCCATTGACCAGTCAACGACCTCATGTCTCCAAGCAACCAGGTTCGTTGGAGATGCTTAATCCCACAACACCCAAATATTGAAATATATGTTTTTTTTATAAACCTAACTATCTAGGTCGCATCTTAACTAATCCTATGAGGCCCCGTAAAGTTGATCATCAAATAGACTTCTAACGATCATGAGAGGAGTCGAACTAGTGGCCAATAATAAAACCCAAAAATCTGACACCAACTGAACAACCCAACACTCAAATATATGTTAATAATAACAGAAACAGGACTACGGATAAGAAGGGTTGAATATTTACGAATTGCGAGATTTTGGTAAAAATACTTGTATTTCTCTTGAATGACTATAAATCCTGTGATCGTAAGAAAAAATATGGCACCACATCGTACTCTACTAATGCTACTAAGATACCTTCACTAAAAGCTAAGATGTTGACTCATTCATGAATCCCATTCTTAATGCAACCTAAAACAAGAAACCATAAAATAACAAAAACTCTGGACTCTGGCCATAATTTTAGTAGAATATAATAAGGTTTGAATACCATTGTCTATTGGAGAAACAGTTGCACAAATAGTATGGAACCAATCAGGTTGAACCAGAGCTACCTTGCACCAAGGAAATGTGTCCCATTCCATGGGCACGCCAAAATGCCGTTATGATTTCCACCCAGACCCAAGCCATAAAAGCCTAACGTCAGATGAAGAAAGCAACTGTCCGTACTGAAACAGGGAAAGAAAAACCTTGCAACCTCAACCCATAGTAACGGCCCAGAGTAATATAGGTTAGTTATTTTATCTTTTCAAGCCCCTGAGCACAAACAAATGCTTAACTTTTACTTGCAGAATTATAACATTTCAATTTTTAGGCATTTCCATTTCTTTGAGTGTAGTTCTCTCTGTGAATAGTTACATAATCAAACTTCAATATGAAGAACTTTGATCTGGAATGTGGATACAGAAAGCATCTCCTTCAATAAAAACTGAGGATGATTACACAGGCTCGTACGTGTTGTGATAGATGGGCACATTGATCTCACACACATGTCAGAGCATATTCCAGTCCTTTTTCCTTCTCTTTTTTGGATCCTTGATGATTATTTAAATCATCACATCTTGGAAGGATGATTATGAACCCCGCACAAACCAAATGAATAACTTTAACAGGTGGGTCAGGTGATCTTCCACCTTCCCTTCTAATCAAGCAAAGCGGCCTCCTCAACACAACACAACACAACACAAATAAGCCTCAGCCATCAATAGCATTCATCAGCGTAGACAGCTGAGTGTGCTGGGTCTCAGTCGGGGTGTGGGTGTGGGTGTGGGTGTGGGTGTGGGAGTGAGTATGTGCCTGCGCCTGTGCCTGTGCCTGTGCCTGTGCCTGAGCCTGAGCCTCAGCTTGCACCAGTGCATGTTGCTGCTGTTGCTGTTGCTGCTGCTGCTGCTGCTGCTGCTGCTCAATAAACCTGCCCATGCGCTCAAGCAACTGAGCAGCCTTTCGCTTGCCCCTATCAGTACCATTTTGAGCCAGATCCACTAATGAACCCATCACTCCAAGCTCCTGAGCTTGAGCCAGATGATGTTGGTCACCAGCACAAAGATGAACCAAAACTGCAGCTGCATTTTCTCTGTTCCTGGGGGACCCATTGCCAATAACCTCTACCAAAACTGGCACTGCCTCTGAAGCTCCTATAGTCGCCTTCCCTTCAGGATGGCTAGCTAAGATTGCAAGTATGGCCAGTGCCTCATCCACCATTCCACCTCCAGGTTCTGTTAGCAGCCGCATCAGTGTGGGCACTACTCCAGCTCTTACTGCCTTACCCTTGTTCCCTTGGTAAATACACAAGTTGAACAGGGCAGTTGCGGCATCCTTCTTCCCCCTCTGTGTACCTTCACTTAACAATGTCACCAGTGGTGGGATTGCCCCTGAAGCGCCAATTGTAACCTTATTCTCATCCACCACCGAAAGGCTGAAGAGGGTAGCGGCAGCATTTTCCCGTGCTTCCATGCTTCCCCTCTTGAGCACATAAACTATACCAGGTACAGCTCCGGAATTAATGATGCTTGATTTGTTATCCTCACATATTGAAAGGTTAAGAAGTGCTGTAACAGCATGCTCTTGGGTGCGGGAGTCAGGTGTTCCGAGGAGGTTGACCAGGAGAGGGATGGCCCCAGCTTCGGCAATTGCTACTCGATTATCTGCATTGCGCTTAGCAAGAAGTCGGATCTCACCTGCTGCAGTTCGCTGGTCTTCGGGGCTGACAGATCGAAGTTTATGGAGAAGAATCTCTATGTTGGTGAGCTCAGCTGGTGAGCAGGAAGATGCAGTTTTACTGGGCCGAGAACTGCTGGGTCTTTTTGGTGGCTCGATCCCATTAGCTTCACACCATTGTGCTATGAGGCTACGCAAGACATAGTTCGGTGTGAGGGCCAACGTAGAGAGGGTCTGTTGTGTCTTTGGACATGTACCATGTCCAGCATCCAGCCATTTCTCAATGCAGGCACGTTCATAGGTCTACATTGTAAAAACATAGAAACTGCTAAAGAATAGTTATCCAGATCACTCATTCATGGCAGATGCATCTGGGTGACTCTCAAAACATTAGTGATGTAAAAAAATTTTATAATAAATCTTATGGTCAGAAAATAAACCCTTCTTAGATAATCATAAATATCTCGACCATTAATCCATTTGTTCCAGACTCTTTCCAAATTTCTGATTCTTTTAAGCAACTAAAAATATGAAGTAATGCAGAAAGTGAGAGTCTATCTTAAAGAATTTTGCAAAGGTGATAGATTTTTTATGCAACCAATGAATATTTGAAATGAAAAAGAAACTATATCACAACCCAGTTTGGCTCTCACGGAAAGTAGCCTAACTCAGTTTGGCTAATCAAAGAGCAAAAAAGTAAAGATGCATATACCTGCCCAGTTGAAACAATGACAGGATCCTTCATTAGCTCCAGGGATATAGGACAACGAAAATCATCTGGTATAACTGGGGATTGGTGATTCCCATCTGTAGATATTTGCCCACTGCAACTTGAAGGAAGGGACTTTCCTCGTGTAGAAGCAGTTATGTCTGGATTTTCTGTCTGCACAAAATCCTTAATTTTCTTCAATAGCATTGACATCTTCTCTATGCTCTCTCCAGGATCCGCACCGCTGGCAGTGACCATTTCATGCAGAGCCAGTGATTCTTGCGTGAGATCATCTATTTGCATCAATTGTAACTTCTCGGCCAGCCTCCTTAAGACAGCTGGGTCTGTAGCTGCATCAGTGCTCTTGTTATAAAGGGATACAAGATCCTCATACAGCTCAACATCGGTTGCATCAGCCCTTCCTTTGGCTCTTCTGAACTGAGCGAGAACTAGTTCAACCTGGATAGAGAAAAACCCAAAGGGAAAACAATAAACACAAAAATAATACAAGAAATAAACCTTGGTGACTCCTCTGCTTTTAGGGCCTCCTAAAATTATTACCTACGTACTAAGGGAAATGAACCTACATGTGATTATAAAGTCTAGCAAATCTTAGGATCTCCATGTTATTTCCAACTTAAAAGCTCTCAGAAGAAGACAACCATAAACCCTGATTAAGGTCTGGTCTGAGAAAATTAGGGTTTCCAAGTAATCAGGTCAAGGTTTCAAGTCCAAATAATAATAATAATAATAATAGAAGATGTGAATCTTGTAGGAATTCTCTGCAACCATCTTATCCAAATAAAGACAATACCACCATTCTGGGGAAAATAAATAAACAAAAGTGATTCTTGCAGGTATCTTCAGCAACCATCTACCCAACTAAAGACAATACTAACATTCAAGGGTGAATCTCTACCTGTTCCTTAACTTCGTCTGATATGTCAAGTTTTTCAAATGAGATTCCGCTCAAAGCCTGTTCCAGACAAGCAGTCACTTTGTGGAATTTGGAGACAACTTGCTCTCTCTCTAGAACCTGAAAGAAGAATGAAAAAGATTAATCTAATAAAAAGAAAAAAAAAGGAAAAACGAGGAACAGAATTAGCTGTACAGTTTTGAGTATCCTAAAGTAAGAAGGGGACAGAGCTTGGGAATGAGAGTAGCCACTAAAAATACCTTTGGATCATGATCACCTTCTGCTCATATATCTATTTATATCACTTAAGAACTCTTCAGCACATAAATCTACTCATTTTTCTCAAATATAAATATAAAACGAAATAAGATGAATAATCCAGGATCGCTGGTCCATTTTTTTGGATTTTTATTTTCATTAAAAATGCAGGCAAGGTGGAATTGCAATTTCAACTCTGTGGGCAGAAAAGCACTAGCTCTCAATTCACCAATTTAAAGGTTGAGGTGGACATGCAGTTCAAAAGGTCTGCTACTTTATACATGATCCACTAGTTAAATTCTTTTACAATTTTTTAAAAAAATAGCAGCAGAACAGATTTAAGCTTAGAAATCTACCAATTCCTAAACTCATATTCTTGCCTTTCTGTGGCATCCACCCCCACCCCCCAACAAACACACAAAACACAAGATGCAGGGGAGTGGTAATTGGTAGTGTTTATTTGGTGGTTAAGCAGTTATATTAGCCACTCCTGTATGTTTCCCCTTTTACCTCATCTATAATACTCCTAACAACACACAAAACATTCGTCTTGGAAACTCCCCATACGCATTGTAGCACTTCTCCAACTGATAATAAGCAAGGATTCATACTCATTCTGAATGGAATTGTTTTGCAACATGGGAAAGTTAAAAAGCTGGTTGGACAACCAGGAAAGAAGATAATAAGGAATAGAAGAACCTTTGATGATGATGAGTTCCCCATTCAGAAACTTTTAAGTCATCTCTTGGATCTAATTTTTAATGGGTCACTCCTTTTCTTTTGTTGGGGTCTTCTTATTGGACCTCTTAGATTGTTCTTGCTTAGGTTGAATCTTCTCTTGCAATTATACAAATTTTATTTAGTGGGATTTACCTTTCTTTTTCCATAGTAAATTAAACTTTCAAAAAACAGAAAACAAGAAAGATACCATTGTCAATACACCTCCTCTGCCTAGTGTTTATATTAGGCATTAGACTCTCCATGCAGGAAAACTACTGCCCTTGGTTTGGTCCTTTTGTGTCAGATCAAGAAGTGGCAATACAGGCAAAAAAAAATTGCAGCAAACTTACTGGACATTTATTGTGCAATAACCTGGACAATTTAAACAATCAAATCAATAACTGGACAAATATAAGAAAACCTTTTTTTTTTTTTTTTGGATAGGCAAAATATATGAAAACTAAATTTATCACATACTCCTTACTAGTAGCTAAGCTATAAAAAATACCCCAAATATTAAAATTTATTCTCAAATGAATGACAAAATTTTCCAAATGCTTCAAAATAGTTGTAATACAACAACAATTCTTTTCTATTTCTTAAAATGCATTATTTTTCTTTCTCTCAAACTCATTCTAGGATTTTCTTCTAGTTCACCTGATTGTTTACAATGATTCTGGATGATTCCTTCTCTACAATTGTGCATGACTGTAATGTGAATGTTAAAGCCAATACTTTCAGCAATACTAGAGAAAACCAAAGCAATCATTGACTAAACTGAGAGAAGCCTGTTATCAATTTAATTTGGTAATCAAATGGCCATTGAATCCAAGAACAAACCTGAGCTCGTGATTTTTGGTTTGTGTCTGAAAACTTTGTCAATGTCATGGTACCAATGTGATCAGGAAACGAGATCAATTCTATGCACATGATTTTTAGTTTCTACACCAAGGCAGATCTAATATCTTCATGATCAGTTAGTGAGAACTTGAGAAACATATGCTCACTACTAGGAGGTTCTGTTGCAAAACTGATGTAATAGCAGTGTTTCCATTGTCTGTAAAATTAAGGACGGTGCTTTTCTTAACTGCTGAAGATAAACCCAAGCAAGCAAATGATATTCTATTTTTTTAATAATAATCTTCATGTTCTATATTTTAGAAAAGTTCAGACCAAGATGGGAAAACCCACAAACATGGTGCAGATCATGGTCAAGAAGTTCCAACAGACAAAAGTGAGTGATGTGTCTAATTTAGAGGAGTTCACAAGGGTATAAAACATAATAACGGATACATACTAATATAACTGGGCCTGATGGTAGAACAAAGGGAAGGACTAATAGGGACAAAAAGGAAAATGAATAAACTGATACATATTAAAGAATGACTGGAATATCTAATCCATACGTGAAAGTGATACTCGTGAATTAAAAGACAAATGCATTGCATCTATATGAAGAAAACAAATCAATCCAGATGGTGATGATATCAGAAACTACTCCACTTCACATTTGTAGTGAGCTAATCAACAATTACCAGAGGAGCAAAGAACCAGAAGATCCTATCTCAGTGATAACAGAATTGGTAAAACAAATAAGCAAATGTATATTTTAATCAACTTTCAGATGCTTTCCAATAAGTGATAGCATTGTATGACTTTACCTGTTCCCAAGAAATTTACTCAGCTCATGATACACTAGCAATTACCGATGCCAAGCAGAGGCTTTTAATCTCCCTCCAATCCAATGAATTGCTAAAAACTCCACACTGAAGACATCCCAAATTCCCAATAGGAGAAATGAAACTAGAAAGGACCTCACCTACATTCTAAAGCCCAATTCCTAATAGAGGGAAAAGGAAAATATAGGAAAATAAAAGCAAATAGAATCTCATTCCATCATTCACTCATCTGGACCAATTACAACCACTTGAATTAGTGAAATTGAGCTTATCTTTTGTTGAAATCCAAACGCCCTAAGAAATCACAATACTAAAAAAATTTCCTTTCCTATCCTCCATTTCTCGGCATCCAAACAGAATACCACAAGAAAACATAATCAATAGCAACCACAGGATTCAATCAACTAAACTCAAACAATCCAAATAAGAAACCAAGAAAAAAAAAAGTGAAGGAATGTACGCACCATGAAAATCTTGCTCCCTTCACTGCCAAATCTGAGCAATTCTTTAGCTGACTCTAGAGCCTCCTTCAACGAGACTAGGGACTTCAACGACTCCTCCGGAATCGGCTCTTTACTGTCGCGAATCTCTTCGAACATTGGGATTAAAAGCTTCAACCTTCTCGCCAGATTACAATATTCTTTCCTGACCGTACATTTGTAATCTGATATTGACGATATCTCACTAAC
This sequence comes from Tetrastigma voinierianum, assembly GCA_016808115.1. Lineage (NCBI taxonomy): Eukaryota > Viridiplantae > Streptophyta > Magnoliopsida > Vitales > Vitaceae > Tetrastigma > Tetrastigma voinierianum. The sequence continues at coordinate 405,038 of JAEQBH010001943.1, read as the reverse complement.
TGTACCGATCAACTCCTGTAATAGAGCTCCTTTTGTTTCTTCCATGGCTTCAGACGAGAGATCTAACTGCAATCACGCCGACCGTACCGAACCGTCCACTGAAATCAATTTACAAGACTTGCAGAGAACCGTAGCTCAACTAAATTGCCGACGGTGACCGGAATGGTAGGCTGGAGTTGTCGACCATGAGACTGAAAGTCTAGCGAGAAAGTGAGAAAGAGGCTATGGTGCTGCAATTCACGCGCAGGAGACTTTTTCTGGCGAGGCCCGGTCACCTTAACCAGGGTTGGCACTTATCCTAACCCAGGGTTTGCCTTTAGCCTTTAGTCTTTATCCAGCTGTGATCGATTAGGCTTATCGGCTCAGCGAGCTCGATCAGATATATTTTGATCGGGTGGACGTGGACCAACAACGACGGCGTCCCGTACTGGTAGGCGCACTCCTTCGAAACGTTTTTCCTGAATCACATTTGTTGTGCACACGATAATCAGTCAAGAACAAAAAGAAAATATAACTCTAACTCATATAAACATGTAACATCCATTAATGAAATAATATTTTCACATCATACTCGATTCTTAGGTTATTTCATTTTTCCTCACATCTTTATATTACCTCATATAGTATTTATAAGCCCGTGCTCATCTCTCTCACTTTTATCCAAAATATTTATATTTATATTCTTAACCATTTTTATTATTTTACAAGGAGACATAATATTATAATAATATAATAACTTAAGAATTATCATTTAGAGATTTTAGACATATTCCAACGATCTCTACCTTTTATCAAATGTCATCATTGATTCCACATTTAATTAAAATTCTTTTTATCTTTCATCTTGTAATGTTGAAATTATTTTAACCGTATGAGATGCCCGATCAGCTGTAGCAAATCACTCCGCCGACAGTATCGTTGAACATCTGTCGAATGATCATTCATGCATCCATCCACTCTCTACATCCTAGGATTTGCCTTGGCATTCATTGCACTTAACCACCGCGCACATGAAGTGATCTGTGAGTCGGCGGAGTACATATAATGTGAGAACAAACCGTCATGTAAGAATGAGACAAATACTTGGCGTTTAATCAAGCGGTTTGCGAGAACCTATATCGGTATGTCTATGAGAATTATTTGCGAGGAAGAAACATAATAAAAATTAAAGTAATACGGCTTGGAGCACTTGTTTGTAGATGATGCGTGTTGGACACAATCTCACTTAAGACAAATTATTGCCCGCCATGATGAGTGTGGCTTGAGTTGTAACCCTACCATGAACGTGACGTTTTATTGTTTGAGGGTTTAAAAAGTGGGATATATAAATGCCGAGCCGGCGGGTTCCGATGCAGGCGAGAGCGGCGACGAACGCGCGTAGGTGAGCCGGCGTGAGTTAGGTCATAAGCCATGGCCAGGTCTTGTTTGAGGGCAAACATTCTGAGGTGGAGTGTATATATACCCTTTAAAAGTTTTGATTTAGCATCAGAGTGTGGGGCGCAAACTTTTCCTGAAATAAACGCTTTAGTTACCGTTTTCAATGGGTGATGTTTGGAGCGATTTGGTGTTTCGTAATGGTTTTGAAACGACTCGATTGTGGGTACCATGGGCGGGGCCGGCACCACCCAACCGGTATTGACCAAGCCACTAAGGGACTAGGCAGGAAAGTAGTGGCCGGGAAGAGTCTGGCCGTCTTCCTCCAGGGTGCCGAAGGGACTAGGCCGGTGGCGGGGCCCGGGGCGGGCCCGATCATCGGTCGGGTGCGGGCATCTCATATCCTGGATGTTTGGGTGTTTCACCGATCAGCGAGCTCCGCGACGGGTGCGCCTACGCGCTCTTCATGGTATAAGAAGTATGGGTCTCCCGGCGAGGGTGGTGCGTAGAAAGCTGAAGAGACTAGGAATGCTCTTGCTTGGTGGCACTATCGGGAAGGTAATTACGTAAAAAACGAGAATAAGTGCCTTCCCAGAAATAAAATGCCTTCACTGCAGTATAGGGAAGAAATCGTCTACTACTCTCGAAAAGAGCGAATCCTCTTTTATACTTATAAAAAGAAAGAAATGATCGCGTCAAAATGTACTAGATGCAGGATCGAAAATTGGAGCTGGCTCGAAGTTTTTTAGAATAAGACTAACTTTGCTATCGAAGGAGATGACGGAACACCATGTCGTCTTAACATTTGTTTTTTCTGCAGTTCTAGCTGCTTACATTGGTGGATCTTTCCAGACGATCCGGTAGCTACGAGGTCGGAGAGCCCAGCGTGATATATAATTTTTCGTCTCTCATGGAGGGATAACACATTCTAAGTAATGGGCTTAGAAAAGAGTTTGTGGGACCCATTATAATTTTAGCTCAAAGATAGCTAATGTATTATGCTCAAACCCATTTTTTCCAACAGTATCACCTGCCTCGAGAGCTTGCTCTTATCTAGAACAACTCCTCTTACATTCGTGGAGGGCGACACGTGCAATGTAGATCAGAGTGTACTTTTTATTTGATATAAGCATATGTGGATTCGTTTCAGAATAATTGGAGTTATATGACCAAGTACGAAACATGGCTTTTGATACCGGTGTTGTTATTGCCAGCGGAGCGCTTTAATGTAGATGATAATGGGTCGAAACAAGAAAATGAATAACTGCTTTAAAATGTCATCTTTGAGGTTTAACGTAGTTCGACCAAAGATGCCTACATCCATGAATGCAAGATAATCTTTCCACTATATGATATAAAATATTATAGATGTTAAACATCATACAATTGAGTTCCCAGCGATGCTTATGTTTCGGTCATTGTATTCGTACGCTTGAGCAAGTGAAATCACTCGTTTCATAAAATATCATTATTCCTCGCATCTCTACATATCCCGCTCCTATCTCTCTTTTTTTTTTTTCCCTCATGATAAAAAACATTTATATTGATATTCATAACAACTTTTCTTATTTTATAAAGAACTTAATATTACAATAATATAATAACCTAAGAATTATCCTTTAAAATATTATTTACAAATGAGACATGTTTTTTATGACTCGAATTTGGTTTTGGACTTATATCCAACCCGAAGACCTGCGGTACATCTTTTGTGAAAAAAAAAAAAGAATATATTATGATAGCAGATGGGCTAGGCCGTTAGGCCATTTATGCTCACGTTTTTTTGTTATATAAGCACATTAAGATTTATTTCTCATTAACCATATTTTGTAATTCCTTTTATATTCATAATAAAGCTTTATTCTTTACTCATGATTTTTTTTCTCACAAGTATTTTCACGTAAATTTGATATTTTTCTTTATTTCCGTATTTGTTTATTGTGCTATTGGTGTTAACAAGACATATTCCAACACATTCTTAATTCACCATCTCGATTTCCACGACATAGCTTCATTTCCTTGTGGCGAGAACAAAATTTGGAGTATTTCGAGTGAGAATATCGGGAATCGGTGGAAGATCGATAAGATATCTCCCCACCCATTTCGTTTGTCGGATTTTTTCGGAGTAATTTCCGACTTTTTCAGATATTTCTTGTTTTTTTTTCCTTTTGTTATTTGACTTGTCTGGAATTATACGGTGGGTTTGAACCCACCCCATGAAAATGCTGAAGTGGTACACTCGACCAGCGCAGTAAGTGATTCTGTTTATTTTATATAGTCTGTTTTTTTATATTCTCTTATTATTTATTTGTTCGTAATCCCTACCACCATATGATTATAATATTTTTATTTTATTTTTTATTTTACATTATAACTTATAATATTTTAAATCAAATATTAATTTGAAAATGAAAAGTAAGATAATATTATTTAAAAATTTAAAGTATAATATATAATATTTTGAATCTCCTCACATTATCTACATAATTTTATAATAATAACAAAAACAAATAAATAATCTCTCTTTAACATAATAATATCTGAATAATATATTAAATATAACATATTTAATTTAATAATTAATAATCATTTGATTTTAATCTACCTTGAGTAAGATATGAATCATTTCTCATCATCTATATAATTAAAATATGAAAAATTTTAATCGAATAGATATTTTTGTAAAGAAAATATCCACCAATATTCTGGAATATTTTAGATATTTCAGTAAAAATCAATTAGATATAAGTGTTTCACAGATATTTTGATCCTTGCTTGTGAGTAACGGCGATAAACACATTGCCTGCTTTTACCTCCCAAACGAATTTTCTTCTAATATTAACAATTTTTTCACTACCTGAAGTAAATATATACCGTTACAACCTCTTTTCCACAAAGCCAAACTTTGATGAGTGGTTCATCATGTCTAGTTTATACGAGCTTCAAAAAAAGTATAGCATACGTTGGGAAATAATTGAACAATTTATTATATTATAGCAGGTCTTGGCGATAGGGATAATGGGCCGAGGGCATTTCATTAGCGACCAGGAGCGATGAGGACCATACCAGCCGTGTCCTTACTTAGCGGCCAAACGGAGGCCGCTCATTAGGCTAGCTTGTGGATTGGAAAAATAGGGAGGGCCGTACTCGGCCAGGTCAGAGCCATATCTTCTGAATAACGAAGATAGAATATTCCCCTAAGGGCGTCTGAGTCGTCCCGTGATCTATTATAAAGGGAAGGAAAAGCAGTGAAGGTCGTTGGTAGGATACCCCCGATAAGGAAGGAGGATTACTCCAGAATAAGCTCCTTTGACTAATCCATTTGCTAAATCTGAGGTGATTACATGAGGAAATCACTATCCTCACGAGGAAGAACCCCCAATCATACGTCAGGTGGATGAATGTCCGTATAAATCTGGTCGTTCCAGCCTTACTAAAGATGCGCTAATTGCGTCGAAGCATCCTCTCTTCTCTCGGGCAGTCGACTTAGGCATCGGGCGGCCCGGGCGTGCTCCTTAGGCCCTCTTCTGTTACAGTTCTTATTGCACGAGGAGTCTCGCGCATCTGAGCCTGTTGATCGACATTGCGGCAATCCCCACCCCCGACCAGCGATCCCTCGGCGGTCTTGGTCAGTGACTGACCGCCATTTCACGGCCGGGTTCGGTTGAAAGGCATCACATCGGAGTTAGCGTGCCGTGCGCGGAGCAACCAGTTCCCTTCGTAAACATAGCCGATTCCTCGATTCTTGCAGATGGTATCGTTGAAGCGAACCTGGCGGCCGGTAACAATCCCACTTGGGGACCGCAGATCCACCGGGTGATATAGGCGGTAGGCCCACGCTTGGGGGCCGGTGGAAGCGATCTGTTGTCTGAAGCGAAAGTGGGCGCTTAGCCTCGTCGACGTTTGGTCGAGAAGAATTGGAGGCTTGCGACTTACCGGAGGCGGATCCTGACATCGACGGGAGACAATGACCAGGGAAGGCCGCTAACCTCCTCCGCGAGAACCACTTGGGCGCTACATTCCCAGAGGCATTCAGACGGAAATGAGAGTCTAGTCGAGACCGGGGGGCATGGACCACGGGGTGGCCCAATTTGTGGGAAAATGAAGTTATGCCCGGAGGCAGGCTCGTGGCGGCCTTGAATCACCCTCCCGACGAACAAAGGGGAGCAGTCGGTAAGGGAGCCGAGGAGGGTTGAACCTTGTGAGCTCGTGGGTGGAAGGAGTGGTGAGGCGAGGCCAGGATCATGGACACCTTAGTGCGACCAGCGGAATCTCCATTCACGGTAGGGTACTACACTTTCCTTAGGTAAAGTTAAGATACCTCGGGTAGAAACATTAGATGGGTCGAATCCGTCGATCCTGCCAATACTTACTCGGATGGGCGCATGGGTATCGGGACCTATACGTCACGAGGGCTTTCGCCACTACGCTCAGGGTGACTTTGGCACAGTTTAATAGAATTCCCTTCATCTATCTCGTCATTCGAATTTATTTGTTGCGTTCGTCTCCCACTTCATCGGATGGGGTGTGCGGCCAGAACTACCATCTCTTATTATGTCTGACGGATCAGCGGGGAAGGGGATTTTGGGAAATCATAACATGAGATTCACGATGTGGTGTGAAGATAGACGTGCAGACGAAAATTCGTATCCGCGGCTTTCATCGCGGGGTTGGCGTCTGATCAAAAGGACACGATGTTCACCATCTCGAAGAACCCTCGGTAGCATGGCCGGTCCTCGCGAAGCGAAAGTACATAAGCGCGAGGAGCCCTCATATCAAAGAAGGAGAGCTCCTCACTTGGCAAAGAAAAGGGCCCACACGGCTGACGACGGCGAGGGGCGGAGCCGGCGTGAGCGACCCGAGGAAATCCCGGTGCGGGGCGGGGCGATCCCAAAGGCGGGAATCTCGAGGCAAATGCAGGCCACATAGCGAAGGGCAGCGGCATTACGGCCTGGCGCTTTACCTGGCGGCTCGATATCACTGAGTCTTGCAGCGAAGTGCAAAGCGAAGCTGATTCACGAGATGGTAGGCCACGGATGAAATCGGATCCACGACGAGGGATAACGCAGTATTGCGAGTTTCCGCGAGGGGACTATGGACATCCGCGAGTTAGCGTTGTATACAACTAAGAAATAGAATATTTGTTACGGCCTTGGGTATCTTCGGCGTTTCATATCTCCAGGGGAACGAGCTCGAGAATCAAACCCAGTCGAGGCACGGAACCATAATCGGCCGGCTCGGCGATAGCCGTCTCGTGAACAGGCTGATGGCTGGCTTGGCCCACAGGGAGAAATCCGTGTGATCTCGGGAGGATTTGTTTGGAGGAGGAGAATCTGGTTCGGCTCGAGGGAAGCCTACGGGCATAAGATCGCGGACATGGTGGAAATCTGGCGGTATCTAAATTGCGAATCGACACTACCATCACGTTCTCCGACTCGGATCGGAGTGCGACACCCCCGTAGCGACATTGGTAGTCGCGCAGTGTGGCCAACACCCGCGGAGTTCCGCGGGTTTTAATGGAGTAATGGGAGTTGGTGACATCATCTTCGTGTCGACGCCGACCAAAGATGGAGTGATGAGAGAAAGGTAGATCCGTCGACGCACATACTGCGGGGATTTTGAGGGGAAAGAAGGAATGCTAGTTGGGAGCTCAGATTTTCAGCTAGTGCGGCCTTGGGAGAACCCCACGCGACGGCGGCGGCGGTAAGGTTCCTTATAATTGGATGCCCGGATCAGCATAATATCTTTGCTAGGCGAGACCCGCCACCAGTATGATAAAAGCCATCCCCTCGGCATATCACGCGATAATCAAATTCGAAGCCGGTGAATGGAGTCGGGACGGTCCGAAATCGTGGTGGCGAGAGTGTTACACGGCCTCATGAAACAAAGGCGGTCGACTCGTGAGCGTAGAAGCGAGCGAGGCATGATATGCGCGACGGGTGCTCACGAGCGGGCCCTCGGGAACTAGAACTGTCTTGCATTGGATGTGACCCCAGGAACATCCTAGCTACATTGGCTCGAACTACCAAAAGGATCACGAGAGCCTCCTCGCTCAGTTTTGAGGCGAATAGAACGTTTTTGCGTGGGCGGGGCGGACATGGAGGAATCGGCCACTGCACTTGCTAATCACCCGTAAAGCCCGAACACCCCGACCGTCCTTCAAACCGGTTAAGCAGCGAGGAGTTTCAGGAAAATGAGGCCATGATAGGGAGGTCGACCAGCTCCTCAGCGAGGAAGCGATAAGAGAGGTGGAATACCCGAGTAGCTAGCTAGCGTTGTACTTTCGTCGAAAGCTAATGGCGAATGGCGACTGCGCCGACTTCGCGGGAAGCATAAACAAAGCATGCGAAGGGCGACCCTACGCGAGAATCGACCTCATCGTGAAACGCCGCTGGCCGCGCATACAGCGCCCGGGGCGGGTTCTTCCGTATGACGAGCCATCTACGACGCGCAGTACGGCGCTCGAGAGTGGGCATTTCATTTGTTATCGCCGTCGGCAAACGCCACCACGAGGCCCGCGGTGGCAGGGAGCGATTGCTCACTTTGTGGCCGGTTCCTCACCACTGCTGCCCGCAGGCCCGCGGCGCCTGAGTGAACCCGGCTCGAGTTTGCCGCCGCTCCGAGCATCGCCATTCAACTTGAGCGCCACACGGGCCCGCGGCGCGAGCCCGATTGCTCCCGCGCCAGCGAGCAATACACTGCGCACGAGCCCGCGGCGCCTCAAAAAGTGAGACGGCTTTCGAAAGCTACATCGCTGTCGGCTTGGCGAACGCCACGAGCCCCTGGCGCGAAACCCGATTACTCACTATAGCGAAACTGTCTACCTGCGCGAGCCCGCGTTGCCTCGAAGTCGAACCGGCTCGGCTTCGCCGCCATTCAGCTTGAAACGCCACGAGCCACGGCAGAGCCCGATTGCTCACTTTGGCGAGTTCCTACCACTGCGGCGCGTACGCCGAGTGTTGAACCCATTTCGGCTACATGCGGCCGAGCCGCATCGCGGCTCGGTACACATGCGTACTCGGCGAACGCCACGAGGCTACGGTGCCCGAGAGCCCGATTGCTCACTTTGACAAGCCCTTGGCACTCCAGACGGGCGGGCTCACTCTTACGATTCCTTAATGGCGAGGCTCATCCTTGAAACGGATGAATGGCTGCTTATTGTTGTGGCCAATGCTTGTTTTGCACTCCAGGGCCGGAAGGCTCAACCGTCTAAATTCATTGGCAGGCCCCTTGACTTGCCTCCGACGGGCGGGCTCCTTCCTCTGAATCCTTGCCACGAGGCTGGTCACCAGTCGGCCAAGCGAGCCTCCAGCATTCACGATGTGAGCCGCCATTCTGCTCCAGACGAGCGGGCTCCTTCTTGATTCCTTATTGAGACGAGGGCTCGTCCCTGACTCGAATGACGAGCTCAGTTTATTCCGTGTGAGCTGTGTTGCCTCCCGAGACCCGGGTGGGCTCCTTCCTGCTCTCGAAATCATGCCCTACGGGGCTGGGTCCACGGTCGGCTGTGAGCCCTGCCACTGTTCACGATGATGGCGGCAGCCCGGCGCGCCAGGCGAGAGCGGAGCGCTCCTTCTTACAAGCATACTCACGGGCTCGTCCCTCGACTCATGGCGGCGAGCCTGCGTCCACCGGTGGCTTTGAGCCATTGGCCACTTTCAAACCAGAGCGGGCTCATGCTGATTCATGACCAGCGAGGCTCGTCCCTCGACTCATGGCAATGGCTTTTTTTTTCTGCGACGCGACGGCGCCGGCTGCGTTTCCGGGACGGGGCCGGGCTCCTTCCCGCGATCATGCCCCACGGGGCTCGTCCCACCCGGTGGCCACGGCGAGCCCTGCTTCCACGTGTGAGCCCTTCGGCACTCAGACAGACGGAGCTCCTTCTTAGCTTATGCTACGAGTACCATTATATTTCCGTAGCGAAGCAGGAGCGCACCGCTGTTCAGTGGCAGGCCCTTGGCTGCACTCGGCTGAAGGGCTCCTTCTTACGGTCATGTGAGGCTGGGTCCACCATTTCGCCTGGCAGCGAGCCTGCCCATTTCTGATGAGCCGCCGCACTCGGTGAGGAGCGAACCTTCTTTTAATTCATATTGGCGGCGAGGCTCAGTCCACCGGCTCGAGAATGGCGAGCTCGGCTGACTGCGTTGTGACCGCCATTTTGCCTCCCGGGCAGAGCCCGGGCTCCCTTCCTTGCAACATACTCCACGAGGCTGTCCCACCGACTCGTAACGGCGAGCCTGCCCCATCCTGCATTGTGAGCCCCTTGTCGCATCCCGAGACCAGGCGGGTTCCATGCGATGCGATTCCTTATTAGCGAGCTGTCCACCGACTTTCGGGAAGCCAGCGAGCTCGACTATTCTGCGTTGGCAGGCCCTTGGCGCACTCGGACGAGCGAGAGCATAGCCGTACGATTCATGTGCGGCTCAGCCTACGGCGCTGAATGGAGCGAGCCCTTCAACTGGACTCAACGATCGAGCTCCCTTTCTACTGGCCCCACGCCACAGCAAAGCTGCCCGGCGGCTGCACCAACCACACACTCGGCGAGGCCTCCATCGGCGGCCCAGATAGGGTCGCCGCCTCGGCATTGGCGACCTCGGCCCGCGGCCGGGGCGAGCACCGCGGTCGGGGCAGCGAGCCCGCGGGCCGTCCAGGCCCGAGCTCGCCCTCCCGACCATATAAAGGGGAACCCGAGCCGGTTGACAGGGATAGTATACGAATTTCGACGTCTGATCTAAATTCTTTGAGACCTTGAATCGGGTTACCGGTTCGGAAAAGAATAAAGATATCGGCTAAGAACACAAGTTTCAAAAAATGGTATTTATTGAAAGGAAGGCTGGTATCGGGCTGGGTGTGTGAGAAGAGAAGGGGAGGTCGGCATCGGAAATATAAATGAGTCGAGAGTTTTTGGGCATCGGGACGATGAGAGAATGAGAAGGATCTGCATTAGGAGTAAGCGAGGCTCTGGGAATAGAAGTCGTATCGGAAGACCCCTCCCGCGCCATACGTCTTGGGAGGTCGGTTTAGAATCTAGATGCGGAGTGCGCTGACGGCCTTAGTTGGCGAGCCATCCGAGGAAGCCAGGCACCGGCTGATCCTCGCGATTGTTTGATAACCTCGTCCGCTGGCGACCATCCGACTTCAGCACGTATTAAAGATCTGGCGTAAACCCTTTACATTCGCCATTTCGGTAGTCTTGATAAATTTAATTTGGAAGACTCCGCGGCGAAGCGATCTCGGCGACACTTTTGCCCCTCTACGAGCCTGCGACGCGAAGCGATCGAGGATTATTTTTCTTTATTTCGAATCCACTTGGTAACCCCGCGCGGCTCCACACGAAGATACGGCGCGCGGGAGGTGATGAGCTCCTCCACGACCATTTGAAGCTCATTACGGGCGCAGGATCTGGCCCCTCAGAGTCTCGATCCAGCTCTGCAGCGGCTTGGGGCTCACCCACAACCTCCGAAACTCACCCTCGGCCTTCGTGGCCTTTCGGGCCTCGTTCTCTTTGATGCACGAGCACGGCCCGGAGTGAAGTGTGTAAGATCGGACTTTTAGCTCTATGTCTTCGGTCATATGCGCGCTCGTCCACTGCGAAACCTGGCCCCTGAGTAGAGAAGCCACCTTCGCTATAAATCGAGGCCGATCTTCACATGTTTCTCATTCGGTTTGGCCTTGTCGGCCGGGCCGCGCGCTGAGTGGGTGGCGGCTGCGTCTCGGGACCACCAGGACATAGTGTTGACACGGAACAAACATGAAATAAACAAATTACAGGACTTCTTAGAAACCTTGATCCTGAAAAGACAGCCTTGAAGCTTCATCGGCTAAATGACTCTTTCGAGACTCCGATGTCGGACTCGGGGAGAATAGACGAGATGGCACTGCTTATGAGCTCGGCACTAGAGGAAGCGAGAGAAGCCACAGTTTGCACTGACTTTTTAGCCCGTTTCTTTTTCGCTCCGCCGTCCAGAAAGGAGGAATTGGCAGCGGTGTCACGGAGAGGGGCGGACTCCGTACGGTTATAAGAGCGAGGCCCGTCGGCGTGACCGGCAGTACTTGAAAAGACCCTTGGCGCGGCACGTGAGGCTTAGGAGAGGCCCGGTAAGGTGGCCAGGGGGATTGTGACGGCCGTTCGGCTCACGGGCGGGTGGGAGGGAGGGGAGCGCACCGTGTGCGGAGCCTTGGCCGGGGGAGGCGATGCCCTCTCCGGGTTCCCGAGACGGGAGAGAAGGAGACCTGCCCCCGATTTACGAACCTTGGCGGAATCGGTAGGTCCGCCCGAGAGGAGTCTGGCTTTTTCTCTTCACTCGGAAGGCTTAGGGACGTCGCCCCGAATATGAACTAAAATCTCTCCGGTAGGGTGGCGGCGAGTGGGCCCCGAAAGGGAAAACTCGGGTAGGCGGGGGCCTCGAGCAGTAGAAACGTGCGACCCGGCCGAATTAGAGGAAGGCTAGAGATGTTTGACTTTGCTCCGATACGCAAGACGAGCGAGCATTCCTCCAAGCGCTAAGAACCACGACCCGGCGTGCTTAGTCGGCGAGGTCGAGGAGAGCATCCTAGGAGCGTAAGGGAAGGCAAGGTCGGAAGTGTTGATGCGTCTTTGGATCGTCAGGCAGAAAGTAATCACAGTCACGAGAGGTTGCTCGAGGGCGCTCCACGTCTTGGGCACACCAGTATCGCCCCTGTCCACGGGAGTCATACTCGAGTTGGGCAGCACTAACGAAGGAAATATATCTCGTCCCTTTCCGCCTTGGCCAGGTGTGAGGAAGGAAGGTCGAGGATCACGGAGGACCCGTAGCATGGTGAATAAGTAAAACTCTCTTGCATGGTAGCCATCGGATTTGAAGATGGGGAGGAACGGCGCGTGGGGACACAGGCCGCCACATCCTTTTAAAGACGATGTGGGCTAAAATACTTCTGACCATTGGGACAATGGGAAGACCGGATGTTGAAGTGTTGAAGAACCTCTTTTATGAAGGGATGCGAAAGGAGGCGAGGCGGGTTGTGCGACTTGAAAAGCATGCAGTGCCCGGCGCGGAGCGAGTTGTAAAGGTGTATCTGGGGACCATGTTCGGACACGGGGAGGGGCCCGGTGCGCTCGTAGTAGATTCATATGAAGGACCAGCCTACTAGGGCCACCTTCGCGGCATGTCGAGCAGGTCTGAGGAAGTCAGGCCCATAGGATATTTGATCGGGTTTATCTTCTTTTACCTTTACCTGAGAAGAGGGGAGGGGGCGCCTCGGGAGCGGGTTGAGAGAGCAACCGGCCTTGTCAAACAAGCGGGAACGCCCCCCCGGCCGCCGGGGCCAGTGGATGTGAAGAATTAAATCGTCTGAAGACGATTTGGACCCATGACCGTAAGCCAAGCTTGGTATAAACGAAATCTAGACGGGGCGAACCACAGAGCCTCGTCGTATCGATCGAAAAAAGAAACACGACGGGCCCAGGGACGCAGCGGGCCCGGGGAATGAGAGAGGCAATGAAAAGGACCCGACAACTAAACGGACGGAGGAAAATCGAGGAACGAAATACGAGAACGCGAAAATATAAAGATAAAAGTGGGGAATTATGAGGCCCGAAGGAGTGAGCGGAAGGTCGACCGAGAAAGAACGAGGAAAGCGAAGGGAGTATATGAAAAAACAGCGCTTGAAACTCGAAGAGCCATCGTGCGCTTCACGTATGACGGCGAGTCGGGGTGAATTAATCCACATCAGCCAGAGCGGGGGGAAGTAACTTATTCCTTGAGGATTGTCGCGATACTTGCCCGCGCGGTCGGTACCACTGGTGAGCGGTGATGGGATCTGAGAAATCGGCGGGGCATTTCATTCGCGGCCCGGAGGCTGATGGGGACCCATCTGCTTGTGCCTTGCGGCCGAGCAGAGGCGACTCATTAGGCTGGCTGCGGATTTGGAAAATAGGGAGGCTGTCTTTCGGCCCGGGTGTCAGCCATGTCTTGCGAATCGCGAGGAAGATAGAATGTTCGCAAAGGCGTGGTAGGTAATTTGAATCTTATTATAAAGGGAAGGAAGCGACGGAAGGTCGTTGGTCGGATGCCCAAATGGGAAGGAGGATGCTGAATAGAAGAATTTCGTTTAATTGTCAATTTACTAAATGGGGCGACTACATGAGGAAATCTATCTCCAGGAAGAGCGCAATCGTACGTCAGTGGATGAATGTCGAATTTATAAATACAGTGGTTGAAGCTATTTTAAAGGTGCCCAATTCTAGCCCAGTGAGCGTCTCTCTTACTGCCAGACCCGAGAATGGCTTGGCGTCGGAGCGGCGCTCGGCGCCTTCGCGACCCTCTTCGGTGAGTTGTGGGAAGTCTTGCGTCAGGGCTGTTGATCGATATTTACGTGATCCTGTGAAGCAGTCGCCGGTGAGTGGCGGTCGTGACATTACAGCGACTCGTGGGTTAGTTAGCGTCACCAGTGCTTAACTTAAAAAAACATTGATGAGTAAGAAAAGGAAAAAAGGAGACACCTCGAAAATGTCTTCCCTTTGGGACAAGTACATGGATGTAAGAAAAGGAAATTATGTTGAGATATATGACTGAAAAAGAACACACGATGTAGAGAGAGTATTAGATGGTAGAAAGAAAGAAATGCATGATGGGGGGCTGTTAACAGTACTGGCAGCAATGCATCCAAGGGGTTGGGGGCCAACAATACAAATCATGGAGGAAGAAAGTGGTTGGGACGCCTAACAAGAAACCTCTTTCTTTGTCAGTCCACGCTTTCCATTATCTACTGCCAATTTGTGGTTGTCACAGTTTCATATCTATCAATTTTGATTTTGGGATTTTTTTTTATTTTTTTCCCTCCTCCATTCTTCTTTAATCGTACTCTGTCGTGTACTGTACAAAAAATAAAGATTCTTTACTTGTATTTAGATGAAGCAAGATGGAGATTGAAAGACTTAACATTGTATTTACTTTCCCTAACCTTAGTGTTTAATTTTTATTTATTTTTTAATTAAATTAGATTGGTTGTTACATGTTAAGATTTATTATCCAGATATTTATGAGGCAATTTCCAAGCAAGGCGCAGGGGCAGGGGGTGGGGTGAGTGGGGTGGACTAGGTGGGTTTCAAGGGAGTGAATCCTGTCTTTCCAAATTTGAAAAGTCAAAGAAAATCAAATGGAAGGGATTGACTTGGAATACTTCCATTTAATCTGTACCCTACACGTAGGAAACAGCTCCCAATCAAAATTGCAGATACACGTGGACCACATGCATGGGTGGGTGGTGGTGGTGGGCTTATAAAGAAAGATAGACCGTCTCTTCAGGCTACCCCGATAGCGACTCCATGTCGGCTCGGCTTCAAAGCCGCCCCCACTTAGTCAGTTCTTTCTCCTTACTAAATCTTAGAGCCGTCCGATTTTGACGCCTTGCTCTCTTACAAATAAAATAATAAACCTTTCAAAAAATTAAACTTTCCAAACAGCATACATATATATATATATATATATATATATATATATATATATATATATATATATATATATATATTAATAATATGCAAATAAATAAAGAACACGTCCAGTCCAGGAGAGGTCAAGTGGTAACCGTAGGGGGGGGTGGGGGGGAGTGGGGTGGGTCCCACTTCGCGGAAACTGCGGCACATGGTCTACGTGGGAGCAATGATTCCACGCTCTGTACCCCGCCGACGTGGCACGGTGTTGTCTTCGAGCTGTAACATATAGATCACAAATTCCCAATTCCCAGCCCCAGAAAGAACGATAGATTTGTGGAAATTATATCCTGATCCGCTTGGTTGAGTTGATTATGATTTTTTTTTTAAATAGATAAATTTATTGATTCAAGTGAGATAAAAATATATAATTAAAAGTGTTAAAATTTTTCGAGAGTGCAAATATTTGGGATTAATATAAAATAAAAAATAATTGATTAGCGCATATATTTAATAATTGAATATTAAAATATAAGATTAGAATATACGGCGTGTTACAAAACAATAGTTTTAAAAAATGTGTTTATCAAAGTATGAAGACAAAGTTTTTTTATGGGTTTATATCTTTAAAAGCTTAATTATGGGATTATGCATTGATTTAAGAAAACGGGAGCGGCAAATGCGCATAATGAATGAAATTCATGAATTTCACGATACAAATTGATGGATTTGCATTACATATAGAATAGCGAGACAAAGTGTTTTTGTTTTTATGCTTTAAATAAAAACATAGTTTGAGCATTTAAATTCAAAATTGTACAAAGTCATAAAAACACAGTAAATACAAAACCATTTGATTTTGAATTCAAACTCTAATAATTAAATGTGCATTTAATCCGTAATCGTTTTTAATTATTATAATTAATTTTGAATTTAATTCGTAATGTTTCGCATTAATTATTACAATTAATTTTACATTTAATTCGTAATGTTTCGAATTAATTCTCAATCTTAATGGTCGATAGTAATTTTGCATATAAATTGAATGAGTTGAAGTTTGAAGCCTGCGTTTTCAAACTCGCTCTTCCTACTTTGAATCTAGTTCTCATTTCTACATTGTTAAGTATTCCCAGCTTATCTTTGCTTTAAGAATTGTTGTATCGTGTAGAATCGAATTCCTAATGGCAGTGTTTTATCGTGTCTCGGAGTTTGTTTTTGTTCTCCCGACTTACTACGATTTTACGAGCCTGACATCGGTCCGAAACTACCATCTAACGATCTTTGAGTTCACATTCTCGCTACCGTTTGTTGTTGTTGTCTCGCGGCTTTCAAAGACCTTACCTAGCGGTGCATCTTGTGTCTTGGGAATTTGACCATATCCACCAATTTTACGATCCCTGCTCCGTATCGGCAGCTTGAGTAACTCACTCTCCCATTGCGACTCCTTCCTCCTACAACTCTCCCACCCTCGGTCGCGGTCGACCATTTGCTATTGCACCACCACGGAGTTCATGCTTCTTGCCACGAAACCGCTTTCAGGACAGATTGAAAGTCTTCTACAGCCAGAATTTATTGGTAGGAATGGATATACTCCACTCTCGATATGCATGGAATAGCATGGTTGTTGTCCACCGAAAACACGCTTCCCAACTCTGAGACATGGACACATGCGAACAAGGTTTATCGACATACCATCCTAACTACATTATCTAACGAATTGTTTGATGTCTACTGTGCCTACAAGGAAACAAATGTTATATGGGAATCAATGCTCACTCTGGGGATACAGCTGCGAGGGATGTGGGCAAGAAGCAAGAAATTCGTTGTAGGAAACTACTACTACAAATGGGAGATGGTGGACAACGAACATAAAACTAAATCAATGAGTACCTTTTCTTTTACCAGTTGGTCGTATGATAAATGACATCTTGAATTAGGGCATGTGAGTAATTGAATATATTAAGAAAATGCAAACTACAGGCCTTATCGATAATATTGATTGTCGAACGCGTAAATATCGAATATGTGTCACTTCTAGCTAACCAGAAGGCTTGCACAACTTAGTGACTAGGCTCTTGTACTTGACTTATTCATTCGGATCTAGGAGATTTGGAAAAAAAAAACCCTATGACTAGAGGAGGTAAGAAATTTTATGTGACCTTCATTGATAATTATTCTAGGTTCATTAGAGTTTACTTGCTTTAAAATAAAGATGAAACATTTGATTTGTTCTTAAGCTATAAAGCTGAAGTAGAGAATCAACTTTATAGGAAAATCAAAAGGATTAAATCTGATAGAGAGGGCGAATACATCCCTTTAAATGATTATTATAACAATGAAGGAATAATTCATGAAGTGACTCCTCCTTATCCACCTAAGTTAAACAGAGTTGCTGAAAGAATGAATAGGACTCTTAAATAGATGAATTTTCTACTTGTTAGTGCTTCAACACCTAATAATCTGTGGGGTGAAGCATACTGTCTGCGTGTCATCTACAAAATAGAATTTCATACAAGAAAACTGATAAGACACCTTATGAGTTATGGAAAGGTCATGTACCTAACCTTAAATATTTGAAAGTATAGGGATGTCTTGCTAAGGTTATGTTACCTGAAAAAATTTCTCATACACCCACAATTGTGGATGGTATAGAAAACTCATATGATGAGCATGTGGCCACTACTATGGATGATATGGAAAGCTCTCTTGATGAGTTGAGACAGACTAAAAGATAAAAAAAAGAGGTTTTATTTGGAGATGATTTTTATACTTACTTAGTTGAAAATGAACCGTCATTTTATTTTAAAGCAATTTCTTCATTTGACTCATTACTTTGGAAATAAGCCATTAAACTGAGTTTGACTCTATTTTAAATAATCAAACGTGCGAGTTAGTCAATTTACCTTCAGAAGAAAAACCTATTGGCTACAAGTGGATTTTCAAAAGAAAATATTTGTCAGATGGTTCTATTGAAAAATATAAAGCTAGGTTAGTAGTCAAAGGTTTTTCACAAAAACAAAATATTGATTATTTGATACATTTGCTCCTATTACTATGATTTATTTCATTCGTATTTTTATTGTTTTGACTTCTATTCATAGACTTTTTATCAATCAAATAGATGTTAAAACAACTTTTTTAAATGGAGACTTAGAGGAAGAAATTTACATGGTACAACCAAAATGTTGTATTACACCTGGACGAGAACATAAAGTTTGCAAATTAAACAAGTCTCTATATGGTTTAAAACAAGCACCTAAACAGTGATATGAAAATTTTGATAATGCTTTGTTGAAAAACGGGTTTTCATATGTTGAAATAGATAAATGTGTATATACAAAGTGTACAGAAAAAGAATGTGTAATTATTGCATTGTATGTAGATGATATGTTGATATTTGGCACTAGCCTGAGTGTGGTACATAGTACCAAGAGAGTTATAGCTTCATTGTTTAACATAAAAGATATGGGTGAAGCTAAGATAATTTTTGGTGTGACAGTATAATGCTATCACAAGAACATTATATTGAGAAAATACTCAAGAGGTTCAGACATTTCGATGTCAAACTTGTGAGTACCCCTTATGATGTTAACACCCATTTAATGAAAAATTGAGGTAATCATGTGGGTCAAGCTGAGTATGCACAGATTATTGGAAGTCTGATGCATGTGATGAACTTTTATAGACCAGACATAGCATATGTAATGTGTAGATTAAGTAGATATACACATAATCTCAATAATGATCATGATTGCACATTAGCTAGGTAATTAAATCTTGAAGTGCAATGAGCTGTAATTGTCACATGAATAGTTTCCGTGTTGGAAGGGATACAACGATGAAGTACTTGGTCTACGATTCAGATGACATAAAATCCACAAGCAGTTATGTCTTTACTTTGGGAGGTGGTGTTGTTGCTTGAAAATCATCTAAACAAACTCTTATTGCTACTTCTACCATCGAGTCAGAGCTAATAGCTCTTGAATATGCAAATAAAGAAGCTGATTGGTTAAGGAGCTTGTGCTCCCGGGGAATTCCTTTGGGAATATGGCGAAACACCTTTTTGAGATGCATGCATTATGATTGCCAGCGGTGATATAGATTCGCGAAAAGAATAAAGCATTCAGTGGGAAAAACAAATATATTCGTCTAAGAAATGAGGTTGTGAAACAGTTGTTGATAGATGAAATTAGTTCTATTGACTATGTAAAGTTAGAAGTGAATTTGGCCGATCCTCTGACTAAACCTTTGGGAAGAAAATTAATTTTGGAAACATTGAGTGGAATGAGACTTAAGCCAATTAGAGATTATTAGTGATGGAAACCTAACATTTGTGATTGGAGATCCCATGAAAAAGGTTCATATAGATAATAACAAGTCACTTGCTAATCCTACTAGCACCAACAAAATTGTCCCTTCCTATGGTGTGGTTATGGTGCTAGAATCCATAATTTGAGAGGATGAGTAATACTCTTAATGATTGCATATCCCTCATGGGTGGTACATATAAATGCAGTGTGTATTTGATGAAATCACCTATGTAAGTGTAAAGTGGGGCCGCTCTCATGAAATGGTATGACAAAATTTTTAGAGCACTTATGAAATAATTAGGCACCACATGGCCTAAACGCGCACAATGACATTGAACAACAAGAATCGTGATGTGTGGTGTTGATGATAAGGTCCCTAATTTACGATCAAGAGTACTATGGTTTATAAAAGCTATAAGCTTCACAATACTCTGTATATTAAATCTTATTCATATATGTTTGATTCATAGTTCATTGAGCGTAATTTAAAGGCACAACTACAGTGCTTATATTAGAGCAGAAGTGTTTTTAAATACAATTTTTTTTTGGTTAAATACAACCATCTTTTTGAAAAATGTGAGGGATTGTTAGTAAACAATAGTTTTCAAAAATATGTTGTCACAACACATGGAAAAAAGACAAGAGTATTTTATGGGTTTATATACTAAAAGCCACTATGGATTGTATATGACTCGGGCAGTGTTGTGAGCCGCTAAAGATGTTAAATGGGCCGAGTCCGAATAAATGCAAATAAATGGATTCATTTCCTTTGCGCATAATAAAACCTGAGACAAATCTTGCTTTGTTCCAAATCGCTTGTTATAGTTTCAAATAAAACCTTAGTTTTAGAGTATTTAAAATCAAAATGGTCCAAAGTCATAAAAACGCAATAAGTACAAAACCGTTTGATTTTGAATTCAAATTCTAATAATTAAATGTGCATTTAATCCATAACGATTTTTAATTATTACAATTAATTTTGTATTTAATTCAGAATTTCAGATATTTATTACAATTGAATTTTGCATTTAATTCGTGAATGTCAATTAATTTTTATTCTTAATGGCCACCCATCATAATTTTACTCTATAAATTCAAATTGCTTATAAGTTTGAAATACAAAAGCCTTTCCAACTCCTCTTCTCGCAACTTTGAATCTCGCTATCACTCGCTTCCTTGCCTAATAAATTATCTTCTACTCTAAATAATCGGTCAGATTCAAGTGAATTAAATCTGGCAGATAGTGTTTTATACACGCCTTAGTCTGTTTTGTTCTCCCCAACCTACTACCGATTTTACGTGACACACAACATCGCCCTGAACCCATCCAACGATCTTCGTTCTTGCTCTCATTCCCGTTTGCTACTACCGGCCCTCATCCTGCTTTCCAACCTTCGCAGCCGTATCTCAACATAGCATACTAATGAAAATGATTTGATTTAATTAATATATCAAATCGAACTTTTCCATCTAAACTATTAATGTGAAAACCCATGAAGAAACTAATTACTGATTACATAACTATCCGTCGCAACAAGTCAACGACAAAATATGTCACAACTAGTCCGCAACAAATTAATGACAAAATATGTCACAACTATTCCGCAACAAAAACATGCAAAAACAAAGACAAACCTGAAATAATCACTTTATTGGAAAAGAAAACTCATGTACGAGAAAGAAATGATGAAATTGATGATTTCCTACCAAAAATAGCTAAAAAATCACTCATCATTTTTAACGAACAATTACATGAAAAGATAATAGAGGGGAGAGCAACTAGGATTTCTAAATAGAGGTTTCTACATGAACTCCTAATCAATTGTTTTTATAGGCTGCTTAATAAAGCTACTGATAGCTAATTATGAATAAATAATTTCATGATGAAAAAAATAAAAAGCGTAACTTTTTCTGATACACTCTAATTAAAATATTAAAAATTTAATTTTTTATCCTTCTTTTCTTATTTTACTCAATTTTAAAATTTTCATAAATTTTATAAATTATAATTTATATGAAACAAATTTTATAGTTATAAATTTATTTCGTATCATATTTATAAAACTAATATGAAATTATAAAAATTTATAACCATAAATATTTTTTATTTTTATGAGATAATATTATTTATAGTTAAAATTTTCATAATTTCATATTATTTGTTATTTATAAATAATATTATAAATTTATTCAAAAATTATAAATAATATGAAATATTATAAATTTAAGTATGGCTATAAATTTATGAAATTTATTTATGATTACAAAAAATTATCTCCATAAAAAATAATATATGAATTAAATAATATTGTTTATCTTTATAAATAATAATATTATTTTTTATTTATAGTTATAACCATAAATAAATTTTTTATTTATGAGATTATAGATAACCATACATATAAATATGAAATTTATTTCATGGATTTATAAATAATATTACAAAAAAAAAACTATAAAAAATTCATAAATTTTCTTATTTATGAAATAATATTATTTATGTTTAAATAAATTTTTTTTTTTTTGAAAGATGGTTAAATAAAATTTTATGTCATGTTTTTTTTTATTTGTCTATTTTTCAATATATATACATGTATTGTTTTTTTATCTATCATGTTTATACATATAAATTAATCTTTGTATTTCTAATCATCTAATTTATCAAGAAAATCAGTAATTTATAATCACTTACCAACAATTAATTGAACTAAATATGCTTTATATCCATATTATATATAATGTATTAAAAATTGGATCTTTCGAAGGTTAGAACGTTGAATGGGGAGTTTTTTTTATTGATCGCGAGTAGTACTTGTGAACGAACCGAACTGTGAAACTTAGCCTTTCAACATTTCGAATCAGCCATATTCGACAGAAATAGCCTCGGTACTGAATTGTTCTTTCGAACGTAGCTTAAAATCAAGCCTAAGCTTCGCTTGATTTAAAAAAGTTCGTTTGAGCTCATTAGGCTCAAGCTTTTCCATATAGGAACGAGCCTGAGCTTAACTCTCGAAAGCCTGCCTAATCCCGAGCCTATACAAGTTTGTATCAGAATCAATCCTCGAGCCCCGCTCATATACTTTTAACTTTTTTTGTAATCAATCCGATAACAAATACATCAATTAATAAATAATTTTCTATGGGATTTGTTTTACCTTAGTCGATTTAAAGAATCGACGCTGAAAGTTCTGCCCACCTCCTTCAACACTGCTTCCTTCCGGGATTTACGCGCACTCCACTCCATTCGAAACAACAGAACTCGAAAAATTATGAAATAAAATTAAAACAAGCAAGAGAAATCAAGTAGAAACAAGTTAAATAAGATACCTGAAATCATTGAAGAAACATGATCGGGTTTTCATCAATTATCTAAATGAAGAACAATATATCAACAAGACCGCTACAAACTCATTAAGAATCAACGCAAACCATCTGCAATATACCGCCGCAACAAATACGATATAACGCACTATTAACATCCAATAAACCTGGCTACAACAACGCTTCTTTATCAATAAACATACTATAAATTATAACACCAACAGTTTAATACAATTGCTGCAACAACAATCAGAGAATCCAAATTATGTATATAGATCATAATCTTTTTGGGCAGTTTTATCAATAAAGCTTAATCTTCAAAAATAAATGTACGCACATCATCATTTCCCAATATTAAGATTAGATTCTACACAATCCCGAAAGAAAATTAAGATCCAAAGAAATAATACTAAAGATTTTAAATATCCAAATTCCTCAAGTCAAATGAAATCTTAAACACATTTCTAAGATTAATGACTCCCAAGTCAAGGTGACTCTGGGCCTCAACCTGCAAATTAAACAATCATTTAATTAAGATCTATTATAACTTTTCTAATTATATATATATATATATATATATATATATATATATATATATATATATATATATTAATGATTATAAAAAAATACTTACAATTTGATGAAAGTTTCACTCCTAAATCATGACAGAACTAATCCCCCATAGCAAACTCAAAGCTCAACAGCCTGCTTCATGAACTGCTACTGGATCAAGCACTCTTCCTCCAAAGACTAAATGCGGCCTCCTCCAAGCAACCAGAGTTATTGGAATGGATAGTACATCTCGAGCCATTTCCAGATAAGCATCAAATTTCATAGCATTGACTTTCCACCTAATTCAAAGCATCAAATTCATCATAATTTTCATCACTAGGCTTGCAAATTTCTTCTTAAAGATAAATGTCCAACTCAGTTTTATTTTCAGGAATGACTTCACGATTTTCAGCCCACGCATCGTGCTGCATCCCTTTTCGCTTTCCTTTAGAAACATCAATATCAATATTGACATTGCTAGCCATGAGCACTTCGTCGCTCTTCTAGATGCATAAACTGAGTAAAGTGCATGCAAGGATTCACGAACCTCATTAATATGACTATCACACTCTTCAAAGAAAAATAAATACGCTGAAACAAATTTTATGAGCCGCATTTTTATCGAGGATCCAAATACGCTCCAATTAAGCACACAAATTACACTCTCCCCAATACTTCAGAACTTTTCATTTATCTATAGCTATTTTTTCTAATAAATCTCTGTCTCGAGGACTTTTCATTCATCTTCAACTTTACTTTCCAAATTCGATGAATGAACAAATTCGAGGTCTGATACTTACTCCTATAAAGTTCTCTCTGTAAATCTTCTCTTTAAACACTTCTAAAAATTTAGAAACCTCAGCAGCTCGTGTCCAATCCTCCTCAGTTGGCAACCATTTATAATTAGAGTCCCTTTCCTTGAACCTTGGAAACACTGCTTTAAACTGAAGTGCCGACTCAAGCATTGCATGTGTTGAATTCCACCTAGTAGGAACATCAAGTATTAGATGTCTAGAGGTTGACAACTTTAATTGCTTGACAATTTCATTAAATTTATCAAGCCTTGAAGGAGACATCTTCATGTACTTCACACTTTCCCGGATATTCTCAATCACATCACGAATCTCTGATAGTCCATCTTGCACCATGAGATTTAAAACATGTGCACAACACCGAACATGAAATATCTTACTGTTAAAGTAAAGGTTTCCTTTCTCAACAAATGATCCATGCCTTACTGCTGAATCATTTAAAGATGCATTATCCAATGTAATAGTGGAAACTTTATCTTCAATATCCCAATCAGATAAACATTAAAGAATACAATCGGCAATTGCAATCCTAGTGTGAGGAGGAGGCAAGCAACAAAAATTCAGTATTCTCTTTTGTAAATTCCACTCAGCATCTAAGTAATGACAGGTTAGACACATGTACCCCAGTGTTTGATTTGACGTCCATAAATCACTAGTTAAGCTGATTCTGTCAACACTTGCTAACACCCCCTTCAATTTTTCCTTCTCAACTGCAAAAAGTTTTATGCAATCAGTTCTCAAAGTGTGGCGTTTGATTGGCTGATATCTTGGGTTGAGATTTTGGCAAAATAACACAAATAACTGATGCTCCACCATCCTGAAAGTAGGGGTGAGCAACCATTTGCTCGCCCTGTCATCGTGAGCAGATACTAAATCCACTCGCTTTTTGCAGTATTCAAGAACCGAATCGAGATAAAAATCGTGAAGAACCATCTGCCTATGAGTCAGACGGCTCGGGCTTTATCGGTTCGGGTTGAACGAAGCTCGACGGCTAGCCCAATCGATGGATGCCTGTAATAAGTAAATCGGGCAAAAAGCCCAATTGCTGATACATAATTACAAATGGGTCCATTTAATCCTGTAGCCCACTATAACATAATTACAAAAATATATAAGCCTATAAATATAATTACATGTTATTCATTATGTAATTTTTAGTTACCACAATTACGTAACTAGATACACAAAATAATTCTAAGTCATACATTTACAAAGAATCCAAAAGGCTTCCACTTTTCGTAACATGACTCTACAAAAAGATTAGCACTGAAAGCTTCCACAAAAAAATTTATATGCAAAAGGCCTGCATATCATTTGCAAAAAATATCTGACTGCAGACGACAGCTTTTGTAATACCAAAAGCTTCCAAGTTACACTTCATTCCTGCATTTTAACAAAGAGAATACGTATCAAGAATAATTTGGAAACACTAAGAAGCAAATTAAAATCAACAAGTAAAAAGGGCTCAACTTTCGTTGTCAAGTCATGTCCAAAATCGGGCTAGAATTTCCGCAACAAAGACATGTCACCCGAGAAATCTCAGAACACAACATTCGTATAATCATTTTAAAATCGTAAGGGAAGCTTCATTGCCCAACACAACCAAATATTCATAGAAATGCAACCAACAACAACAAGCAGAAGTAGATAATTTAAAGGCAAGTAGTGTGGGGTCCACACCCTTCGCGGATCACTGTGGCTGTCTCTTCAGCGCCTAATCGTGGTCCACCTCTCAGAATCACCTGCAGAATTTCACGGTAGTAGAGACGCCTCCCCATCGGACCTTAAGCCCCGGTCCCGGGTTCGAGTCTCCCACGGAGGCGAAAGAAAATGCCTAGTGGGGAGGGCAATATGATATTCCCGTGAGTGGGACCCACCTGGCTGGCACCTGGTTACGATGGGTGGACCCTGGCAAAGGCCACCTGATGGGCACCCCCGTGGTCACTAAGGTGCACCCTTTACAATAAAATCAATCCACCCCCATCACCAACTAAAAGCGCATTTTCACGCCAACTAGCTGCCTAACGATTTTTCTAGTGATGCTTGTATTACTCTTTTTTTCCGAGTGCCTCGACTTCATATTTCACACTACAGCCCTTATACTCATTTAAAGCCTAAGGTGCATGTCTCATTCCACTTGAACCACCAATTGAGCACCTAAACTTTACTTTATGCCCAAATAACCAAGCACTCATGTTCAAAACTCAACTAGAATTCGCTTGCACATGTCCTACTTTTGAGTGAATATTTAGGCCACTTATGATCAGAATTTGCGATACCTTTCTTCAAGTTTTGTTCTCCTTCAAGTCTATTTTACGTAGCTACTTAAATCACTCAACTGGATCCAAATTGAGCAAGTTATGGCTAAAATACGAACACTGGTCAAAACAGAACAGGACATTTCCCGTAATTTCGAGACCGTCGTCCAAAATCGACTCAAAATGTGTTTCTCTTCCATTTTTTCTTTCACTCTAAACACTTAAATCTGATGCATTATACCCATTTCCAACATAACACACACACCACTATCAAACCCTAACCTCTTACTCACTTGATTTTGTCAAACTGTAACCTAAACTACGGCTTTCTAATTGATATTAAATTCAAAGACCATTAAACCTTAAATACCATCAATTTAATATCCATACCGTAATTTAAGACATTAAACACGGAAACATCAAACCCTAACTTTCCCACCATGAAAACTTACTTGTTTCTTGAGTTTCTTTGCTCCATCTCCTGATTACCACTCAAGATCACTTCAGTTTCAAAAACAGCAAAACTCACCTCCCAACTCGGATTTCTCCTTTCTCCTCTTTCTCCTTCTCCTCCCCTTTCTTTCTCTCTTTTCTCCTTTCTCTCCTTCCTCATACGTGATCTCCTATTTACTTAAATCCCTAATTTTGCTTTTTAAATTCCAACTTTCCAAAATTACCCTAAGTCAAAGAATTCAATCGTTATTGTAGCTTAATTACCCTTTAATCCAAGCCTCTCTATAGGTCCATTTTATGAGACCAAGCTTCATTTACCCATTATTTAAACTCTAACTTAGCCATTAAGAAAGATTTTGATTGGCTAGTACAATTAAATATCTCCATTATAGTAGATTTTATCTCCTCGTTTCGCTTTAATGCTTTTATATCGATTATATGTCAAAATATTCTATGGTCGCCTATATTTAAATTTGAACATAAAGCCCTAACTAAATCTCACAGCCAATTTCGTGCTCAAATCACCGAAACTCCATTTAAAATCATTAAAATTCCAGAATCCTGACAATACCAGATATTACCCGACCACGCTCGATCACCTCGAAACTATCCAAACTGACCGCTTCACTTTATTTCCCGCTCAAGTAGTCTTTATGATATATTCTGACATTTTCAGATTTTTCGCCCACTTCCGAAAAATTTCAACGCAGCCCCGAATTTTCAAATTTAAATCACTATTCACTTAAATCTCCTATTCTAAATATCGCTCAAAGTCATAGGAACTCGAAATTTCTTACAAATTCCTCAGAAACCCCTCCATCTCTGGAGCATATAATAGTTAAAAATCATTATTCCAGTGGCATCTTACAATTTCGAAAATCTCCACTTCCACGCCCAAACGACAAACCGAAAGATTCTAAATTTAATCTACCTCTGCTTCTATCATCGACCTCTAATCGCCAAAACTACTATTATAACATTCAATCAAAGCCGGGTTTTACAATCACCCCTCCTTATAAAAATTTCAGCCCTCGAAATTAAAAACATTCGTATTCCTGCATCAAAGAGACAGCACGCCCTTCATCCGCTCCTACGTCCCATGTAGCTCTCTACCGTATGACTCCTCCACAATACCTTCACTAGCGGAATAGTCTCATAGCGCAGAACTTGCTCTCGACGGTCGAGGATCTCGTGACCGGTTCCTCTTCGTATGTCAAATTCTCCCCGTATTTCCACCGGGTTGCTCACAATACATGTGAAGGGAACTGCATGTACTTGCGATAGAAACATGGAAAACATCGTGAATGCGATCGAGGTCGATGGCAACCCAATCGATATGCCACCCCTCCAATCCTCTCAACAACTCGTATGGCCCAATATATCGTGGACTCAAATTTCCACGTTCCCAAATCTTAGTACGCCTTCCATAAAACTTTCAAAAATACCATATCCCCTACTCGAATCCTAGTCCCTACGGCGATTGTCCTGTGATAACTTTTTGGTTTGGCTCAGTAATTTTAATTTATCCCTTATAACTTTGATCTTATCACAAGTCACTGAACAATTTCCTGATCTACCACTTCCCTTTCACCTACCTCATTCCAACAGACCCCGGGAGTCTCGACATTTCCGTCCACAAAAGAGTCTCATAAGGGGCCATACCAATAATCGGGTCCGATAACCCGTTATCAGACAAAGTAACCCATCAGGTGGGTGTGATGGGTGTCCCAAATTCTCTAAACTCCGTAACACATGCCCTAAGCATATCCTAAAGTCTCAGATAGCCCCCGCATTGGCCATCCGCTTGTGGATGAAAAGCCGTACTAAATGCGCTTTAGTGCCAAGGGCATTCCAGAACTGGGCTAAAACCGTGAGGTAAACCCGATCTCTGTCTTAAACAATGGAAACCGGCACTCACGTACTGAGCACCCTCTAACGTATAATCGGGGCTAACTTATCCACCGAATCACTATTCCCATAGTAGGGAAATGGGTCGATTTCACAATCATTTACAATCACCCATATCAGATCATGGCCATTCCTGCAAGAACGTGGGAAGTCCTACCACAAAATCCATAGTGATTCTCTCCCATTTCCGACCGAGGAACCTGAGTGACCGTAATAAATCCCGTTGCTTCTCGACGTTCTACACCGATACGTGAGACATCCGGGAGTACGAACTCGCAATATCCCTCTTCATACCTTCCACCAAGAGTGTTCCCTTTAGCAGATGATACACTATGGCTTCCCGATGCATATAGCATAAGCTGAGGAACGGGCTTCCTCCATAATCTCTCTCCTCACATCACCCACCGTACACACAACCTCCGGGTCCCATGCACCACCTGCATTCATCCTCTCTCAATGACAAACTCTCGCTGCCTGACTCTACTTCACCTTTAACTCTCACTCATCCGTGGATCCCCGAATCAAGCCTCTAACCTCGCGTCTATCAATACAAGGACGACATGGAATGTGGCACCAGCAGTCTCGAACTGGGCGCCGCCTCACACCCAAGGACCTCACCCTATGAGTCGAGGAAGATGCATCGCCTCACGTGCGATGTGGAACCTACTGGGTTCTACTAAGAGCATCCGCACACGTCGCCTCTTCCGTGATGATATTCAATGGTACATTCATAATCCTTGATCGCTCAATCCATCTCCTCCGCCTCATGTTCAGCTTCCTTCGTAAACAGACATCGCAAGCTCTTATGATCCGTGAAAATTCTACGTGGCACTCCATATAAGTAATGCCTCCATATCCGCAAGGCAAATACTACTACGCTACCAAGGTCGCGTGTGATAATTCCGTTTCATGCTTCTTCAATCAGTTTAGAAGCATATGCAATCACCTGTCATCTCGCATTAATACACAACCCAAGCCCTCGCTGTGAGGCATCACTAACACACCGCAAACCATCCCGCTCCGATGGAAGTGTAAGCACTGAGTCGTAGGTCAATCTCCTTTTAGTTCATTGAAACTCGTCGATATCGCTCCCCACCATAAAAACTGGCTCCTCTTTCCTCGCTCGCCTGGGCCAAAGGCGCGCCATTCGAAAATCCTCAACGAACTTACTGCATTACCCGCTAAACCCAAAAACTCCTATCTCCGTGAACACCGAGGAGGTTTCCACCGCATAGCTTCGACCTCTCGCGGATCCACCGAGACCCTCCTAAACTATGTGTCTCAAAAAGCTACAATCGCCGAGCCAAAACCGACACTTACTAAGTTTAGCATATAACCGATGTTCCCGCAATGCTCAGACCATCCTTAAGTGCTCAGATGTTCTTCTCCACCGCCCGAATAGATCGCGATATCACACAAACGATCACAAACTGATCTAAGTAAGGCTCAAAATCCTATTCATGAGATCCAGGTGCTTACCAAGTATCTTCGTGAAGTCCAAATGGCATGACTAGAAACTCAAAATGCCCGTATCGCTCGACGCCGTCTCGGGAACATCCTCATCATTAACTCTCAACCGATGATACCGAATTCTCAAATCAATCTGAGAATACCTTATTCTCGTAATCGATCAAAAGAGATCTATCATCCCAGAGGATAATCGACACGATTGTTACCTTATTCAACTCCTCAGAATCAATACATAATCGCATGCTCCCATCCTTCTTCACAAATAAACCCAGGTTCCCAAGGAGATGTGCTGCCTTGCAATTCGACGAACCCTTTGTCGACCATTTCTTCCATCTCGCACCTTAAGTTCTTTCACCCCGCAGGGGCCATCCTATATGGCGCCCGAAATCTACTTCCGCCCCGGGGCTAACTCGATCTGAAAATCAATCTCTCTTATCCGGGGCACATCTGGAACATATTATCCAAAAATCGACTACCGAATGTCTTCCAATCTCATATCATCATCTCTCACCAACTCCGCATAGGCTAGATAATTCCTTGATATGATTTTCGAGCATCTTCCCACCCATCATCACGTACATCATACTCGAGGACACATCTTTCTTACTCCCACAAAGTAATCTCGGGTCTCCTGGCCTACAAAACTTAACTTCTTTCCCGAAACAACTATTATGGCGCTGGCAATGAGACAACTACCCATCCCCTAGTATCACACTAAGTCCCGATGTCCAACACCAAATTGGCCATAAACTCATGGCCCTCAATAATCACTCTACAACCCATGTATAATTTTATCCGCTATAAGTGAATCTCCCGTAGGAAGTGAGGACTACCCATACTACAATCCATATGGTCAGATTCCCACGCTCACTCAGGCAATAAATTCACAGAAATAAACGAATGAGTAGCACCCGGATCTATCAAGACATAAGCATCACTCTCAAAAACTTGATAAGACTAAGCCATGACTCCTGCCTAAGATCCGCTCCTACCGAGTGACCCGCAAACACTCCTAAATTTCGTGTCCGAGGTCGTCCCATCCGTCCTCCGATGCATCGACCTCTACCCGCCGGTCCTCCGATCTAGTAAATGTAAGTGGGGCCTCATTCAAACTCCCTCCGACTGACCGACTCTACCAAGATCAACCCGCTCCGTCCCCGGGCTTGTCCCACTCCCGATCCACCCGCCAAACCATTCGGGCACTCTCTCGGCTAAGTGTCCTACTGGCCCACACTTAAAGCAACTGTCATTCCCATTCCGCACTCACCATAACGGGTCTTCCACACTTGTAGCACACTCGCTGGGACCCGAGCTACCCGCTCAGGCCCCACCGAACCCCGCTGGGACCGCGTCCCGATCGCCGCCGCCAACGGCCCACCGTGGTCTTTCCTCCCCTCGGTCCGCCACTGAACCTCCTCGAACCCACGCCGACTCCACCCGCTTCGTCCCGACCGGCCAGAGCCCGGATTTCAAACCCCATGCTCCTCTCAACCCTAACTCGGTAGCCTCAATCCACCCGGGTCAGACTGCAAATACGACGCGGGTTTACGGTCCTAATCCTCCGACGAAGACTCACAGCAAATCTCTCTGTCTTCAAATCTCATCATCCCCGAGCAATGGGATATGTCCGACGAGCCTTAAAACTCCTCTCATAATCTGTCACGGAGAGTGTCCCCTGCTCCAGCCTAAAGAACTCCTCAGCCTTTGCATCTCGGTAACTGGCTGGAACAAACTTGTCTGTAAACTCTTCCTTGAACTGTGCCCAGGACACTCCCTCTGGGCATCTCCTCTGAACTGCCCTCCACCACTCCAATGCTCTATCAAGGTAGAGTAGAAAGGCGTAAAAGTGACCCATCCGCTTCATCCTCGCATCGCATCACCCTCGGCAGCACCTGCCTACTCCTTCTAACCATGACGGCCTTTCCCTGGTCTCCCAATCCATCATAGCCTGCTCTAGCTTTCACCCCCCCTATAGAAGCTAATGGCTCTGGGTCAGTCGTAACGCTAGTTGGCTAAAAGTCGGTTTTCTATCCGTCGACCCAGATCTGCCCTCCCACACCGTGAGGTGGTGGGCGGCCCCGTCTCAGGGTGGCATAGGTCACTCAGACCGTCGGTGGAGGAACATGCTGCATTCATCAACATATCTCCTCGGTGGTGGTACTCACCGCCTCGTGAGCTCTCCTGGTGGGGGGTCGGCCTCGACGACGCATTTTCTGTGAATTCAAAAATTTTAATATGTCATGTAATGCATATATGATTTTAAATCACATAAATAATTTATGCAATTTTAAAATAAAACATTAAAACAATCAGATGAAAATCAAATTTTCAAATCTTTATAATATTTTCAAAACCGTGGCTCTGATACCACGCATGATCCCGACCGGATTAACCTCATGAACCCGAGGGATTCTCCAAGACCCAATGGATATAGAAACTTTTCTCAAAACTCTCAATTAAAATCCATGGAGCGAACTCCTTTACAATCTTTAACATATCTTTAGAAAATAATGCGGAAGCTAAGGATAAATTTTTCTTTTCTTTTTTCAAACACTCGATTTTTCTTAAATCACAGAGTTTCCGCTTCTTCTGATTCTTCCTAAATTTACAAAACTCGATAAAAGCATTTAAAAACACTATAAACTTCAATTTTATACTTCCATATTGCACTTCTCGTCCCACAACCCAATCAACACAATATACATACATATACATTTGTTTACTTCAAATCATCAAAAACATTCAAACCCTCTTAAATTCCATGCACATTTTTATCAAAGCATTTTCAGGGCTCGAAATGACTTAAGCCGACCGCCACGCACTTTCTGGCCCATCGAGGATCAAAGCCTACGTAGTTCCTTTTCAACTTTATACATATACATATACATAACAAAATATTCAACATAAACAATATGCAAAATTATATATACAATGAAATCACTGTGTCGCTCTTGACGGCTCGACCATCAAGACCTCGAGGACGCCTCTACCTCGCACCTATCTCGGGTCCTGAAAATGTTTTTGAAACATAGGGAAAAGAATGAGCTAAAGGAGCCCAGTGAGTGTACAGTTTCATCAAAATAACCTTTTCAGTATATATCAAAGCAATAATTACTTATACAATTAAAATCGGGCTTATACCTTAAGCATTTATGCCTCAACTTTCTTTCTTTCTTTATAATAAATACTTATGTATTTAAAATCAATTTACGCCTTAAACATTTAGCGCCAAACTTTCTTTTATTTCCTTCTTTCTTTCTTTCCCGATGGAACCCAGTAATAAACACCGAACGCTTCCGGCATCGACGATGAGGATAAATACATTCCAGCTCATAACTACTACGTCATGAGAAACTCACGCTTGCATAGGGTTCCGCCATATACTTTTATAACTGTAGTGATATTACTCTGCACACCTATTTCCCTCCCCTGCATAACCTATAACTTTACCCTCTAACCTACACGTTTAAAAGCATTCCCTACGATATCACTCATACGTCATAGTGTATTAGGTAACCATCGCAAAACATTTCTTCCAAAATACTTATAAATACATTTAAATCCTTTATTTATCATTAAAACACATATGCATTCTTACACATTTTTAAACTTAATACCTTAACATACGATACATATTTCATATACATATAAATATATAATGATGCAAGATAAAATGATTTCCATTAAACTTTCAGTTTAACATTAAATCATTCACTTGTAAAACTCAATTTTCAAAATATCATTTTCACTATTAGCCAATTCGCTCAACTCGCCTTGCTTCCCATCGAAGCCCTGCCTCGTCCGATAAATTTTCACCTTTCCAAAAATCACCATAATAACCATAATTTCCATTTAATCCACCATAAACACTCATTCCTATATTCTTATTCCTCTAGAATCTATTTTACTTAGAATTGGAATCAATCCAATCGATCATCCAAACTAAAGTTATGGCATTTTCATGCCAACTAGTCATTTTACCGATTTTTCTAGTGACAGTTTGTATTACTCATTTTTCCTGAGGTCTTGACTTCATATTTTGACACTAAGGCCCTTATACTCATTTAAAGTTTCAAGTGCAAGTATGGCTCTATTCCAATTGAATTCCACCCGGAGCACCAAACTCACTTACGTCCAAATAACCGGCTAATCTATGTTCAAAACTGAACTGCACTTACTTAGCACATGGTCCTACTCTTGAGCGAATATTTAGGCCACTTATGATCAGAATTTATGATACCTTCTTCTTAAGTTTTGTTCTCCTTCAAGTCTATTTAATGAGCTACTTAAATCACTCAACCGGATCCAAATTGAGCAAGTTATGGCCAAAATACTCAAACTCCGGTCAAAACAGAAACAGGACATTTCGTACTGAGACCGGCCGCCAAAATCGACCAAAATGCGTTCTTCTTCCATTTTTCTTCACTCTAAACACTTAAATCTGATGCATTATACCCATTTCAACATAACACACAATCTACTATCAAACCCTAACCCTTACTCACTTGATTTTGTCAAAACCCTAACCTAAACCATGGCTTTCTCAATTGATATTAAATTCATCACCATTAAACCTTAAATACCATCAATTTAACATCCATACCAGAATTTAAGACATTAAACATGGAAAACATCAAACCCTAACTTTCCCACCATGAAAACTTACTTGCTCTTGAGCTTTGGCTCCTCTCCTCGACAATACTCAAGATCACTGAAGTTCAAAATGTTAAAACTCACCTCCCCTAACTCGATTTCCTTTCTCTCCTCTTCTCCTTTCTCCCTTTCTTTCTCTCTTTCTCCTTTCTTTCTCTTCCTTCTCATACGTGATTCCTCTATTTGGAGACTTAAATCCCTAATTTCGCTTTTAAATTCCAACTTTCCAAAATTACCCTTTTAAGTCAAAGAATTCAATTGGTTATTGTAAAAGTGAATTACCCTTTAATCCAAGCCTCTCATAGGTCCATTTTTATGAGAGACTAAGTCATTTACTCCATTATTTAAATCAT
Organism: Tetrastigma voinierianum; assembly: GCA_016808115.1. Taxonomy (NCBI): domain Eukaryota; kingdom Viridiplantae; phylum Streptophyta; class Magnoliopsida; order Vitales; family Vitaceae; genus Tetrastigma; species Tetrastigma voinierianum. The sequence continues at coordinate 370,163 of JAEQBH010001943.1, read as the reverse complement.
AACTTAGCCATTAAGAAAGATTTTGATTGGCTAGTTGGGCTAAATATCTCCATTATAGCAGATTTTATCCTGCTTGCTTTTAATGCTTTTATATCGATTATATTGCCAAACATATTCTGGCATTGCCTATATTTAAATTGAACATAAAATATTCTAACTAAATCTCACAGTTGAATTTCAGGCTCAAATCACCAAATCGGATTTAAAATCATTAAAATCGGTAACTGACAATAGCGATATTACCCGAATTACGCTCTCGATCACTCCGGAAACTATCCAAACGGACTCCGTTTCTTAATTTTATTTCAGTTTCGTTAGTCTTTATGATATATTCGACATTTTCGTATTTTCGGCCCACTAAAAATTTCAACGCAGCCCCGAATTCAAATCCGAAATCACTATTCACTTAAATCTCCTATCTCTCTAAATATCAATTAAAGTCATGTGAATCGGAATTTCTTACAAATTCTTCGCAAACCCCTCCATTAGTGTGTATATAATAAAGAAAATCATTATTCTCAGCAGATTCAAGTTACAATTTCGAAAAATTCCACTTCACATCCAAACGATCCGAAAGATTCTCAAATTCTAATCACCCGGCTTCTATCATCGACCCCAATCGCCCAAAAACTACTATTATAAATATCCAACTCAGGCCAGTGGCTTTATTAACGCTTTATCATGGAACCACACTCACATCACGGCATGTTGTGGCTCCACTCAGGTCCACCTCGCAATATCGGCGCCAGCGTCCATCACGCAATATCACGCCTCCCCAGCATTTTCTTTCGCTCCACTCTCCGAACCCGTGATGTACGGCGCCCAACGAGGCATCTCTACTACCAATCGAAGCAATGTTTGCGGAGGTAATGATATTCCCGCGAAATGGGACCCACCCGCTAAGCACCTGCCGTTACCGGGCGGCGGACTTAATAATGCCAATTGGCGTGCCCCGTGGTCACGGCGTGGACCCCACAATATCACGTGACTTAATCACCAAAAACTACTATTATAACATTCAATCAGTCGTGCTGATAAGTGCATGTATATAAATCTAGTGGCTTAGATCTCATGAATTGTAATTCATCAGAATGCGCCATAATTTCTAGCAAACAAAATACATGCCACACGTAAATTACAAAGAAGCCACGGTTTACTTCTCAAAACGATGTAGGTGAAAGCATCATCATAGCCCATGTCGAGGAAATGAACTCTTAGCATCGAAGAGTCGGCCACATGGCCCGCATCGATTGTATTGTAAGATGGTTAAATTCATGCAACAACACGCAACATTTTTCATTCCGCCGGTGTTGCATTGCGATGTATTTAAACTCATTCAACAGCTAAATCGCGGTGAATCCACGATCACTTGATTGTTGGTGCAAAATGGCACCTGACAAATAGCCTGCATCATAGCACATGCGAGAGAGTGATCGGTTAAAGAAGAATATAATGTAGTACAGTTAATTTTCTTATTTCATGTTAGAGGCACTTGGTGATTGCCATAGATAAACCAGAATCCACTTCAATTAATTACACATCAAGCAAGGAAAATAAAATGGGTTTAAAGATTGAAAAGAAGAAGCGAAATTAAGAAAAAATGAAAATAAACATGAAGAACAATTTTAAATGCGACCTTTCTCAAATTGCTCAGACTATCCAAGGACTCCTCGATTGAGGCCCGGGATGAAACCCAGTCTCATCCGGTCTGCGCGGAGACAAATTCGGCTTCCTGATTTTGATTGTCGGTGAACCACAAAAGAGATGAGAGCACCTCCTCCTGTCTTTAGCGATTCGAGCTACGTAGATATTGGTCGGCTAACATCACGTGCGATTAATAGCCGAGAGAATAGGAAATCTCTACAAGATTTATCTTCCACTCATCCCGAGAATGTCGATGTACCATCTTCCTCAATCCCATGGCCTGAGACCGATAGACAATCATCTAATTCAGATTTTTAGCTCACACTGTCAAGTTCCATACTTGCTTTGTTTGGCTTTTGGCAAGGACTAGTTTCACAGAATCACCTGGTGGCAACAGTGGTGTCTGATTGAGCGTGAATGAGGTGGTGGTTTGCTAGAAACCTGATAATCATGTCAAATAATTAATACAATCACGGCTCTTACATTCTGAGTTCGAGGCTTCCACCACAGATCCCATATATATGTAAGGTTAATACCTTAATTCGACGTCTAGAGTTCAAAGCAGGTTCAATGAATATCAAACATGTTCATCTTTTGGATCTTGATATTTATCACATTTATTTTTCATAGAAAGGCCAAAATTGTCTTTTACTAGATCAGGCATCTTTTCACTCATTAAAATATAGTAAATGCTCAAATTTGGGAGAAAAATGGGTTAATGAGTAACATCTTAGGAAGAACGAAGTTCTATTTATCTCATAAAGAGCTAGTGCAAGAAGCGGCAGTTGTTTGACGGAATTCAGTCAAATATATAGGTGCGTCATCCCTAAATCCATTTGTATTAATGCTCCATTCTCCTGCACCAAACACTTTGTGTCAAATAGCAAACAGATTTTAACATGACATGAGGTTGAATTCACACCACGAAGTGAGCGCATCTAAGACAAAGAACACTTTTGTCTACTACCAGTATCAATTGACAAATTCACTAATTTTGTCGATTTATGATTGAAGTTCTAATATGTCTATTCTTTTCCCTCACCTTAATACATTACAATCTGATTCTTAACCTCATTTGACTACTAATTTGGGATATTTATGCGTTATCTCTTGTGGACATATTTGTTTTCACGAAGGATGTGAGAAAATGTTTTCAACAAACCAAGTGCAGTATCATTTGAAGATGCATTATCTATCCTTTGTGAAAATATTTTCAAACCCCACTCGAAAACCGATTTTCAGCTCTTAGCAATGTACTCACCCACATGAGTAAGCGAGGGACAAATGAAATTATCTTTTTATGGAGCTTCCACTCAGAATCTATGTAATGAGCTGTAATGCACATGTAGTTTATGCGTTGATTTAATGTCCAAGAGTCTGTTGTTATGTAGACTCTTTGACTTTGACAGTGATTAATGAAAACATTTTTCAATTTGTGCCTTGCATCTAAATATGCCTGATAACAGTCTCGACTCATGGTCCATCTACTAGGTATCTTGAACCTAGGGCATGCAATGACATAAAATCACTGAAACCCTCTCCCTCCCAATAAAATTTAAGGAAGCTGTTCAATGATGCATGTTTAGATACGCTATAATAGCATCATTATCAAACTTCAAGTCCAATGCACCCACATTTTTAGAATTATTCAATCGGGTTGTAGGTCGAATTTACGTCTAATGGACTTAGGGTTAGGGTTTTCATGCAAGTCAACATGTGATGATTTCTAGCAGGATGATGTACACCATTGATTTTAGGATTCGGCATGTAATTTTTTAGCCACGATATATACCCATATTTAGCTTTACGACTTCCCTTCCTGGGTTTTGCAGTGCTCCCACACCTTAGCCACGCTACCGGTCTTCACTCTCTTTTTCCTTTTAGCAACCACAGTTTGCTTTGTGGCTTCCACCTCTGCGGCACCACCGATGCGGCTTCACTTTGCCAGCTGGCGAGGATTATAACGAGTTTCCATCTACATAAACAATCCGGAGAATAGCAAAGCGAGGCATAAAAAAATTATCCATAGCGAAGGCCCCAGAGCAAGCGATAAGCGATAATCCACAATGAGCATGCGGTAATCATCGACCATTATTCTATCGTTATTTGACAACAACAAAAATAAAAACAACAATCAGGTTAAAGAAAATATAGATATTTGAAAGTATAACGAAAAAAAATTAACCATTATTAAAAATTAGTTTAATAAGCAATATAATTTATTAATAAAAATAATTAATTAAAAAATTAAATAGTTACATAATTATTTTATTTTTAATAATGAGAGGCAGAGCAGTTATATATAAAAAAATAAATTTTAAATTCTTGTCAGTAATAATTTTTTAACATAACAAAATGTCGATATGAAGTCGAGAAAATATAAAAGAAACAAAAATCTAATATTAATAAATACTATTTCGAAAATGTATTAATGCTCTTATCAAAAATCAATGTTTACAATTAAAGCCAAAGTAAGGTAACTAAAAAATTATACAAAAACAATTTTACAACTAATCTTGAAAAGATCAAAGTAAATAAAATATATCAAAAGAGAGAAATAAAGATTTACCTCTTAAATGTTGTGTTACGATGCTCTCAAACACGTTTAGTTTAAATAATCTGACTTCCACCTAAATGATCAACCGATGGTTAGATCTACAGAATTTGGGGCTTCATACATTTAAATCTCAATGAGATCTAAATAACACTTCCCAAATCCAACCATATAGTGATTCATTAGACGGTAGTAGTACATGCAAACAAATCAAGAGAACAAATATATCTCCATTAAAATACATAAAATAAGATAAACAAAATACTCGAAATTTAAACAATCGTTAGATCTAACAAGATCATTACCATATATATTGATCAAACTTCAAAGGCCCTTGCATGTTGATTTCATCCTTTACATCGATCTGCTTTTGTACATTGGCGATAACAAAAACAACAAAGCAAAAATGATCAAATTTTTTTTGAGTCGATTGGAAAGGAAAGAGAGGCGAGAAGAGAAACGGAGACACCGGCGAGGGTTTACACTAGAGGAAGGGAAGAGGCTAGGCTACAACGGAGAAGACCGACGAACGACGGCGAGATGAAGGGGTAATGGGTTAAGATTTAGGGTTAGAAGAAGAGAGAAGAGGGGACTCGAAGGTTCGGGCGGCAAAAATGAGAGAGGGAGGCTTGGGAGGGTGAATGATAGGAATGAGAGGCTTATATAGGTGGAGCAGATTTTTTAGGGTTAGGGTTGAGGGGTATAAAACGGCGCAGTTTTATTAATAGGTTCGGTTATCGGTTCGATGGAGTTACAACCCTCTAACGAGCGGAAATCAATACCGTGAAAGCCAAATTTTTCCCCTCGGTTATCGCCGAGCAGGAAGTACTCACCTCTCTTGAGTTCTTGTGCCGACTCACTGATTTCGACTCGGTTGATCAGTTGAACAGTGGTCGGTTTATACTTCACCCTCTTTGAAAGGGTACTCGTGCACAATAAACATCTTGTAGGCTCTAGCTTTGTACTGTCGTGATAGGTTGATGCAAAAGTTTGCCGCGATCTTCGCGTAACCTCGAATGGCGACCATAACAAAGCTTCTTTGAGGACCTTTTTATTTCAGTTTAACGGCTTGACGAGGCACTGGCTTTCAAATGCCTCTTTAGATGACTAGTGGCACCTTCCCTCTTATAAGCTAAAAATATTCTTAAATTGTTTGCATTTTTATCGCTTACTGTGCGTCGACCAGATTCTGACATCAGTCATCACGGCTTAATGATTTTTTCTTTGGTTTGGCTTGGACATGATAAAAGATGATTATTCCGCATTCCTTCTAATTCATCCATATCATCCGGATTTGACATTTCATCCGTATTTGACATTTTTGGTATCTAGCAGACTAGCAAATAAAATGAATTCCAATCAAATTAATAATTAAAAAAACAAAGTGGTAAAAACAAGAAATTACGCACATTTTACGAACATTCTCCTTTGAAAATTAGAGAGTCATTGAAAATGTGAGAGATGATAAGCTTGGGAATTAAATATTAACATAAAGATCAAGTTGTACTTGTGTGTGTATATATAATTATATATTTATTTATGAACTAAATACTAAAGTATTTGTGTAGAAAGGATAGATTAGAAAAATGGAACATGATCTATGTGCTACACATTTTTTCTTCTTTCTTTCGGACAGAAGATAAGAAGAAAATCCTGATCTTCCTCTCTTTATCAACAGGCAATAGATTTTGAAATTAGAAATATTTAATAGTTTGCAGGCAAATAAAAATTATTTATGAACTAAAAATTATTTCATCAAAAAGCTACCAGAACTAATATAATAAATCGGTTAGATTCTTCCTTTGCTTGTAAAGAAAATTATAAGAAAAAATAAAAATAAATGTATTAATTGTGAAATCTATTCTGAGAAATCCTCGACAATTTAAGAGTACCAAACAAAACCAACAACACGGAAATTACGAAACCCCATTCTCAATCTCCATTGAAGCCTCTCCAGCGGTCTGACCATCTTTATTTTCTTACATTACACACCACATGACGAACAAACGACATATCAAAACAGAGGAGAGAGGGAGCGAGAAGTCGGGCGGTAAGCGACGAAAATAGTGAAATTAAAAAAAAAATACCTTCCTGCAGTACGGGTCACGAGGGAACCACTTCTTGTGAACAACGACAAGAAGGGAGGTAAATGGCCGGAGCGCGAGGAAGCGTCGGAGCGGGCGCTAGTGCCTAGAGCGAGCCAATGAGACGGAGGAGGCAGAGCTGAAGAAGGAAGAGCGAAAGAAGAGATTTGGGTGGTACATGCATTTGTCTTTGCTAGAAATTTGATGCGGTGGTGGTGCCTTCAAGTATAGGAAGAATTTGGGAATAGGGTTTTGATTTCAAATTGCGACAATGGCGAGGAGAGAGGGTCGGGGGCGTTTGCATTAGGGAATTTGTTGGGCGGGGCGCGGGGTTTTTAGCTTTTTATTTTGGGTTAACGTGACTAATAAAAGCGACCGTTTAATCCGGACTCGGTGAGGCAGGGTTTCAATTTCATTTCGAGAATTTCCCGAAATTTATCAGCCTGGTCGAACTGGCTAGTCGTTTAGGTAGCAATTTGTGAAATTTGGAAGTAGAAAACTTTCGAGTTGGTAGAGTAAGATTGCTAGATTAAGCCTGTCGCGAGTGAATCGTTGGTTTAATCCTTATAACGTGAATCATAATTTAGTTATAGTTCAATTTTTAAAACATTAAATATATATAAAGTTTTCTCCAAATTTTTTTTAATAAGATTATATCATATAGTATTTTATTCATCCCAAATTTGTTTCAGTCAGATGTAACCCGTATCGTTGACCTCCGTATGAGGTCATGAACAATTGAGCTAGGTGTTATTGAGTTATTCACAATGAGTTTGAATGGAAAGAGATATAATCGAAATTAATAAGCACCGTCGAGGGGGGGGCGCATGTGACCCGACAGCTAAGAGAGGTGGGGCCCATGATTTTGGTAGGGTGGGGCCTACGATTTAAGAGAGAGTCGGTGTTGCAAGTTGTAAACCCCACACCCCCACCCCCATCCCCATTGGACGAGGGTACGATGCACGTGATCCCGCTTTCTCCAATCTTCCCCAATTGCTTTTTAATAAAGCATTTATTTTAAACGCACCACACCACGCGCTTCTACCTGAATTCGGGAGCGTGCGGTATTCTATTCATATAATTAGTTCAAAACTTCAAAGGTAAAGAAAGGACAGAGGGCGCTCTTCCACTTTTCTTTCCTCCTACTTCCTACTCTTTTGTTTTTTGTTTTTGTTTTTCTTATTATTCTTAAATATAAGAGCACTTCTGTTACGACTTACAACTTACAGTGTATATGTATTGGTCCCAAGTTCAACGCTTGTGTTCCGACTTATTATTATAAATTTATAATAAGTCAATTCCAGCTGCTTATTTATTTTTTTCTCTCATTTTCTCTATGCTTCAGCTGGGGATAATAAGTCAATTTAAGCTAAATAAGAATTAAATAGAAAGGTAGCGTGCTTAAGCGGGAGGAAGAAGTCAATTTAAGCTTAATCAAGTTAGCCTTATTTTTAAACTTCAAATTTAAATGTGCAAGTTGATGATAAATATAAAGATTTTTTTTTAATTAGTGATAAATGTAAAATTTATTTTTCTCTCTCCCTCTTTATATATATATATATATATATATTTGAAGAAGAAGAAGATGCAAAGTTTATTAAGGATAAAGCAAAGAAATAATATAAATAGAGTTAGGCAAAGGGCCAAGAGAATGGGCATTTTGGTTCGTTGACCTTTTAGCAAAAACAAGAGAACAATCATGTATCTCTTCCAATAAGAGACGACAATCCTCCACAATTAAACAAGGAAAATCACCCTACTTATTCAAGCTTGCACCACTAAGAGGCTGTCTGTTTCAACTACAACCCGTTGCACCCTAGTATTCTTCAGCCAACTTAGTCTTAGGGCCTCTCGACACCCCAGTGCCTCGACAACGAAGGGATCCTTCAACCCACAAGCCCTTCCATAAACTCACGAGCCAATCTTTCCCTTATTGTTTTGAGTGATGAAGCCAAAGCCGATAGTCTCGACTTGATGGAAGATAGAGGCATCCACATTATATTTGATGAAACCTGACCCAAGTGGCTTCCATACCCCTTCAGCAAGTCATCTCGATGACAAATTGGGTTTTACATGAACATGTTAAACTTCCTTCCATTGAGCTAACGAGAGACTAGCAGTGATACAGACCTGTAGTGTCGAACCTGAGCTCATCTTCCAAAATCCCAACATTCCTATTCCCTCATATTGCCTAGCACAAGGACGCCATTTTGTCAAGGATCTCCATTGGTTTTCCACTGCATTAATTGGTCCACCACTTAACATAACTCGAGACTTATCTTTGGCATAAGTTAACTGAGCAGATATTCTACACCGCAACAGTCGATGTGCACTTCACCAGTGCGTGAAGAGAATCTTCATTTTAATCAAGATCATAAAGCTCTATTTAGAACTCGAAAAGTACTAAAACTTGTAAAGCACTAAGGAACTAAAACTTGATTTTTTTATATTTAGTTTGACCATAAAAATATATAAAAAAAAATAAAATATAATCAAAATTCTTTAAAATTTTACCTATTTTTAAATTTTGTAGTACTTATATGACAGAGAGAAAAAGATACAATGAGTTTCAATAAACATGTATCCAAAATTTCTTCCCTTCCATTTTTCTTTATATTTTTTTTCATTAGTTGCTTGAAAGAATTCAATGTCCCCTCTTACTTAAGAAATTAAATTTAAAAATCATGGCGCTCTATTTTAAATAATATATAAATTTGAATCACTTAACACCAAAAAGTATTTTTAAAATCAGTAATCTAAAGGAAAAAGAAAAATATACTCCCTGAATTTCAAATTTTTGCTTTTACGCTGATTTTATCTTTCTTTTCACAAAACAAAGATTTCTACGTACGAGTTCTTTAATTAAAGTTGTTGCAAAGTGGTAAAGCAGGAAATACGAAAATTGAGATAAATTCTACATGCTCTAATGTGGGCTTGGGCCTAACTCAGAGGGCCTGATGAGCTGGATCTATCAGCCTAAACCCAGCTCTAATCCCTAAAGCCCAGTGGCGTGCTATGGCCCGTTAAGGAAGCTGAAATTATTTTTTTTTTAAATTTTTTTCATGGTTGTCAAAAAAAAAAAACCCGAAGTTATGTTTGGCTGACGAGAAAATGAAGGAGGGAAAGAAAATTCGAAGTCCGTATTTCATCCATAACGCCTGTCTTGAATAAATGACTAGGAGAGCATGATAGTTTCGTTGAATTTGATTGGTCGTTGTATAATATCATGTATCTTCGTCTTCCTCACTCAGTTTGCCCTATCGATTGTTCCTCGCTTCTTCGCTGCCTACTCTCTTCTCATCCAACTTCTACTCTCAGGTACAGTTGAAAATTGTCCGTTTGGTTGCTGATAAACCTAAGGAAAAGAAAAGGAAACTGAGACCTTATATATTTTCCATTGATTACACGACTTAAGTAAGCCAATTTTAGCTACTTTGATGATTAAGTGCAGAGTTTAGGTTTCCTACGAACCAAACAGTAGAAATTGTTAGGATTCGAATTGATTATCCTTTTCGGGCTTGTAAATTTCTAGGTTACCACACAGTCCATGGAGTTTTTTGGTTTGAAACTGAAGTGGACATTTTTTTCAGCTCTCCTACTGCTAATACTTCTGGTTACTGGAAGAGTCTGCCGGCGGTTTTTTGGAGTCTATGCATCAGCTCCTGCTTTGGTCTTCTTCAATGTATTGTTTATTTGGGTTGTGTACATTGTAATCCTTCGGAAAGGTGCTACTAATCTTCTTTTACACTGCTATCATTTCTAAGGTTTTATCAATTCGGTCTGGAATTAGTTGTCTTTCTCAATTGTTGGATCAAATTTTCTGATTATGCTGGATGGTATTGGTAGGAAGAAAGACTCTTCTGCTTTAGAATGAATGAGAAATAATGATCATAGGGCAGGATTAGTTAACTAGTCAATGCGTAGATGTTGAATCAACAAATGATCAATTTAGTCATGTTAATCAGTATTCAGATTTCAAAGAGAAAATCCATTGTCACCAGCACTTTTGCTGCCATTTTATCAATGAATCATCTCCTTCTAGTTCCAGGTTCCCAAAAAATCTGTGAACTATGCGCTAATAAAACTCAATGGAAAAAGAAATACTTTATGACTGATAGAAGTGAGTTCTTTTAAGGTTTAACTTGCTGATGACTTTCTTGCGAGCTTACCGCTTTGAGTTTGGTTTGATTTGCAGTCATTTCACCTCTAATGGGTATTGTATTGAATGGAGAGGTTGTCATGCTAATCATTGGTCTGTATAGGTAAGTTCTAATTCATTCCTTTCAAGTGTCATCTCCTTGATCTGGTTGGACTACAGGAAGTGAATGGTTACGTGTGCTTTGAACTAATATTCATTTTCTTGTTGACAGTATCCTATCAAGTGATCCAGGTTTTGTTACAAACAGATCTTCCTGTTCAGACGATTGGTCTGAAAATTCAAGTCCTGAAGTTGAAGTCCATTTTGAGGTTGTAAAGTTGATCCCAGCTCCTCAATTATACAATATGATATGCTTAATCATCTTTAGCTATTTACTTTTGGGCAGAAATGTAAACTTTAGCCAGTGACATCTGCCATCAACACCAACTGAAGAAATTATCTTTTTTTTTATTCTCTTTTTCTTTTAGATTCTTAAGAATATAACAGTTTCGCTGTCTTTTTCACCCACATGGCCATTCCAATTCAGCAAAACATGCTTGATCTTGAAAGATGAGTTCCACTGTTTTGTTTTTTGCCATACCAATTGCATTAATTTCATTGTCCATGATATAGCTGAATTTAATTGCCATCAGGTGTTATTATTTGCCAATATTTCTTGCAGAAGGTTTGAATGGAAATATAATCTGAAATTTTTTATTTCCTACCTTGCAGAAGGTTTGATAGAAAAAGAGAAGAATCATTTTGACTTGCATTTCATTTCATTCTCTCTGATTTCCTGGAGTCATCATCCTTCTCTTACTTTGTTTTCAAAAGAAACATTTTCATTTGCATTTTATTTCATGCATTCCAATTTTCTGGAGTCCTCTTATTTCTTTGATACTGGCTTCTTCCTGTTGGAACGTGTAGTTTTCTTTTCTTCCCTCATATGACTTGGTTTTTATTGGAGTTAGGAAGTGTTATATCTTCTCCATTGGTGTTATTTACATTTATTACCTGTTTATCTACCACATTGCTTGAAGTTAGAACTGTTATAATTGGTTTCTTATATGGATGTTTGAGAGGTTAATTGTTGCATACTTTTGATTTGGTAGAATGAGCAAATTGAGACAAATGGTTCCCTATTGACATCACTGTCAACTTAATAGATTTTTTTTAAGATTATATACATGTTTAGATGTATAGTTCCACCAGAAAATTTTCAAAAGAGTCTGTAAGCTCGTTGATAGGCTGATTTGGGCTATGTATAAAATGTGTAAGCTTATGTGCGCAAGTGCACGCGTCGTATCAAGTAATATAGTGTACCTAAGTACAGATATCGATCCACGGGGAGAAGTGCGTTGACTCTTAGGAAATTAATTTCTTATAATATTATACGGACTTAAACTCGAATTTCTATCTAACTAACGTGTGTGATTAAAAATAAAGCTAAATTAACTTGCCAGAATTACTCTACGTGTAAAGGCAGGATTTGTCTCCCCACATACTTTGATGATTATTACTATGAATTACCTACTCTGGTCTATTAATGACTTCTCGGTATTGGCGGGGTGATCGTGCTGAGATACTTCTGCCGAAGATATATCACTTTATCTCGCCGGAGTAGGGTTGGAACATCTACCCCTTACAGGCCGATACTACGAAAGCAGCAAATGTTTAAACCTAATCGCCACCTCCCGGGGTGGGGATATCTCTATTTGCAGGTTGGCGGGAATCGCTACATTGAATCCACAGGAGTCCGCATCTCGATCTCGAATACCTAGCAGGATCATGCCAATGTTGGCCAGACATTACCATGTTTTTAAATCAAAGATATAGAGCAGATCAATGCAAATCATAAATAAACTGAATAATATATGTTTAGCGGCAATGTCAGTTACAATTGTGGCGAGGATTCGACAAAACCTTTAAGATAGAAATCTAGAACATGTTGGATGAATACTTTACATCAATCTATAAATCATCAGTAGTTTATCGAGGAAAAGAATCTAGCCAGTGTCTTTACGATGATCAGAGTCGCTCTTTGCTGCTTTAGCTCCAGTCGCCGCGTTCTTTGATGCACTCCAATTAGGTCTGTTGCTTTTTATGATTATGGCGAAATCGCGATGGCGTCGCGACGTTGAGGCATCGCGGCGTTAGGTCGGCATTGACCCCTGCGGTAGTGGCGTCGCGGCGTTGGGGCGGCGTCCACCGGCGTTGGGGCGTCGCGGCGTTCTTTGCGAGTTTTCTCACAGCGCGCCGTCGGAATTGTTAAAAACCACCACCTTTTACCAGTTCACAAAAACTCGAAATCAGATCTTGGGCTACAATGTGCTTATTTAGGCACTCATCACTCATATGGAGGGTTCTAGACAAAGTTAGTAGACTTCCTACCCTCCCATTGTTGTGTCACTAAATAATCCATACTCTAGCGGTTTCCTCATGGGTACTTGTGCATGTAATGCTTCCTCCTAGATTGTAACAGTGAGCGGAAGAATTTATTCACCACAGAATCTGCCTTTGTGTTCATTAGGTGTCTGAGGTTTGTGTTTATAAGAGAGGCGAGCCCTGAGGATAACTTGTCGAGGTTGTGGCGCGATCACCTTTATGTTAGCTCACTCGTGCGGTGGAGTAAATATTTGGCATAAGAGATGTTTGTAGATGAAGTGAGAACGAAAGAGAGGAATTAGAGGAAAGAATTCCTTGTGTTTTGTATTGATTCATTGTGAAGATATATATATATATAATAATATATATATATATATATATATATATGCTATATATATATATATATATATATATATCTCTCTCTCTCATTGATCTAACTTTCCTAATAGATTCTGTTTACATGTGACAAAAGGAATTCTAATGAGTTCCTGACTCTATATGTAAAAGTAGATATATGATATACTTGCCCAGAGTTAGACGTAGATGTGTAGAATTTTGTTTTATTCATGAATCATGCTTAGGTCCCAGTAGGACCTTTGTGAAGATGTCATTAGATTGTTCTTAGGTCTTGTATCTTGTAAAAATCAGTAGGTTGTATTTTCATGAGCAGAATAACGTCTGTTGATATGCTTAGTTTGTTCATGGAATCTAGAATTAGAAAAATATGAAGAAGCGGCTTGGTTTGTATGGCTAGGAGTTTGCTGGGATTTGGTGTCACAATGTCAACTTCCGTGAGGAGTTGATGAAATGCACCATGTGATCTGCGTCTGGTTGTGTCGTATTTCTATGGTCGGACTTTCGCATTCATCGTGAGACAATATTTCTGTTTTCTTACTCTTATGAGGAAGTTAGGTGCTTAATGACAGGTACCTTGAGTGGACTACGTCACCATTAGATCTTTCTTGATAAACATCAGTGAAACATAGTCTATCATACCCGTGATTATTGTATAAAATGCCACGTCACAGGGCTCCTTTCCAAGTAACATATATATGTGTGTTACTTGATTTGCTCAATGATCAGTATTGGGAGAAGGCATTGTCTTGACTTCTGTGTTGGTAGTGGAAGGCGATATCGGGACAGTGGTATAAGGTAATTCGAACTTTGCTTGATTAGTCTTTTTATATCTGGAATCCTCGAATGTTTTGCCTTACTCTGAAGTAAGGTGTACGCACAGGCAAGTAGGAAATGGATGGTTTCTTGCATTTTAAGTGCAAATGATGGTCAGCTATATTTTCTTTAAGATAAGAAGATTACATTCATATGCATCTTGATGCCGAGAAATTATCTTAGTATCTCTAAGTCATTTGTATGGAATTAGGCTCTACGAAGAAGGAGTTAAGAGATGGGGAATCATTTAGAGTCGAGCTCTAGTGATATGATATCATCACATACACTACCCACATAATGCTACGGGTGGAGTTCACAGCAAGAGCCAGAGTGATTAAGATTCGCTCTTACGCATATGAGTCACTCCAAATGGGCATTTGATTTTACTTTGAACCACTTGTAGTAGGCTTTGTTTGAATGATACAAGACTCAGAGATGACAAACCCTCATATGTCTGACTATGAGCCATGGAGGTTCTTTCATGTCTATCTCTCTTGAAGAGGTCGCGCGAAAAAGCGATTCTTGTCTCCAGTAGTAAGGTCTACATTATAGGTGGCGGTAGGAAATAAAAGCGAGAACGTATGTCATGCGCATCTTGGGAAAGTGTGTGTCCAGTAGATTGTCTGTAGAATGCAGGCATGCCAGCACAGTAATAAAGGCGGGCTTTCAATGAGCAATGGATCATCAGGGTTAACCTTCATTTTAAAACCTTATTCTGATGTGTGGAACTTTTCTTCTCGACAAGTTAGCAGACCAGAGTCCCGAGTACCATTGTCGGTCAGGCGTGCATCCTCCTCTGTCTTGTCTTGCCTGGCGGAGGAGTGTGGCGGGGCACAGAGGCCTTGTTAGACAGTGATAGAGTCCGATGATCTGATAAAAGAGCAGGTGCATTAATGACCCAGTCGTAAAAGCGGAGGAAATTTGGATGAGTACATTGGCGTTTTAGCTACAAAGAGCAGCGGGAAGGTGTCAGCAGGGGTGGATCGATGTCGAGCTGACTAGTGGAGGCTGAGACCTTCAGGTGTTGGCAAAATTAGACTGAGTGATCGAGGTTTACTAAGCGAGGAATGAGGGCTGGGTTAAGGAGAATTGATATTGGCGAGTATAAACAAGCAACTCGTCTTCCTGTACACGGCTTGTGTAGATTATTGGTAAAGAAAAGTGCATTCTGAGAAAGGTGACATCAATTGAAACCAATACCCTACCAAGAATGATTAAGTGCTTTGTCGATAAATGGCACTTTGAATCGAGAATAACCAAGGAAGATACACTTGATAGCTTGGTTGTGAGCCAGACACATGGGATGAACATCTGAACAACATGTACTTGAATATTTGAGGCTGATAGGAAATAAGGTTTATTTGAAATGATGCAAATGTCGATGCCTCAAATTCAAGCGAGAGGCATCAGGTTATTAGAAAAATAATGGTGGAAATAACATTTAACTAGAAATGTAAAACACATGCATTTGATAATAGAGCTTTAATGGGTTTTAAGGAAGTGTCTATTCTTTTCTGTAGCCAGCTCTATTACGGAAGGGGTATCGCGTAGGAGGTTTGATGAAGGATGACGGGTACAAACATAGATGTTGGTATTATAAAGCATATTCTTTGGCATTTATCAAACCTTCTCGAACTTTGAGCCTTAAACGCTGAAATTAGTGTGTATCACATTTATAAAAGGCGCGGAGATTAGAAATAACCGACGGTTTCGATTTAGATATAACGAAGTGGTTAGTGAATAATCGTCGATAAAAGTGACAAAGTATTGAAACCAGGTTGGGGACACGGCCCGGACACGGACCGCACATGCGAATGGATTAATGCGAGTGGGCAGTAGCTCGCTTATTGACTCTAGGAATGAAAGGAAAATGATGCCATGAGTGTGAACTCACCCAATCTAATGACAAACGAACTTTGGACCTGACTTTTTAGCAAGGGAAGAAGGGGTGGTCGATGTGTCACATCTCGAATGGTGTAGTAACCAAGAACAGCAAACGAATCACCAGTGCATGGTGAAATGTAGAGACCCTGGAACCCATGCTATCTGCCCGATAATCCGGCTTCTTCATAAGATCAGAAAGGAACCAAAAATCGGGGAAGAATGAGATATAACATTTATTGCTCAGATTAAATTGCTGTGGAGCAGGCATGCATCAAATTAAAAGGGGGAAATTAGAGTAAACTGAGACGAATGACAAGGGAAGATGGAATTTGGGGAAAATTGTGTCGACCGAACACGTGGCGTGTTGGCCAGACACTTGAAGTGATAGTAGAAGTGGAAGGTTGTGGTGAAAATTGCTTGTCATGTGATCCTGTTGGCCCGGGATCTGATGACCTGTGAGCCCCGAATCCTGGGGGTGCATTGTGACTTGTCGACCAGCGGAAGATCGTGGATGTCGGGTGGCAGACACCACACGATGGTCATTTCAAGGGCCCGGGATTTAGGAAAATCAGGCAGAATCTCTTTGTCTGTGAGGCTCACAGAAATCTGTTATCTGATTCCTAGCAACATGTACCGATGTCTCTGGCTTGACCACAGAATACACCTAAGAGTAAAAATATTTCCATAGGGTTCATTTATCCATGCTCGAACTTATAAGCCTGTGACCTATGGGACCATAGTCCGTAGAGTTTAAATTTACACACTCATATACAAAACATATATCAAAATTAAAATTCTAATGTGTTTTACAAAATATGAATCAAAGCAATCAGACTTTCTTCTCATTATACGGCCTACAGTAGGTGCCATCTCACTGCGCATCCTGTGCACGAAAGGGGGTCCCACATTGAGTGAGAGTAATGCCCGATGAAGTGAGAAAAATCCTAAATTTATTCATTTAAATAAATGATGAGGCCGTACATGACTTATTCAATCAAATTATATCAAATGTAGAATGGAATCTACATGACATGAATGAGATGTTACTCCTCATGATCTCTGTACGAGTCCTCAGACTTATCTCGGCGTACAATATGCGAAATTGTATGAAAAATTGTTTTAAAACAAAGATTTTTGTTTTTGAAAACTCATTAGGCAATCTTCGATATCAAAATTTGTTGGAATTATCCTTGATATAATAATTTATTGGACATACTAAAATAAAGTAAAGCTGTTCCAAGAAGCCATTGAGGCGACCTCAGATTGTTCGTAGGCCTTTTGGGACTTTGTCCTTGGAAATAGAAACCAATATCAACACGAACACAATGTTGATTTTCCCGTGCACTTCCTTTTTCCATTTCATACGATGTACTTGTCGCATAAAATGCGTCTATGATATGCACCATTACCATCTGTACTTTATATATCTGAGTGTTATATGTACATGCCTACTCATGTAGTTCAGCCATATCAATTGGAAAGTTATATCAATGAACACATAAATTCCAGAATTAAATTCTACGATTTATGTGACATATTATTTTGCGTGGCATTGACATCATAAGTCATTACACTTGAATTAGCAGCGTACTTTAACCTCTGAACCTAATTGTGACATACTTCGAGTCCACAAAGTAGCCATCTGATGACCTCCCGATCAGCCTGAGCTCATGCATTTCCCCAGGCGCGTGGATTAATTATATCAACATGCATATAATCACCATGCGACATACCGAAATTTCAATGTATTAGACCACGAGTCATCCTGACCAAGCAATTTGCACACTTGATCTTCTGATTAAATTTTAGAAAATATGTGAAGCGCCGAGAATGACATTCCACGAGCATATGACCGAATTATAAGCTTCGAGGAGCTTTCAGCGAATTAAAACACGAAAGGGCCAAGATTCGGAAGAAAGTTATGGCCGTCCGGTTAGAGCTCATATTGACCCACGATGACTTCACGTCACCCGAGCGGCGGGGGCTATTTTAGTCGTTTGGACATATGTGCTTGTTGAAATGCATTAAAGTTATATGGATGAATTATGGCTGAGGGCTTTGTGAGTCCAAACAACGCGAATGATAATCAGGAGTTGGACGAGAAGTTATGGCCGTCGAGTTGGAGGCCTCGTATAAAACGATAACGAGAAAATGTTTTTCTGGTTACATAACAACATCTAAACAGCCCACAAGGCTAAACTGAGATAAAAGCATTGTGGTGGAAAATAGCTACAGTAGGAAGGTTCGCCTCTCTCTTGATGAAGGCGAAAACCTTTGGAAGACACAGAGAAGCTTGAAACCCACGGCCTCGAGCTTCTTTGTTGGATGTGAAACGAAAATTAGCGATTTAGTATCGCATTGCATAAACAAATGCTGCTGAGGCTTTAAGTCTTGGCAGACGTGAGATGACCATTCAGGCTCGTAGATGCTAGAGAGGTGGAGCCTATACAACTTCTTCTCAAGGCAAAATAGGTGAAGTGCGTGTTGTCGGTCTGTAGCGTGGCATGAAACTCGAGTAGATAAAGCTTTAAGTCTTGAGCTCAAATGAGTTCCCGACCACCAGATCTCCATATATCGGTAGAGAGAAGGAGGAGTTTCTCATTCTCTCTCTAACTCTACTTTGCTTGCCTCCAGTCTCCTCCTCTCCCTCTTTTGACTTTGCTTTTTTTCTTTTTATCCTTTTTTTAATACATGGCAATGTCACCATCTCATTGGATTTGTTTAAAACGATTTATTTGTTACGATTGATTTGGAGTTTGAAATGAACTTAGGTACAATAGTATCTGTTTCGAGATTTTCATAAAATCTGTGCTGATATTGGAGACTTATTACCGGAAAATCGTAAAAAATTCCAGATTATATAAATTGATTAAGAATTTTCTAGGTCACTAGATTTCGCGAGATAGATTTAGCAGTAGCGATTCAGTTTAAGTCGTGAGATCTAGAAAATTTCCCAGGCTTCTCCAGAATCATTATTGGCAATTATTATTATTATTGCTCGTTTCTTGAATTTGAAAATTTCTAATTTTCTCGGGTTTTATAGACCCATTCGGAGGATGAAGTAGAGATAAGACATTTATTTAAGGTTACTACGACTCGTGATAGCGATAATTGGAGTAGATGGAACTTGATTCTTTGATAAGTGAATTTTATTCAATTACCTATTGTAAATTTGAGTATTGATCCGATGCTTCATTAGTGGAAGTTACGCCTGGCGGATTGAGTCTTTAGTTCAGACTTCACCAACGCTCTCATAGTCTTGGATCACATGTCAGACATTGCTGATAATAACAAACAAGCTCCTCAGGAGCTTGTCCGCCACAGAGTTACAGTTGGGACTACTTATTTACGTATTGTTGGCCTTCTGACTCACTGTGTTCCCAGCCCACAAAGGCTGCTTGCTCATCTGGCAGACCAGGAAGGAGGAGTAGATGAGGAGGTCTTCGATGCGAGTGTGATATCTGTACGTTTTTGGAAGATGAGATCTGGGAGTGCAGGAATGGAATCTGCGTATATGGGGACTCACTCAGGAAGGGAGTGCGGCTAGGAAACTCATCATTGCCATCTTTTCCCGTTGAGCTTGCTGAACCTTAACCTCTATACTAAATGATAGTAGTGTATTAAGTTCCTCATATGTCTTCTTATAGTCCATGAAGAGTTTTGTGAGGGACCAGTCTTTGTTTACCGGTCACGATAAAAGGCTACACACTTACATGAATATCACAAAGAAATATTCCTTTGCGAGAATACACAAATTCAAATATTCCATTAGTTTCATGCATACTCACAGTGATTAATGAAGGTGAAGTCTTTGCGTCGATAGGATGCAATTTGTAGGAAAGAACGAACATCATCCTCTAGCCATCGGTCTTCCAGAATCGTGGTAGGAGTGTATCAAGATGACTAACCTCTGAATACTAAAGTAAGTAGAGGGGCGGATTGTTTCCCCTCAGTCAGGAAGTGGTGGGACCCGATCGGTTGTCCCTCTGTGATTTTGGGCATCATCAGGGACCACTTCCAGTGCTAAAACCAAACTTCATATCTTTTGAGAAGATCAGTTCTACTCATTGTGAAGTCTAAGACAGAGATTAGGGCGGAAAGAACACCTTCGAGAAACCAAATGTCTGATTCAGCAGAAAAACCCTGAATCTGTAACAAAGATCTCGAAATCCAGAGGGTTGGATTTTAGCGGCCTGAGCCACCTCCATGGCAGGTTCCTAGGAGGCGTGCTGTGGTGGGTACATTCGGGAGGCTTGTCGAGGTTCACGCCCGCGCGCGACAACGTGTGAGCCTCCTTGGAAAAAAGCCCAAAGTGTGCGTGTGACCTGCGCCTTCAGTTTCTGCCCAGCTGGACTTGGTGGCGAGGCTCATGATGGCCAAGCGCTCTCCTTGTACCCCAATTGAGATCTCACGTGCCATCGAGAAATCGTGTTTAGGAAAACACCTCCATGCCTACAGACTGCTGCGAAATTAGATTTCTCCAGTTCATATTCCTTAATACCCAGGCTGATTCTATGAAGAGAACCAGAGAGAATTGGAGGAAAGAATTCCTTATGTTTTGCAGTCAATGTGAATATATATACAAAAGCTGATCTAACCTTCCTAATAGATTACAACTTTATATGACAAGATTCCTAATAGGTTACAACTCTATATGCAAAGTAGATATATGCTATAACAGTAGAGAAGATGGGTGCTTGTTTAATGCACTTTAACACTTGTTAATCATCTAGTGAACTGCTTACATAAATCTGGCATCAGTTATAATCTCAACAATGACCCAGCTGCTGAAGCAAAGAAAAGAAATGGCATAAGGTCAATTTCAATCACCATTTAGTGTAACCTTCTTTAGATTGATTACTAAAATTTTGTTTGTTTATCTGCACTTTTCAGCTTTCCTGACACCAAAGTTTGAGTCAATTTGTTTCTTTAATTATTAGATGTTTTGGTGGGCTGTTTCTTAATTCTTAAAATAGCCTCAATGGTTAGTTCTCGCACAGGGGTCTTTCTCATCAAGGAGGGCACGATACTGTAAGAGCTGCAAGGCATATGTAAAGGGATTTGACCACCATTGTCCTGCATTTGGGAACTGCATAGGTAACTACAATTATCGTCAGGAGTATTCTATTTTCTTTTGACTAACATTGATCTTGTTAAAATTTTCTTCCCATGTTGCATTAGCTTTTCCTTGCAATTGGTTCTTAACCTTGTTAGTTCTTTTTCATGCCTTACCATTCACATACCTTAGTACACAATCAATTTTATTATCACATACCTTAGTAGACAATCAATTTTATTATTTGAATATGCAGGACAAAGGAACCATGTTCTCTTCATGGTACTTCTGGTTGGCTTTGTCATCACTGAGGCTTCATACGTAATGGACTCATTCAAGTGTAAGATCAGGCTCTTTTACATTTTTGTGCTGATCTTAAATTGCAGAAAGAACACATTGACATATTTTGTATATGACCGAATATGTGGGTGATAGTCTGTCGTTTCATTACTCTCTTGTCTTCTTCATGGATAATCTCTAATATAATACCTTAGCTGCAGTTGTTTATAATGCCTTGAATCTTAAAAGAATTGGCAGTGCTGTTAGTTGTAATTATAATGTCTGGAATCATAAATAATTGGCAATGCTCAAATAGGCAATGATAATGTTTGAATAAAACAGACTCTACAGTCACAAGGAGCAAATGAAACAATCAGATATATTGGAGTTGCAGGGTCTTAAGCTGCTCCCAAATAACTTTTCAGTTTAACACTTTTTCTTTCTTTCTCTTTTTTTTAAAGATGGTACCTAGTCATCCATCATATAGGGATTGTTTGAGCTTGTAGTGACACCAGTATGTTGTTTAAATAAACAGATCATTGTCCTTTCTAAATAATAAAAATTAGTCTAACATAGTTGCAGAGAGAATACGATGTTCAAATACCTATGATTTAAAATTTTTTGAACATGATCTTAAAGACAAACATGCGAATCCAAGAAAAAAACACAATTCATACTCAAACTCTGTCTTGTCAGGCACACAACAAATTATCCCCAAAAAAGAATTTAAGAAACATTACCAATCAACTATCTGGATTCCACTATAAATTTCCAAATCAAAATAAGCTTATATCTAGACAAACTTTGCATTTTATTAACCACCTTCCTACTGAGTTACAAAACAGCACTTTATAATGTTAAGAGTCTGCATTGGATTTTGTTAAATGCATATGAGAAACATCTGTGCCAGTATTTTGAACCATATTACTTAGAAATCAAGCAAATCCATTGTCTTTTTTCCCTGCACTTCAGATTTTCCATCTGTTAACATTTCAATCTATATTTGATGAAGCTTATAATACAGATATTATTTGACATTCAAGATCCTGTTGGCCCCAATCATCTTATTTTTATTTCCATGTCTTTAAGGAATGTTTTTCCCTGTCACAATATTTTTATATATTGATTTTTTCCTTTTATTATTGACTGGATTTCAGTTGCTACAAAATTTCAAATATTGGATGAAACTGGACAGGAGGTATGTCATCTCACTCAAGGTGATTCTGTTAAAGTCCTACTTTGGACATTGTAGCTTCAGAATACCATTAGCCTTGTACAAAATCGTTTGTCAGCAATCTGAAAATTTTGACCATAAATAAGGATTTTTTTTGAAAAAACAATCATTTTTTGAAATACATTGTTTTCATTCAATGAGATCCAGTATATGAATAAAGGAAACAATGTTCTACAAAACGCTTAACCTATAAAAAAAAGGTTCTAGAAAACGCTTTACTTTTCTTTCTGTTAAGAATTATTACTGGGCTCAATTTATTCATTTGAATCGCTTCACTACTTGATTTAAATGGGGTTCTGGTTATACCCGGCTCACACAAAATTCATATATATCACTATTTAGTGTGTGTATTGATTAATGCTTGATATGTTTATTTTATGCAGACTAGCCTGTCTGAGAATTTGATTATCAGCACCATGTTATTCTGTCTTCTCCAAGTGCTATGGCAGGTTTTGTGGTGTTTTTAACTAATTGTCACTTCCGCTATATTTTGAAAGATACAGATGGAAAAAATGATCAAAAAAATAAAATGTTTGATTATCTAACAAGATGAATCTTGGTCATTTTTAGGTGGTGTTCCTTACATGGCATATATATTGTGTTTGTGTCAACATCAGAACTGATGAGTGGGTAAGTTGCTGAAAGAAATATGAGTAGTGAGAGAGAAAAAGATAATGAGTTTTGGATTAAAATATTGTTTAAAAGAATTACCAAAGTGGTTTTTGATTAAAGCCCCATTGTCCGAGTAGTGCGTTTGGATCGGCGTGGCGATAACATGACAAATCTTTCTTTGATTGCGAACGACGTCTTAGCGTATTTTGTTCCATGACAGTGACAGCTTGTTTTCAAGTTAGGTGCCAGTTGTTCGACAAATGACGTTATATATTCCCTATTATAGTTTTTAAATGTTTTTGGTATACATTTATTAATTTAATGTCTAAATCAGCGATTTATGAAACAAATATTCCTAAAATATATTCTTCGTGTTATCCATTTAAAATGAACTCCAATCATTTCCAAAAAAAAAAAAGATAATTTTTTGAACAATTCATAAATTATCTTCTTTTTTTTAATAATATATTATTTTAAAAAAAGAAAAGATAATATATAATTCATAAAATAAAAAATTTAGAACAATTCATAAATTATACAACAATATTTTTTGCAAAAGATAATATAATTCATAAAAAAAAAAAGATAATTTTGAACAATTCATAAATTATCTTTTTTTGAACAATATATTCTTTATTTTTTTGGAAAAAGATAATATATAATTCATAAATTTTTTTTTTGAACAATTCATAAATTATCTTTTTAAAAAAAAAAAAAAAGAATATATTGTTTAAAAGGAATAATTTATGAATTGTTGGCAATTGTATGAATTTTTTCTGAAGATAATTTATGAATTGTTTAAATTTTTTTTTTTTTTTGGAAATGATTGGAGTTCGTTTTAAATGGATAATATGAAGAATTTATTTTAGGAATATTTGTTTCATAAATTGGTGGAGGGAGTGGCGGGATTAAATTAACTCAAACTATCTGAAAAAAAACTTCAGTGTATCTAATTTAATAGGAGAGTCCAACCTAATAGTTGAGAGAATTTCTTAAGGTTAAATATCACTCCACGCTTTCATATGAAACCGATGTGGGATCATATAATTCCCTACCCTTAAAAGAAGTGGATCCTGCCGTGGAGTGGCTCAGCATCTTAGATAGCTTTTCATAGGGCGCCTCTTTTCATGCTGGGACATCTCTTGGGACTTACTAGGTAGTCGTCTTCTAGTAGTCATTCCAGTTATGTAGATTCTTAATAGAAAGCAGATTATAGCGTACCTATAAAAGCGCAATAGGAGGCGCGCAAAGATGAACTTGATAAATGAGAGAATTTCTCAAGCTTAAAAACCACCCCACACTTTCATATGAAATCGATGTGGAATCGTATCATTTCCCACACTTAAAAAAATCGGACGTTTGTGGATGGCTCAAACTCTAGATAGATTTCACTCAAGACCTTCACTTGGAGCACTAGGTAGTCATCTTCCAAATAGTATTTTCCCGTTAAGGCTATTCCAGCTCTCAATGATAGTTATCTAAGTCCAACTAAAAAGTAAAAAAAAAACGAAAATAGAAACACATAAATTTACGTGAAAAACCCGAAGTAAGGAATTACCATCGTAGAAATGCTAGTAGACTGGCCTTTTGGTGACGACATCTTCATAGTATTAAATGAAATCCAGTTTCTCCCGGATAGAACTTTTAAAAAATGGTGAAGCTGTTAAAAAATATGGTGAAGTTGCTGTTTAAGATAGCGGCATTTGCCATGCTGTCACCTACGTAACCTAAACGCACTATTTTGAGTAATAGTTTCAATTCAAAACTAATTTTGTAATTTTTTTTTTTTTTGAAAAACACTATTTTAATCCAAAACTCAAATGATATGGGAAAGCATTTACTAGGTGGAACTCCCTGTTATATTCTCTCCACATGTCCTGTTACTGTCCATTTTATCCTGTGAAGTAAAAGAGGGCCCTTTCTTACAATCTGTAGATGAACTTAGAAACTGTTTTTTTTTTCCCTTTTTTCTTGTGTGTGCCAGATAAACTGGAAGAAGTATCCAGAGTTCCAAATTATTGTTCCAACCCAACCAGGTAAAATAGTTCCACATTCCTACCACTTTGTCTTCGGTGATTTGTAGATGATAATCACTTGTTTCAAATTGGGTTGTAAGTATTCTTCTTCTTGTTCAGGGCTAAGCTCTGATGGGAGAAGGTTCAGAAATCCATACAACAAGGGTGTTCTTTGCAACCTAAAGGATTTCCTGGCATCAGAAGAATAGAGCTGTATCTTACATGATACATCGATTAAATTCTGGCCTTCTGTATGTTTCTATCTTCTCATCTTTCTTGGTGGTTAGGCTACCTTCCACTAAAGGGAAGTACAAAGGGTAGGAAGACAGGAGAGCCATTTAACTGACACGATTTCAAAAACAACAGTTATGTAAATATGTTAGCTGTTGTAAAATTATCAAATTGGTTTTAAATCAATTTTAACTAGAATGAATCTTGGTAGGATCAACGGGTAGAAGTTCATGATGATAACCCATGCATAGTTCCTTTGCACAAAGATGATTTTAAACTTTGTGATTTTTCTGGATAATCAGTTCTGATTTAGCAGACGGGTTTCTAGTTAGGCTGGTTGCAATTTTGGTTGACAAAATTGAAGGACTCGAAATCAGAAATGGGGTTTATGGGTTTGCAGCATGCATTATATTAAGGTTATATCATGTGTATGCAATAATGTAATGATGTAAGATTTAACTCTAATTTTACTTTCCTCCATATTTTCTTTCCCTTACATTTTCTTTACCATTTTTAGACACCAACCTAAGATTAATTCAGAGAGAAACAAATCAAAGCACAATTGCCGTGTTTAATAATACTGTTCGATTTTTGATTAACATATGATTTCAAATTCTAATATAAATAATTTTTTCTCAAATTTTGAGGGGGTGTATTTTCTCCTCTAAGCCTATGCCAAGTCCGCCCCTGTTTGTAAACACATACAGCTGGGAACTTCAAGGAACTTCACGCACCAGTAAGTATGTAATCATCTATAAATCTCTTCTTATTATCTTCGAAATTTTAATCCACATCCTATGATATCCTACAATCTGTTAGAAAACGGTTTCTAGATGTGGAATACAAAGTTCCTGGTCAAATGCAATTGGGCTATGATTTTTATTAATTACGTAAACATGGTTAAAATTAGGAAACCCAATTGATAACGAGAGAAAATTGAAATTCTTATTGGAATGAATAATTTTTATAAAAATTATACGGCAAAGGTCTATATATAGACTTATTAGAAGAATCCTAACCGAAAATAAACTCCAAAGTGTTAAAAATAAGAAATCTATCAAAATAGAAAAAAAAATCCTATTATTCTACAAATAATAAGAATATAACTATATTTTAGCTATTATAATTTAACATCAAATCAAACTCACGTACGTTGCTACTTACATAAAAACTAAATTAAGATATGAATTATCAATACTAATACGATGCGTGCAGATACCAATGTCAATGTCATGCAGTATCAAACCCATTCAAGATTAACTTAAGAAGTCACCTCAGAAAGCAACTGATACCAGTATAATACTATTACAATATGATGCTATTTAATCTTTGATACCATATATTGATATCAAAGTCAGATTCCAATCAAAAACTTGAAATTCTACCTTTCACACAACAACAAATCCCAAAACACCTAAAAATTCCCTTGTCTTGTCCCTCTATTCTCAATGCTTGATCCACAACCAATCCTCAAGCGCATAAATCCTAACACTAAACCTAGCTTTTCCCCAAACCCTCCAACACCGAAATAATAGGAATAATCATAATTTTAAACAAAAAAACACCAAACTTTTCAATTTATTCCTCAAACGCAGTCGACACCAAATTGAAAAATGTTGAAATCGGCCAAGAAAGTGGAAGATACAAGATGTACCTACCTATAAATTAAAACTCAACAAAAAACCAATAAGCCCCCTACAATAATTATCAATCAAACCAAATTATAAAAAAAATCCTCAAATCAAAACCAATATGCTACAATAAAAAATCGTCAGAACCGACTCGTCAAATCCAACGGCCATCGAAATTAAACTAAGAATCTAAGACTAGAAACTCATTAACAAAATCTGAAAAATGATCAAAACTGAAAAGTTAAAACTTTACCACCAAATTGAAAACCCCTCGATCAAACGAAACACAAGATGTTCTAGAACTTGAAGAGAAGAATTTATAGGGCTCTATGCCGAACTCTAATCAAAGGCGCGACTCTCTACAATCCCTAACCAAATCATATTAAAGAATATTGTTCTAATAACTTATTAAAATTAGGAAACCTAATTAATAATAAGAGAAAACTAAAATTTTTATTGAAATGAATAGTCTTTATAAAAATTATATAACAAAGGTCTATATATAAACTTACTTATAAACTTACTAGAAGAATCATAATCGGAAATAAACTATGAATTTTTAAGAATAAGAAACCTACTAAAATAAATAAAGAATCCTATTATTCTATAAATAATAAGAATATATTATATTCTATAATATAATATAATTTATCAATAAGGACATATTGGACATAGAGTTAGGTCATCCCCTTGTTGCTTTTATTGGACCTACAACAGGCTTATTCTAATGTTTGCACTCTACACGTTCTCTTTATAGCTGATATGAAAATGCCCTATCGCAACACCAAATTCAGAAAAATACCGTGTGTTTTCCAAAATTGTTTTATAGAACCGTTTTCAAAAAGTAAAACCAAATATGTCTTACGAGCCTATTTGTTTTAAGTTTTTTAAAACTGTTTTTGCTCAAAAAATAAAAAATAAGAAAAAAAACCATAAAGAAAAGTTTGAGTTCTTTTTATCTTTTGTTTAAAAAAAACATAAAACATTAAATTTAAAAAATTAACAAATTTCAGAAAACATGTAAATTACATGTTTTTCCAAACAAAAATCAATCATATAGGTCTTACTTGTACTTCTCTAATCTCTTGTCTGCACATGTCACCACTGGACCACCCCAGACCATCATAATAACATAAATGGAGACTGTAACACATAAAATAGATTAAACACCATATTTTACACCATTTCTCTCAACCGCTTCTGATTTTAACACAAAAGAATATTTCTTTTTTGCTATTTCATATTAATTTTTTAAATCCTCATTTATTAGAAATGTTATTAGTATCTTCTTGCTCCTAACTATTTATATTCTCCAAAATCATCCATTTTGTAAGAAAAACAGCGACCTGATCCTTCAGAGATACACTATTAGTGAAGATGTACTGCACTTTGTCGAGTATATTTAGATATTTCTTCAAGACCCTATTGTAGGTGAATACCAATGCAGAATGAGAATTTTGGTGCAGTTGTGGAATTAAAAATCTGACAGACTTGAGCAACATTGTTTGAGTGTAATGACATCACGATTAGTCCATTTCTCGAATGGATATAATCTTAAGTGAGAGGAAATTTGAATGGAGTGTGCAAAACAAATGAGAATTTGAAGATCAGTGGTGCTTCAAGAAAGATATTCTATAAGGTATTATATGTTTCTTTTTTATCCCATTCTATTGAAGACAATATTTAACAATGTTTATAATTTGCAGTTCAGATCGAGCAAAGTGTTTATTCTATTGCAAGAACCTAAATTAAGAGGTTTTAAATTTGATCTATGTTTGGAATATAGTTAAAATTTTGAAAAGGTTAAAGATAAAATGGCCTTTTATTGAGCCAATTCTTTGAAAGCAAGCGACAGAGCGTGGGTTGTCACAATGGATGATCCACACTCTAAGTCCTCGATATAGGCATCTCTGAATTATTGTCATCTCTCTACTTTAAATGATGATAATGTTGGTGAATTTACTTATCAGCGACCTATTGGGGTAAAGAAAGCTCAAGTAGAAAAGGAAAAATGATGAAGAAATGTTATCTCATTAACTCATTTGAAGAGGAAATCGGTGGCTTTTGGAATGTTTAAAAGACAACTTTGGAATGAGGCAAGAACAAATGAATATCCGGCGGCAAGGTGGCTTTCGGGGAGAGGAAAATAAAGATATTATTAAGACCAAGGTGATTATCGTTGATCTGACGTCTTATTGATATTTAAAATTGAACAAATACAAATTATACAAAAGGAAATCGCGAGAAGATGTAGTACACTTTTTGGCAACTATTTTGGTAATATTAGAGGATCACGGATCGATTTACCCAGTCACTAATTTGCTAGTCTTAATTAATCATTATCTTCATTATGCTCTTATTGTTATCTTTTCCCAGTGTTTGGTTTAAAAAATTTATTTCTTATATGTGTTAGAATAAAGTCTTATTTTATGTTTTTCAATATTAAATGAAGAACTTTAATATTATTGTTGAATTTCAATATTATATGTGATTTTAAATCATTCTCATCATTTTAATAGTAATATTTGTTATAAATTAAGATTTGTTTATCATTTGCATTAATTTTGTTTATATAAATTTACCTTAAAATATTATGTAGGGACAAGTAAGATTTTTAATTTCTTTGTACAAATAAAATAACTTTTATTATTCAAAATATTAGATGGGTATAAATTATAAAAGTAAAGGTCTCGACGGGCGGCGGAGCGTAGGCGGATAAGTTAGGCCCATTGACCGATCAACGGGTTGGGTAGAGGCGGGAATTTATTTTTTTAAGGCCGCAATTGCTTTACGAGGCACTATGCTGGGCATGCTGACGGACCCGAATGGTGGGTCAGCGGTAGGAGTGTGGCTGACGGGGCCCAGTGGAGGGCAGGCGGACTGCAGTGGCCAGGCCCGACGGACCCAGGTGGTGTGCGGTGTCCCCCTTTCCTCCTCCTTTCCTCCTTACTCGCCTACTATATTAGTTGTTACTCATCCCCTCCTCCTCCCCCTTGCAGCGGTCGCATGACAGTTCATGCTTTTTTTTTTTTTTTTTCGCTTTGTTCTGCATAAATCTTGTGAGTCTCTTGAATTTTGTCTCTTATCTGCTTAATTTTCGTCTTCTCTCAAGGTCGACCCGTTTTAGCGATATCTTACCGTGATGGCACTGTCGCCGTTTTTTGATTATTCTTCATATTACATGATATTATTGATGGTGCGAATCGGCGTTGGTGAGCACCGATAGTTCGGATTTTAAGATTTCGAACGATTTTCGATTGAGTAATATTTCTCCACCTCTACTTTTTCTTATTTGTTACATTTTATTTTTGATTCATTATTTTATTTTTTAGTATCTTATTTTATTAATAATTTTAATATGGATAGTGCGTGTGCGTCTTCTTACAGTCCGTGATTGTGCGTCGTTATTAGCTTGGATTGAATGTAAATTTTTTTTGATAGAATGTAAATAATTTTAGAAAATAATAAAAAGAAATAAAAGCGAAATGTAAAATTGTATGACTTAGTAGTGGTGGATCAGGTCGAGGGCGCAGAAGCGAATTTAAGGCAACGATAGTCGATGTAAAAGTGGCGTAATGTAGATATTATAAATTATATCTTGATTAGGTAAAGATGAATGTGGAAATTTAAGCTAGCGTTTCTTTATGATGAGTGCAACTTTATTAAGTAAAGGAATGATTGATTATATAATAAGAGTTGAGCAAACCCAATATGATGGGCGAGTGATTATTCGAAGCAATTATTGATAAAAGTTATATTATTTAGGTTCTTTTTATAAATTTAAAAATTAAAAGGAATGACGGGAAAAAAGAATGGTGAATGAACAGTGCAACACTAAATTTGATGATATACTGTTTATTTGTATCAAATTTTGGTGAAATAGTGCGAGAAATGGTATGGGTTTTTTACTAATTTGATAAAATGACGTGGGAAATGGTTGAAGATGGTATAACAAAGCCTTCAATATTCCCACTATTTTGACCTAGTCAGAATAAAGACACTATACAAACCCAGATAGGATGGTCTAAATGGGATCTTCCAAATTAAATTTGACGAACAAGTCGGTAGAGCCTTGGGGGGTTCTATGTTCTACACTCTAAAATCAAGTAATTAATGGGCCTACTTACGTATAGGAACGAAATCATGAACAGCTAGAGTTCATTTTCTCATCAAATTTCAAGTTTCCGCCGTCTGCACATCTGTAAGGCTGTCAGTTGGGGCGCCGCTCACGCTACCGAATTTAGTAGTAATAAGGTCTGGCCCAGTGGGCCCCCCTTTTTTCTTAAGCTTGGGCTTGCAGACTCCTCCTTGGTATGAGAGCTGCAGCCAGAAAAGGACACCGCGTCTCTGTATCCGGGCCCATCTCTTCCAATGGGGCCCATTAACTTTTATCATTTACAATAACCCCTTGTAATTTGGCTAATCATTAATTTTGCTGAATACTTCATCCTTTTATGTTTTATCCAACCATCTTTAAGAGTCTCATTACTTCTTTTAAGTAAAGACACAATCTATAACTTGCCAAACTCCAATACGATAACTTTTAAGGATCAAGCAAAAAATAATGAGTGGATGAAATTATTGGGAAAACTATGGTCTATGTTATAGAGTCCCATTTTATTTTTTTTTCTTTTCTAACAAATTAAGTCTAAAAAAGTTGATACCTAAGCGTAATCCTCTCATGTCAAATATAATTGATAAAAGAATCTAAAATATTTGATATAAAGTGCAGTTAAGATTTTAATAAACCTTAAATATAAAATCATACTTAACACATAAAATAGTAACTTAAGTTTATTAAGTTATAGCTGAACTTTTTATCAATTATTTTTTAAGATTAGGATCAGCTTTTTTGAGCCTAATTTTCCTAATAAAATGACATTAAGAAATTATTCATACCATGTTCTAACAATTACTGGAAAAACATTTCAAATCTATCAGTGATCCTTAATGGCTTCTGGCCTCATAATTGAAAATTCAACTCTATACACATCTCTATCTTCTACTGCTTCAAGAAACCATCTTGACATATGGAAATGAAGGGTGAGTTACTTATGAGTGTGAAGTTTAGAAGTTTTTTTGAGGGTAGAGCTCTAGTAGCAATAATTGGACTGATGATAAAAAACAGAAGTGTGACCACAGAGTGAACCCTTCAGACAATAATTGACTGAGAAGATCAGTGTAAGGAAGCTAGGGATTCAAAGAGGAGGTAGTTTCCAACTTTATATACAGGCTCTATAACCTTCTTAATGGTTTCTAAATAACAAAATTGATGAATTTTGAAGCCATACGATAATACAACATTTTGAGGGTTTTCTATTTCTAGAAGCTCACCTTCTCAAATACTCAACCTTCTCAAGAATTAGAAAATTATTGGTTAAAATGTGATATGATGTTGATGTTTGGGAAAACTGCCATATAGGATCTCTATGACATTTTATTTGGAAAATTAGGCCTAAAACTGTTAGAACCTAGGCCTAATCCTTTTATATTAAAAATAATTGATAAAAAATTTAAAATATTTGATAAAGAATCTAATTATGACCTCAATAAATTTTCAATATGAGGTTTTACTTAACACTTAAGATTGTATGAAAGGTTTACTAAAATTGTCGCCCATTTCTTTCACTGTGTATTTTTAATGGGCCTGAGTTAGTTTTTGGGCTTAATTTTTCCAAATAAAATCTTGGGACACATAACATAGTAATGGCATACCATATATTGATTACTATTTGATGGGACTAAATGGAATGACCCATCAAGTAAATGAGAAGAAGTAAAGAAATAAAAAATAAAAAAGAAATATATGCTTGTGACATAAGAATATTAGAGTATATTTAGGATTTCTTTCATTGTTTTTATGTTTTTACTTTTTTGTCCTTATATTGATATATTTATACACTTTAATTCTCTTAGTAATAATTAAGTATTTTTCATAATATGTATCAAAGACATAAGCTTAATAGCAAAAATCCAAACTGTCGCTACTAATGATCTGACTTTTTTATTAGTCTTTGTCCTTCTCAATGGCTGACAAATCTTCTTCTACCACTATCGTCGCGCCTCCTCCTCATATGACAATCTTGAACGGGACTAATCCGCCTCATAACTTAATCGTTTTCAATGTCAATGCTCAATCACCGTTAAAATTCAAAACCACGAATTATTCGGCGTGACATCTCCAATTCACATATCTCCTATTCAGGTAAGATCAACTTGGATTCGTCGATTACTCAAAACCATGTTCTCTAGCGATGATAACTCTGCCCGGTGCTGTATCTCCCTCCCCAAATCCGAATCATACTCTTTGGCTCCGACAAGACCAATTTCTTCTAAATGTAATTATTAGATCCGTCTCTGCCACCCTAGTGCAGTTTATCTCTACCTCCACCACTTCTCATGTTGTGTGGACTACTCTTAAGAAGACATATGCCTCTCCATCACGAGGACAGATCATGATCCATTGCTAGAATCTTGTCAGCCCTCAACAAGGTAATCGAACCATTACAACCTATATACATGATGTCAAACACAACATTGACTCCCTTACACTCATGAATGTCCTTGTTGACTTTCATGAGCTATTCATTCGTGTCTTGAACAGACTTGGTCTAGCCTACTCGAACATATCTCATGGCCTACAAGTTCAAGAAATTCTTGTTATGTTTGAGGAATTGCAACTTTCGGTTTCTTTAGCATCGCTCGCCACTACTCCAACCACTGCCTTGGTTACCTCGGTTAACCCTTCTTCCCATTGTCGATCGCACAACTGTGGCAGTAGGAACCATAACCAGTCTCAACAGTCAAAGGCCCTACCTGACATCTAACTCAAGCATTATCAACTAGTTCCACTGACCTAGCTCGGGCACAACCGCTACCTCAAGCATCCTCCTCCATTATCTCCGCAGCATCCTCCTCCATTGTCTTCGCGACATCCTGCTCCACCGCCCCAACTTGGGCACAATCGCTACCTCGGCCGTTGTCAAATTTGTGGTATAACCGAGCACTTTGCTAGGCAGTGCAGTCATCTCTCCGCCTCGGCTATTGCTTCTCTCCCCCTTGCCCTTACCCGAGCTTCGTGCCTAACCTTCACTGCACCCTATGCTCACATTACAGTCCATTACCCCGATCCTGGTACCTCTCAAAACTAGGTCATTGATTCGGGTGCCTCTCACCATGTGACTTTGGATCTTGCTAATTTAACTCTTCATGAGCCATACATCACCTCTAATAGTGTTATCATTAGTGATGTCTCAGGTTTATCAATTGCCAACATCGGCTCCTTGCGCAGGGTAGGCCAAAACCCTTCTTCATAGGCTAGTCCCAGACTAGCGACAAGCTCCCTGCACTTGCCTTGCACTCACTCGGGTAGGCATGCCTCGACTCTCAAGCTTCTCCCAAACACTCATGCATGCACCTCTGAAGCGTGCCTCCAACTCCTAACACACACACCTGTAGACATGGTATTCTCCTCACCTTATACTGTATTCTTGCAGACACTCCTCAAACATTGTATGGTTTCTTTGATGCGGTAGGCTGAGTAGCCTCGATGATTATGCTATCACGTGGCAGTTCCTCTTATATTCCTTGGTGCTAATCCGATCTCCTGAATTTTACAAAGTAATGGAGGATGCATGATTCTTCCACCCAGGGTGAGTGTTGTGCTATTCTTGTTCTGCTATTGTAGGAGGCTCTGATGGATGAAATCGTTGATGTCAGAACTTCTTATCCTAGTCAGTCCACGCCTATCCTGTTCTCGAACAACTTTTATGCCACTTATCTCTTCGCTAATCAGGCGTATTTCACTTTCTCGTATGAAGCCTTTGTGATTGATTATCATTTGTTAATATAAATGGCCCAGTATAGAAACGTGATGCCTTCAAATTTATCTTAAGTATATTATCTTTTCGCATGTAACAGATTTGTGTTATTTATGACATACGATCTTGAGGGGACGTATTAAAGTATATTTAAGATTCATTTTATTGTTTTTATGTTTTTACCATTTTACCCTCATATTGGTATATTTATATATTTAAACTCTCTTAATGATAATTAATTCTTTTTCATAATAAAGAATGATGCTTGATTTTCATGCCTTTGAGGGCCCAAAGACATGATAACAAGTACCTAATTGATTAGTGTAAGCAAACTAAAAGTTTCAATTGGCTTGAATTTTTGTGATTTGATTTGGAAGGAGTTGCAATCCTCGTCTTTCTTGCATCGAAAATACATCCGTGTTATTGGTCATTAATCAATTTGCAATTGCTTATGGACAAGGACTTTATACTAAAAGTATTTCATGTATGTGACAATTTTAGTTCAATTTTATCGTACTGTTCATATGATGGTCGAGTTTCTTTTTTCCATTGGATATGAATAACCTATTTGAGGAGAGTATTATTTATAAGTGTTGGTTTAAGAATTATTACGTGAAAGTTAACAATACTTGAAAGTGTTTCTCTCGTATGCTAATTTTTGTGTTTAAATTAAAAGTAACTAAGAAGCACATGACATCTCAACAATCATTTTGAGATATTATATTTTGTTGTTAAAGATTATTTGTTCATTATAGACTATATTATTAAAAATATTTTTAAAAGCAAATTTTATAATTTATTTTCAAGCATAAGTGCATAACTTATTCTTTAAGGGAATTATCTTTTATAAAAATATTAAAAATGTTGTAGACTAAAAACATTTTTTGATTTCTCATAGTTGTCGGAAGTATTGACTTATGAAGTTTGAATCAATTCAATTGTCTGGGATAAAAATCTGAAATATGAGAACCACATTAATCATCAAACTATGATAAAAATCTTGTCTTTCCTTTATTTTCTCCATGTGTATCTACTCTTGTTAACTGGAAGAAAAATATCACTTTACATGTAAAAATGTTTTGAAGCATTTAAGACCTTGAACCTAAGATTCTATTTGAAACCCAAAAAATACTGCATAAAAAAAAATAATGATAAAAAAAATAATTTTCTCATATTTCATTTCATAATAAAAACTATAAAATCAAATAAAATATAATCAAAATTTCTTAAAATTTTACATTTTTTAAAATTTCTTAATCTTTATATATATATATATATTTGTCAAATTTATTTTCTTTCACTTTTTATCTATCTTGATTTTCTTTATGTAGTACATTCCGAATTCCAACGGAAATTAAACATCAATAAATGGTGGCATCCAAAGCCGATTAACAAATAGAATTTGTTGTATTAATGTTTATAAATTATATGTCCCATCATGCTAGCTTTTCCCTCTCATGGGGCACAATTGGTCTTCCCTACGTTTTCATGTACTATTAAAGGAAGAAGTTCTTGAAACTTTAAATGAATTAAAGTTATTTGATTTATATTTTGTACAAAAGCATTTTAATTTATAAAGGTTTTATTTGAAGTTGGATTATAATTTTATTGTTGTAAAGTTACAAGGGCTTTGACTGTTTTACACAATGCAAATAATATTTACGCTATAATACCCCTCTTAACAGTACATATGCATTTTAAATCTAAATTTTCTAAAGTTTGATTCATATTATCTACATTTATACAAATTTATAAATATGAGATTCTGGCTTGTAAATATGTACTATAATCGTGGATATCGAGTTATTTGAATGCATTCGGCCCGGTCGAAAATGAGGCCAGAGTAAAGTGAATAGTCGGTCATCTTGAATGGTCATGAGATGATTTGAAAGCCAGATTAGGTTAAATCTCGAGACTTTAAGTGATTGAAATTTCTTGGCTCGGGTTATTTATTGTGTGTGTGTGTGTGAATCGTGTATGATGATGATGGAATTGAAAATAAGCAAAACATAATATATGAATTTTATGATTCGATAGTATGGCTACGTTAATGGAAAGCAGTGGCTGAAATTTATTTATCGTTGCGATAGGGTTATTAAGATGATATTTATAATAGCACTTGAATATGATCCAATTACGAAAATCACCTCGATTATTCTCAATATAAAGTCACATACCATAGCAATTATTATTATTTTTAAATGGATCTTATAAAAATTTTATTTTAATATTTTTATCATAGACAAAAATTTGATCAAAGAATCATCCTCGTAATTAATAGGGTGGAAATCTCCCATAATAATAAGAGGCATATCATATGTGACCAAATAATAAGATGAAGAAGAATATGTTGATGTTATATAAGTAAACCAATGGTTATGACTTACTGAGAACATCAACTTTGTGAAGAATAATAGAATAGGGAAATAGAAGACCATATTCTAATTCCA
Organism: Tetrastigma voinierianum; assembly: GCA_016808115.1. Classification (NCBI taxonomy): domain Eukaryota; kingdom Viridiplantae; phylum Streptophyta; class Magnoliopsida; order Vitales; family Vitaceae; genus Tetrastigma; species Tetrastigma voinierianum. Next base: position 332,976 of record JAEQBH010001943.1, on the reverse strand, counting down.
ATTTATCTTTGCTTTGTGACCATTGATGGTGTGACATTTTATTGGGTGCTTGGGAATAAACCCCACCCTCCCAATTTGCAACAGATAGGGTCATAGGATGTAGTCCACCCCTTCAATTTCAATGGTCTTCAACTTTTAATGCCACTTCTTTATAAACATACCCCCAAGACCGTTTCAACCATATTGTTTCATTTGGAATTCCAGAACTTCTAGATGGTACCCACAAACCTAGTGATACTGTAAATGACGTCTTACCTTTCCACTCTTTCATTTTTTTTTCTTATTTTTCTAATTATTTACAAGAATAAAAAAATAAAATTGTGGTGTCAACAACCTTAACCATTCGTACCAAGTGTTTTTGACTTTAGTTTATCCTCTCATAACTAATAATTCACAGTTTTTGCTTTTTAATACTTATGCCGTCTTTTAGGTGTTTGGAACATCTTAGGATGGGTGAGAGTCAGCTCAGACCACCCATTCTCACAGAATTTTGAATTATATTTTATAATATTAATAATTTTAAACAAAATCCTCGTTTATTTTTCGTAGTTATAAAAAATATATATCAATATAACTTATTTTAATAATTAAATCCGTATAAATGCTCAGTTCAAAGTTTTTTTTTAAAGTTAATAACTTTTTAATATAATATAATAAATTATTTTTATCGAGGCTTGAATCCTTTCACTCCTCATGTTTAACCATTGACGTTCTAACTAACTAAGTTAGACTTATGGATTACTTAGTCTAAATTTAAGGACATAATAAATCTTGTTAGCTCCTTTCAAAAATCATATAAATCTTTGTTTGAAAAGAATAATAAAAAAAAAATTATAACTTCATTTTCCCTCTTTTTTTTTTTCTTTTCTAGTTCACTTTCTATAAGGAATAGATGATTTTTTTGTTATTCGATTAGATAAAACATTGGAAATTAAATTATGATTGTTAATATGTTGAATAAGCCCGACGTAATATGTATTATAGTTGTTATAATCTTATCGGCGAATAAATTTGAACCGATTTATAATGTTATTAAACTTAATAAGTTTCATCATTTATAATTTTTAATAAATTTGATTATGTGTTTTTATCGAATATACGGTTAATGTAACCTTTTTAAACTATTAATGTATTTAGGATTAAACATTACATATATTAAAAACCACATAAAAATCAACAGCTAAAATAGTTTCCAAAATGGATTGAATAGTAAAGACCCATTTCAATAATTGTTAGCGTTAAGGAATTGATCATTGGAGAGCCTTGCCAATAATAAATATGTGGCATTGTTGGCCAACTTTAATCCAAAGAATGAATACCACTGGTTTATAATGATGCTAAATCCATCCGAAATTATATATATTTTGTCTAAGTGTACCAAGTACAATCACCGACACCTTGTCCTAAAATAACATCACTTCCCTACTTGATGCCTGATTTTCACCAATATTCCATAAAACAATTAAATATGGCCCTACAATATTAAAGTGCAAATAAATATATGCCATTTTTATACTACCAGAAAATGCCCTTGCTTCACTTCACTACACCACCCACCTCCCCGGTACAAAATTGTCCATCAAGAGAAATTCAGAAAAAAGGTTATGTTCTCCAATATAAGAGGAAAAATGCAGGTCACCACCATATGATATAATTTTTACCATAAAGTTAAAGGACTTGTATTTGTTCGTATATTCTTTACCTCCACATGGTCTTTCTCTGGAACTGCTCAAGATTCTTAACCGCACAGTTAAGGAGGTAATCAAATAGCATAATTTGGCTTACCATTAAGAAAAAGAATCTCTTTAATTTTACTATTCGGATTTTATTCTTCTTCACCGTCCTATGGGTCCATATAAATTATATTTTTCTTGGTAATTACATGTGTCTTAGCCAATGACTAATCCTATTATAGCCTATAAATTTAACAACTGATAAAATCCTCCAATTATTCTAAGGGGGTTCAAACGAATGACTATATTAGTGTAAACCTAAGACCTAATCAATTAAGTTATTCCTTAGGATTATGGATGAATGTAAATTATAATTATAATTTAATTTAATTGAACTTTTATTGACATCCGGCATAATTAGTTTCCATATGGTTGTTGTAGAGCCCTTTTGTGACAAAGGCAATCTGTTTGTATTCCGATTGCAATAGTTACAGATTCCTTTGCTTTGCAGTTTTTGTTTGTCACCTTTTACTGATTCTTTTGCAATAATGTATCTGTAAAAGCTTTGTAATTGATGCCAATTATTTAAATTCTCTATTCAGAAATCATATGAATTTGTTCTATGTGTTCTTTCCTCTTTTTACTTTATTTTATTTTTCTTTCAGTGCATTTTGATAGAAAGCGTTATTCTAATTAAAGGCATTGCGATATGTAAATGGAAATTATATTAAATGAATATTTTATTGTTAGTTGTCTATATTTTATCATTAAAAATATAAAAAATTTATATTCTAAATTTAGGTTTTTACTGTCAATGGGGTCTAGAAACTTTGCAACGCGTTAAAAAATTTTGGGTTTTTATTTTTCCGATATATTATATAAATTGAGAAAATAAAAAATATAAAAATTTTGAGGTTAAAAAGTAGATTTACAGCAGGTATGTGGTGAAGGAGTGGAAGCAGCCAAAAGGGTGAAAATTGATTTCACCACTCTGATGATTGTTTGACTGGTGGTGGATCTGACGGTGGGGAGAGAGGAAGGGGGAGGGAAAGGGAAATCGGACGGAGGAGAAACTAAGAGTGAGAAGCGTGAGAAGACGCGACTTGAGACAGCGACAGATAAGAGCAGTTGGAAATTGTAGTGTAATATATGGAATCTAATTGCCCAAAAATATCTGACCTCTGCCCGTTTCTGACACGGTCATCTGCCCGCACTCACTATGGGCAGCTCCAAACTTCAATGTCCTCTCTCTCTCTCTCCTTCGGATGCAACTACTTAAATGGGAACTTTCCCATTTGGGTCATCGGTGCCACCGGCAGCTGCACCACCACCACCACCACCACCACCACCGCCACCTCCGAGGAGGGTGGCGCATGATAGAGGTGGAGGAGGAGGAGGAGGGTGTTAAGTGCGCACTCTGTTAAGAGATAGAGTAGAGAGAGATGGGTCAGGGGTTGAGCTGTGGAGTGAGCCATGAGCACGGCTTGTTCAGTGCGGTTCAGTTTGGGGACTTGGAGACTGTTGAGTCGTTGCTGGCCAGAGACCCCAGTCTCTTGCACCAGACTACTGTCTACGATCGCCACTCTCCTCTTCATATCGCCGCTGCTAATGGTCAGATCGAGGTGGGTTTCTCCGTTATTCTCGATTTTTTAGGCGGGATCAATGTTTGCTTGAGTCTCGAGAAGTTTTCATTTTTCTGTTGTGATTTGATGTTTTGTTTATTCATTTATTTCGGGTTTTGCAGATTCTTTCCATGATTTTGGATCGATCTATCAGTCCCGATTTGTTGAATCGTCACAAGCAAGTGAGTTTTCTCGTTTCGTGGAATGTTTGTCTGTTTATGTGAAATCCCCTTTTTACGTGGAAATGCTAAATATCCTGGCTTGTTGCTTTATTTTCTTTTCTTTTTTTTTTCTTTCTCTTTATTGTGGTTTGATTTTGTTATTTCTCACTGATACAGACTCCGCTTATGCTTTCGGCAATGCACGGAAAGATCTCATGTGTCCAGAAGCTCCTTCAAGCAGGCGCCAATGTATGTGAAGTTCCCTTTTTTTTTTTCCCCCATTTTCTGATTCTTATTGGACCGTGAATGAAAAATTGTTGTGGTTAATCTTGAAAATTTTTCAGGTTTTGATGTTTGATTCGATACATGGTAGAACCTGCTTGCACTATGCGGCCTACTACGGCCATTCAGATTGCCTTCAAGCCATACTTTCTGCTGCCCATTCAAACCCTGTGGCTGATTCCTGGTGTGTGTTTTGAATTGATTCTCTTCAGTTGATACCCGTAGAGTGATTTAGGTTATTCATCTTTTTTTGATGGTCGGATGTATTGGTGTTTGATCCCCAGGGGATTTGCAAGGTTTGTAAATATAAGAGATGGGAGGGGAGCAACGCCCTTGCATTTGGCAGCCCGTCAAAGACGGCCCGATTGCGTTCATATTCTGTTAGACAATGGAGCTCTTGTTTGTGCTTCCACTGGTGGATACGGGTAATGAATGGATCCAGTGAAATTCTTTTGTTTTTGGTTCAAAACAATAATCATAAATTTCAATTGCAAGGTTTTTCAAGTTAGATGTTAAAATTTCTTGTTTGCAGATGCCCAGGGAGCACTCCACTTCATTTGGCGGCCAGAGGAGGGTCTCTGGATTGCATCAGGGAATTGCTGGCTTGGGGTGCTGATCGTCTTCATAGAGATTCATCAGGGTATTGTCTGATTTGCTTCTTGATTTTGATAATCGGAAAGTCTTTATGTTTAGATCAATTTTGGGCAATCCAGAAAAAGCTAATTTTTGCATCTCTTGATCCCCTTGATGAGAACCCCAAATAATCTAAAATTTTCCCCTTAGCACAAATCATTGAAAGAGGCTTCTGAGTTTCAAGAAAATTGACTAGCTCCATTTTTCTGTTTTGCCTGGTTTTATTTTCAATTATGATACCGCAACTGGAGCTGATACAGATGTCACTCTGTATCTAGACAAGTGGCAATGAAAGTTTCATCCAAAATTTGGAGCTTCTCAACTTTTCCATTTTTCTTCTTTGAGTCAACTCTCTGTTTGTTTGTGAATTTGAATGAGAACCTAACTTTGTCTAGCATGGGGTGTGTCTGTGCAGGAGAATACCATATGTGGTTGCTCTTAAGAACAAGCATGGAGCATGTGCAGCTTTGCTGAATCCTACATCAGCAGAGCCTCTTGTTTGGCCGTCTCCATTAAAGTTCATCAGTGAGCTTAACCAGGATGCAAAAGCTCTGCTAGAGCAGGCCTTAATGGAAGCCAACAGGGAGAGGGAGAAAAGTATCTTAAAGGGAACATCTTACTCCCTGCCATCTCCATCCCACTCCGATGTTGCTATTGATGACAATGTCTCGGAGGTAATATTCCAACCCTCCCTTCTTACCAAAGCATAATTTGCTATTGTTCCAAGAAAATCCCAAAAAGTTGGATAAGGGATGATTGTGAATGTCTAAAACCATGCTGTTCTGTTCAAGCTTGCCCTTGCTTATTTCTTTCTTGACTTTTGATTTGGACCCACTGAGTCTTCTGGTGTAAATTTTGTGGCCCCTTTTAACTGTTATGCTTTGTTCGATATTCTTTTCCTGATTTGGAAATTAAAGCACATATCTTGTTTGATCTTCATTACCTTGGCTCTCTGGTCCCCAATTATAGGTGCTGGTTTTCAACTTTGGTTTCTTTGTTTCCTTGGTGACATGGTTAAGTCTGAATTAAGAGTTATGACATTATTTAGAAATTTTCTTACCCTTTCATAAATTAAGTAACTCAAAAGAGAAACCCACAAATTGTCTTTGGTTCTGGTCCCAATTATCATCTTCAGTTTTGTTCATTGGTTAATATTGTCATAGCAGGCCAGTGAAACAGAGCTATATATATGCTTTGATCAGGTGTGCACAATTGAAGTTCAAGACTGCGGCCACCAGATGTGTGCTCAATGCACACTGGCCCTGTGTTGCCATAACAAGCCGAATCCCACAACAGCCTGCCTAACCGCCCCGGTTTGCCCCTTCTGTCGAAGCGGCATTGCACGGCTGGCAGTGGCTAAGATCAAAACCAACTATGAAGCTGATAGTGACATTGGCGATGTCAGCTCCTCCAAGCTGAGAAGATCAAGAAAGTCCAGAAACTTAAGCGAGGGAAGCAGCAGCTTCAAAGGGTTATCAGCAGTGGGCTCATTCAGCAAAATGGGTGGCCGGGGCTCTGGAAGAATTGCTGCAGAAAATGTGTGGGTGGATAAGCCTTGATACTGAATTTTCAAGGAGACAGATCCGGGAATCAATAATTGGTGGCCCTGATATCAAATGACCAGTTGCAGGCCTTTTGGACCCATTACGTATATATATGGATAGAGAGCTCCCATCATCTGCTATGTAAATTTGGGAAATAAGCATAAAGGTGAGTTACGAGAGAGAGAGAGAGAGAGCATCGGTTGGTAAGTTTTGGTGATCAATGTGGGGTCGTATTATTGTAATTCCATTTCATTTTTCGTTCTTTCTTTCTTTCTCTCTTGAGATTGAAAGGAGGAGCAGTGGTGGACTTTGAGAGGAGAGGGAAGCCTCTTATTGGTTTAGCTGAATAAGAAAGCATTAATTCTTTTTCTCTTTCCTAAAGGAAAAATTCAACATTCTTCAATGGCTGCTTCACTGTTACGAGTTCTCCAGTCACAAGTTGGAAAACGAATTCAATGGTTATCTGGGGTTTGACCTTTTCCACACCACCCTGCTCCTTTCATCTCTCTCTCTTTTTTTTTTTTTAAAGAAAATATAAAGGAAAGATCATGGAGTGTGAGAATGAGATTGACATGTATTATTTGTTGTTTATGGTTATTTCTTTGTCAAAGGACCAATAAAGTGCCAGCAAAAGAAAAGCATGTTTGAGTGTTGGTTGCCAAGTGTTCACATTATTTTCCTATCAAATCTTGGAAAATTATATAGAAAAATACTTGCCAACTCCGACAAATTTAAGGGGAGAAAATATAAATTATGTATGAACGCGTAGGAGGATGGGGGCGAGGTGGTAAGGGGAAGAGAAAGGTCATGGAAAAGTAGGTGTGTTTGGGGCCCAATAAATAGCTGGGTTGTGATGTCTGATTATATGTATATATATTGGTGAATAATAATTAATGATAGTGGGAAAGGGAGACCCACCAACACCTTAGCAGAGCATGGGGGGCCTGGCCATGTACAGTTGAAGGAGTGATGATCTCCCAAAATAACGTTTTTTATTTGTTTTTTCAAAATATAATGTTGAAACTAGTATGTGTTGTTTAATAGAAACAAAACCATATTTGATAAGTATGATCTTAAATTTTTATATAATAGTTAAAATCGTAATTGGTGATTGTGGTTTTAAATTTAAAGTTAAAACTGTGATTAATAATTATTATTATAATTATTTATTTATTTTAAATTACAGTAAACCGATATTTGTTTTAAGCTTTGAAACTAAAATCGTAGTCGTAAATCATTGTTTTAACTTAAAACTAAAATTATAATGATCGTAAATTACGGTTTAAATATTTACCAAAAATCACTAAGCATTATTTTAAAACAAGGATTTTTTAATTTAAAAGCATTATTTTGAAATTAAGCTCCTGGTTGAAGAGTGTGATATTATCTTTAGAGAGGGGATGAGTGATGAGGTGGACACCTTTGAGATGTCCCATGCTTTCATACTCTGGCCAGTGGCCACCTGCGTCTCCAATTTCATTATGTGGATGGATTAGTTGGTTGAATCATGGATGAAAGACAGACAAACTAAACATGTTTGTTGCCCGCATACATACTCCAAAAGGCAAAAACTTCCACACCTCCCATCTATCAGTATCAGAGTTAGTTTTTAACCAATCCAATATATTATTGATTATTTATAATTAAATATCGGGATTCATGCCTCTGCTTTCTTTCTCTGAACTATGATCTGGATTCTGGACTCTACTCTTTGTTCTTTTTGCCACTCTTTATTTATATTTCCCCTCTTCTTCCTCTTCCTCTTCCTCTTCCTCTTCCTCTTCCTGATTAGATAACATGCTCATATTTATATCAATATTATTTTTTTTATTAACAAATAAAGAAGCAAAATATTATAAAATAAAGAGAATAAACATTGAGAAAAAGAGACATTAAAGCTTGGCTTGGTGGTTAAGGGTTGGGGGTGGACACAAGGAGGGAAAAGAAAATATTTACCCATCACAAAAAAGAAATAGGAAAAAAATAGTTACCCATCACAAAAAGAAATAAGAATGTCTGCGTAAATTTGTATCTTTTGATATTATATTGATTCGATAATTAATCCTAAAATTATGATGGTTGACCAATGCGTATATAGATATAACTTGATTTATGTAATTAATCCTAGAAATTATAGTTGACCCAATGCGTATATAGATATAGAAGCGATTTTCCTTTTTAGATGACAATTTTTAGGATAGCAATTGTATCATATATTCTTGCTGATTTTAGAGAGGAAGAATACACTCTTTGAAATCTTTTCTGTGAAATACATTGTTTGACATGGTATTAGAGCGAACGATCACGAGGAAGTCTGCGAGGAAACCATCGTATCACGTATTTTTCCCTCGAAACCCATCATACTCGTGGGCTGGCGTGAGTTCGGTGGTGGGACTTCTCAAAGAAGCCTCGTAAAAAGATTGTTGGGAAAGCTATGATGACATCGTCGGAAGAAAATCAGCCGTTGCCCTCTTGCAAATGTTGCTTATCGGGTATTATTGGTAAAAGCATACGTATTTTGAAACACAGAATAGAACTTGGATTATTGTCACGAGTGCATCCGATCACATGACGTGGGACTCCGGTCGGTTAAAATCACATTCTCTCTTAACCTGTCAGTTATTTCCACGCCATTGGTAGCACCTCCCCTATTACTGGGGAAGGATCTATTATCTTGTCTAATACTCTCACATTAGATCTTGTCATTTTGTTATCTGCGAATCTGGCCTTTATGCATTAGCCAAATTACTTCAACTCTCGACTTTATCTTGTAACTTTGGCCTCATTTTGTGTCTTTTAAGACATTCTAACGAGGAAAGATTCTTGGTTATGGTGTTAGACGGGCAAACTTTACTACTTAGAGTTGCGAGAATGGGGGATCGAAAATCGGTCGAGCTGAATCAAACTAGCCGGTAAAAGTGAGCTCGAACAACTATATGGTTATGGCACCATAGATTAGGACATCTTTCTTTTGGTTATAAGAAGTGCAATGTAACTTTTTCGGGATTGAATGATAGGGAATTTCATTGTGACACTTATTAGGCGGCTAAGAGCCACCGTATTTCTTATTCAACAAATCTGAATAAAAGTTCGAGAACACTTTTAGAGTTATTGACTCGATGTTTGGGAGTCCTATGAGGTTCCCTCTATATCACAGGCTCGTTACTTTGTGACATTTATTGATGAATGCACTAGAATGACTTGGGTGTCCCTACTTATTAAAAAAAGTGATGTGTGTCTAGCATTCCAGAATTTTCACAAAATGACTCACACCCAGTATCAAAAGCAGATTCGTGTTTGGCTTGTCGACAATGATGCGAGTTTATGGATGCCTCTCTCGAAATTTTGAGGAAACCATGGAACCGTCATCAAGCCTCGTACCTATGCTCCCTGACAAAATGGATTAGCGGAGAGAAAGATAGACAATTTTGGAGGGTGGTGCGTGCCCCTCCCTCTTCGGCATGAACATGCCTCGATTTTTATTGGGGTGAAGGCAGCGAAATCTGTTTGCCCTACCTCATCCAGCGAACACCTTCTCGAGTAATGGGCTTTCAAACTCTAAGCGATTGATCCTTACTTTCAATTCCCCATCTTAGAATCTTGAATAGGGTTTTGGATGTACCGTATATGTTCATCCCAAATCTTACGAGAAATAAACTCGATCCATGTGCAAAACGATGTGTTTTTTGTTGGCTACTCTGAATTTCAAAAGGATATAGGTGCTATGATCCACAAACCCGAAAGCTACATATGACTCTAGATGCCTCTTTCCGAGAATTAGAGCCTTATTACTCCAAGGGAGTCTCTAAAAATTCTCTTCAGGGAGAGAGCTCAAGTGAAGAAGATAATTGAAGGTGATGAGTTTATTGAGTTGGAAAAGGTGAATGAACATTTTAAGCATGTTGTGCAACAAGGCTGTGATCACAATCATGAAACTGGGAGTGAATCACCACCGATACCCTCAGAGTTGCCCCCATATACACCATTAAATGAAGAATCAACACAGAGATATTTATCTCAGTAGTATGAATCCTATGTTTGGAGAGTCTAATGAAACATATGTTTCTCTGGAAAATCTGACTACTAGATATCCACAAAGGTGAATAGGGAGTTCAACTTGATGAACGATCCTGAAGCGAGACCGAATACCCCGATTAACAACTATGTGTCATCTCATAGGTTGGCGGAATCGTATGCATTTCTTGTTAATCAATTGTCGCGATTTCTATTCCTAGTAATGTGCGAGGATGCGTGGCTAATCGAAATGGAGAAAGGCGATGAGCGAAGAGATGGAGGCTCTACGAAAAGTGCCACTTTTGGAACTTGTTCCGCGCACAAAGGAATGAAGCCAATTGGATGCGGATGGGTGTTCACGATGAAACCAGGCAGATAGGTATTGATAGATATAAAGCCCGACTAGTTGCGAAGGGATGCGTAAAGGTTTGGGATAGACTATCGGGATACTTTGCACCGATTAGCTGAATCCCGTACAATTCGCATTCTTGCTATATAGCGACAAATCGGGGCCTGCAGAGCAATTTGATGTTAAAAATGCTTTCCTCAATGGAGATTTGGAAGAAGAGGTCTATATGGAGCTACCACTTGGAGTTAAAAATGGTTCTTCATGTAAAGGTGAAGTCTGTAAATTAAAAAAGTCATTGTATGGGCTGAAACAGTCATCTAGAGCATGGTTTGGGAGATTCTCGACTCTGATGAAGGAATTCGGCTATAAGCAAGTAGCTTTCGGATCACACTTTGTTTATAAAACACAAGAAGGAAAATGCGGCTTCAATTGTATGTTGATGATATGGTCTTGATAGATGACCCATGCGAAATGAAGCTTTACAGGAGTATTTAATAAATTTGAAATGAAGGATCTCGGGTAACTTAAATATTTTTGGGAATTGAGGTAGCAAGATCGAAACATAGGTCTTGCTTTCCACAGTGAAAATATGTGTTAGATCTTCCTACTTAGAAACCGGAATGCTTGGATCCTGGAGGGGAAACCCGTTAAGAGACGCCCATGGAAATGAATCATAAGCTCGGAATTCTCCCAGACCAAGCCCCAACAGACAAGGGTTGTTATCAGCGATTAGTTGGAAGATTAATCTACTTATCACACACAAGGCCAGATATATCACCACGTGGCGTTGTAGGCGATTCCTTCATGCGCAGAGTAGAAAGAGTATATGGAGGCAGTCTATCGGGATCTTAAGATACTTAAAGAGTGCTCGGAAAGGTTTGTTGTTCTCAAAAAATGGTATCTCTAACATTGGAAATTTTGTATTACGATTGGGCGGGTGATCAAACAGCAGGAAGGTCGCATCGGTTACTTTGCTGTGGAAGGTAATGCTGTCGACTTGGAAGCGAAGCGGTAGTAGCAAGATCAAGTGCTGAAGTTGAATTTTGAGGTATGGCTCATGGTGTATGGTGTTATGGATAAGGAATATCTTGAGGACTTAGGATTGAATATGCTTTATGAATCTCTATTGTGATAATAGGCTGACCATTTCAAATTGCACAAAATCCTGTTTAACATGATCGCGCTAAACATGTTGGGTTGATCGTCATTTCATCAAGGAGAACACCGATGAAAAGATTATCGTTCCCTATTATTCAATCAGAGTGGGTTAGGCGATATGCTCCACAAAATGATTTCGGGAAGGTGTTTCATGGTATAATTGACAAGTTGGGCATGATAGACATCCTATCGCCAACTTGAGGGAATTATGCATGAGGTATGCGCAATGTGGAATTGATTCGGTAATTAATCCTAGAAATTATGATGGTTGACCAATCTTGTATATAGATATAGAAACAATTTGTGTAATTAATCCTAGAAATTATGATAGTTAATAATCTTGTATATAGATATAGAAACAATTTGTTTTTCCCTTTTTTAGGACCTAATTTTTAGGATGTAATTGTATCTATATATTGCCTCTGTTTTAGAGAAGAATACATCTCTTTGAAATATTTCTGCAGAAACTCTATTGTTTGACAAAGAAAAAGAAGAATAAAAATATATTGGTTTATTGTTGGTGTTCTTCAAGTGTGAATTAAGATCTAAAAGAAAACGCAAGAAAGATGGACAAATCTAGATATTCTATTCCTTTATGAGAATTCACATCACAAAGCCTAACCTCTTTTTGGTTCCAAGATGCTCTCTCAAGATAATGATAAAATAAAAATAAAAACAGAACGTCTCTGTTTGGGCCTCTACACCTAGCTTCCTTATATCCTAAACTTGAATACTTGATACAACAAACAGAAAACAAGAAAGTAACCGACTGTTGTTGACTTCTTTTGCATATGGTAAACAGTTAACGACTAATAGAAACCAACCCTACTCAACAACCTTAGCTACTCGGACCTGAGACTAAAACCATATGTGAGCCAACGTCACAATTCTCCACCTTGGTTCATACATGGTTTTGTCTTCTGCTGCATCCAATCCTTAGAGCCATACCAATCAATCTCACACAGTGTTGAAACTTAGCATTAGGAAGAACCTTAGTCATGATATCTGCAGGGTTGTCTTCTCCAGGTATTTTCTCAACTGTCACAGCTCCCTGGCTAACAACCTCCCTGACGAAGTGAAGTTTAATATCAATATGCTTAGATCCTTCATGATAGGAGGGATTCTTCATAAGAAAAATTGCACTCTGATTATCACAATATAGAGTGACTTTAGGACTATAAATTTTAAGTTCTCCTACCAACCCTTTGAGCCAGATAGCCTCCTTCATGCCTCCAGTTGCTGTCATATATTCGGCTTCGGTAGTTGAGAGTGTAAAACTCAAGAAAAACGCAATTTTTCTTAAAATAGGCAAATGGTAATTTGTTCTTTGTGGCTCTGGGTTGAAAACACGAAATTTTCTAAATCTCGGATGAAAGAACGGCCGTTGGGAATCGTCACCATGAAATCTAGTCTGCGAGTTGAATTTCGTTGGATTTTGAGATAATTGGAATTTTACGTATTTTGAGGCACGGGTGTCGGATGACACATAGAGTGGTGCCATATGGTATGACCATGTGGATGACACATGACATGAAAATTATGGTGTGACATTTATTACTTTATCTGTGTGTTCGTTGCCTTTAATGCATGTGTCCATTTGACCACATGACAAATGGAGATCATATGAAGACGCGCCATTCATGTAGAGAATAGGAAAGTGAGAGGAAGTTTCCTCTCACTTTGATCACACCAAGGAAAAATTAATTTGGTGGAGGAGAGGGGAAAAGGAGAAAAAGGAAAAGAAAAGAAAAGAAAGGAGAAAAAAAGAAAGGAAATGAGAAGAAAAAAAAGAAAAGAAAATGAAGAAAGGAAAGAAAAGGTGGAAGATCCGTGCATGAAGGAGAAATGAATAAAAAAAAGAAAAGGGCCCGATTCCCAGTGTTTCGATGGTTGGAAGTTGATAGGCCGAGAATCAAAGTTGGTTTTGCTCGACAGGAAATTTGCAGTAGGTCTCAAAAACAAAAGGTAGGGTTTTCTCCTACACTGGTTCCTCTTAATCTTAGGGTCGTAAATGGCCGTGTGGTTCAACTCCAACCATGGGACTGAGTTTTCGGACATTTGAGACTGTTTTTCGGGACAATTTTCGGGTCGAGTTTGAGGATTGCTTCATGGCTAAAATTATAGCCGTTAATGATAGTCTTGAACTTTGTTAAATAAATAAATAAAACAAAAGATGAAATTTCTGGACAAAGTCTAGATTATTTCCAAGGCCGGGTATGGCTGGATTTATGGTTTGAAATGGTTAGTTTGTGTGGACTATTTTTGTGTATTATTGCTGAAAATTTTATAACATACTGAATGTGTTGTAAACATGTTGATATATTAGTGTTCTATATATATTAGTATGAATGGATGTAAATTATATGCTTCGATATAATTATCCATGGTACTTGGCATAAAGTACGGGTTATAAATTGTTCAATGTAGTGTTCATTATACATGTAACATGAGAACATGCGTGACATTTGTATTGCGCCCCATGCATAGGAAACATCGCATTTCATAGGTGTGAGTGCATGGTTGAGTAAATCGACAACGTTTGGTGTTTGATTGGGTGGGGCTCGGTAAAAGGGACAATGTCAGCAGTCGTATGGTTGCATAAACGGAAAATATGTCTTAGAGTATCGGCAAAGAGGGATAGATCCGCAGGTGAAAAACCCACCAATTATGAGTGGACGTAGTCCCAGCGGTGAAAGGCCGTAAAAGTGTCTGAGTTTAAGTAGCCTACAGGTGAGATACCAAAAATCCACTACCCACAAAAAGGTGCATGAATTTTGAATATAAAATGATCATTATAATGTATCATCCAAAAAACTTTAGGTTTATAAACAAATTAAATTGGTTTTGAAAATGATCATTGGATGTCATCCAAAATGGCGGTTTTTCACACTTGGCATAAGCATATGTGAAGGAGTCGGTGAGGACTCGGGACATGGGGCATGATGAGTCTCATCTCATTTCATGGCATGTAGGATTCCATGTAGAATTGACATATTCTTCATTAGAATGTTGATGTGTGTATTATTGTGTGAACATGGCATTGCGTAATGGCAAGTGGGGGAGTAGCCCTTGTAGGAGTTATCCCTTCTTGGGCATTGCTCATCCATCGTGGGACCACTCGTTTAGGTCACGAGGTTATGTACGAGGCGGCTGACCCTCATGCAGGCCAAGTAGGTGTGAAGAAAGTCATTGTGGCTTTGAGAAACCTTTTGTAAAAAAACTAGATTCGGCTTTTACATGTAATATTTTGTATATAAGAGGATTTAACTTCGAACTCTTATGGTGTTTTGATAAATTTGTATATTTTCTAAAATATATATGCATGAATGGATCCGGTGAATGGGACCACGATATGGTGGTATCGAGATATCACGATACCCACAATTATTAAATGCGTTGACGGGTTGCGACGGCGTGAGCCGCCGGGTTTTAGGCATCAGCGATTTGGTATCAGAGCTTCGGTATATGAGTACCTAGGGCTTGGTGGGCATGGGTTTAAGACATGCGATTATAGTATAGAGCTTAGGTTATGAATGCCTAGGGCTCGATGTTTGATATCAGCGTCATGACTTGGTATCAAAGTATTCATTGTGCATTCTTGTGAATCGCTGTGTGATGATTGTGTTACATAATGTGTGTGTAAAGACCGAATGATATATATGAAAATATGGCCAAGGGAGTGAATGTGATAAATACTCAAAAACTAATTTGAAACAAAAGTAAGCTTACTCAAAAATTGAAATGAAAAGTATTACCAACACTCAACCCCTTTCCGCAAGTGCACGGGTCATACAAGTAATAAATTGGACTCTAAAAGTCCGAATATCGTACCCACGAGGATAGGAGGTCTCTCTAATTGGAATTTGATCACCCCGATTACAAGGGCTTTTCACTATTTAGGCGACCAAATAGGATGTGGAATAAAATCAATTTAATTGAAATAAAAACTGATTTAAAACTTATCCTAAAATCTACCAAATAAACAACTACTTAATTCTAAAAGTATGAAGAGAGGCACTAGGGATGGGGATAATTATTCACAAAACAGTTTGCATTTCCTTAAAAGCGCAACAATTGTGAGTTGAATGCTAGATTTGTCTAAGAGCAATGTAGTATAACTTGGATTTCTCTTGGCACTATACATTTCACTATCTAACACACCATATTCCTTTCGGAATGAATGGGTCTAATAGCTACTTGTAAAATTTGGCCTTCTTTAAGATTTGATTGTTTTTCTTTTCAATACTTTACAACAATTTCTTAGGACTGAAGAATTCTTGCCCCCATAGATAGGACTATGCAAGCCTTCTCAATCTAATTGGTATCTTGTCCTTCAAATCTAATAAAATTTTCTATCTCCTTGATTAGATCTTTTGCTAACACGGGATCAAGATCCTTCTTTCAATTTGAGGTGAGACCTCTAAACATTAAACTGATACATCATCTAATTAATCCTCACATCATGAGTAAATTAGTGATCTATCAAGTAATCTTTTAGAGTTCATGAGTTCCATAATATTAGTCTAACATACCCTAAGTTACTGTTCTTTACTCTCAGGAATCTTCATCCTGTGTCACTTAGAGGGCCTCCTGAAAATCAGAGCAAAGATACAACTCTTTTCTGGGTATAAGCTACTAATATTCTGAACAATTAATTATATGAACAATACCAATTATATAAATTAAGTCTTCAAACCCAAAAAATAACTGAGAATCTGCAAATTTGAATGTTCAACAATTAATCCCCAACCCTAGAGGGTGTTTAATGTTCCATTATTGGATTCTAATCATCACCAATCAACAAAAAGTAAGAAAATGAAGAAAGAAATCAAGAGACAAGGAGTGAGAAAAAAAAATCTAGATCTTAAGCGATGTATACAGGCAGTAATGAAATCTGAATACGATGTACGTGCGAAACCTCTTCAATATAAGAAAATCTTCTCAAAATTACTCCTAAGATCTACTAAAAATCAAAATCTGCGGAAGGCGAAAAATGGCGGGTTTAGAGAAACCGCAGAGGGTTCTCGATCTTTAGTTACCCTCTTTACCTAGAAAGCGGTATATATGGTCTTGGGGTGGAAATGAGCAAATAGGCGGAATATCGATTTTCGGCCTTGCGGTGCACTAACTTCTTAGTCACGACAAAGTTTCTTGGTCACGACACAGCTTTCTTGGTCGCGACCGGTTTCTTGATTTGTGACACGAAACGCTTAATTCGCGACGAGTTTACGGATGGCGGCTTGTTTTTCTTGCCGATTTGTCGAGGGCCATAACTAACTTTTTGACTTGGATTTGGGCTTGTGAGGTGTCGTTGGAAAGCTCTTTGAATGTAGAATGCAACCATGAGAGAATTTGAACCATTTGATGTTCGAGATGGTACAGAAAAATTTATCTTCCCAGTGGCGCCCTGTGAGACTCCCAGTTGACTTCTTCTTTTGGAAATATATTCTTTAGTTTAACGTAATCGAGCACAACTTCGCCAAATAATCCTACAAAACCAAGTTTAGAAATATTATAGGTTAGATATGGATATAAAATGAGCAAAAATAGCATGTAAAATGAATTCAAAACATGGATGAGTTTGCATACATCAGTGTCACATATTGCATGAATTATATTATAAAACCGGGAAAACAAAACCCTCACTCCTCCATCATCTCTCTCGTAAATTGTCATGATGGTTTAGGGAAGCTTAGAAAATTCTCTAGATCTCAGTGATGAAGGACTCTGACAAATTCATGTGTGAAATCCTAGTGACCTAGAAAAATTTCGTCGAATTAAGGATGTCCCAGATTTTTATGAGTTTACGGGTGATAAATTATTTAGTAGAGAAGCTCCGGCGACGAGATTTTTACGAAAATCTCGGAAGTTAGGAAATGACTTGAATTAAGTTCATTTAAAATAAATTGAACTAAAAAGAAATAAATTTTTTCAGGGTAGAAATATACTAGAATGAGGAGGGGATGGACACATGGCATGATGTGAGCATTACTCAAATTAAAAAAAAAAAGAAAGAAAAGGATAAAAAAATGAATAAGGAAAGTAAAAAAGGAATGAAAATGAGGAGACGAGAGGCGTGAAGAGAGAAAATAAATTTTTTTCTCTCTAAGATCTACGGAAATCGGACTAGTAGGTTTTCATCGGAGCAAAATGCAAAGTTGATCCATATGGCTACGCATGATTTGAACAAAATCTTGGGTTTTTAATCAAACTCCACGAGGTAGAGAATTTTCTTATTTAGGTTAATTCTAGCCTAAAGACCATTTAATGACTTGGGGTTTTTCTTAGAGGCCATGAGAGGCCATCATTCGATCCCAAATTTTGGGAGGCGAGTTAAAAGTTTTTGGAAGCGTTTTCCGACAGATCGGATTGAATCCGAGGCGTTTTCTGATGCTGACTAAGCCCTGGGTGTTTTGGATAGTCGGTTCTGAATTTTCGGGATTGTTTTAGGCGGAGTCTGGTTGAGTTGGGTTGGACAATCCGGGGTGATGTCTTCGAGTTTTATGGTGTGTTTGGTATCGCGATGGTCGATGATAAACCATGGAAGGTCAAGGTGCCCTGTTTTATGTGGGTCCGAGATTTGGGCCATTTTATGTGTTATTGTTGGAAAAAAAATAAATAACATGCTGTTGTGTGTAAAAAAAATCATGTTAATATGTGCTTGCGTGATGTATTAACATGGAAATAATGATGAATGAAAATTATATGTAGGAAATATAATTATCCGAAATTTATAAATGTTGCATGTAGCTCTTATTATGCATGTAGCATGACATAGTATGAAATGTCATATCTACATGACATAGTATGAAATGTCATATCTACATTTCATATGCACAGGGACATCATCATATTGGGTGTGCGTGTGTATGGTCGTAATCGATAGTGTTGATGGGTCAGTTAGTGAACTTCCATTACTTTGGACGACGTCGATAAATATCTCACGGTTTAAAGCATCAAGAAATATAGTGTATGTGTGTTGGGTGGGGCAAGAAGGGGTGCGTTAATCCTCGGGTGAAAAGTTTGGAACATGGGTGTAGAGAGACTCGTGGTGTGATCAGAAAATTTAATATGGGGTATGTAGAGGCCAGCGGTGTAAGTCAAAGTTCATTTGCAAAGAGACCTGCCTGATCATGGTATATAGACTTCGAGTTTGTATGATAGAATTCGAGATTGACTCGAAGTTAGTTGCCCATTAGCACCCCATTCGGTACTGATGGCCGTGGGGCTCGGTATATGTGTGTCATTGGTACTACCAGTGACAGTTGTCACACTTGGCATAGGCGTGTGTGAGGGAGTCGGTGAGTGACTCGGGATATGAGCATGAAGACATTCCATGCATGACATCCGACATTCATGTAGACATTTTCACTTGGATGTGTATAGGTTGGTTTAATCATTGTATGAGCACTCAGGTGGGGAGTAACCCTTGTAGAAGATTATCACTACTAGGCATTGCTCACCCCATCGCGGGACCCCCTTTTCAGGTACATGAAGTTTATAGGGAGACGGCCCTCCGACGAGGCCGTGATTGTGAAAAATGCCGACATGTGGCCTTGACAATACTTTTGTAAAAAGTATTTTATGTAAAAAGAATTGTAATTAAATTCTTTTGGACTATTGTATAAATAGTCGAGTATGTAATTATGGTAAGAGGGCAGTGATCGGACTCTTATGGACTGTAATTAAGCGTTTTATTTTCATATTTTAGATTTAAATGTGAATGAATGAGTCCCGGTAAAGGGATGTATATATTGGGGATATGGACAGATGAACCTTGTAGGGTTAATACTACTTCTGTTGAGACCCTAGAAGGGTTATGATTATATTGTTATTCAAATTGTATGTTGGGTAGAGCTCCTTTGAACAAGGCTGCAGATTTAAAAAAATATGGATCCCGATAAATGGGACACAAAAGTGTGGTATCGGGTCACCCGAAATCCACAGGAATTTCGCAAGTTGACGGGTTGTCAACGGGACCCTCAAATTTGGGGCATCACATATATGTATGATAGGATGTGTATAAAGCCGAGGAACACTAGGGTTAGAAAACATAACCTTAGGGGTTCGAAAAATAAATGAGCATGATGGTTCAGGAGCTGATAATTACTAGTGTGTGACATGATGTATCACTAACGAAACAAGGAAAAAAAAATCTCATCTTGCTAATTGACATGTGTAAATGGCAAGTTGAGGACGGGGACGTAGAAGTACGTCCAGCGGGCAATATGCCACCGCGGTTTTGACCGCTGGCCTTTATGGAGGCTATGGGCGCTGCAGTTTCCACCATTGCACATTCCACCATCGGATGGTCTGAAACTGTCCATTTGGCGCAAGATTGTAGGACTTCTCCTACAAGATATGGACTATATGATCATCAGGACAACTATGGCCATAAAGAGAGAGATTGATGATGCAAAGAGCATCCGAGATGCGGGTGTAGTGAAAGAGGAAGAGGGAACTAGTTCATTGACGGGAAGAAGTAGAAGACTTTTTCTTGGCGAGGTTTGAAGGCGGCGACTCCCACAGGGCCAAAGGCTCGAGATCAGTCATCAGATGGGAGGGCCGGGGCTCCTAGCTAGCCAGGGCAGAGATTGTGTTTCCAGTGCCACCAGCTTGGACACTTTAGAAGGGATTGCCCTCAGAGGCAGGGATCCCATAGTTATGGGACACCACAGTCCCAGTCATTAGTGGGACATGCACATATGCAGTTTGTTTCTCCCTACCCCACCATGGGCCAGGGAAGATAGTATCAATCCTAGGGTGCTACATAAGCACCTACTATTTAATAGACAAGCCAGAGAGGCCAAAGTATGGGTCGAGGTCGGGGACAAGGCTCACAGGCTAGGACTTCAAGGACCTAGGGGCGTGTCTACGCCGTTAAACCATAGACTGAGCTTGCAGATCAGTCGGTTATATAAGTTATGTTTCTGCTATCTTGCCTTTGGGAAAGGATACTGTTTGATTTTGGTGCATTGCATTCATTCATCATTGCATCATGTGTGAAAGAATAGGGCTTAGAGGTTGAGACCTTGGAAAAGCCGTTGTATGTAAGCTCTCCCCTAGGAACTAGGGTGAGTGTTGATATGTGATGAGTCTTAAACTAAAATATTTTTAATTCATTTTTCTGGCTTATTTTTAGTATCTTCAGATATGTTTTTGTAACGCCCCAAAAATACCCTAGAATTTTTATAATAATTTTATTATATATTTTGGGTATAAATTGAGCCAAACTTGGGTTTTTTTTGGGAAAACTAATAAATTGTGAAATTGTGAAAAGTGAAATGAATATGTGAGCATATGATTAAATATTATATGCTAAAATGAAATTGATTGAACCCCGAAAATAAACCCCAGTGAAAAGGGCAAATTTGAAATTTTTTGTGGAAATATGAGGACTTAAGGGTCCAAGAATGAGAACTAAGCAATTACTAAAATTGAATTAAATGATAGATGATAAGTGAATGTGCAAATAAGGAGACTAGTCGGCTTTGAAGTAGAAAAAATGGTAAATGAGATTTAATGAGCAAGCAAAAAGCATGACCTTAAGAGAATAAGTGATGGAGCCACATTTGGTCTTAGAATGCTCATTTGAGCAAAAACGGTTTTGAGAGAGTGAGAGGAGAAAGCTAAGGTTATGCAAGAAGAAGTTATTTTTGATGGGAGATCATCCACATTCCTTGCTTCTAAGTGATCAAGCATCTTGGGTGAAGAAGATTCAAAGGGATTTAATGTAAGAACCAAACTCTAGATTTCTTTAAATGATGTTTGGGTTAGAAAAACCCTAATCCATCCATGGGTTTTGCTCATGGTTGGTTTAGGATGATATTAGAATGTTATTGGGAGTGATTCCCATGTCTTGTTTTGAGATTTTGAGTGATTTTGGAGAAAATAGCAAAAGAGGAAAATTGGAAAAATTTGGGCAGTTCGAGTTCCTATGCCTCAGTGAGGGCACCCCACGCCGTGGCGTAGGGCTACATTGTGGCGAGGGCAGGGTGCCAAAATGGCACCCCTCGGGTACGCTATTTTCAGATTTTTGTTCCGAAAGTCTCATATTCGTACATTGATAGTTTAAGGACCCTAATAAATGATTAAGGGGGGTTCAAATAAGAATGAAACTAAGTGAAAAATGTACTGTACCTCGACACCGAGGCGAAGCGAATTCGTAAAGTTTGATTAGTGCTAGTTCACTAAATGTGATGTGTGTGATTTGCTAGGGGCTGGTGAGGATCACCTAACCTAGGACTGAGATTGACGACAAGGCAAAAAGAAAGAGATAGATTGGTTTGTTCTATCTTCTCCTATTCTCGTTTCAAGATTTGAAATGTTTGTTCTAAATGTATAAGAAAAGTATATTGATTTGTTTTAATTGATTTGAGGCAATTGATTGTGAAATGTTTGCATATGAAAATTGCATGAGTATTGAAAATGAACTGTTTATAAATATGTACATATTGTATTGTATTTTGCTATAAAGGATTTGAACGCCCTTAATAGAATCTTAACTGTTTATTTCGCATTAAGGATAGATTGATATACCAATAAGGGTCAAATTAGCCGTACTGCAAACAAATGTATTGATGTGTCACTCCGATCAGCAGCCCAGCAGGATAGTATCGGTAGTGTTCACGAATTGATTTTAATAATCAGTCAACGACTGCTTCGGGGCCGGCGTGTTATAAACAGATGTTTTATCTTAGGCACCGTAGCCAGCGGGACCGTGCTGGTGATTCCGATATCCTATATACCGAAAACATATGTTAAATTCGTTAAGGTAGAACTGAATTGATTTGAGATTGTCGACATATTGGAATTGAAAAGCATGATTGCAAATTGAAATAAAAAGAGCATTGGGAAATGCATGATTTGGTTATAAATAGTTTGTGCATATGAGAAAGTGTATATTTGGAATGATCAATGAACCATAAATGTTTGTATATGAAATAAGTATATGTATTGTATTGACATTGATCATCAAAAAAGATTTGAAAGTTTTGTTTAGTAAAATTGCATGATTTGACTTAAACTAAAACAAAAGAATGGAATTTTATAGAACCACTAAGCATGAAAATGCTTAGTGTAATGTTTTATCAATGCGCAAGTACCGAGTGAACAGGAACGAAAAGCAAGATCAAGGAGCGTCGAGTCATAGAGAAAGAATTGCGGAGTATGCTCCGACATATGCATCCTCACCATTTTGAGCATGACATTGTTTTGTAAACAAAAGGAGCTCAACTTCGAAATTATTTTTGTACCTATATTTGAATACGATTTGGATATTATGTTGTAAACGACATAAAATGCAATTTTTGGTTATATGCATATTTTGTAAAAGAATTGCATTGAATTTGTAAATGTTTATGGGCTTGCCCTAAATTGAAATCGCTTCCACGCGTTTTTCATAAATGATTTTGATAAAGTGATATAGTCGTAACCGAGCATCTCGGATCCGGTTCAGACCCGCTAATCGAGTCGGGCCGGAAAGGGGTGCTACACATTTGAAGTGGTGTCAGGCACTTTGAGTTTAGGCGATTTCTGGAAAAAGGCCTAAACGATTTTGTAAAAGGATTTTGAAAATGGTATTTGACATATATTACATTTGCATATAAAGGATGACATGACTCTGACGCGGATCTTGCTGGTCTTAATAGGGTAAGCAGGGACGGTTAAGCTTCCCTTAGGGTCGAGGATGACCTGAGGAATCGCCTAAACAGTCCTGCTAGTGTGGAAGTTGCACAAGCATCCCAGGTGCTATTGATATCCTCCGAATGGCTCGACACTACGAAGCGTATGACCGGTTGCGATTACTACTCAGCGATCGACCGACAGAAGAATGGCAAGGTACCAACCGATAGACTTTCTTGGAAAGAAAGAAGATGATCCTTCAATGGCAGAGAAATGACTTCGTTGGAGTTAAAGGAATTGAAATTGCAGTTGCAAGAACTGCTAGAAAAAGGGTTTATTCGACCAAGTGTATCACCATGGGTAGCTCCCGTGCTTTTTGTTAAGAAGAAAGATGGTACACTTTGATTATGTATCGATTATAGACAACTGAACAAGTTGACGATGAGAGAATAGTATCCGTTACCCCGGGGTGATGATTTGTTCGACCCGATTGAAGGGTGCGAAGTATCTTTTCGAGAAGATAGATTTGCGATACGGGTATCATCGATTGAGAGTAAAGATGTGGATGTGCATAAAACGGCGTTTAGAACACGATATGGACATTATGAGTTCCTTGTAATGTCGTTTGGTTGGCTCATCTCCGGTAGCTTTCATGGACCTAATGAATGTTTTCCGACCCGTATGTGAATCAATTTGTAAATGATGTTCGCAAATATCGTGTATTCAAAAGATCGGAAAATCATGACACACCTTGGGTAGTGTTAGGAACTTTGAGAAAAAGAGCGGTTATCTGGCCAGGCAAGTGTGATTTTTGGTTGAATGAAGTGTCCTTTCTTAAGGTACATTATTAATGTCGAAGAAGGAATCCAAGGTGGATCTAAAGAAAGTAGAAATTAGTTATTGAATGGAAGCCACCCAGAATATTCTGAAGTCTCTTTGTGTAGTTTCCTGGGGCGCGGGTTACTACGAAGATTCGTTAAGGGTTTCTATATTTGCCGGCCAGATAACAAGATTCACTCGGAAAAATGTAAAGCATGAATAAATTGAAAATGTCAAAGTTTTGATAAGTTGAAGCGTTCTGTAGGGCTCTAGTTCTTACTCGGTAGACCTGCGGTAAAGAATAATATGATCTTTAGTGATCGTCACTAAATGAACTTGGATGTGTCCTAATGCAAGAAAGGTAAAGTGGTAGCTATGCTTCAAGGCAGTTGAGCGCATGGCATTACCCACATGATTTGGAATTAGCCGCAATTGTATTTGAGTTGAAAATTTAGAACGTATTTGTATGGAGAAAGGTGTTTCCTTCTGCTTGATCATAAGAGTCTTAAGTATTTGCCCTCACAATGAGAGCTTAATTTGAGACAACGTAGATGGATGGAGTTGATAAAAGATTATGACTGTATGATTGACTATCACCCAAGGAAAGCCAATGTAGTGGTGATGCTTTGAGTAGAAAGACAGTGCAAATGCTTCGAGCGTTGAATGCCCATTTGTCATTATCAGAAGATGGTACCGTAGTGGCAGAGTTGATAGCGAGACCGGATATGTTAAACCGAGTGCTAGAGGCACAAAAGAATGATGAGGAAATTTCTGCCATAGTGAAACAAATTGGAGATGGTAAAGAAACAGAGTTTGAGGTAAAGGAAGATGGATCCTTGTATTATAAGGATCGGGTTTGTGTACTAGATGAAAATGATTAGAGAAAGATTGAAAGTGACCACCAATAGACAGAAATTATATGCTGACATGAAAAGAAAAGATATTCGATATGAGATCGGTGAAAAAGTGTTTTTGAAAGTATTGCCGTGGAAGAAGGTGATGAGATTTGGGAAAAAGGGTAAGTTGAGCCCTAGATTCATTGGTTCATATGAGGTGATCGAAAAAGTGGGTCCGGTGGCATACCGTTTGGCATTACCTCTGAAATTGGAAAAGATCCATAATGTTTTCCATGTTTCGATGTTGAGGAGAATGCCGTCGGACTGTTGCCACGTAGTCTCTTCGAGGAGACAATTGAGCTTAGACGGATTTGACCTATGAGAAGAGGCTAGTGGAGATTTTGGCTCGCGAAGTGAAAAGTGCAGACGAAGATTCGCCTAGTCAAAGTGTTGTAGAGAAACCCGCAAGAATGAAGAAGCCACTGAAGAAAGTGAAGAAGCGATGCGACAACAATATCATAGCTTTGTTTAAATAAGGTAAATTTGAGGACGAAATTTTCTTAAGTGGGGAGAATTGTAACGCCCAAAATACCACAGAATTTTTATAATAATTTTATTATATATTAAGGTATAAATTGAGTCCAAACTTGGGTTTTTTGGGAAGCGATAAATTGTGAAATTGTGAAAAATGAAATGAATATGTGAGCATATGATTAAATATTATATGCTAAAATGAGAAATTGATTGAACAGGAAATAAACCCGAGTGAAAAAGACGGAGGTGAAATTTTGTAAAATGAGGACCTAAGGGGTGAGAATAGAATAAAAGCAATTGCTAAAGTTAATTAAACGATAGATAAGTGAATGTGCAAATAAGGAGACTAGTAAGCTTTAAGTGAGAAAAATGGAAAATGAGATTTAATGAGCAAACCAAACATGGCCTTACGAGAATAAGTGATATTAGACCACATTTGGTCTTAGAATGCTCATATAAGCAAAAATGGTTTTGAGAGAGTGAGGAAAGCTGAGGTTAGCATGCAAAAGTGATTTTGGTGGGAAATCATCCCCATTCCTTGCTTCTAAGTGATCAAACATCTTGGGTGAAGAAGATTCAAAGGGATTTAAGGTAAGAACCAAACCCTAGATTTCTTTAAATGGTGTTTAGGTTAGAAAAACCCTAATCCATCCATGGGTTTTGCTCATGATTGGTTTAGGATGATATTAGAATGTTATTGGGAGTGATTCCTATGTTTTGTTTTGAGATTTTGAGTGATTTTGGAGAAAATCGCAAAAGAGGAAAATTGGAAAAATCTGGGCAGTTCGGGTTCCTATGTTGCAGCATAGGGAACCCATGCCGCGGCGTAGCCCTACGCCGCAGCTTGGGGTGTCTTTGTCGTGGCAAGGCCGGGGTGCCAAAATGGCACCCTCGGGTACGCTACTGCGTAGCTTTGCTACGCCGTGATGTATTTACTGTTCACAGAGGGAAATTTTTTGTATTTTTATTCCTAAAGTCTCATATTCGTACATCGATAGTTTAAGAACCCTAATAAATGATTAATGGGGGTTCAAATAAGAATGAAACTAAGTGAAAAACGTACTGTAGCTCGTTGCCGAGGCGAAGCGAATTCGTTAAGTGTGATTAGTGCTGATTCACTAAATGTGATGTGTGTGATTTGCTAGGGGTCGGTGAGGATCACCTAACCTGGGGTGAGATTGTGGCCAGGCAAAAGAGAGATAGATTGGTTTGTTCTATCTTCTCCTATTCTCGTTTCAAGATTTGATATGTTTGTTCTAAATGTATAAGAAAAGCATATTGATTTGTTTTAATTGATTTGAGTCAATTGATTGTGAAATGTTTGCATATGAAAATTGCATGAGTAATGAAAAGGAATTGTTTATAAAAATGTACATATTGTACTGTATTTTTCTATAAAGATTTGAACGCCTTAATAGAATGTTAACTGTTTATTTCGTATTAAGGATAGATTGAATTTACATGCTAATAAGGTGAATTAAGCGATGCTAGCGAGCAAACGTATTAATGTGTCACTCCGTCCGGCCCATCGAGACGGTATCGGTGGTGTTCGAATCGATTTTTAATAACCGGTCGGCTGACCCGGCGGGACCGAGACTATGTTATAAAACAAATGTTTTATCACAGGCACATGTGACGGGGCAGGTGTCGGTGATTCCGATATCCTATATACCGAAAACATAGGTTAAATTCGTTAAGGTTAGAATTGATTGATTTGAGATTGTCGACATATTGGAATTGAAAAGCATGATTGCAAATTAAAATGAAAAGAGCATTGGGAAATGAATGATTTGGTTGTAAATGATTTATTGCATATGAAAGTGTATATTTGGAATGATCAATGAACCATAAATGTTTGTATATGAAATAATTATATGTATTGTATTGACATTGATCATCAAAAATGATTTGAAAGTTTTGTTTAGTAAAATTGCATGATTTGACTTAAACTGAAACAAAAGAATGGAATTGTATAGAACCATTAGGCATGAAAATGCTTAGCTTATTGTTTTATCAATGCGCAAGTATCGAATGAGCCGAGACGAAAGGCGAGATCGGGCGTCAAATCATAGAAAAAGTGCAGTATGCTCCGACATATGCATCACTCACCATTTTGAGCATGACATTGTTTGTAAACAAAAGAGGTTCAACCCCAGTATTTTGTACCTATATCTCGAGATACGATTTGGATATTATGTTAAAGACATAAAATGCCATTTTTGTTAAATGCATATTTTGTAAAAGAATTGCATTGAATTTGTAAATGTTTATGGAGAAACATACTAAGTGAAATTGCTTCTCTGGCGTTTTTTGATAAATGATTTTGATAAAGTGATAGAGTGGTAATCGAGCATCCTAGATTCGGTTCGGACCTGCCAATCGAGTATGGCTGGAAAGGGGTGCTACAGTTTTAATGCCTAATTATGGAATATTTACAACTTTGTGTTTTGGAGGTTTTAATTCAAAAAGAAAAAAATTCGAGCAGGAAAGAAGAGAAAAAGAGCAACTGCAGCAGTCTCTGTCGCGACAGAGTTTTGCATGTCTCAATAAAATTCCAAGCAAATAGCAAAGGAACTCGGTCATGACAATATTTCCTTTGTCGCAACACAAAGGTCTGAATATTGACAAATGAGTCATGTCGCGACAAAAGACAACGTGTCGCGATAGAAAATGGGAAGAATATAACAAGTCAGCTGAGACAAAGAAAGTTTATATTGAGACAAAGTTTTCTGCAGGATGTCAACACAAGGAAGAGATTGTCGCAACAAAGAAGCTCCTATCGAGACAAATGAAACAGGAAGAAAGTAGAAATTCTATCGCAACAAAGGGATCATACATCCGCGACAAGAGTTAAATACGGAAGAATATTGAGATAGATAAGTTTATGTTGCAACATAATGAAAAAAAGAAGGCAGAATCTCTGTCGCGATAGAATCCTCTTATGTCGCGACACTTATTATTGCAACATGGAAAGCTTGTGGAGACATAAGAAGAGCTTCAAAAAAAGACCTCTGTCGCGACAAGGTAATGTATGTTGCAACACTAAATGAAGAAGAAACTCTGGTCATGACAGATAAACAAAGTTGTGACATGTGATGCTTACTTAGTGAACTGACCTGGTTTCAACAAAAGAATCCAATGTTGCGACATACTTCAAGCTAAAGAGATGTTTCGATGTCATGACAGGGATCTTAAGGTCGTGGCACAGAGATAAGCTGAACACAGATAAACAAGGTCGCGACATACTTTTCTATTTCGTGAAGCCAAAGATTCGACCTGAGGAAGAGAAGTGCAGTCGCGACATAACAAAGCTGAGGTCCGCGATAGCAAACATCGAAAACCTGACAATGGGTTGCGGTAAACATCGACAACACAACAAGCGAGATTCGCTGACGACGAAACATCGACAACACAACAAAGCTGGGTAAGGCAATGAGCATCGACAACAGAGAGGCCGTATCCGCGACATCAAAATGAAGGCGCAATAAAAATCAAGTTAAGTGGTGACAAAACTGCAGTAAGCGACAAACTTTTGGAGTGTGACGAAATTGATAATACAAGTAACAATGTTGTAACAAGAACCAAAACAGAAATGCTGTCGCGAAATAAAAATTGGTTCGCAACACCAATTTGAAGAAGTTGGATAGAAACTCTTTCTCAACCAAGGAAACTCTGTTGCAACGGAATCCAAGAAGGAGCATAGGGAACAGGTCGCGATAGGCGAATTCGCATGCTGCAACGAGACCCTACAATGAGATTTAAAACTCTGTCGCGACAAAACCGAGGTTACGACGGAGAGTATAATCACAGATTAATTTTTGGGATCCTGATATGGCCTCGAATTTAGGGCCCAAACTACAGGCTCACATAAATAGAAAACAATTTGAGGAAAGTAAAGAAGAGTGGAGTCGGAGGAAACGAGGGCATTTGGGGATCGAGGATTCTTTGTATTATATTTTCTTTTATTTTCTTTTTCTTCTGGAGCTAGATTTAAGCGTAGAATTTTAATTTGTTTCTTGGATCTAAAAGCAGTGAATTGTTCGAAGTTGAAGTTGAATTAAATTGTTGAAAGTCATTTCGATTCTTGTTTTGAATCCAATGAAATCAAGACAAAAGCTAAATTCATTTTCTTTTAGTTGATTGCGATTCACAGTGGGAGTACTGCGATCGATGTTTAGTGTTCTTTCATGATCCAGGTTTTTCAAGAAACCTGACTTTATTTGGGAAGATACGATGTTAGTTATGGTCTTTTATGCACAATTAGAAGGAAATTTCATGGGTTGAGAATCTTGAATTTATTTGAATGGTGATGTTCATGAAGTGAATTATTCCTAATATTAGTAACTACTACCCATAAAATTTGTATTAGCTCACGATTTCCAGAGGCCCTCTGAGTGACACAAAGAAGGAGATTCCTTAGAGCATGAAGCATTACTCGGGGTATCTGGGCTAATATAAGAACTGAACTCACGAAGATCACTTAGATAAATCATCAATTTACTCATGGTTTGAGAATTAGTTGAGTGATCTATCAATTTAATCATTTAGAGATCTCTCCTTGGTCTGGAGGAATGATCTTAATCCTGTGTTAGCTTAGATCTAATTAAGGAAAGGGAGAACTCCTTAAGATCTCAAGGATGAGATATCATTCATTTTGTAGAAATATGGCAATGACCATGTCTTGGGAAGCAAGAAATCTACAGTCATAAGAAATGGGTATGAAGTATTGGAAAAGAAAAATACCCATATCTTATAAAGAAATTATGATTACAAGTAATTGATTAGAAACAATTTTCAGAAATGAACATGATTCTCTAATCAAAAGTATGGTTAAAGGAGAAATCCAAACTATATTACCTTACCTCTGACATTTGTATTCAATTTTTGATAAATTGAATTAAATTATGATACGAGGAATTGATAATTTCACGCGGTGAAATCTCGGTGTCCACTTTCGTGATAATGCGGATTCCCGGTCTAGTTTATGTTTAGGATTTTAAAATTTTCTTTTATTAGAGATGTAGAAATCCAGATAGTAGAATTCTTAGCTCAATTAATGAAATTTCTATGAAATGAAAGTTCAAATAGTGTGGAACTTGAGTAGTTAGGGTAGTTGAATTTTAAATTATTTTCAATCTTTGTGGGAACGATATCCGGACTTATAGGTCCACTTTTATTACTTAACATGACACGTGCGCTTGCGTGTGGAACCCGAACTAAATCTTTAATGAATTCATTGGCAAATCCATTTTTCTAGGGAACATACTGGTCTGAACAAGTTTATGGTGCCTTTACTGGGGATTAGCATATAGTCTTATGGTAATGGTGTCATAAATTTGTACATATATGATTTGGTCTCAACAATATGATATGTCGGGATTATGAGTTAGAGATCTCCAGGATCCTACTCACTGTGAACCTAAGGGTCATGGACATGTCGGAGTTTGATGTCATCCTCGGGATGGACTGGTTGACGACACACTGAGTCGTCATTGATTGCCATCGTAGGAGAGTTACTGTATACACATGACGGTGTTTGTGTTGTGTTTCAAGGAGATAAGCATGGTGCTTACCCTAGACCGCGTATGACTCCAGGTGGCACAGACAGTTGATGGGTTGGCTAGCAAGCCTTACTCTGGAGGACGAGGTGAGACAGGGTTTGAGTCTACCTCGGGTAGTTTGCAAATTCGGGGATGTATTTCTAGATGAGCTACCGGGATTACCCCCAGAGAGGGATATAGACTTTATCATCGAGTTACATCCTGTTACGTCGCCCATTTCTATGACTCTGCGGAGGATGGCGCCGGTTGAGTTGCAAGAACTCAAGGTCTAGATACAGGAATTGTTGGATAAGGATTTAATTAGACCGAGTACTTCACCTTAAGGCGCTCCAGTTCTTTTTCTAAGAAGAAGGATGGACCTTGATTCTCGCGTAGACTATCGGCGGTTGAACGGGGTTACGATCAGAATGCGGTATCCTTTGCAGAGGATTGATTTATTTGTCGGTTGAGAGAGGCGGAATTACACTCGAGATAGATCTCCATAGGTTATCATCAGTTGAGTCGAGGGGCGTATCCTAAGATAATGTTCAGGACGTGGTACGAGCATTTCGAGTTTACAGTGATGCCTTTCAGATTGACGAATGTGCCACCAACATTCATGGATCTCATGCATAGGGTGTTCCAGCCCTATTTAGATTAGTTTGTGGTAGTCTTCGTTGACGACATCTTGGTCTACTCTAAGACAGAGGAGGAGCATGAGGATCATTTGAGGACTGTTCTCCAAACCCTCAGAGAACATCAATTATACGCTAAGTTCAGTAAGTGCGAGTTTTGGGTTACTGAGGTGCAATTCTTGGGACATGTAGTGTCAACTCTGAGTGTATCAGTGGACCCGGAGAAGGTAGAGGCAGTTATGAGTTGGGAGAGGCTGAAGTCAGTCTTCGAGATACTCGAGAGGGTGGGTACGGTTGCATATCGATTGACTTTACCGCCAAGCTTTTCGGGTGTCCATGAGGTACTCCATGTCTCCATGCTCCAGAAATACACTTTAGATTCGACTTATGTAGTGGATTGGGGCGAGCTTATTATTGATACAGATGGAACCTTCGAAGAGGGACCTGTGTGTATCATGGATATCCGGGAGCAGGTTTTGCGATGTAAGACTGTGAAGCTAATGAAGGTGTTATGACAGCACCGAGGAGTGGACGAGGCAACATGAGAACGTGAGGACATGATGTGTGCCACTTATCATTTCTTATTTAAGGATGAGAAGGTAAAGTTGAACAGTGTTTGATACTTAAATGATTGTTGCATATGCATGAGATCGTAGGGTATGTGTAATTTCGAGGGCCAGTTTTTAAAGGAGAATGTAAAACACAGGAAAAATGAATTTTTTTTTTTTTTTTTTTTTTTTTTTTTCGAAAAGAGCCCAGCGGTAATTTGTTGTTGTAGTATAGGTTGAAAACCTGAAATTTTATAGATCTCAGATGACAAAATGGACTTTACCGTTGGAATCGTCTCGAGAAATTCAACTACCTAGCCGGAATTCGTTAGATTTCGAGATAGTCATAATTTCATGTATTTCGAGGCACGGGTGTCAGATGACACATGGAGTGGTGCCACATGGCAAGCTTAGAGGTGGGCACATGGCATGAGAGCCATGTGGTATGGCATTTGACACCTAGTGCATGTGTCCATTTGACACATGTCACATGACAAATGAATCATATGAAGACACATGTCATGTGAGAGGAATAGGAAAGTGAGAGGAAAATTGATCACACCAAGGAAAAATCAATTTGGTGGAGGAGAGGTGAAAAGGAGAAAAAGGAAAAGAAAAGAAAAGAAAGGAGAAAAAAGAAAAGAAATGAGAAAAAGAAAAGAAATGAGAAAAAAGAAAAGAAAATGAAGAAAGGAAAGAAAAGGAGCTAGATCCGTGCGTGGAGGAGAAAGAAAAAAAAAAAGAAGAAAAGGGCTCCGATTCCCGGTTTTCCGACGGTCAGAAGTCGATAGGCCGAGAATTAAAGTTGGTCTACTTAGCGAGAATGACGAGTAGGTGCCAAAAAAAAAAAAAGAGTATGATTTTCTCCTACACTTTGGTTCTCTTATCCCAAGAATTAAGTAAATGGCCAGGTGTGGTTAAACTGACCATGAGGCCCGAGTTTCGGACGTTAGGATTTGTTTGCAGGACGGTTTAGGGCCAAAGTTTGAGGATTGCATCATGGCTTAAATTATAAATAAATAAATAAATAAAAAAGCTGAAATTTCTAGACCTAGTTCAGATTATTTCCAAGGCCTTGTATGATCGGATTTATGGTCTGAAATGGTTAGTTTGTGTGGACTATTTTTGTGTGTTATTACTGGAAATTTTATAACATGCTGAATGTGTTGTAAACATGTTAATATATTGGTGTTATATATATTAGTATGAATGAATATAAATTATAATAGCCGATATAAGACTATCCATGGTATGGCATAAGAGTTTGGGTTATAAATTGTTGATGTAGTGTTGTCTCCATGCTCATGAGAGAACATGCAGTGACATTTTGCATTGCATATGCACGGGAAACATCGCATTTCATGGGTGTGAGTGCATGGTTGGTAAATCGACACTACGTTTGGTGTTCGATCGGTTAGGCTCGGTAAATGGGACAATGTCCAATAGAGTCGTACGGTTGCATGAAACGAAAAATATGTGGGTATCGTGAAGGGATAGATCCTATCGTTGAAAAACCCGGCGATTATGGTCAAACATAGTCCCTAAGCGGTGAAAGCGTAAAATTAATGCGGAGTTTCGCGGGCTCGCGGTGAGACACAAAATCCGCTACGATAAAGAGCGTAATTTTGAATATAAAATGATAATTATGATGCATGTATCATCCGAAAACTTTTAGTTTATAAACAAATGAAATTGGTTTGAAAAATTGTGTGGATGTCATCGAGAATGACGGTTTTTCACACTTGGCATAAGCATATGTGAGGGAGTCGGTGAGGACTCGGGACATGGGGCATGATGAGTCTTATCTCATTTCATGGCATGTAGGATTCCATGTAGAATTGACATATTCATCGTTGGAATGTTGATGTGTGCATTATTATGTGAAGACATGTGGCATTGCGTATGCGCTTAGGTGGGAGTAACCCTTGTAGGAGTTAGCCTTCTTGGGCATTGCTCATCTCGTGATCCCCTTTCAAAGTGTGCGTATGTGCCACCTAATCTCATCCGGGAATCACAGGGAAGAAAGCCGAACCCGTGGCTTTCGAGAAACCTTTTTGTAAAAAAAATAAGATTAGCTTTTACATGTAATATTTTGTATATAAGAGAGTTGTAACTCGAACTCTTATGAACTGTTTTGATAAATTTGTATATTTTTCTAAAATATATATGCATGAATGGATCCTGGTGAAAAGGAATGTTGATGTGTGCATTATTATGTGAACATGGCATTGCATGTGCACTTAGGTGGGGAGTAACCCTTATAGGAGTTATCCCTTATCAGCATTGCTCAATTGCCAGGGGACCCCCTCGTGCAGTTATGTACAGCGATTGACCTCATCTCGACCGCAAAGCGAAGAAAGCCGACCAGGGTTTTGAGAAACCTTTAAAAAAACTAGATTAGCTTTTACATGTAATATTTTGTATATAAGAGAGTTGTAACTCGAACTCTTATGAACTGTTTTTATAAATTTGTATATTTTTCTAAAATATATATGCATGAATGGATCCTGGTGAAAAGGACGTGATATGGTGGTATCAAGATATGCGATACCCACAAGTATTACGTATGTTGACGGGTTATCAACAAGACCCTCGGGTTTTTAGGCGTTATAGAGAGTGCCACCATACATTGAAAACATGCTCTCCAACTCAAAGTCCCTCCAAGAACTTGTAAGACATATCCAGAAATTGATTTTCTGCTGTCTAAGCATCCTCCATAGTCAGCATCCACATAGTCAGATATAGGTGACTGAAATTCCCTTCTTCCATTATGCAGTCCCAACTAAAGTGTACCAAAGAATACCTCATCAGCCATTTTAATGCATGCCAATGCTCCTTTGCCGGGTCTCTTAGAATTAAGCCCAGATAAGAAAACTAGAGTTTTAATTAAGTTGGACCATTGAACTTATATGGGTTAATTATAAGCCCAAGTGTGTAAGTGGATTCAATGGCCCACTAAACCCTATTATAAATATAACATTATACTTAGGTTTGGGGTAACAAACTATTTTAAGAGGGAAGAGAATTTCTTTGTGTCCCGAATTTGAAAAGCAAAAGGCGTTTGATTGTTCTTAGAGCCCACACTCTATGGTCAAGACCTGCAAATCGGTTATTGCTTGGAAGATTCACAGATCTGTTTCATTCCGATTAGTATGTATTTTATTTTTTTGCTTCCGTTGCATATGAAATCATAGATTTCTGGATGGATGTTCCTGATCAACATCCGTGCACGAGCTTAGCCGTGGTCTAATGACCCTCCCACAACGACGAGGCATATTTGGTGTATTAGTGTTAGGTATTAGTGGTTGTGGATCAACAGGAACAACATTATCTTGGATGCTAAGGAATTCAGTCTTTTATGTCCATTTATTCATATCTCTAATTATGTGATTCATGATGTATTCTTCTTCCAAGAACTTAACATTTGTATTCACAAATATCTTCATGTTAGATTTATTTTAGAAATTGTAACCCCTTGTACCTATTGGATATCCAACAAACCAACACAATTTTGACTTCGCATCCAACTTGGTGATGATCATGAATACATAAGCTGACAACCCCATATATATGACTTAAAATAAGCTTCGACCGTCCACATTTTCACAGACCGACTGGATGACACCATATTCAGAATGTAAGTTGCTGTCTCTAGGGCATATCCACAAAAGGATAAAGGTAATGTGGAAAGACTCATCATTGACCTTACCATGTCTAATAGAGTTCAATTTCTTATTTCGCCACCCATTTTGTCGCGAGTTCCTGTGAAGACTCAAACTCGAGATAAAATCCCAAATTCGAGGAAAGAAACAAATTCAATAGACATGTATTCACCATCTCGATTAGAACAAAGTGATTTAATGTGTCTCCTTAATTGTTTTTCTGACTCAGCCTTAAATTCCTTGAATTTATCTAAGGCCTCGGATTTCTTCTTCATTAGGTACACATATCCATATCTTAAGTAGTCATCAGTAAAAGTG
This sequence comes from Tetrastigma voinierianum, assembly GCA_016808115.1. NCBI lineage: Eukaryota > Viridiplantae > Streptophyta > Magnoliopsida > Vitales > Vitaceae > Tetrastigma > Tetrastigma voinierianum. The sequence goes on along the minus strand of JAEQBH010001943.1, from coordinate 297,023 downwards.
ATGAAATACTCATAGCCACCTCTTGCATGGACACTAAATGACCCACACACACCAGTGTATCAAATCCAGACATCCCTGAAGCTCTAACTCGGGCAAGAAAGGATCTCTTCTTAAATATTTTACTCGAATACAATGTTGACATACGCGGTCGCAGGTCAATTTGCTCTAGGGTCAATTTGCTCTAGCGTCAAAGTGGCTAATGGCCCACAACTCACTAGTCTTTGTATTCTTTTCAAATTTTTGTGACCAAGCCTTAAGTTCCATAACTGAGTTTGGTTGATATTAGGCTCTTTTCTTTTCAATAATTTTTCCACATTATCAACTTGAATAACAACACAATCAATATGATATAGATTATTCACCAATGTACCACATGTAACAACTTCATTTTTTTTCATAATAGAAACATAAGTTTTGTTAAAAGAAATTGAATAATTGTCATTACATAATTTAGAAACTGAAATTAATTTTTTTCTAGAGTCTGGCACAAATAAACAATCTCGCAAAATTAAGACTGAATTATTTGAAAAACTAAGACTAAGATCCCCTATAGCTATGACTAAGATGGAAGCTGAGGAATCCATCTTTAACTGCATCTCTCTTTTATTGAGACTTCTTGTCACACTGAACCCATGTAAAGAGTTACAAATATAGTCAGGGGCTCTTGAATCTATCCACCAAGAATTGGTGAACTCACTCTACAAACAAGACTGGCAACAGAGTGGAAGGCCCCATTGTCCCTTTAACTTAAGGGTAGTCCTTTTTCCAATGTCCCTTTTGTCCGTATTTGAAGCACTTTCCTTTAGGTTTCCTATTATGATCAAAAGGTCTAGCTTTCTTAGCAATCTTGGGTTTAGCATGAACACATGACTGATTTGCTTTATTAATTTCTTCCATTGGGAGGCTTAGAGGATTCACCTGACACAAAATTAACATTTAGCTGGCCCTTTACAATCGTCTCAGCTATCTGAAGCTGCTGCATCAGTTCAGTCAAAGACCATTCTAATTTATTCATAGAATAATTCAACTTGAAATGATTGAAGGAATGAGGCAATTTCTCAAGGACCATGTTATTTTGTGTTTCCTAGTCAATATCAGCACCTAGATCTCCCAGATCATTAAAGAGTTCGATCATTTTTATCATATAATCTCTCATTGGAGTACCTTCAAACATTCTAGTGTTCATTATTTGCTTCATTACCATTTGCTTAGCTGATCTACTCTGAACTCCAAACATCTCCTGAAGACTCAAGAGTAATGCACTTGAGGTACTCATGGATTGATGCTGACTTTGTAGCACTTCATTGAGAGAAGCTAAGATATACATCCTTGCTTTCTCATCATCCTTCCTCCTCCATGCCTCATGCACCACCCCCTTCTAGGTGTCGAGCTTTCAGGTGCTTAAGTATGAAGCGGCTCTAAGGTCACCCAAATTATACCTCACAAGTTAAGACAATGCTTGGGGACTCCTTTCCAACTCACATAGTCGGGTTCTATCTAACCCGTTGTTCGAAAGGATTGATGCTAATGGATTGAAGGCACATATTTACTCCGAGAATCAAATTGGTGTCGATTTGTATGTGTTCATTACTAAAGTATGTATGACATGTATAATTATATATACAATTTGCAATCGAAGGCATATAATATAACACTCCAAAAAATTACACACATCAAGATAAGATAAATTAACTTTCATGAGAACTTGCTATCCTACTTCAAGGTGTTTAGCTTCTCAAAGTTAATAAGATATATATCAGTCAATCCCAAAAGTCACTTATCCTTAGACTAAGTGACTTACCCTTTAAACTTTAGCCTCGAAACAACAGGACTATTTTAGATAGTTTATTATTTTCTTCAAGTTAAGTGTATGCACCACTTATCTTAGTTTCAATATTTCTTAAGAGCCCCAACTTTAGGCTGACGACTCCCACTAAAATATTTATCAACTAACCATAAGGGAGTTTCCAAGGATCCTCACATTTGTCCAACTTTAGGCTAATCTAAACATGAATCCCAAGACTCTTTCAATTGAAGGTCGTAGGCTTGCTAAACATTTTCCTACTTAATTATTTAAAAAAGAACCCGAGTGTTTTGAAGTTTATGTCATAGTCTGCTTATTCTTAAATTAAACCAAATTTGATCTTTAAATTTCTCTAATTTAGCAAATTTCTATAGTCAAACTAATTTTAGAATAAGCACTATAAACATACCAGACATAATTTTCTTAAACATGTAAGTTGTTTACTTTAATTTAATAATTTAAATATCTTAAAACAAATGAAGACGTCTTAATTAAATCCATTATTTTATTAATAAATTAAATTATATATCTATTTAATAATTATCCATTAAAGAATAATTCTTGTTAAAATATAATTTAATTCATAGTAATATAAATTAAATTATATATTTATTTAACATTTATCCATTAGAGGATAAGTCTTGTTAAAATATAACTTAATTTTTTAATAATATAAATTAAATTATATATCTATTTAACATTTATCCATTAGAGGATAAGTCTTGTTAAAATATAATTTAATTTTTAATAATATATTAAATTATTTATCTATAATTTAAATCCAAATATATAAAAATTAAATTATTTATCTATTTAACATTTATTTGTTAAAGATAAATCTTATTAAAAAATAATTTAATTCATCATCACAAAATTAGTTAAATTAATTTATCTAGTATTTTTCACACTGAAAAAAAAACTCAAGAAAACTAGAATAATCCAAAATAAATAAAATTCATTTATCAAGGATATTCAAAATTATGGAATATCATGTTTTCAAAGAAAAAAACCTTCAAACCTAACAAGTTAGGTTTTGATGTTTTCTACAGTGCCGCACAACACTTCTACTGTAGTTTTCTATAGTGTTGCACAACACTCCTAACATGTTAGGTTTGAAGTTTTCAAACCTAACTGCTGGAAGTTTTCTACCTGCTTTTTTTTCACTATGACTTAGTTACTTCATTCCTAAGTTAATCGACAAACAATTATGTTTGTCAAGATATGCTTTTCTACATAAATCAAATTTGAAGTAATATTTTTATTCGATTCAATCAACACTGCGACCAACCATCAGGCTTAAATAATTCATACTAAAAAACTTCATGACATTCATGAAAAAATGGAATTATCAAACCATAAAGAATTCTATTGAACTGATGATCCCACAAGTTACTACGGCTAAATTAATGATAAAGATTTCCTTGGGCTTTTGGAAAGAGACTATGAAATCGCATCTAGAATCCATGTATTCTAATAATGTGTGGATTCTCGTGGGATTTACCCTAAGGGGGTTAAAACCCATTGTCAGGAATGAGTGTACAAGAGAAAAGAAGAGCAGATGGAAAGGTTGAGACATATAAAGCCGCATCTGACAAAAGATTATAGTAAAAATCGTTTTCATTACGGCGAACTTTTTCACTAGTGGCTATGATCAAGTCCATCGGAATACTTCTATCAATTGCAGCATATTATGATTATGAAATATGGCAAATTGATGTCAAGACAACCTTCCTTAATAGCTATCTTGGAGAGAACATTTATATGATGCAACCATATGGTTTCATAACCGAAGGTCAAGAACACATGGTATGCAAAAGCCAGACGTCGGCGTTATATAGATTCTGCATTATCATAAGCTTCATTCATCAACTCTTCCAGCCATTCAATCGGAAATGAATCTTTCTTGACACTGAAGTCACAATTCGCTCGATGACCCACATAGCCTTGTATTCTAGTTCCAAGGGAGATGACAAAGTGTTTTTCAAATACAATTTATGGGGACATTCCAATGGAGTTTTGTAAGCAATTTTATAAGCCCACAATGAACATCTAACTTTATGTCTCGCCTTTCTCGTCAGATTCACGCTTCCGCACTTTCTTCATCTCTCTATTAGAAATTTTATGCTCGCTCGCTTTGACTGAGGGTGGTAAGCTAATCCCACTACATGTCTTATTCTATATCTGCGCTATGAGTTTTGGGTGTAAAATTTATTTGCAAATGGCTTCCCTACCACCGATGATCGTTTCCTGGTGCTCCAAATCTGCTCAAAATATTTCTTTGTATAAACCTAACAACTGTATTATCATTATTTTTGGGACAAGGTATTGCTTCTATCCATTTGGACACATAATCCACAACTAGGAAAATGTACAAATTTCCAAATGATGATGGAAAAGGTCCCATAAAGTTCCACTCCCCAAATGATAAAAATCTCACACTGTGATTCCTCATAGTGGGTGTTTCATTTCTTCTGCTTATGTTGTCCACTCTCTAGCATTTATCACAATGTTTTACCCATTCAAAACAGTTCTTGAATAGAGTAGGCCAATAAAAGCCTGATTGGAGAATTTTATGGGTTGTTTTGTCTCCTGCAAAATGTCTTCCATATGGTGATGCATGATATTTATCAATGATTTCTCCTTTTTTTTGTTTCTGGTACGCATCTTTTGATAATCATATATGCTCTTCTTATGAAAAGTAAATGGATCATCCCTGGGGCCATAGAACTTGCTATCACCCTCAACTCCTTTCTGCTAAGAGTCGGGTCATATGACATAAGTCCACAAGCGGTAATTCACAATATCAAGATACCAAAGGTGTTTGATCGATAACAAAACAACTCCGCCATTAGACAGCTTTTCTTTCTAATTCACTTCTTTTTCTTCTTCGCAGTCTTTTTCCAATCTAGACAAGTGATCATCACATTGCACTACCTTTTGTCTTTAATTTCAAATCAAACTTCAGCAATAATACCCATCCGACGCCTCGCTTGGCATCTATTTTGCCACCGACATCTAATCAAGAAGATGATCAAGCAGGTATTATAAAGATGGACCCCAATATGTAAGGCTTGAATTTTTTACAAGCAAACACCATTGCCAACATCTATTTTTCAATTGTAGAGTAATTATCTTGTGCTTCATTGAAAGTTTTGTCGGCATAGTATATGGCCTTGAATATCTTCTCTGTTCTTTGTCTCAATACATCTCCCATTGCATAATCACTAGCATTACAATATAATTTCAAAATCCTTATTCCAATCAGTGTTACCATGACGTGGTGTCAGAACTAATCCTGATGACTTTCATCAAATGCGCCATAATTCATCAAAATCAAACTTTGCATCTTTTTCAAGTAATATGCATAATGGTCTAGAGATTTTTGAGAAGTCTTTAATAAATCTTCTATAAAAACCAGCATGTCCTAGGAAACTTCTTATCCCTTTGACTATTGTAGGTGGCAGGAGAGTTTCTATGATAGAAACCTTTGCTTGGTCTACCTCTAATCCGGTTGCAAAAATTTTGTGTCCCAAGACAATACCCTCTGTTACCATGAAATGACATTTTTCCCAATTTAAGGCCAAATTCTTGTCTTGACACTTCTGAAGTACTGTTTCTAAATTTTCCAAACAATTCTTAAAACTGGATCTATATACTGAGAAGTCATCCATAAAGATTTACCGCCTTTTCACCAAGTCTCAAAACATTGCATCATGCATCTTAAGGTGGTAGAGTATTTATATAACAAAATGGCATTCAAAGCAAAAGTGCCATAAGGACATGTAATGTAGTTTTCCTAATCTCGGGCTATAGCACTGATGAAACTTAATATCCATCAGAAAATAAAGAATTCGGTGTCCTACTAACTCGTCCGCACTTAGTTAAATTTGAAAGGTAGAGGATAATGATCCTCTCGCAGCGCATTTAGTTTTCTCAGAGTCTATACACACCCTCTATCATGTCACAGTTCTCGTGAGGGAATTGTTCATTCTTCCTGTTTGATCACAAGTGAATCCACCCCTTCTTAGGAACCACATGGACCGGGCTCACCTAAGGGTCGCTCCGAGATCGTGCATATATGAAGCCTACATTCAAATGCCACTCAAGATTTCTTTTCCTCGACAACTTTCATTACCGGATTCAATCTTCTTTCGAGGTTCAATGTAGGTCTTCAGACATCTCTAAAAGGATCTGCATGCAAGATGGAATGACTGATTCCTTTAAATTCCTATGTACTCAAACAATTGCCTTGTATTTTCTAAGAGTTTCAAGCGCTGTCGCATTCCGCCAATGCAACTCGAAATAATAACCGGTTTTCATTCTTCTCGGCTCTAAGAAAGCATACTTTAATTGATTGGGTAATTCCTTCAAGGTTAACCCTTTGGAGCTTGTTTATGTTTCTTATTCTTTTTGTTCATTACTGCATTTTTCTATACTGTTTTCATCAATACTGAATACTGCTTCTTTTGATTCAAAATTAGAGCTCATAAATTCAACGTCAAGAACATCAGGATACTGGAAATTCATCTCATTTTCACTCATTGAATTCTGAATCTTTCAATCATTTATCAATTCAGAACTGATGGGTGCTTTCGTTTCTTCAATCTTACAATCAACATTGTCAAATCCCGCCATTTCAAATCCAGACAGATCAAGTGCACCGCCCATCTCCAACCCTGTGAGTAAGCTCTCCTCTTCACATCTATCAAAGTTGCTTTTAGCAAAGGAAGGCCTTCCTAAAAGGTAGGGACTTGTTTTATTCCTCTTCAATATCAATAATCATTAAAGTCCACTGAAAAATGAACTTTCCCACTTTGATAAGCACATCCTCAAGAATACCCCAAGTTTGAGCAGTTGCCAGGCCCCATCTCGTGTGGTTATAGCCGTGGAGAGTGAGATTCCTCAAACTTAATCGTCCGCATAAAGACATCAAGTCGATGTCAGTTCTGAGAATCACAGCACTTTTCCCATCTCGGGACCCCTATTGTGCGTGGGATCAGAAGTCAGCTCCTGGATCCCGCATCTCTCCGTAAGGACCTCTAAATAACTGCACTACAGGTTGCTGTTAGGCTTACTACTCCTTCTTTAGCAAATTTTCTTTTTCTGCTCAAAATATCCTTCATGAGTTTGGAAAAATGAGGAATTTGAGTTAATGCCTTTGAAAAAGGGATATTAGCTTCCATTTTCTTGAACATGTTCAAGAACGAGAATTGCTCATTTAACCTTGCACTCGAGGGAATGGGACTTGAGGCTTATAAGCTTGAACCTCTTCCTTCTTCTTTAGAACTCCCTCTTCAACTTGCTGCTTTTGTTGCATTTTTGCACTTCTCTCTTCTTCAGCCACTTCATAACTGTACTACTCCGCTTCTTTCCAATTTCTCTTCTCTTCCTCGCTTTTCTTTTCTTTTCTCGCCTTCTATCTCTCTTCCACTTCTTAGTGTAACAACCATACATAACTTTGGATTTTTCCTCAGGCTACTTGGAAATGCATCCTTAGACTGATTCCTACATAGTTGGGGCTAGCTCATCAGGTTTCTACTTCAAAGAGGCATTAGTATTGGCCTGAAACACAGCTATGTTTGCTTGAAATGCTGCTAAATCAGCAAATTTCTACTTATGGATGTTTAACAACCTCTTATTTTCTCCCATGAAAGTCAACATTTGTTCTTCAAAGGAAGATCTCCTTATGTCCTTGATTTTCTACCCTCTCGATTTCCTCATCGCTGGCATTGGTTGCTGCGAAATAACCCGTGTGAAGCATAAGGTTGCTGGAAAATTTCGCCCCGTGCTTCTCCCCTATATGCGAAATTCTCATGGTTCTTGAATGCCGGTGTATGAGTCAAGTGTCGAAATGGCTTAAAATTGTAACTTTGGGTGAGTACTAAGATACTACGCCTCCCTCAACTCGATAGGGACCCCTACGGGCTCCTCTTCAACACTACTCCCTTCTCATTTTCATCAACTGCTCCTACTCATTTGTCGAGTGCATTCTTCTCACGCATTCCCCATTTTGCCTATCAATGCATCTAATTTTGCTTTTGCAGGCCATCTAGTTCAACTCTAGCATACCACTCTCTTTCAGTCTGCTACATCTCCCTGAAGTTTTAGATGGAGCTTTATAGTTACTCAAGGCATCTTCTATCACTGCTTTGCCTCCTCAAAGACTTTTTCTCTTAAAAACTCCACAAAGAAGTCAGATCAATTATACCCTTAGAGGTATGATTCATAGCATGATAAAAAAATATCCATCTGAGTGGTTAGATCTATTCCATGCATGGGGCATCTTTTCAGCAATATTTTGTATCTTTCTCATGCATTGTAGAGACTTTCATCCTCTCCTTGCTTGAAAACTATAATTTCCCCTCTCCTTTCAGAAGTGAGGGCATGAGGGAAGAATCTGCTCATGTAAGCCTCCACCAACTCTTCCTAGTTGTTCAATGATCCAACTGGCAATGACTCAAACCAAGTTGCTGCCACATCTCTCAGTGAAAATGGAAATAGTTGTAACTTGATCACTTATGGTCTGACCCCATTCAACTTGACTGTCTTAGCCATCCTCATGAATCTTCCATATGCCTATCAGGATCTTCACTAGTTCGCCCAAAGAATGGGTGTTGCCGCACCATTGTGAGCAAATGGTTTGCACATCCTCGAAAAATACCCTAAAGAAGCCACTGTCAGGTATATTAAAGCCAAATGGAATTTCTAAATAAAATAAGAGACTCGAAATGAATATTAGAGATTAAGGGTAAAGTGGTAATTCTACTCACTTGAGGACATAAAAGGCATAAATCAAAAGTTAGTATGCAATTATGGAAATTGGAAGAAAATTCAGGGGTCAAATTAGAATATGGCATAAGTTGAATTTCAAAAAGGGAAGAATCCAAGGACTTAAAGGCAAATAAAGAAAAGAACCCAAAAATGGGTTTTATTTAAAGGCCAAACATGGCCTTAACAAATCCATGATTTAAAGACCAAAATTTGGTCTCCAAAGGGCAAAAAAAAAGAACAAACCGTGAAGGGGGAAAAGAAGAGAAGAGGAAGAGGAAGAAGAAGAAGAGTAGAAGAGGAGGAAGGAGATCAAGCAAAAAGGTATGGAACTAACCTTGGGTATGGATTCTATTATGGATCATATGGATTTTGTATGGAATTCTAGAAAAGTTTATGAGTTCCAAACCTAGGGTTTGTTAGGATTTCATCCTAACCAAAGATGTAATGAAATTAAGGTTGGTAAAACTCTAAATGACACAAGAAAAGTATGGAATCCTCCCTTTGAGGATGGATTCATGGGTTAATTGAGAGTAATTGAGTTAGTGTTTAGAACAAACCCTAACTAATCATCATATTTGGTTTGTGTATGGGTTATAACCCATATTAGAAGGGTTTTGGAAGAAATTCATGAAGATTTTAGTTAGCATAAGTAATGAAAGATAATTTGAGAAAAGAGATTACAAGATGCATAGTAAATGGTTTTGATGTGTGTATGAAGTATAGAGTTGAATTGGGGGAAAATATGGAAAAAGTGCGTAAAAGCCCATTCTGGTGTGGCTCGGAGCACATACCGGTACAGTCGTGGGGTAGCTGTGCACATGTAGTGCTCTGCTTTCCCTGCTTCGACCGCCGTATGTTATCCATAACTTACTCATTTCTTATTCGATTTGAGTGATTCAAGTTTCTAGTTAAAATAGACTTCAAGGAGAACCAAACATCCCCAAATAGGTACCTTCAAATTCTGACTCTAGGTGGCCCAAAAATTCACTCAAATGGGCTATAAGTGTTCAAGCCAAATTTCCGTCTCGCTTTGATTATAGAGGTCCGGTTGTTTCGACGATTCTTGGAGTTCCTGGTGTCTGACGAAGGACCTAACGGTATTTAACTCCCAAGACCTTAGCTTTAAAGGAGAAAATGAAAGAATGTCAACTATGGAGTCAAGACACTGGAAAATTGAGTAATACAAACTATCCCTAGTGTAATTCCAGAATGGACTAGTTTGGCATAAAATGCCATAACTTTATTTCGATGACCCGATTTGATTGATTCTTGACTCCATGCAAAGTAAATTCATAGAGGAATACAAGAATATGAATGAGGCAGATTTCTGAAGTAGATATCATATTTTATAATATAATAAGGCTATATAATAAAGTGTGAATATCCTCAATATACCCAGCGCTTTAGGACACAAGCTTAGGTATAATAAAAGTAAAAGTATATTTATCCTAATAAAAATAAGCAATAACTGAATTAATACAACAATTATGGTAAACACAATTATTAATTCATGACCCAAGGGTCATAATATAATAAGTTCATATGTCAAAGTAGGATTTTGATAAATCGAATAGAGAATAAACCTAAAGGAGGACCAAAGAGTATTAAAGAAAGATATTAGAATAAAATAAGGGGAAGAAAATTGTGGAAGAGACAAGTGGTTTGAAGGAAAGATGGAGGAAGCTTCTCCTTGGAAAGTGAAATAAAAAGGGATAGATCAATAAGGAGAAGACCAAAAGAAATATCTCATTTGGGTCTTAGAGAGAGGAGAGAGCAAAACGAAGAAGAAGTTAAGAGAAAGAAAAAGAAGAAAGAAGGAAAAGGAGCAGAAGATCACAGTGTGAGAGAACTGTGAATATTTGTATGAATACACATGTCTTGGGGTGTATGGAACTACTAAATTTGAATATGGATACATGTCTTGGGTTTGGAAACTCCCACTCTCATTGCTTGTTAGGATTAAGTTGAGCAGAGCTCTAAGATCCTAGATATGTGTTTTAGGAAGGGTCTAGTTGGCAAACAACCAAGAAAATTCCCTATTTTTGATCATATGCAGCCTGACCTTAGAACGAGTTTTAGGTCAGAAGTAAAGGGAATCTGGAAGCAAGTCCTGATAAATTGTAGCCATATCAATGAGCTTGATGTTAGACTTTTTGAATCTCTCAATTTGGACCTCTCAGAGACTAAGTTATAGTCCTTTCTCGAGGTCGGCCCAAATCTAAAATCTGGTCGGGTCGGCTTCACACTCGTCAACTAGCTGTACCTTAGAACGGGTTTTTGGGTCAGAAATAAAGCGAATATGGCAGTAAGTCCTTCTGATAAATTGTAGCCAAGTCCGTGAAATTGATGTTAGGATTTTGAATTTCTAATTCGACCCGTACTCCAAGCTTATTGGCTCTTTACTCCGAATACCAAACGGGTGAAGGGTCACCCATGTGGTGTCGTCAATGTGGTGCCACATTCGCCCCGCAGCTCAACTCGTCATGCAGCTCAACTCACATGCAGAGCTCACCTGGCTATGTGTGAGCTTAGCCTGGCCCCGAAGAGCTCAGCTCGTCACTTCAACAGAACATCTGTCGCCTCGTCAAGATCGATCACAAGATGACCTCCAACTGAAGGTCATATCTCTTCAGCTTGAACTCCGATTGGTGTTCTTAGATTCTATGGAAAGCCCATTGAAGAATATCATATACCTGAGGAAGATATTAGATGTCAGACCGAGGTGTTAGACTGAGCTCGTCACTTCAGTGCAGCTCGTCAATTCAGGTCAGCTCGTCAAGACTGACTGCGCATGACCTCCAACTTCTGAAGGTCATATCTCCTTCGTTTGAACTCCGGGATGAGGTGTTTCGACCTGCGGAAAGCCCATTGAGTCAAGAATCCATCCATATGCCTGAGGAATATATTAGATGTCAGACCAAGGTGTTAGACTGAGATCGTCACTTCAGTGCAGCTCGCTGGCCCAGTCAGCTCGTCAAGATCGACGGCGCATGACCTCCAACTCGGGTCATATCTCTTTCGCTTGAACTGACTGAGTGTTCTGGACTCTATGGAAAGCCCATTGAGTCAAGAATCCATCCATATGCCTGGAGGGAAGATATTAGATGTCAGACTGTGTTAGACTGAGCTCGTCACTTCAGTGTACTGTCAGTCCAGGTCAGCTCGTCAAGATCGATCACAGATGACCTCCAACTGCAAGATCATATCTCTTTCGCTTCAACTCCGATTTGGGTGTTCTTGACTCTATGGAGGTCATTGAGTCAAGAATGCATTAATATACCTGAGGAAGATATTAGATGTCAGACTCAAGGGTGTTAGATTGAGTCAGTCACTGGCGCAGCTCGTCACTCCAGGTCAACTCGTCAAGACTGACTGCGCATGACCTCCAACTTCGAAGGTCATATCTCCTCATTCAACTTGATTTGGTGTTCTCGACCTATGGAAAGCCCATTGAGTCAAGCATACATTGATATGCCTGAGGAGGATAAAAGATGTTTGACTAAGGTGATAGACCTAGTTTACCGAGGTCATCTCAGCTTCGTCGCCTGTGCCGCCGTCTAGGTTGACTATGCATGACCTCCAACTTCAGAAGGTCATATCTCCTTCGTCCGAACTCCGATTCGGGTGTTCTTAGACTCTATGGAAAGCCCATTGAGTCAAGAATACAGCCATACATAATATGATAAAAGTGGAACTCATATTAGGTCCAGAAATAAGGAAAAACAGTAAGCATATATGAACAATAACTAATAACATAAGTAGATTTGATATGTAAAGTAATATAGAAGAAAAGAATAAAATGATAAGTTCAGAGAAAACGTGATAATCGTGATGATCGTTTCAAGACCGGATATTGAATGACAAGACATATACATCGCGCTCGCACTCCGCTAGTGCTACGCTTCTATCACGCAAGGTGCACGTACATAAGATTAAGCTGGGCACGTATATATGATCGTTGCTTCGAGACTCCTCGCTGTTTTTACACTTCTATTACGCGGCGTGCACGCCTCTCGCTCTGTACCGTATTGTACCTTCGGGTATATATTGTACCGAGTCTCGTTCATTCCTTATCTCCGATCCAAGCAAGCGAATATTTATACGTGTGTATCTGAATAAGAAAGGATAAAAAGGTAATAGTTTGGACATGAAGGGTACCTAAGGGTATTTAAGAAGTTAGTCTAGGGTTCCGCACCCTAGCTGAGATAGAACAGTTTGATAAAACACAAGTAAAACGCATAAGTATAAAATGAGATATGATAATAGCCATAAAGATACGATAGATAATAAAGATATGAAGATATAAGTTAATAAGATATAAAGATGTTACCGTGAATGGGCACCTAAGACACGAATGATAATCATATATGAATATAAGAATGAGTAAATGCATGCATGATAAACTATAGGAATATATATGTATTATAGAGAAATATGATAGCCATAATATGAAGCTACAGAAATGAGAACGAATATAGATTTAAAGAAATGATGGTATAAATTGCATAATGTGATTTAAACCGAAACTAAGGAATGAGTTTGTTCTTCTAAATCCTATTCTCATTTCAAATTTTTGCATGATTGTTCTAAAAGCATATTGAATTGATTTAATTGATTTGAGAAAAGTGATTGTGAAATGTTTGCATATAAAAATTGCATGATTGAAAATAAACTATTTATACAAGCGTACATATTGTACTATATTTTGCTATAAAGGATTTGAAACGCCTCTTAATAGAATGTTAACCGCTTATTTCAAGATATGATGATGAGATACCAACAGTATCAAATAAATAAAGATCGCGAACTATTGATGTGTCACTCCGATCAGCAGCTTTCCGCTGACCAGACGATACTGCTCACTATTTGATTGTTTATAACTGGGGCCAAATAGCCGCAAATGCAGGACCGTATCGCGGTTATAAAATCATTTGATACGTCGCAGCCGCCGGACCGCGGCCATGACTCATATCCTCGTATATCAAGACTTAGGTTAAATTCAAGTATGGGCATAACTGAATTGATTTATTAATCAATTGATTTTATAACTCACCCGATCCGCACAACCAATTGAATCGCAACCGAACTGAATTTGTGAGCATGAATTGAATTGATTCGAGATCGCAAATATTGAAAATGAAAGTGTATTGGGATGATCAATGAACCATGACTAATCAGATATAAAACAAGTATATGTATTGTATTTATATTAATCATCCATAATGATTCAATAATTGTTAAATTGCATAATAGATCACAAAGATATGAAAACAAAGACATGAAAATAGAGCACAACAAATGGTATATAGTATATAACCATGAAAGAAATATATGAATAAGAATATGACATGCACATAATAGGATATGTAATATGAACACATGATAGAAATGCATATGTGCTAAGAACGATAGAGATAAGTAAAAGATGACAAAGCACTAGAATACAGTAAAAGTATAGATAGGAGATATGTCAAAGACAGAGAACATGTGACATGTGGATAGTAGTACGTAAAGATGATAAGTAACATAAAGTTATATGCATATGTATAAGCTTAGATCATTACCATAGGTGGTTGTCCATGCTTGTTCCTACCTGCTGCAAAGCTTAGCACTGTGTTCAATCCAGGAAAGACGTAAGGTTGGTAAGACAAAGGATAGAGGATGTGACATCCTACATCGCAGCAGCGCTCGTAGATAGGTGCTCACCGTGATCGCCTCCCGCAATCTTGATGTTTTGTAGAAAAGAAAAAATGTACATGTATAAGGCAGTGACCAAAGATACGTGACATGTATGTCGCGGACACCACTCCTAGCTTCTTATATATGGAAATGATTTTTGTTATTACGTAAATTGCTTGTATAACCACAGTACAAGTCAAATTTCCGAGATAGAACAGTCAATGAGTCCTAACAAGATATAGTGTCGCACCCCGACTTGGCTCGATCCGCCTAATCGGCCTGGACGGAGGGGGCATCACAATAGGGCATGAAACAAGGAAAATATAGAAAATGAATATGTATAGATATGTTCATGAAATACCGAATATGAATATGAAACATGAACATGAATATGAAAGGCAATATTCATGAACACATAATGGTTAAGTATCAGTTCCATTATAAGATAGTAAGTTATTGAACTAATATAATTGTAAAACTGCCTAAGACCAGTTATTAAATGACATGGCACCTATGTTACGTGCTTCGCACATTAAGATTTCTATATTTCTCCGATTAGTGCGACACAAAGACTTAATCGTGTTTCCTAAGACATTAGTACTCGATACTCGATTAGTACTTCCTAGACCCGATTAGTGCGACGACACTCTCTTATCGCGCCGACACACACAGATTTCTGCAGATTCGACAAGACTTCGGTACTTTTTGATTAGTACTTCTGCATTTCCTCTAATTAGTGCGATGGCACTCTCCGTCATCAGTTTCAAGACTCCTCGCTTTGTGCTACCACACCAGATTGTGATCACTTTATTTACTATGATATGTCCACCATCTGATTACTAGTCTAGGCAATCTAACAGTTATATGATAAGACTCTGAATACTGAATAAGAATAAAGAAATGAATATAGAAAAGATCTGAAAGTACCTACTGCACTCTCTATAGGTTAGCGTAGTACCCACGTACCGTGATATGTTCCGTAGTACCTACTTCGGCCTATATTTCCGCTTCCAGAGTACACGCGTACTTTCTTTGTACACATAAAATCTCTCGTAGTACCTACTTCGTACTTCAGACTTAATATAAGCATGCTTCCGTAGCATAAATATAAGTCCAAAGAGTACCTACGCACTCCGTATAATGAATATGTGTAGTACCTACGGGTACTTTTGTACAAGTATAAGTTCCGTAGGACAAGTATAAGTTCCGTAAGACAAGTATAAGTTCCGTAAGACACGTATAAGATCTGAAATACAAGTATAAGATTTGAAATACAAGAATAAGATCTGATATACAAGAATAAGTATAAGTCCTGTAGTACCTACGGCAATTTCGTATAATGAACTTCATAAATTTGCGGTACTTTTGTACCAAAGAAAAATGTTCCAGAGTACCTACAGTACTAGTCCAATACAAGAATTAGCTCAGAACGCAGCATAAGTTCCGAAGACCGTGATATGTCTGGTGAATCCAAGAATAAGATCTGAAATACAAGAATAAGATTCGAAGTACAAGAATAAGCTTCGTAATACGAGTATAAGAACCGTAAGCCAAGGATATGCTCTGTAGTACAAGTACAAGATACAATGTATCTCTGTATAAATATAAGCTCCCGACGCACTCAAGTACCTCAGACTGACATCAGAAAATTCCACGTACCCTCGTATAAGCCCTTTCGGATATGACACAACCCAGAAACCGCGAGTACCCCGTATATGTATAAGTCGTGTCAGTGAGTACCTACAGTGCTTTTGTTAATTATAGAAGTTTGATATAAGTATAAGTACGTATCTTTTGGGACATTTGAATAAGTAGTACTGCGTACTTAGAGTATAAAATAAGTTTCGCAATGCGATTATCGTTCAGTAATATGCAATGAGTACCTCACAGTACCTCCGAACAAATGTAATCTCCGTAGTATAAGTATAAGTCCTATGGTATAAGTATGAGCTTTGTAGTACCTAAGGGTACCTCGGTATAAGCATAAGTTATGTAACTCCTACGGGAGATCAGAGGTGAAATGGAGTACGTGATAGAATGCACGCCGTCTAAGTATATGTATGGAGTTCGATCACAGTTTATAAGGAATCTGAATAAGTATAAATATGTGCCCTACGGGAGATAAGTATAAATATGTATCCTACGGGAGATAAGTATCAGTCTGACAGAAGTTCAAGCATATGTCCTTTGGGAGATCTGAATAATTATAAGTCTGAGACAAGTATCAGTATAAGTTCCGATATATATATATCATTTGGGAGACCTAAATAAGTATACGTCTGATACAAACATAAGTATGTGTCTGGAGATTGGAATAATAAGAATAAATTACGTCATCGGTATAAGATTTGTACAAGTATAAACGAGATAAGTATAAGTACATGTATAAGCTCGATGCGACTATACGAGAAGTGCGCTATAAGTATTAAGATTCGAATCTTATAAATATAAGATCGAATCTTTATAGAGTATAAGATCCAGAATCTTATAAGTATAAGATACGAGATATTATAAGTATAAGACCCGAGGATAAGAATAAGTTTGCTATGATATAAGATCCAAATAAGGATAAGTACGCCATAAGGTAATTCTTGAGTAAGTATAAGATTGTTATAAGTATAAGTTCAGTATCGTAGATGAGAGATCTGTACAAGCTTAAGTTTGTTACAAGAACATTTATGTTTGTAAATATGTGATATGTACTCCTGAAGATTTTGATATCTGTAACTGTTATCTGTTATTTGTGTTCTGTATAAGATATGTTTCCCACTAAGCATAAAAGACGCGTAGGGTTTTTAATCCTGTGTAGGTACGAGGAAGACTATCACGAGAAAACATCGCATACGGGTGTACTGACACACGATGGGGGTTCATCCACGGTGGAGTCCCATGCTCACGAATATGTAGTGGAATGTAAAGTTGTTTTTGTATATGTATAAGTAAATGGGACTCGATTATATGTGTATAGATTTTGATGGGCCGCTCATTGGTAGTTCTTTTGATTTGTATATAATATTTTGATTACGATATAAGATGTGGGTCATACCCAGCTGAGTCTGAGATTCGACTTTAAAAAAAAAAAATTCAGGTAAAGAGTCCCAGTATATGGTCTCGCGTCCGAACGGTTGAGATCCATGTCCGGGTCGGGCCAAGGAATCGAAAATTAATGACATAACCGATTCAAAATTTTGAAGCGATAGCGGCTATCTCACATCAAAGTATTCATCTTGAATCACTGGCCTCCAAAAGTCCTCCATAGTCATTTGCCTTTGAGGTCTCTCAGTTTCTGCTTCTTTTGGAATAGGTTACATTCTTTCTCTATGATTTGCCATAGTTGCTTATTCAACACCTTTAACTTTTCTCATATTTCTCAGTGTTCTCTCCGGGTTACGTATCCCGAGGCGCGGCTGCGCCGGTTTTTCTATGGATGTAGATCTTCCTGAAATAGAAACACACTGAGGTCACATTAAATCTATGGAAAGCATTTATGTCAATTAAAAGCTCATAAAAATTTTTAGTAACACTCGGCTAATGCTTTGTTATAAACTATTTTTTAATGATTTTAAAGGGTATGATAAAATAAAGAAAAATGTCCAAATTAGCAATTCTCTCTTTGGTTGGAATATTGATATTTAAATTCATCTTTTTCTCAATCCCCGACAATAGTGCCATAAAACTTGTTTGACTGATTTTTAAACATAGACCAAATTTGATGAAATAATTAACAATTCCATCCAAAGACTTTTTAGTCCCCAGTTGGAATGCCATAAACTTGATTGACTAAATTTTGATAAAATATGTGTTTTAGCCCTTTTTGAGAAAAGGGACCGGTAAAATTGATTTTGGTCTAAATCACTGCAAGTGCACAGGTCATGCAAGTAATAAAATGGATTTAAGTCCAGATATCATTCCCACGAGGATTGATGAAAAATCTAAAGATCAAGTACCTCATCTACTCAAAATCCTTACTATGTGAACTCTAAAGTTAAAAATGGTTGTTTCTAAACTTAAGCAACATTAAAACTAGATAAAACTCTATAACTAAATGAAAAGAATTCAAATAAATGGATTGGAAAGTTCACTGGGTAAAGTGACATTGGGAAATAGATCAGTGTTCAATTATGAATTTCTGCATTATTTTCCAACATAGTTTAATCATTAGTTTGAAATCTGAACTTGTCAAAGATGCAAGATAGTATAGTTTGGATTTCTCCATAGACCATGCATTTCACTAATTAGAGATCCATATTCCTTTCGGATACATGGGTCTAATCAGTTACTTGTAGAATAGAAACCTCTTTCTAAGATTTGGGTGTTTTTCCTTTTCAGTACTTCATACCCATTTCTTAAGACTAAAGACTTCTTGCCCTTATAGACAGGATATTGCAAGTCTTCTCCAATCTAATTGGTAACTCATCCTTCTAATTTGATAAGATTCTCTATTTCCTTGACTAGATCTATGCTAACACGGGATCAAGATCCTCTCATCAGATTAAGGAGAAACCTCTTATCAATTAAATTGATACATCATCCAACTATCCTCACACCATGAGTAAGTTAGCGATCTATCTAAGTGATATGTCGAATCATTGGTTCCATAATCTTAGTCTAGCATACCCTCAAGTGGCACTCCCACACTCTCGGGAATCTCCATCTATGTGTCCTCGGGCTTCCTGAAAATCAAAAACATAAGACTCTGAGTCCTTTTTTAACTACAAGCTACTAATATTCTGAACAAGTAGCTTCAAGAACAATAACAATTAAATAAATCCAAACATTCGAATTATGACCTTCTTTCAAGTTGAGTAGAAAATAATAATCAACATCGATCCATTCCTAGATGGAGCTCAGTTTTTCAAAGCTGGATAACAAATAACAGTGACTAACTGATCAACACTGAAATTGAAAATGAAGTGAAATAAATGAACTCCAGAAAATTTCCAAATTCATTTAATCAAACAGTAATGAAAAAACAAAATTTTACAGCGAACCAAACTTGAACCTTCACACTAGATTACTGTTCAATCCTAAAAAGAACTAGCTAAAATGCTACTCTAAAAACTAAACAAAAGAAAAGAAAAATAATATCTCTGATAGTCTCGGCTACCGGAAGTTCCTTGTTTGGCGGAAGCATAGTGCCATAGATAAGTCTATTTATAGATTTTCAAATGATGGGTTGCACTTTTAGGCACTAATTGTGGATCCCTAAAGATTCTGGCCCCAATTAGTAACTTTGTCGCGAGACTCGCGACATAGTTTTCATCTCTATCGCCCAGCATCTTGTCGTGGCATGCAATTTCTAGCGCGACATATTTTTATGCTTTCTTCTTGAATTCTGTCGCGATATAAGTTGGCAATGTCGCGACAATTCTTAGATATCTTGCAGCTTGAATACTTGAATGGTGTGTCGCGATAATAAATTCTTTGTCGCGACTAAGTTTCCTTCTGCTGCGTTGCTTTGTGTCGCGACATAGAATTTTTGTGTCACGACAAAGTTTCTGAGTCTTCTGCTTTCTTTTATGTCGCAACCTAGCTTCCAGTTGTTGTGACAGAATATTACCTTGAGTTCTTCATTCATTGTCATGACGTAGTAAAGAGTGTTGCGACATTCTTCTTGTGGTTATTTTCAACCTTTGTCGCAACAGAGTTTCTCACAGTTGCTTAGGTTTGTTGTCACGACAAACTTTTTCTTTGTCACAACCTAATCGTCTTTGATCCTGTTTGCTGGTTGAACTGCTTGTTCCGACATTAAAGTCTTTGTTGCAACATATCTGTCTTGGTTGGTTGCTTCGTCCTTTTTAGTGTACCGAATTCTATTCCCAAGCGTAGGAATTACAGTTGTCTAGCATTGTAATACTGTGGGAATCCACAGGTCATCTCCACAGGGAGTGGTCTAATTTTATCGACCAGCAGAGCTATTCTCCACTAAGGGTATGATTTAAAAGAAATTGTAAGGTGTGTTGGTTGTTTGGATGGTTGATTAGTTTATTTGTTTTAAAATAGAAAGGCAAATTCTTTGGGATTTTAGGGTTCCACTCCTCCGATCATGTAAGTCCCACCTCTTATTTTATAAACTCATCTAGGAACCATTGATAAATGGTCTTTGATGGAGGATTTATCTTCGTACTCTTTGGAAAATAGAGATGATCGAGTAATACTAAACACTTGTTCTCGAGTGTCCCCGAACTTCCCTTAGCTTGCATTCATGATCAAGCACAACGTGTACGAGGATATCTCGTTAACACGTTGTCGAATATCTTAACTAAGGATTTACAACTTTGCGCACAAGTGATTAATATTACACAATCCATTGAAGATCAAAGAGGAATTGAGGGACTATACCTTAATCGGGGTGAGTTTCCCCGTCAGTTCAATGATACCCAGGAGTTAAGAACTCCATAAAACTTCTGAGAACAATTATAATTAAGAGCGATTAATCATAAAAGCGATTGCCTTTTGGAAATCGAAATTCACTTGTAAAGCTACGAGAATGACAAATGTGAGATATTAGGATTTAAAACAAGATAATTATTTATCTTTGAAGATTACAAACGCTTGAATCTAAAGCTTCCCGATAGAGAAAAGAACTCTTAAATCTGGATCTACACACTTCAACTCAAAAATGGAGAAAAAACTCTTTCCTTTCAAAACCTAAACCCTAGAAGTCAAAAACTGCCTATTACTTGTGTCCTCTTGCTTTTATACCCCCCTCCAATGTGATTTTCCCATTTTGGTTCGTTGACAAGAGTGCCCTCGCGTACAGATCGAGTTCCTGGACAAATCTCGCAATTTCCATTCGGATGTCTTAGGTACATTAGTGATGTCACCGTGGTCTCTCACTTGTCAATTTTACGCACATGTGTCAGGTACGCATTTGTGTTGTGCGGTACAATGTGTGCCTTGCCACTTTTATGCAAGGTGTGCGGTACACATGAATGATGTAAAGTGCGCTAATTGGTGCTTTCCTTGTATTCTTAGGAGTTCCCGAGACCCGTCAATTGTTATACCCTTTATCAGTAGTGCTTCATATTGGCTTCCGGACATACATCCTTGTATGCTACGTTTTAAACACGAAAGACACGCACAAGTCCTAAAAACATAGAAGAAATTAAAAGTACCTATCCTTATGCCAAATGTGGGTAACTTGTGATTTAGATGTGCTAAATTCTACTATAATTATTGCTCAAATGTGTATTCATCATTGGTCTTATGTCTCTTCCATTTTCTGTCACGGCATAAAACTTCTTTATCGCGACAGAAATCTCTTACTCAACAATTTTATTATGTAACATAATCTTCTTTTATCACGATAAGTTTACGCTGTTTTCTTTCTTTGTGTCACAACATAGTTTATGTGTCTTTTCTTCTCCCAGCCTGTCAGCGCTGACAGTGGCCGTCTTTATTTTAGCAGCGTTCACTTCACCCTCATGTTGTGTTTGTCGCGATTTAAAAATTCTCCGTCTCGACAAAGTCTTCTTATCCTTCATTGCTGACTCTGAATGTTGTGTCGCGATATAGTTTTCTTCTGCTTTTCTGCTATCTTCAATTCTTTATGTCATGACATGAGTTTCACTGCCATGTGCTTGATCAGTGTCGTTCTCCAGCTTTTTCGCGACATAAAAATCCATTGTCGCAATATAAATAAGTCAACTTATCTAAAATTATGTTGCGACATTCTTCATTTCTAGCTTGAGTTCAGCTTGATCCTTGTTGGGACATAACTCCTATTTGGTTATTGGGATTACTGTCGAGCATTTGAAGCTTAGATGTCGCGGCGAGGAATTCTACCACAACCAATTTTTATACTTTCTTCTTTGGAGATAGTATGTTTTTATTTAAAAACACCTGCAAAACAAAAAGGATTTAATGAATATTCCATAATTCAACATTAAAATGAATTATAAACTTCTAAAATTATGTCAAAAAAATGGATAAAAATATATGAGTTTAAGACTCATCAAGGCTATAATCCCCACATAAATTGGGATGCCCACACTTCGAACTGAAATTCTTGAAGAGGCTACTGTTGAAGCAGTTACTAAAGACATAGTTATGACAAATGAGCTCCACGAAGCTACAGTTGTGCGTATAGCGTCATACCAACAAAGATCGAAAAACGTCTACAACAGGAGGGTAAAATCGCGTACATTCCGAGACGGAGACCTGGTTTTGAGAAGAGTATTTGAAAACACAGCTAACCTAGCAAAGGGGAAGTTCCAACCAAACTAGGAAGGGCCATACCCGGTAGTTCGAGTGGGGGCAGCTGGATCATACGCGTTGAATAAGCTAGACGGGACTCTAGTGCCCAGAATGTGGAATGCCTTGCATCCGAAGAGGTATTACCAGTAAAATTTCCTTTTAAAGTATTACTATCAATAAAGATCGTTTTTAAATTATTTTAAAATTTTGCAACTTCCTCTTCTCAAAAGACTAGATGTGACTCTTAGCCTACTGGCACTTTCAAAAGACCAGACATGGCTCCTAGCGTGTTGATACTTACAAAAGACCAGATATGGCTCTTATCTTGCCAGCACTTTCAAAAGACCAGACGTGACTCTTAACCTGCTGACACTTTCAAAAGACCAGATGTGGCTCCTAGCCTACTGGCACTTACAAAAGACCAAATGTGACTCTTAGCCTGCTGATACTTTCAAAAGACCCTGCTGGCATTTTCAAAAGACCAGACGTGGCTCCTAGCCTGCTGGCATTTTCAAAAGACCAGACGTGGCTCCTAGCCTGCTAGCACTTACAAAAGATCAGATGTGGCTCTTAGCCTACTGACACTTTCAAAAGACCATAGGTGGCTCCTAGCCTGCTGGCACTTTCAAAAAACCAGAGGTGGCTCCTACCTTGTTGGCACTTTCAAAAGACCAGACAAGGCTCTTAGCTTGTTTGCAATTCCAAAAAGAGAAACCTGACAAGGCCTCTAGCTTGTTGGTACATGACCAAGCCCTACGATGGTCTTTGACCTGTTAGCTACAACCAAGGCCCAAAGATAATGCCTTACCTGCTGGCATAAGGGCGAACCCTGTCAACTCTTAACTTAACATTGACATCCTAAAGCAACCATCCTAACTAAATTGAGGAAAGGGGTTGTACAATGAAAGAAATAAAATAAGCAATAGTATAAGTAAACAAAAAATGAGTATTTCATTAAAGCGCCAATGGGGTCCAGAGAGTACACAAGTGATGGCGGTCGAACAAGGTTCTTTTTCAAAAAGAAAAATTTCAAAATGAGAACGGAAAAAGAGGGACTAGAGTCTGCTCTAGTCCTTGGCGGCGGCGACCTCCGCCAAGGTTCGTTAGTCGTTTCGCTCGAGAGGAATTACTTCGATCGTTGTGGCTGACGGCCAGCCCCAGACGGGGGGGCACCTAGGGTTCACAAAGAACTTAGGAGGCGTGGTCGGCGAATGAGTCGAAACTACCATCTATATGACATTCAGATGGTCTCCCACATATATTGTGTTGAATACACAACACCCACATCTTATCTTGTCCCCACTGTGCGGATGAGTGGGGAGGCTTCGAGGGAATAAGAGGCCCCAAGGACTCTTAACTGATTACTACGACATTGGTGCGCCCATTTCCAAATATCAATCCAAACTTTTACATATTGACATAACTTAAATCCATGAATTCTTCCAAAAAAATATAACTTGTAATAGTATCATCGTAGTAGTGTTTAAATGTTCTTATACATATATTCTTGAGTCTCATTTACTTGTACTTACACAATTTGCACTATCTCCAAAATATTACATTTACATTACAAAACATAATCAGAAACATACATATAGTGGACTCCTAATGATGTGTTGGCCCTGGCGAATGTGGAATGCCTCGGATGTCCTCTTCAGTACGTACACAAATAAAACACCCATGTTAAGCTTATAGCTTAGTGGGAAAACAGATAACATATATGGCCACTTGTAATGGTCCTCAATTATAGTATACATATTCAATAGTTCATATAACGGAATTTTCATATCTCTATAGGAGTGTAGAACATAAATCTTTTAACAGAAGGTACCCGTAGGTATAACACAAAACGAGAAATAGATTATCATAGCATTAGGTGATTACTTTTTGTTTTTCTTGTGCTTCGTATTCCTTATACTTATCATATAAATGTTTGTAGCAGCGGATGAAATGTTGAAAGAGAGGGACCTGACACAATAGGTACTTGAAGGTGCGATCACGATCTTGGAGCAAGTGCGAAGCACGGTATGTGCTTGCCATTATAACAGAGGTGTTGTAACATAAGCGGGAGTGTCATAGCCTTTGGCAGAGTGTAGTTGCCTTTGTCGAGAGAGTGCGAAACACTAAGCGAGTGTCGAGTGCTAAACGGAGAGTGCCAAGCACTAAGCCCGAGAGAGTGTCAGTACTAAACGAGTGCCAAGGCACTAAATAGAGTGTCATCCTTTTAATGGAGGTGTCTATTCATTACTATTGATTATTCAGGCATACAGAGTTATATGTATTGTGGAAAACTGTTATATTGTTCTTAAACACATTAACAAATAAGGGGTGAGAACAATGTCCACCCAACAACAAGTTCACCGAGGTGAAGCGAATTCTCATATCACTTATATACATGTACGGACCCTTTCATTTACTTATTAGGATCCTCATTAATCGGTAGATGATTAGTAGGAGTGTGAAGAAAGCAAGCAGGATTTGCAGTACGCCTAGGAGAAGCAATGCTGCGCTGGGCGGAGGAGATGGCAAATGACATTACTAGTCTAAATGGGATCAAAAAGTTCAGAAACTCAGCCCTCGGGTTCGCCTAATCGTGGGTTCCTATGGCTAGGTGGAGACCTATGTTTAGGCGAGCGCTCCTACGCCTAGGCGTAAAGCGTCAAATATGGCAGAAGTGGGCAATTTCCCCTTTTTCACCAAAAATTTGTCAATCAAAACCAAAGCAAAGCAAAACAACTCTCAAATCTGACTTAAGTCAACTCAAAAATACCTTTATAATGAGCGTTAGGAGTTTCCCAAATCGAAACATAAACCAAAGAGGAGTTAGGTTAATTTTCTAACCTTGATCTTCTTGAAATCTCCTCCTATCTTCCTTTTCTTCCTTTTCTTCCTTCTTACTTGAACCAGATTAGATCCTTGAACAAATGGAGAACAAGCAAACCAAAATTGGTTTTCTCCCAACCATAGCCCTAACTCTAAGCCAACAAAATAGGAAATTTCCCTTTCTTAGAAGGCCATGTTTGGCTTAGTTAAAATTTGCATTTTTCGGAAATTAAGTGTAAAGTGGGAAAAATGGTAAAATGTCACATTAAGGACCCAAAGGTTATAACTCAAGAAGATGATATGTTAAAGTAGAAATATGATAAGTAGATTTTTAAATAAAATGAAGTGGAAGAACTAATAAGTAAAATGAAATTGGCGATAAAATGGAAATTCTTTCTTAGAAGGCCGTGTTTGGCTTTATCTCGTTTGCATAATTTCTTAACCCTTACATTTATTCAGCTATCTCTCTTTCATTGCAAATCAACTTATCCAATTTATACAATAACATATCTTCTTAGTTTATTTGATTACTATCTCTTTTACCATTTTAACATTTCCCACTTTACACTTAATTTCGAAAAATACAAGTATTATACCTAAACATGTAATATTCTTGTAGTATAATTTGGTGTTACGTACCTATAGGCAAAAAGATCACCTCTGTCGCGCCTTTTGGTACTCTTCCTCCAATAACCTCTTTGTCCTGCCGCTTTTTGAGAATGGAGGAGGACACCGTCAACAGTGGCCCGAGCTCTAGCATGAGGTGATCACTCAGCCTCCCGGGCGGTCCAGAAGCCTCGCCTTGGGGGCTACCTCCTCCGCGGCCGCTAGGGCTAGCCCAGACCCTAGCTAAGTCTTCCTCAGCCCTTGTCCACAGCGTCTTGCTCTGGCTGGGCACGAGCGGAGCCACCTTAGCTCTGTTTGGCCTCATCTCTTTCCTTCTCCATCCATGCGATCTTCTTCCCTACAGGCCTTGGCCTCCCGACCCTGCGCCGACCTAGACTTTGCTGTAGCGAAGTGTCAAATCCTAAGTGCTTGGGGCGGTAGGTTAAGCATAGAGCGCGACTTCGACATCGTCCGACTGGATTGAATTCCATATCTTTGCTTGAGGCCATGTTACACAAAGTGGTCAGGCTTGGAATATAGGAGATGTCAGATGATAATAGCAACATGAAATTAACAATTAGGTATTAAAAATCAAAACTTACTAGCTCAACCGACTGGTGAAAGTTGTGATTGCGGATGAGCTTCCCGTCTTCGGCCACGCGTTAGAAGGTCTCCCTATCCAAGTAGCTAGGAAACGAGATGGAATATTGCTCAACACGAGACGCCACCATCACCCGAAGAAGAGTGGGGTAGAGGTCGGGCATGTGCGTAACCGAAGACTCCTCTTGTTAAAGGTGCCCTAACGATTAATGATTTCCCAGGCGCCCTTTAGAGCCACTATGTCGACTGAAGGATGAACCCACTCCTACGGGGGAATGTACGAGCTTAGCAACAGCCTATCAGGCATCCTTGGCCTACGAGGGCCAATGCTTACAAGCTTGGATGAGAACGACGGAGCAGTGGCTACCTTTAATGGATCCTCCGCCACAACTCCTTCGGCACTGGGAGATCCCCCGGTTGAGATCCCACCCTTCGACCGTGCACAAGCCTCTCTGAAAGCATCATGGGGGGCACCCTCCAAAGCTGGCTAGGCATCGAAGGTTCGGTATGGGGAGTCCATGTTATTTACCACTGGACTCTTCTGGGCCTCTTCATTTGGGTCGGACAACTTTGGAAACTTTTCGCCAGTACTTGAGCCCGGAGGCGATCTCACATAGTGGCCCAGTTGCTTTCTTGCTCATCCTCTCGCGAAAAACCATAAACAAGAATTCAACATCTCGACTCCTCCTCCTCGTGAGCTACGCTAACTGGATTCGTCAGGTCCGAACCCCTCCAATCCACTTGCAGAAATGACCTTCACTACCCGAGTCTTCTTTTTCTTTTCTTCGCCGCGCATGGGGACAAGCTTGGGGTCTACGCGCGGCAAAGGTAGATGATCGGCCGAGCAAAGGGGTTACGCGGGCGACGCCAGGCTGGGGTAACCTCCTGGCAACGACCGAGAAGGTCCACAGACAAAGTGCTCACGCCAGTGACCTCATTGGGAAATGGACCGAGGAAGAACAAACACTATGTAGGGGAAAGGACTATTGCCCAACTCCTGTAGATTCTTCACGAGACGGGGAAGGAGCTCGTGGTGGCGCTCCTCTCTGTGATCTCAGCGGCCCCGGCCATATGTGAAAGTCCCGACCTCGCCTTTTGCTTAGTTGATCGTGACCTTACTGCTCCTATCTACAAATCATCAAGAAGATAGGTATGTCATACACCCACAACCTAGGGAATTATGAGGCATACCAAAACAAGAATGGAGACAAACCTGGGATTGAAAGGGATTGGTTCATATCAAAAGGAAGCCCTGAAGAGCCAGGGGTCTCATACCATGGGCCCTTAACCAGGACGACCCCTTTCGCCTCCGTCTTGGGGAGTTGAGAACTGGTTACAAGATGCGGTTAAGGGACTATGGTGACATAGACGGTGGGCGCGATCTCGAGAAGCGAAGTGTAAATGAAGATCTCCACTAGCAAGATATCCGGCGGTAGAGAGGCTCGGCCTACTTGTAACCCATCGAGAGTCGAATAACATTCGAATGTATGAGTCTGAGAGGTGCCGGGTGAAGCTGAAGAGAATTGCTTCACGGCGATTGAACGAGGGAGCGAAGCCCGACAACAAAGCGCTCCACAATGGGTGCCACGGGTTTACAGCCCGGGCCCTCACAGCGGCCAAGCCCGGTATAACTAAAGGCTACGATTGGGTGGCCCATGCGGCTGGCTGCGAGCCCAAACTTAGGGCTCGGATCGGATATCCCTCTGTGGGGAATTTGTTGACATTCCGGATGCCATATCCGGAGAGGTTTGTTACAAGTGCGACGGATGGGCTGGGAGAGGCATGCGCCCTTCCATGCCTTGCCGTGAATTTAAGGTGGACAAGCGCTCCTGGGGTCCTGTATTCGGAAAATATGTCCATAAAGGAACTGATCTCACAGCGATATATGTGCCACCTTCTCCCTCTGATCTTCCCTTTAAAAGGAAGAACTAGTCTCTGCATGCGAGATATGCGCCACCTTACATGATGCGGGAGGTACCCTTTCACATAAAGTGGATCCCCTTCCTCTCTGATAAAAGGAGGTCAGGACAGAAAATAAGGTATGCACTCTAGAGCGAAATATCCCGATTTTGGAGAGAAAGAAAGGATCTAACTTAAGCATCGGAGGCGGCAGCGGAGACCCTCCTCGCCTTTCTTGCTTCTCTGTTTTTGCGAGGTTATCCTGACCAGTGTATGATGCAGGTCGCTCAAAGTAGCGAGTAGACAGCATTGCCCGCCTCCCCTGGTTGAGGTAGTTACTGCGGTCTAATGTCTCCATACTGATTTCGGCAGGAATTTGGATGTATAACCTCAGTTCCTCTGCAGACATGGTAGCAACTAAACTACTAGATGGCGTTTCCAGGAAGTGCCCTCTGCCACCAGGCTGTTAGTCATGAAACCTCTGTTGACCTCTTGTTATTCTACAAGCAAATAAAAATAAAAATAAAAATAAGAAGGAGTCAACTTGAGGTCCATAGAGCAAAAATAGAAAACAAAAAAACCCTCGAAAGGAAAAAGAAATCTCCCTTGGAGATTTTACAACTCACCAGGGACTAAACCTAAAGAGCGTAAACCAAAAACCCAAAAACCTTTGCATAAACCAATAGGACGCCTTAAACAACAAAGACACTCAAGCGAACCAGCGACGTGAAAAAGGTTGAGTTATGTGACTTTATCGGAAAATCAAAGTCGTCAAAGCGTTGAGAGTGCCAGGTGGTACCGTTTACGAAAGGGAAGTTTATAAGCGTAGAGGAAGGTGAAATACAGGAATCAAAAAATTCTTGAGAAGATGTAAAAGAAACCAATCTTAAAACCACTACCCCTAAACACAGGCGCATTAAATGCATCGTCAGAACAAGATGCACATGATGCATATTGGGAGGTGTGTGTATCCCATGTGCCTTAAACACACGTGAGCATCGTCTTCGGATGTATTAAATACGCTAATCATTTAAAACCTTCCAGCTCTCGACATCAGCATTTGAAAGCAATGATATTTTACTCGATTGAAATAGTATAAAAACTCCAGCCAGAGAAAAATAGAGGCATTGTGAGTACTATGATCTTTAAGCCCGGGGCCCGTTTGGTTCGTATTATGGAACGGCCCAATTCCACTTACCTCACCAAAACCAGGAGGACACTTCCCAGACGGGAGAGTATAAAGAGACCGCTTGGGAAAGTAAGGTCAAACTTTTAAAGAACTGCTTGAGCGGTTCGTCGAGTTCAGTCATTATAAATTCACCTTTATGGAAAGTTTGTTCTGAATAAGCGGCACAGAAACGAAAAATGCCAAAAACGATATTATCAGCGAATTTTCTAACTTTTGAATCTCTTACTCTTCGGAGAGATAATCCTAGATAATGGAAGGATAATCCATGAAAAAGAAATTCCGTTCCTAAAAAATAAGATATTCTTTCAAAACCACTCTCTATAAATCAGGAGGATCTCCTTGATGAGGGTATCTGAATTAGAAGCCCATGTGACTTCTTAACCACACTCTTTTCAGTATTTTTCTTTATTGAATCATCGAGAAGGTGATCGTACTCCATGCTTTGATAAGCCCTTTCTGGCGTTTATATTCTGGCTCTTTGATGCTCAGAATGTCAATGATCAAGATAACAATAAATGTCACATTTATATAAAAAGTTTTAGATGGGAAAAAAAATCACCGAATGGAATAGAAAAAATTCATCATATCAAGTATTATAATATAAGAGAAAATTAATGGTTACGTTTAAAAATATAATCTTTCAACCTTTAAAGTATATATCCATGTGAGAAAGTAAAATAGTTCCGTATTGCAGATTTCTATCTCTAATGAAAAATCGTGAAACAAGATTTTAAAAATCATTTAAAGTTACCTCTTTCTTATATTTGAGTTAGACCACGCACATAAGAATATTATCCTTTCTATTTATATCCAAATATTTGTGTCCCTCCCAAAAAACAATTAAAATGAAAACGGGTCATGGAATAAAATACACTAAAATTAGTAAATTATAATAACGGTCACCGTTCTCTGATAAGTCAAAATGATGCCTAAAACGATAATTAAGCCAACCATAATTTATTTTATTCCAATTGATATTTTCTTTTTTTAATAGTTAAAGCCATATTTTATGAAATTGTAGACCAAAATATCTAGATGAATAGGTCATCTTTTTATCCTTAATAAAGAAAACATCCACAAGAAACCCCACCCTTTGAATTCAACCACAAGTTTTGAAAATCACACCAATTTGGTGATGGGTCCCTTTACGTGCAAGGTCAAAAGGGCATCTGATCATAGACAGTTCATGAGTACATGTTTTATTTAATGAATCAAAAACAAACAAAATATTAGAAGATGACCTACCAGTACAGAGTCCCTCATAACTGAAAGAGTGGGAAGATTGGGGCCACATTTTTGGAGGTGGTCACAAGAAAGAAGGTGAGATTGTGTAGTGTTTAGCCCCATGAAAGTGACCCCCCATCCTTGATGGGATCTAAAGGGCCTTGGTTTGCGGAAACAATTCATTTGTTTAACTTTCACCTCTACATCCAGTAAATCAATCAAATTAATTATGCCAAGTAAGTACTTTGTTAAAAAAAATATTGATTTTAGGTCATTTTTAAAACTATTATTCAATATAATCTCTTATACCATGTAGGGAAGACATTTAATTTTTTTTTTAAATTTTTAATGCAAGATTGGGGCCCGCTAGTTGATAGTATGGTTTACATTTTAAAGCCCGAAATAACCTCTTATGGTTTTTAGTTAGCAGAAAGTAATGTTTAATTGCTGACTTCTAAATTAGATTAAAAAAATAAAAAATCTAAGTATTGATCTCTCTTACATGATATAAGAATAAATTGAATAATAGTTTGAATGAAACTCGTAGTCTTTTATTATTGTTTTTATAAAAGGGGCATTTTGAACAAACTCTTATCTCCTCATCTGCACCACAGTGGTCAAATTTGTCTATTCAATAATGCAGAAAATACAGAAAAATAGATGATTGCATTGCATTCAATCCTAAAGCCATGATCATTTTACTTCTAGAATATTGTTATGTAAGTTTCATATTCAACTACTATCTTACATTTAACCTTTTTAAAAATTAAAGAATTATAAAATTAATAAATCAGGTGATGCACATCAGAAATTCTCTACCTATGTGCTTATGGTAGAGAATCCATCTTATTAGTAGATATGATACTCGTGCTTGTTTTAACATTATATGAGTGATTTATTGATTTGAAATTTTTATGTCTACACTTTTTGTTGATCAAATTATTGCACATTTTGAATAAGTAGAAATTTTTAATGCTCTATCATATGGGAACTCACGGCTTTGTAAATGTATTTTCAGAGTTACAAGGTTCATTAGTTAAAGTTAATCTTCCCCTTTAACATTATTGTGAGTTTAAGGCAATGGGGTTTATGATTCTGTCAATCTTTTGAGATACAATTGTTTGTCACATTCCATCGGTTTTTAGGGAATTGTTCTGCCCTATATAAGTGTTTCTATTATATTAGTATGAGTTTTTTTTTATATCAGTATATACCTTTTAAAGAGGCATAAGGATAGTATCTACATGATTATATGTATATGAGTACAATGGTATCACCCAGAAACTCTTATGGTGTGAGTCCATTCAGTTTACCCTAACCATTAAGTAAACACATTTTAAAACAGGCTTGATTTGATGCTTTTGGCCAGAATCCATATTCATAGAAATAAAACAAAACTTGTAGTATGCTAAATGTACTATAAAACAGAGAGGAAAAGAGATAGGGAATCTATAAGATGGAAACTGACAGTTTATTCTCTTTCCTGAACATAATTTCAATCCTCTTTAAATCTGGGAACACAAAAAAAAAAAAAGAAAAAAAAAAAAAGGAGGCATAAAAAAGTTTGGTCTGTCATTCAGCAGGAAGATTGTCCACACATGCATGTAAACAACACTGGCACTCCATTCCCACTGCCACTCACAAGTCCTCTCTCTCCCCTTTCAGCGTCTGAACCTGACCATGAACTTGGCTGTGGAGGTGCAATTTCTCCATCCATAAATAGTGAATTTGGTTCTGCAATAGGCTGAGCCAGGGCTAGCTCATCAGGTCCATAAATGATAGTGCTATGGTTCCTTCTATATTCATTTGCAGCTCTTCTTTCCACTGCAAGAAAATGGCCAAGGGAGGGAGGGTTCTTCACATTCTCTGCATCAGTACTAGCCCTTGAGCATAATGAGAAAAACCAAGTTCTTGATTTGTAGCTTCTCTTGCCTTTTCAAACTTTCTGCCCTTCCCTCATTGATCTCCCAGAGAGCTCTATAATGTTAGAGACACCTATGAGGCTCAAGTATGATGCTCTTATCATGGAAGAAAAGACCCTGTGGACTGAAACCAATGCAATATACAGTTATGGGTTACAGATACTTTCTGCTAGATCATTCTTGATAATCTTTAAAAGCTAAAAAAAGTGTTAAAAATAATCAATACTTTCTCCCCTTGTGGTCTGTCTCAAGTGGTAAAGGGATGGGATGGACATATGGGACATAGTACAATAATGTTTATTTGTTTATTTTGCAAAGTGAGTAGATGTCAAAAATTGACTTTGATGATACATATGTTTTATTCTTGATATAAAAATGAAAATATAAGGATAAAGATAGAAATAATTAAATTTAAAGTACTAGTGAATCTATATATATTGTGTCCTTTTCAATGGCACCTTATTGAGGAGCCCAAGTGGCAACAAGTTCTCTTGTAAGTTCATCACATGCATAGACAAGCAAGCATAAGTGTCAGCATATATGCAGTTTTGGTTCCACTTGAAGATTGAACTCTGTCTGAAAGTTAGGGAAGAAGCACTGAGGGAGCAATTAATGGAACATATCATAAATATTGCCAAAGGGGGTATCATTGAATTTGTTAATTAAGTGTAGCAATGCAAATGCATATAATTTTCAAGCATATTATGTGTGAAAAATACAAATTGAAAAACAACAAAAAACAGAGGGTGTATCCATCATATCCGTTGACTTCTCAACAACTAAAAAAACCTAACAAGAGGGGAAAAATGTCAAAATCAACGTCATATATCTCAATTATCTCTTGATTCTTTGACCTCTGTGTCCAAATCTGATGAAGAATCACAGGGAAAGAGCAGGGATCCTGTAAGTAAAGTATTGGAGTAGAATTGATCCAAAAAAATCACCAATTCTTGCCAACCCAATTCTCACATTCAGTGGTTGCAAACCCAGAAGACACCTCTTCCTGCAATCAAATTGATCACAAAAAAATATTTGCAAAAAACCTCCAAGAGAATGGACAAAAAATTAAAGAAAAATGGAGAGAACTCCAGTATTATGATAAAGCAGAACAATAATATGATGAAAAAAAAAGCCAGACCCATCATCCATCAGAGAAATTATAGGAAAAAAACACTGACAAACTTCAGAAAAACCAGCAAAAATGATGAATCCGAGACAGCCCATATGGGTAAAAATCCAAAAGAAAAATGAGAAGACAAGCACGTACCTGCTGAGCCATTTCTGCCAGGAGTTGAGCACTAGAAGTGTGTTGATTGATTATAGTAAACAAATATAGGTGAACAGGTGTCACGTAACTATGTTTCCTTAGTGTTCTCTCTATAAAAGAAGCTTTTGACAGAGAGAAGATTATACCGAGGATGAACAAGGTCCTCCTCCCTCTCCCTGTACAGAATTCATGCCCTTGCTCTTCTGGATTCACATGCAATTCTTATTATACAGTGAGCTCTTGAACATTAGAAAGAGTAAACAAAATGGGAAGGGAGTCAAAAAGGGGAGTGTCCAATGAGTGAGGGTCTCTATCAGGTGAAAGCATTGTTCACTACTTTTCCTTGGGTTTGTCGACTACAAAGAATAAAACGCCATGATTTTGTATCCTATAAGATGTGTATAAAAGAGTGAACAAAGGGCCAAAGTCTTAAATAACCCCCTCTTTTTCATAATTGTTTCCTTCTAATTTGGTGACCAGTTAGAATGATTATAGGCTCCGCGCAATTGAAGAGTAGTTTAGTTGGTCTAGCGTTAGATTTGCTCCCTATGATAATAGTTTGTATCATTTTAAAGTCATTAAAGGTTTTGTCCGTTGGTAAACTTCAAATTTCTATAGAATTAGTTAAGATGTCGTAAACTGGCTCGATCGAACTACACATATCAAAACTCCATTTCACATCAGATGTTCAATTACAAACATAATAATAAAAAGAAAAATAGTATGCAGCTAATCAAAATAATCTAATGTGTAGAATTTAATGTAATGGATAAAAAAAATGTGCATGTGCACCTGGTGATGATCATAAATAGTCTTGGGGCCCAAAGTTTGGGTGTCTCATAAAGTGGCATGCCAATGAAAAATGAGAAGGGACACTAAGTGCCATATGAGGAAAAGGGTATGCCCTTAAGCTGGAGGGGGGGCGCTCATTTGCTCTCCTAAATCAAAATGATGGGTGGAAGAGGGAGATCCAATACATTAAAGGTATAGAAAAAGTGAGACACTTTTGCTTTTGGTTGTATTGGCATTCTTCTGTCAATAATGGAGGGGGGTGTGCTTATAAAAAAGTCTCGCTTCTCTGATCTCTCCTCTACTGGCTACTGCACATTATATCTTTGGTCCACAGTAGTCCTGTCCCTGTCTTGATCCAGCCCAACATGCCCCACTTGATTTGTCCGAGGAGTTCATGACCTGCTGCTTTCACACCATCTCTGCGTCAGTTCAGTTCTCATGATCCAACGGTGGGTAAAAAACCAAGCTCCCCATCAACCCTTCATCAGTTTCCATCAAGTAGCCGACTAAAAGTCATAGCGTGGAAAACCCAGCCAGGGCATATTATAAAAAGAAAAGCTGTTCTGAAGTTGCTTGGTCAGAACTCATGATGGTAGACATTTGTTTTCTAAAGCTGGTTTGATCTGCTAAGCAATTATTACGGACAAGGTGCATAAATCCCGAGTTTTGTGCCTATATCCTATTTTATCATTCAACTTTTTTTTCTATTCCAAGATATTCCTGGTAATTACTTCCCTTAATATATCCCTACCATTTAAAAAAGATATCAGATGGATATATGTCCATTCAAACACTTATTAAAATCTTCATTAAACGCTCCATAGAATGTCAAATTTCCAACTTAATTGTGATGTTTTCTAAAGATAGATACATGATTGAAATACAATTATAAACGTCATGAGTATCTTAAGAAAAAAATCGGGGCTTAAAGTAGGAGGACGTTTATATATTTTATCCTACCGTATTTAATTAAAATCTTAGATACTATCTTAAAGAAGCAAAAGAAAGAAAAAAAAAAGGAAAAACAGATGGAAAAAATCCCACGGGAAAGTAAAAGACCAAGTCAAAAGAGAAATTAAAACCAATAAATACTAATTGAGTGAGCATCAAACAGCTAATCACTTGCTAAAGATCGGATGGAAGGGGGGGGGGGGGGGAGTAAAGGTGTTCTCCATTACATCAAATGCCGTACTTAACACTCCTAAAGAGTCCACTGCTTTGTGTTTATTTATTAGAATTCAGCATGCAGCTCAGTGTTTATTAAGTTTATTGACAAAGCTACATCACAAGATGGTGGCTTTACACCTGTTTATTTATTTATTTTTAATTCTATCTTGAATGAAAATGCTTATTATGAAATTTCCTTTGTTTGCGGTGGAAACACGATGAGGAAAAGTTTCATTGGGAAACACATGTACAATAGTTTCAGGCTCCTTGATCTATTAATTTAGATTTTCTACCGTCGGATTTGTACGGTTGGGCCTTGTAGAGAATGATGGATGCTAAAGCATACACACCATTAAGTATTGGATGTGTTACCCGAAGGAGTTAGTTCAATTGATCTTGTATTAGGTTTGTTTCTTAACGGTCATTAAGCAAAGTTTCATCAAGGATTTATTCAATCATTTGCTTCAAGACTCTACTTAAGATACAATTGATCTAAATACCTATTAGATGTACAATTCACTATGATGAAATTCATTTGATGGAAGTCTTTTTATATTGTGCACCATGGCATGTTTTTTATGGATTCGTATCTATTTCTTTTACTCTTTTTTTGTTCAGAATTGGACAAGGACAATTTCATCGTTTGGTATAAACAAGTTCTTGTATCTCTTCGTGGTCTTAAGCTTTAAGGCTTCCTTATGATATAAAATAAAATCACCTTCAGTTAAGTTTTTGATGTACAAAGATGGATAAAGCAATCGACAAGACCAATCCATGTTTTTTGGGTCGAGGAAAATAGAATCAATTAATTCTCATACTTGTTTTGGTTAGCGAAAATTGTTAGGAAAATAAAAAAATACTATGAAAAATCATTTTCATTCGATGAAAAATATGAAGAAAAATAATTTAAAAGAAAAAGCTAAGAAAAATAAATAAGTATTTTTCCTACTAATTTCCTTAAAAATTAAGGAGGAAAATGGAAAGAAAAATTGATTTGCAGTGTATCTATGTAATATTTGCTTTAGGAAAAAAAGTAAAAATTGGAAATTCAATCTGAAACCAACTTTGAATATATAGTTTGCTTTTTGAGTGTAACACTATTAGTGAATTCTCATGATGATACACATAGCGTGGATGAAATTTAATCTCTTTCTTTAGCAAAAGAAATAGAATTGAGAGAAAACAAGTTGATTGATTTAAGTAATCCCAATGGAAATCTTATCGAAAAAGTATAAAAATTTTCGAAGTAATCAAAACTATGGTCAAGGGTATATTTACACTTCTAATCTTTTTGGCCAAGATAATTAATTTTTGCAGATTTTCAAATAATAGAGGAGGTTTTAGTAGTAAAGAGAGAGGTTGTTTTTATGTTTTTGTGGTCACAAAGAATTTTGGGATAATAACAAATTGTAGTGTCAACTCAACAGTTGGATAAAACATATTGCGAAACAAAGCTAATATTGAACCATTTTTTTTCCAAGGGCCTTCTCAATATTAAGGGTTATTTTATCGATAGTCTGGATAATTCAGCCATACTCAATTATCACAAATTGCAACAATACTTACCACTCTAAGAACCATTTATGGTATAACAGTTGGTATCCAAGTTCAAAGGAAACCAACTACATGATTGTGGAAATTGTATATAACGTTTTGTGAAAGCACTCCATATGTATTAGGCTCTTCACTATTTAATCTTTGGCAACGTGAGACATTATAGATACTGCTTGAAGTTAGCTTTACCCCTCCATGTTTATATTATGTGCTTTAGGCTCATATATAAAGGATAATATCTTTACAACTAAGTGTGGTTAGTTAGCCGTCAAAAACACAAAAAAAAAGTGTGACTCGTTACAAATGATATTAAAATCGATCTCTAACCTTGGTGTGAGTAGTTATTTAATAAAATATTTGGTTAAAAAACATTAAATAACCTTAAATTTGTTAATATAATATTTTCTATGTTTTTTTCCGAAAAATAATCCATTTTGAACAAAAATGTTCTCCTTAATTTCATGTATTTATATTGTCTCTTAAAATAAAGGGTTATTTTTTAAAAGAAACAAGAAAGGCTCTTTTGTCAAAAATAGGCTAAAAATTGATGAATGATCAAATTTCTAAATTGAGTTTTTCAAATATCTTTTAATCAAATCATCTTTTTTTTATCTTATGAGGAGTATTCGATTGTTTGGTCTTACAATCATACAACATAAATGAAGGCATTGTATCTACATAAAATGGTGGTGTGATATCCCATATTAAATAAAAAATAAATTTTTAGCACTATATAAATTAATATGAACTTTTTATAATCATGTACTGTGAGGTTCTCTTCAAACTCATGACAAATTAAAGATATCAACATGATTAGATATGGGTAATTACAATACCTTCATTTTCTTATTTCCTGTGGCCTCATTTATAAAAACTGGGTCTTCATGTTCAAGAACAAAACAACATAGTAGAAAGAAAATATCATCACATAATTAAAAAATGGTCCCACGTATATATCCTTTATTACATATATCATATACAAATTGTTTGGTTTGTACATTGTAAGTCCTTTTATGAGTCTTAATTAAACAGACTAAAGGGGTTATTTTGATGAAATTAATTGATTTTGGTTTTGTAATCAGCCATAGGAGTAAGATCAGTCAGTCCAGTCAAGTGACTTTTCAACATTAATAGACATTCATTTTAGTAAATGGAGACGATATTCTCATATCTGGAAGTAGTAGTACTGATGCAGTGTAAAAAACTGATGATATATAATGAGCCTGAATAATAAGTTTTGCCTTAAAAGAGGGACGTACGGACCAAGCCATGGTAACTTTTATAGTACCATTCTTTTTTTCTGTTTTTTTTCTTCATAAAACTGCAACCCAAATGGCACTGAGGGGATAACTAGCTAGCTAAGGATCTCAACAAGAAACGATCATATCCTTCAAACCATGCAAGGAAAAAATTAAAAAGAAGTGTACATCTTTCTAACACATAGTCCCTTCTTGGAATTTATGGGAAAAATATTAATCACACTTGACTACTCTTTATTGCTGTTTATAATTAAGCAGTCTTCATCTCATCTCTTCTCCCCACCCCTGGTTTATTGGTCAGGGGTCAAGGAAGAAATGAACAATGCCGAGTAGAAGCAAATTAAAGGATGAAAGAAGCTGATCATCTTCACATGAATTCAATGAAAAGGTTCTAAAGAAAGGCCTGAATGATATATATATGAAAAGATTGATTATGATTTGACCTGGAAGATGAGGGGCTCAAGCTTATAAAGTAAGAGTAGGAAAATTGAACATGAATAGAGAACAAAATGATCGATTAAATGTTGGGTTCTTATCAGAAATTAACCTATTTCCCACTAATCAATTAATTGAGGAGACCATATGTAAAGGGAGAT
Source organism: Tetrastigma voinierianum (assembly GCA_016808115.1). Lineage (NCBI taxonomy): Eukaryota > Viridiplantae > Streptophyta > Magnoliopsida > Vitales > Vitaceae > Tetrastigma > Tetrastigma voinierianum. The sequence continues at coordinate 257,672 of JAEQBH010001943.1, read as the reverse complement.
TAATATCATGGCTTCAACTCCTAATTGCTGCGCAGCAATAACTTTCTACCGCTTTGATGCAACCTGAAAGGAGATAGGTCTTTGGATTTTAAGACTCCACATAACCTCAAGCATGTCCAACCCATTGGGCCTACTCATATCTCATCCATGACTAACCCATAAATGTTTTAGGGGTTAAGACACTGAATTATGAAGGTTACATCAATCTTATTATGCTTCGCAAATAATGTTATCCGGTCAGCCCGTGGAGACGGCTAATCAATTTATATTTATGGGTTAAAAAGAGTTTTTGCCTCTTGTCCATTTTCAACTCTTACGCAATGTGTAGCTCGATTGATTAACAAAAATAACATGTCTCAATTTAAAAACCAATTCTCAATCCAAAGAATAAAATAAAGCAAAAGCTTTGATTTTTATAGATAAATTGATAAAATTGATAAATGTCCCTTAAACAAACTCTAAAACATGTATCTATTTATCCCTTATACATAATATGAGTATAATAGGAAATAAAATAATATTTCAAAATAATAATAGGAAAGAAAATGATACTCATAAAATAATAATAGAAAATAAAAATAATATCCCAAAAATAAAGATTATCTCAAAACAACCAAAAATAAAGCGATTCATTGATTCGACATAACGCCCTTGCATCAAACCTCTCCACTCGCGGCTAACTCGCCCTCGCCATTTCGATATCCAAAACTCATATATTAATTAATAGCGAAATCGCCAGAATATCAAGATATTCAAAATCCACATCGCAGAACAACCACATGTAAGTGATTGCCACATCTTCTTAACAACTGCGCGATCCATAATTTCTTTGTTGAAGCTTGCTATGGTCATCCCTCGCCTCAACGCTGCCTTCCACCCATCACCTGACAGCATTCTCGATTCGATGATGGCCACTCCCTCAAGCCAATCTCATAAAAACAAATGCTCCACTTAACTGATTAAACATATCATCTACCCTGTGATGTTAAATCTACATCCACCGATAATGATTGACGTTTACATTATCAATACACATCCGCCAACTTCCATCTTTCTTAGGGGTCAACAAAGTTGGTATGTGTTAATGCTACCCTGAATATGCCCTTTGCTTTAAGAATCCTTCCTACCTTCTCTTAAGATTTCGTTTCTCGAAAACTCATCCTATAATGAGGCATATTGTTAAGTGCGGTGTTATACGTTACTAAAGATAGAGGACTGGCCGACAGATCCTAAAGAATCACATCACCAAACTTTTCCAACAAAGTCTACACCTCCACTGGAATTTGAGCCCCAACTAAATCTCTACTTTCATTTATCCCCGCCAACCATCAAACGACTTTTGCGCTCCTTACACCTCATCCATATGTTGAGGATAGGTCGTGAACAATAGTTAGAAAGTTCCTTCCATCCATTTAAAAAGCCTTGGGTTGGTTCTTACTTTCTGGTAACTGATTCCTTTCTGTCAATTTCAAAAATTCAGCAGTATAGTCATTTACCCTCCTGTTACCATGTGTACATCTCTGATAAACATAAAAAATATATTGTTCACACCTGGCAAAATCTACTGTAATAATTGCTTCATCCTACACCACGCTGAACCGAACCATGCCTTCCTCCCTCACTTTCATCTCCTTTAATCTATACCACCATATTTTAAGTGCTCTTCTTTAACTTATGTTAAAACAAATTTAACCTTTACGTCTCTGAAACTCGTATATTCAAATTAATCACTGCCTTAGTCAACCAATCGAAAAACCCAACAATATCGATCATCACTAAAGAAGGGGATATCTACCTCTAATTTGTATTCGTCGCTCTATAAATACTTATCGCACTATCTTCCTTGCCTACCACATTATCATATTGAAAATTCACCAAAGCCAAGACTTTCATTTGAACTCTCATCAAATCCTACGATTAGCCTTCTTTGATTTCGTATTTTTGGAATGTGATTAAAAGTAGGTATAGTGGGGCCAATTCCTCCGCCTTGTTCCTCATCATCATTCCTACGCCTTTGTCCATTGATCCTTAATAAAGCCTGTAATTGGGTTGTATTATTTCCAACTGCCGAGTTAAATTTTGGAATGATTATTGTTATTTGTTAATTGATCTTCAAACAGCCTGTAATCCTTAATAATCGCTTCTCGTATTTGGGTTGTCTCACTAGCAATCGCGTTAGCCATCGACGGGAGAAACTCACTTTGATACCACCTAACGAATAATAGAAGACGACGATCAACACACGGCCATCAACCAAAATAACATGTTTCAATCCATATACCAATTCTCAATCTAAAACATCTATTTATATCCTAGACATAAAAGAAAATTAAAATTTTATTCAATGGTTTATATATTTTTAAATTATTTCATACTTATATAGATAAATAAATAAAATTAAATGACTTAAAAAAAGTGTTGAGAAATAAAATATTAAGCATAAATTTGTTTTAAATTTATTTTATTATTTTTTTTATATATCATTTCTAACCAAGAAAGGAAATCACCCTAATAATGTTAGTGCAATTGAGGGATAGGAAATGGACGTTGATCATCAAACTACAACAATAAACCTTTTCTAGATTAGAATCCTTAGGCAGTTAGGTTGTGTTCGGTTTCCAGAAATTAGAAAGAAAATAGATAGAAAAAGTAAAGGAAAATAAAAATAAAGTTAAACATGACATATCATTTTTATTTAATACTTCAAACTCATTTTATTTATTTTAATTCAAATAATTTTTAAATTCAAAAAAATTTAATTAATTTTATTTATATTTGATTTGTTGAAGATTTTTAATTAGACATCCAAATATAAAAAATTATTTTTCTTAACATTTTTTTTCCTTATTACTTTTCATCAACAAAATACAACTTTAGACATGAGACCCATCTTAGATATTATTAATAGGTCTCTCTAATAGTTTTCCAATGACAGTAGGAACTAGAGAATGGAGTTGGGAATCAATAACCAGACCAACTATTTCAGCCATTCCTACTTTCTAAATCTTGCATGACTCCTCAAGATGCTGTAATGTATATGATACCCTGAAAATTTGAAATCGGTTTGTAAGCACCCGGGGCTGATTTTTACTTGTCAAAAGACCTATGATCAAGCCCTTCAAGCCTTATTCAAGTGATAAAACAGTGGGAAGAGGTATAGCAGGTTCCTTATTCGAATCTTTGTAACAAAGATGAAAACTACAACAAGATATGCAAAGTGAATAAGATGAAGAAAAAAAAACCTATCATCAACATGAGCAAACAAAGCAAAAAGGCAAAAAAGGTACAAAGGGTCCCTTTTTTTGGAGTTTAATGTTAAAATAATTCATTTAAAAAATAATGACGAAGCTAATCTTTTTATGTTTTGGAAACCGTATTCACCAATTGATGTTTTATAAATTAACCTTAAAATTGTATTCATCAACTGTAGTTTTGAAAATTAACCTTAAAACTAGTCGATAAATATGGTTTTAAGGTTAATTTTTAAAACCGCGGTTTAAGAATACAGTTTTTAAAGTACAAAAATATTTGTTTGGTGATTATTTTGAAATATATATATATATATATATATATATATATATATATATATATTTGTATTTTTTTAAAAATGAATTATTTTGATAGTAAACTCCTCTTTTTGCATCTATACTTTTTTCACGATTTCTTCCATTTGAAATGGTCATGTTTGCAGAATCTGCCTAAAGATGGGACTAATACTCTAATAGTATATATATATATATATATATATATATATATATATATATATATAATCTGCCTGTACATCCCAAATGATAATCCTCTAGAGCTCCAATACTGTTTCAAATCCTTCCTGGAAATCAACTAATAATCCTCAAGATCAGTAGATACTCCTTTTTCTGAGGTATTTTGGAACATACATGAGGCACCAAAACTCTAAAAATTCTAACCCAATAATCTAGGCCATGATTTTGTTTTTTGCTGCCAGACAGGAGCAGAAATCTGGGCCAAAACTTGTCTCCTTGCTCCGGCCCAAAAACATTTCATTAACAGCATTCCAGGCCCATAAAGGGGGGGGGAAGTCCTAAGTTACTTCAAATTCAAATTTTTTTGTCTACATGCAAAAGGTCGAAAAAAATTTAACTTCTATCCCAAGTCTGAATGTGAATGACGTTTTGTATCAAAATCAAGATAAAATTCAATCATGCTTAGATTTCAAACTCCAGAAAGGTACATATCCCCATGTCCCATCAAATAGTTAAAAATAATACAAACAGTACAAAACGAAATTCAAATTTTGGATAAGAAGAGAATATGTACTAGAATTCATCATACTTGGATCAAACAGTAACAACCATATCACCACCTCTATGCCTAATTTTTCATCATTTATCGTTCTTAAATCTGCAAAACAGCATGCGCGCAGTTTACTAGAATTCATGCCAAGAGAAATTAATCATAACATATCCAAAATCAAAAGGCCTCTGTCTACCCTTGTTCACTCCTATCTTTTCCTGCAAGATTCTGTTCATCTTCGACGCAATAGCACCTGATCAACTAACTATTACGCATTCGTTCAAAGGTGATTGCTTCAAACAAACAGCTGAAAAAAGAACAAGCAGCTTCCTTTACTGCATCTATTAACTTATTGGCTGTTTTATGTATGGGACTGTGGTGGGAATTCAGGGAAAACAAAGAAGATATTAACTAGCTATCAGGACTGAGGGAATATGAATATCCATTCATGGTTTTCTTTAATCTACCGACCTGTTAATTATAACCATGGAGGATGTTTGCTTTTCTTGGGAAAGTCAAACTCAACCACCCCTAATCGCTTTACAGAAAGTCAATGCCGGACATTAACTATTTTCGGATCCAAGGCAGGCTTCCACCTCCTTTTTTTTTTTTTTTTGGAATCGGCTTCAAACTTTCAGAGTGATCATCAGATCTCGATTAACCAGGAAGGAAGCGAAAAGGGAATAGAACTGAGAATGGAAATGGAGATGGATGAAAACAAGACGATTTTCATAGATACTTATAGTAACATAATTTTGCTTTCGGAAAAAAGATGTAGAGAGCAACATCATTTTCCGCCGTGTTTAACTCTCTTCAATTTGCAACCGAAGTCAGCCGGAAACAGTGACTGAATCTCGTTTGAGAGATCGAGCAGGACTCGCCGATTCTGCCCCGGCGCCCTACGTTTCGTGGACTGAACGGATTTCGGTTTTTTCGGTGCGGGTGGGCATGGAAGGATTAACGGGATTCTGTGATCCAAAGATGTCGGAGTCTTGAATCCGTCGTCATCATCGTCTTCCACCTTGAATTCTCCAAGACATGATACTTTCAGTTCCATAGGAGCTACTAACTTCACCTTGCATTTCTCTTCTTGTTGTTGTTCTTGACCATGCATTTCTCTTGTTGTTGTTGTTTTTGTTCTTCCACACTCATCATCTTCATCATGAAACTCAAACGTGGGTTTTACAAGAAAATTCAATCCGATGGAATTCAGATCTTTCTCAGTGAGCACCACCCCGGAATTGGACACGCCCATGGTTTGAATTCGGAGCTTAGTATTGCATCAAGAGAAAGAAGCTAGAGATCAAGATCAGTTTGGAGTAGTAGTATAATAAATAAAGATGATGATCGGCTCATGAGACTCTCACAGAAACCAACAAGAACAAAGAACCTACAAGTCTCCAAAGGTGTAGATAGCAAAGTTGCTGAGAAAGATATGTGAGAAAAAGACGATTGATATAGAAAGTAATGGCTACTCCCCCAACAAAAACAATCATCAAAACCACCATCTTTTTTTCCCTTTTTTTTCTGTGTTTTTCTCTGAGCTTAATCCTTGGATTTTAGCTTTTTTCATTGTTTTTAATGGAGGGAGAAGGTGGAAGCTTTCAAATGCCCACTTCGGCGAAGGATCCAATGCACATAAACCAAACCCACATCTCTCTCTCTCTCTCTCTCTCTTATTATCTTTATATTCAGTCAGCCATTAAGGTAGTATAAAAATCTCGGTTTGGGCATTTTGGGGTTGGCTTTTTCTGATTTCTACGAACTTTCATGCATCTATTCACGTGGTTTGCTACAGTTAAGACCATTCCATATCAACTTAATTTAAACGTCAAAAGATATGGAAGCCTGCACGTAATTATTAAGTAGTGACAAGAATTATCAACAATACCTAAAATTTGAACTTCACAGTAACTGATTTTCAAAAAACGAATATCATGATGTCAGCCTATTTTGAATAGTACTATTAAATAAATTACAAAACATTAGGATTAATTAAAAACAATTTTAAGCAAAAAATATTGAGGGTAAAGAGATTAACCAAGTGGCATGGATTCTTTTGCATTTGCCGTCCCATAAATATAAAAATAAATGGTAACAAGTGTTTGGCTCTTTTATAGAAGCTTCCTCCATCAAGTTCCTGTTGCCATGTCCACATCATGATAAAATCATTTTTATTTTTTCTTTCTATCCTTGTAATTTTAAATGTTGGTTTAAATTCAACGGATAAGATTGCACTCCACAATACCCATTGCACCGAGGGAAAATTTGAATATAATGTCAATTCAAATATTTGATAATCAAAATTTCTAAAATATATTAAAATAATATCGTTTTTGAAGATTATTATGATTTTACGTTAAACGAATGTATAAGTTTCTTATTCATAGTTTCCTTTTCATAGAAAAGCAAAAGAAAGAAAATTAAAATTTAATTTTCACTGATAATCTCCCATTTGTATTCTTCAAAAAAAAAAAAAAAATTCTCCATTTGTAAATACGGAATAAGGGTTTTATTTTGGTGATTCAGTAGAAAAATCCTAGCAGTGGATGTCGTAATCAAATTATGTTCTCAAAACGCATCGTTTCGAGATTTAATTTGAATTGAGGAGTTCTGGTTCGGTATATTAACCGTATTATAGACAGCCCGTTAAATAATTCTCGCCCCGACCCGATATTTTGAATCATCTCGAGAAAATGATAAATCGAATGTCTCGGAAGAAAAGCGTGGGACCCAATACGATTGCTTGGATTTCACCATCATACAAATGAGAAGGCGCAAATTTTTGTGCATATTTATACATCGATGCTCGTGCTTTAATTTTTTTCCTCTTTGGTCCCCCCAAGTTTTATTAATTATAATCTGTCCGCTTTTATTATAATGCCACCCGGGGTCCAAACAAAAATATTTGAAAAGAAGGGGGAAGAAGGAAATAGAGGGAAAAGTGAGGGGCCATAAGTATGATTAGAAAGATAACAATATGGGGGAGCTGGATTAGGGAGATACTTTAATTATAAAGTATGATTAAAAAAAAGGGGAATGATAAATGTGGGGTAAGTAGGGAAGGGGAGGGGATGGGAATGATAGTAGTTAAAAAAATGGAAGGGGGAACACTGAACACACACTCTCATGCCATGTATATAATTGCATCTCATGCTCATGCTTAATGATTTTGCTTCCCATCCCCCCCATCATCATGTGATGGCCCCCCACATCTTCAACAATCATCTTCCCATACTGTCAACCTCCCGTTCCTGTATGCCTGCCCTTCCCCTTTTTCCTTTTTTTCCCGCCATTTTTCATTTCTTTTTTTCCCTTTTTTTAGTAAACAATTATATCATACTATATCTTTTTTTTATAAATAAGTCAATTATATTTATGCACTAATTTTGATAATTAAGCATCTTGTTACAATATAATAAATTATCACCATTGGCCTTGGACCTTTTCTTTCCCTTGATGCTACCTTTTTTAACTTTAAATATTCTATCAAAAAGCTAGATATGTGCACTTACTTATATATTTAGAATCACAAAAAATAATCAAATTTATAATAAGATAAAAATGTAACTATATTCAAATTAATGAGAACCAATGTAATAATATCGTTTTCTACTTTTATTTATTTTATATGTTATATTATAATATTTTATTCTTACAAGGATTATAGTTTAAATTCTCCTATTTCCCATCGACCTATTCACCATTTGAGTCCTATCACAAGGGTCAAATAATATATTATAATCATAATTTAAATTGTTTTTTAAAGAATTATATAGGTGTATGTTGATTTTTTTGTCAAATTTTAAAAAGATAAAGAGCGTGTTTGATGGCATTTAATTTTTTTAACAGCAATTCAAATTTTTTTTTAAAAAGGATGTTTTGACAAATTTATAAAATATTGAAAAATCATTTTTAGAAAAAAATACTTTTTAAATTAAACCTGATGTAAGCATAATAAAATATAATTTATCTGCTTTTATATATGTTTAGGCTTTTATGGACAAAAGGAAGTTGGAGAGTCAACCAATGACATGGTTATGTGGACCAAATGAGCATTTTGGGTCCCTTATAGATATCCTTGCGCGACCATAAAGAAATTGCATGACAAGGTCAAAAAAATCAAGAGTGGGATTTGATGAATGTGCCTTTGAACCATTTTTTTTGGCATGACCCTGGTGTATCGTTTGCTTAGATCATTAGACTTTCTCAAACACTATGTTCCCTAATTTAAGGAACTAGGTGGAAATTTTCCATTTTCCTATAATAGAAAACCTATTAATTTAAGTATATGCCGACCCTAGTGACCTGTTTTTTTTTTCTCAAGCATGTGTAAGACATTAGACTAAGGATAAGTCTAATAATAAGTATATTATTACTCAACCACCATGAGTAGTGAATTTAATACGACCTAATATTAAATTTTTGATATTTATTCACATCGATGTTGTTCAACCACCATTGTTGTAGTATTATGTACTAGCACAATCCTTAACCTGAGTCATGCCTCATTGATAAGACCTAATATTAATTAAAAATTTAGATTAATCTCTAAAAGTATAATTTCATATCTATACTTTTATAAATTATAATGAATGAACTCCTATATATCATTAATACAAACTAATATTAAAATTTCGATATTATTCACACCAAGCCGTCAACCACCATCGCCAGAAGATACGCTAAGCAAGACAACCCTTAATTAAATAAATACGCTTTATCGACAAGCATCAATATTAATTAAAAATTTAGATTAATCTCTACAAAGTAGACATATATCTATAGTTTATGAATGATATGAATGAACTCCTATATATCATTATTATGACCTAATATTAAATTTTTGACATTTATTCATATGTCTTGTTCAATCACCATCGTCAGAAGATACGTATCAAAGACAACCTTTAATTACAGTGTTTGCTGCCTTATCGACAAGACTTAGATAACAAAAAATTAGATTAATCTCTAAAAAGTAGACTCATATCTCTATAGTTTGGTGAATGAACCTCATAAAATCCATTATTATGACCTAACATTAAATTTTTGACATTTATTCATATGTGTTGTTCAACCATCATCATTGTAGTATTATGTATCAGCACAATTCTTAATTATTAAGTCATGTCTTATTGATAAGATCTAATATTAATTAAAAATTTAAATTATTCTCTAAAAAGTAGGCCTATATCTATAGTTTATGAATGAATGAACTCCTACAAATATAGGATTAGATTGATTAGGGAGGGCTGTGAGATGTAAGGAATGGAAAATTGGGTTTGGTTCGAAGTTAGTAAACCTTCACTTTCAGTTGGCATAAAATATATGAAAAAGAGGAGAGGCAGTGGAAGTATGATTTAGGAGGGTGGTCTGCATGTGCATGGTTACTTTTAGAAGTAATGTTGTGATGTCAGCCAACTGCTCTTGGAATTCTTGGGAATTAGATTTATTAGCTAGGAGGAGTAGTTTTATCAAAGATAGCCCTCTTTTCCCTTTTCCCTTTTCCCTTTTCTCTTTACCCTTTTAAAATGGAAAGCACATCTCTAGGGATGCAATTCCTAGGGGGATTTGAAAGTGACCCTTTGCAGATAACTTCTCATATGAAAAAAAAACCATGTGCTTTTGAGATTTTGTTCAATTTGACTATTTGTTTATTGGATTTCAAAGGTATCTTTACCAATTTTTTGTGGAGTCTTAAAGTAACAATTTTTCCTAAAAGTACTTTATGCTTACAGATTAGAGTTGAATATGCATATCATGCATCTTTCTTCACAATTTCATATTTGCATGCGGAGAGATGTAAAGAGAAAAATAAACATTGGAACGTGTAAATAGGAAATGAACATGTAATAAATGTATAAATTATAGACGTGATTCGTATTAATTATTTTCCATTAAATGAAGTTTTGTTTTTTTTGTTTTTACAACTATTCCCTTTGGTTACATTGTTGTAATAATATTATGTTTTCATAGACTTAGAACTTGGGATCTGTCATAAACTTATTTCACCCTTATAACATTTGAGTAAAGTCTCAAGAACAAATGAAATTTTGTTATTATATTGAACTTTCAATTTTCCTTATAACTTAAATTTATGAACTTAATCTTTAGTATGTATATCATACTTTCATTTATTGTTTTCAAAGACATCTAAAAACATATAAATATATATATATGAGGAAAGGATGTAATTGGCGTAAACACTAAACATACTTTTAAATAATTATTTTGGGAAATGGGATCATTACTTAAAATTCAACTTTCTCATGTATGCCAAACAAATTAACAAATGATGATCGTACTTGTCATCTTTATATGCTAACTACAGTATTTGAGTAAAATCTCCAGGGTGAGTGATTGGGTTTTTAGTAAATTTAATGGTTTAAACTATACGTAATGTTACTTGTACTTTGAACGTTATTGCACTATTTTTTTAAAACAAAAGTTAATACTATTTTCATAAGTATCTGAAAGCTCTTATTCTCTAAATTTAGTTTTTTTATATTCTCAATATTTTTCAAAGCAGAAAAATGATATGGATAAAATGTATTCTTCTTATTTTTCTTATTATCATTATTTTTCAAAACAATAAACACTTTTGAAAAACCGTAACAGGTACCTATGTGTCACCATCACCAAGTGTACCTGAAAGAATGCTCGTTCTATGAGTGGAATGTTACCATATAGAATATTACGATCTTTCGTTTTCCCACCACATTTGCACTAGTCTTTGGGATCAATGACTATGATATTAAAAGCCCCCCTTCTCTAATTTTCTATCATTATTTTCTATTATAGCCTATTTTTTTTAGTAAAAAGAGGTTTTTTTTTTGTCATTTTTGATCTAAAATCACTATTTTTAATATTTTTCTTTTCATTTTCGTTTAGAATAAATTCGCTTCTTTCATGTTATTTGCGCTTTATTTTATATTTCAGATTATCGTCATTTTAGACATATTTAGTTTATCGTCGCTTTATCAACGCTTGCCGTTTCATCGCCTTATCAAGAATCGCTTTATTCTCGCGCGCTACGCTGATTCGGGGATGGGGAGCAAGACATATTTGATCAATCAAAGATATCAAATTCTAATCATCAGTATGTTGAAAAACTGGAGTTATAAATATTCTAATCACTATTTTATCAAAATTATAGGTTTTATGCCGATTTATTATATTATTAACTTGAATATTGTTTCATTTTATATGGTTTTTAGTTATTTATATCTTGGATTTATGAATCTATTGCAAGTTTGAATTAATAATATTATTTTTCCTTTAAAAAAAAAAGATTGACATTAATTGATTAGTTTACACAGTAACGGACCTAGCCTTAGCCTATGGGGATATGCCCCCCTCAAATTTGTTTGCAAAAAAAATATCACTTATAACTGATTGGATTTGAACCCTCACCTTTATATTAATATAACGGTGGCTTAATATCTTGTTTATTATTCGAGTGACCAAATATTAATGGTGACTTAAGCAAACAAGGGTTATTTTTTGGTCATTTTGGTCTTAAATCACCTATCTATATCTCTTTTTATTATTTATATTCTCAATAAAGTGATTTTTTCACAAAGATCTAAGTTTTTATTTTGTTTTTTTATAATTTTATCAAGCACTCATTGTAGAACGCCAAAGGTCAGGATCGCCTTAAGACAACTACACGATTCAGATATCAAACATATTCCATCGATTGTTATATCAAATCGCTCGCTATCAATATACGCAAAATCGAATCATAAGTGGATTTTTAGTCTCTATACGACATCAAATACGCAGGCTTGAACCGATTATTTATTATTAACCTCGAACGCCGTACATACCCCAGTTTCTAAATGAATTTCATTCTACGTTTTTACCCGAATCGCTAAATAATCAATAAAATTATTTATCTTTCCCAAACAAGTATGAATATGGCATATTAGAAGTTATATTTCATTTTGGTAAAAGAATTGTTAAAGGTAAACTAGTACTTTTAGTAAGATTATATAACAAAGGTATTATAATTGAGTAAAATATTTTAATTAAATTTTGGTAACTTTTAGATTTTATTTTTCAGAAAAATATATTTTAATAATTTTAGAAAGCAAATATTATAACTACTATATTTTCTTAATTAATTTTTGTGAAATTTGATTTTCGCCCAAGCTTTTAGGCTTTCACATATGTATATATAAACTCAGCTTGTTTGGTCAGTCCTTAAACCATTAGCTATCGACTTGCATTAATTTGTGGAAACTTAAGGTAATAGTGAGGTAATTTTGTGTGACTTATTACTCTCATATAGCGGATTAGACTCTTTAATTTTTTATTTTAATAATTAGTGTAAAAAAATTTCATGTAAAAAAATGTCTCTAATGATCTTTTGTTTTGTTTTTTTTTTTTTTTTGTTGTATCTTTTGATTATTGTTGATATTTTGTTGTGTATAGTTTTGTTTTGTTTAGTTTTATCTTTATGATGTTTGGTTTTAGTTACATTCTTAATTTGTATATTACAATTTTGTAAATCACTTTATAGATTACCCTATTGGGCGATGGCTTTTTAAAGTAATGGTGGTTTAATTAGTATCTGGTTTGGCATGAATTAAGGTAGAGGAAGCCTCCTCACGTAGTAATTCCCTGGTGTTGCATGAGTTATGGTAGAGGAACCCTCCTTAATTTCCTCATATCAATTAGTGGCTCAAAATTAATCATACTCTCTTTCCTTAAGCCAAGGTGTCCTAGGCTACTCTGTTCTTGATTCGAACATGAGATTTCCCGTGAATCCATACCATTTTTTACCACTTGAGTTAGGAATGAAGGGCTCTCAACATGCTACTTAAGAAATAATAATAATAATAAAAGGAGTGTAGTAGGATAATTGAAGATGTGACCTTAATCAGCTTCCTCCATACTTACTTGAAAAGAACTCCTTTTTCTTCCTTCCTTTGATACTTTTTGCCTTTCTTTCCTTTATTGAACTTGGTCGGCCCACACTACTAAAACCTGGCCCGGATAAACTTTTGAACTGTTGAAAGGCCTGGACCAGTATTATGGTGGGCCTAATTGGGCCACTCAGAGTGGCCCAGTAAGCGTCGTTTCATATGTAAAGATCTGAAACAGTCGTTTACACAATTACACTTTACACGATAGCGGACGGCCAGGATTGGCCAGAGGATGTTGGAAGGAGCATATTTAAAGCGAATTTCATTTTGTTTTTTAGTTCTATTTCATTTGAAAAAAAGAAAAAAAAAAAGAGAAAATAAATTCTTATTTAATATTCCCACGTTTGAATCCGCAGGGCGGGCAGTTGTGATCGAAGGCCTCTCCTCAGCGCCACCCTGTAGTTCCTCTGGATGATTCCTCTTCCACATTTTCTCTCTATGTTTTCTGTTTGTTTCTATGGAATATAACATTCTCTTTTCGTTTGCTGTAATCTTTGGCCATTCGAATCAGCTGTTAAATTTCGTGCCATTTCCAATCTGATCTCGTTCATCTGATTGCGAATCTTGTGATTTGGACGATAATTGGCGTGGTATTTTTTATATATATTATGGATCTTTTTTATTCTACTGTTAATGGGGACGATCGGCATTTGATGGCCCCGATTTCTGCTTGATTATCTGGTTAATGAATCTATCGCATTTTTTCGTAGCGTTATATGTTCGGAAGTTGTGCTTATTAATTTGTGAATATTTTTTCTGAAATTTCCATTTGCACTCAATTCCTTACAAAATTTCGAAATTGAATGGAATTTTGAAGAACTTCTGATGCCATGTTTTTGCCATTTGAAAAGTTTCTTAGTCTTGTTTTCGAGTTTGACTATTGTGGGTTCAGTTTGGCGTTTTCATTATGGAATAGAATGCGTAAATAATATGATTTTTAAATAGAAGAGTTTTATTAGGTGCTTAACCCACTGTTTAGCTGCTTGATGATTGGTTATTTGTTTATGTAATGAATATTTCGATCTTTGTGAGAGTTTGATGAAACCAATTTTTAATGGTTTATTAGAAATCATATTTTTTAATAGCTACGGTTGAACAGAATAGGACACCCATATGGAATATGATGTTATCATTGTCATCCTAACATATATAGCTTCTTAAATCTGCTAGCAGTCAATTTTTTATCTTCTTTTTCTTCATTCATTTCTCCTGTCTGGCCATTCTGATTCAGAGTTGTTATTCTCCAGAACTGATATAGAATGGCAGAAGAAGATATTCAGCCACTTGTCTGCGATAATGGTACCGGAATGGTTAAGGTATCATATTTGGATTATCAATCTGTTTTAGATTCTACCATTATCAATCTTCACAGCTAATTCTGAAAGCATACTTAGTATTCACTGACATCATTGTTAACTTGTCTTTTGGTCTGATGCAATGGCAACTTTTAGGCTGGATTTGCAGGGGATGATGCTCCAAGGGCTGTGTTTCCTAGTATTGTTGGTCGTCCACGCCACACTGGTGTCATGGTTGGGATGGGGCAGAAGGATGCATATGTGGGGGATGAGGCTCAGTCCAAGCGTGGTATACTTACTCTGAAATACCCGATTGAGCATGGCATAGTGAACAACTGGGATGACATGGAGAAGATATGGCATCATACCTTCTACAATGAACTCAGAGTGGCCCCAGAAGAACACCCAGTTCTACTTACTGAAGCTCCTCTCAACCCGAAGGCTAATCGTGAGAAAATGACCCAAATCATGTTTGAAACCTTCAACACCCCTGCTATGTATGTTGCCATCCAGGCTGTTCTTTCCCTCTATGCCAGTGGACGCACAACTGGTACGCAGTCGACTAATCCTACATCACATGGTTTTATATTGAATTAAGAACTAGATGTAACTCAGGGAAGAATGATTCATTAGAACCAAGAGAGCTTTGAAATCTGTTGTATGGAGATGATCTCAATACTCAGGAAGTAACTTGCAGATTTACTAGAAATAAATTCATGGAACTCTCCCTGGATGAAGTGGATGGCACCTGCTCTTTGGAGATGTAAAAGAAAAGAAATTTAGAATAAATAGACTATGTTTTGGGGAAAGAATCGTTGGAACGGTGTCTTGTTTGAAATTCAAAGGCTTTATTATTTCCAGCTCCTTGCCAGAAGTAGCCTAGGGAAGTATTGCATCAAAGTAGCTAGTTTTTACTACTTTGAAGGAATTACATGTGAGTGCAGTGAAAACAACAATCAATGTTCATTTTCCAAACCAAATAGAATTACGTTTTGATCTAGTCTTTTCACATCATTATTTCACAAGAAGGAATGTTTTTGTGCAGAAGTCTTTATGGTGTCACCTGTGATGCATTGCAGGTATTGTTCTGGACTCTGGAGATGGTGTCAGCCACACTGTCCCCATCTACAGTGGATAATTTCTTCCACATGCTATCCTACGTCTTGACCTGGCTGGTCGCGATCTCACTGATGCACTTATGAAAATCCTTACTGAGCGTGGCTACTCCTTCACCACCACAGCCGAGCGTGAAATTGTGAGGGATGTGAAGGAAAAGTTGGCATACATTGCCCTTGACTATGAGCAGGAGCTGGAGACTTCCAAAACTAGTTCCTCTGTTGAGAAGAGCTATGAGCTGCCTGACGGACAGGTGATCACCATTGGTTCTGAGCGTTTCCGATGCCCAGAAGTCCTATTCCAACCATCCATGATCGGAATGGAGGCTGCAGGCATTCATGAAACCACTTACAACTCCATCATGAAGTGTGATGTGGATATCAGAAAAGATCTGTATGGAAACATTGTCCTCAGTGGTGGATCAACCATGTTCGCAGGCATTGCGGACAGGATGAGCAAGGAAATAACTGCATTAGCGCCAAGCAGCATGAAGATCAAGGTTGTGGCTCCTCCTGAGAGAAAGTATAGTGTATGGATCGGAGGCTCCATCTTAGCATCACTCAGCACTTTCCAGCAGGTATGTGACATGTTCCTTCCTTATACATCTAATGATGATGATAATGATGATTATAATTATGATTATGATACCCACCCTGTGTTTTGAGTGGTAGGCCCTTATACCTTATGTTGTAATCATAACAAATACACATAAATATTGGATATGTTTTTGTTAGAGTAGTAGTTGGCCCATAAAATGATCTCAAAGCACCTATTAAGCAGCAGGAGAAAACTTTTCCACCTTGTTTATAGAATATATTTTTCAAAATTGGGCCCCTTTTTTGGGCATAAAGGGGCAGTTCACAATTGAATACTTATATGTCATAGTTTTACCAGCATTACTATCTCCTTGATGAGCCCTAATGAAACAGAACCATATTTTCTAATTTTCAGAAAAAAAATTTCCTCACACCAAGATTGGTTCTCTATATAGCAATTTGCTACACGTACTCACAGTATGATATTTGTTACGCAGATGTGGATAGCAAAGGCAGAGTATGATGAATCTGGGCCGTCTATTGTGCATAGGAAATGCTTCTAAATTGGCCAGATGGAAGTCTATGGTGAATCTATACCTATCAAAGAAATCGCAGCTTGCATTTTATTACTCAACCTTAGTTTTCTTTTATTTTCTTGTGCATTTATGTTGGAAAAAAAAAAAGGTCTAAAACGGTGGTGGCGCAGATGGCAAAAGATTACAATTCTTTTTGTTTTTGTTTGTCATTAGTAGTCTGGAACCATTCCGCTTCAATGCTTTACTAATTCAATGGCATCTGCAATTGTTAATTATTAACTCTATCTTCCTCCTTCAATCATGGTTTTGAGGGCCTAGTTTTAACAGTTAAAGATCTCCCTTCCATGTCTGAATGATGATGCCATGCCTTAAGTCTTGGCTGTCTATAACCTGAGGTGTGGTTCAATTGGTCTAATGTTCACATGTTTGAGTTCCTTGAGACTATTAGAGGTTAATATGATCTTATCGTTAACTTTAGGATCTTATAAAATTAATTGAGATGTGTGCAAACTAGTCCGAACAGCCACAATTATGGGCTTAGTGTTGGGGTTTAACCTTAGAGTAGCCTTGTGTTCTCTTTGGTTTGATGGGTCAGCCTGGATGCATCAAGTCAACCGAAATGCACTAACAGTCTAATGGTTATAAATTATAATGGGTGCTTCAACATATATCCGTATCCCTCATTAGTCATTATTGAATAATGAACACCGATCAAAAAATTGGATCAACCGTAACATATGATGTACACATCAATCTCATAACTAAGTGTTTCATTCACATTTTACTATTATATACTTTGATTCAGTTCTTTGAGTTGTTTGAGGTGGGGGTAATACTTAAGTAGTATTTACTTTTTTTTTGGCCTAGATTTTGGGTAGAGCTTAACGTTATTAAGTTTTTAATGCTTGGCTTTGTTCATGTCTATTTAATTTTATATCTTCAAAATATCTATAATTTTTTTTTATATTTCTGATTGTATTAATTTGAAACCTATAGCTTTAGAAAAAGTAATTTAACATATTCCAGACTGTCTAAAAATATTATAATTTATTTCTCTCAAAAAAATTATAATTTATCCATACAATAAAAAGTGTTATAGTTATTAATTATATGATTTATATGAAATTAATAATTGAATAGTAGGTGGGATTTTTATTTGATTTATATTCCTAAAAATGTTATGAACCTTTTATGTTACTACTTGTTTTTATAAAATATAATATCAGATTTATGGATTGAGATTGAAACTTGAGTTTTTTGGGGTTTTTTTTTTTTTTTAAGAGAAACGTAATTTCATTTATTCAAACTAGTTATATATCGATATAAACATAAAATCAAAATCACTAAAAGCTTATAAACGGCTTAAAACAACATCCGCGCTAATAAATTTTTATACATTTACTCAGCTTGTACTCTACACACGCTGATATTATTATTACGATTATAATACATATAACTCCACCCTATAACATATCACGAACACACCTGATTACTGCTTCCGATCGTGATATATTTCCGCTTCGTGATAAATTATCCAAATATAAATAAACGCTACATCATGATAAAAACCAAAAATAATGTCACACCAAGACGACAAAAACAATACACGACGAAAAGCCGGACAATAATCACACGCCAATGGCGACGATAATCACAAGCTGTGCAGGTAAAGAACGATTAAATCACTTTAAAAAAATAAATAAAAACTCCCAACATGCTATAGACAACCATTTTATCAAAAAAAATCGGAAAGAGCGAAAGGAGCGATTTTCGACGTTAATGATAAAAATTACTTCCTGCTTAAAAAAATAAGTTAATAAAAAAAACAGTTAAAATGTGCCAAAACTTCATGCTCTTTGTCATAATAAAGACTATCTTATCTTAATTTTGAGGGTGCATTGAATCTTCTTAAATCTTTTTCCTTTATTTTTTTGGAAATTCCTAATGAATCATACTGTGACCGTAAATATAATCAAATGATGGTGACTAATAGATTGGAAGTTTGTTTTCATTTCTTCTTCGAGATTATAATTTATAATACACTTTTTCCCTTATCTTATTTGTATGGGCAACCACATTCTTCAACCCCATCTCTCTTTCGGAATGGTAGGCCTGTCTGCTTGTCTCATGTGAAAGTCTAATATCCTAATTAATAATAATTATATAAAAATATAAACTAAAATACTATCTAATTATGAGATAGATTTAATATATTATATAATCCATTTAATAATTAATTTTTCTTATTTAAACTTACATCGAGTTACATTTTATATATCTTTAAATATGAATTAAATAGTTTGAAGATATAATTAAATCAATAATAAGATTCTAAATGAATTAAATTTGTATTTTATACCTAGACATATATTTATTTTATAAGAATATATTATAATACTTTATTTTGGACCATGATTACTCAGTTGTACGTGATTCTCATCCAAAATGTGGCCACCTGTGTTATACACAATCTCTAAATGGTTTAATTGGATTATACAAATTGATTCAAATTTAACTTAAAAGGTCATTTATCCTTAATTCAAACGTACGAAAAAAACATGTTAGATTCGTGGAATTTACATGTATCATATCAAATTGGAGACCAACGTTAATCTCAACAAACCCAAGTTTTCTAGTTCCAATACCTAACATTATACCGACATCCACAGGCCGGGCTAGTTATTTTGGATATGATGATATGAACAGTCTAATACAAAATAAAGCAGATAAAAACGTTACAAAATTTTCTTATATTATCCCTCTCCCCATATCTGGTTATTCCAAGCTTTTCGAAAATCAAAGAGACTGATTCCATTCCAGAAGCTTAGTCAATGCGTGAAAAACGTGGAATTTATATAAATACGAAGCTCAAATTCATGGAAAACGAGGGATGGCGGCAGTGGTGGTTCCCAATCGAAATTTCCATGGGTGAGGGTGAGACGCTGAGACCCCACCAATAAGGCCATTTTCCTGAGAAAATCCGGTATACGATAGTAACAGGGCACATGCAGAGATGGTGATGGGCTGATGCCTGATGGTGGGGGGGGGACTGGAAGAGAGAGAGAGATTCATTTCTTTGATCGCTAAATGAGTCAATCAGTCAGTCAGTCATTGGGATTTGCAGATGAATTAATCCATTTTCATCGAGTCATTTGCGTTGCGTGGAAACCGCTTATTATTCAAAAACAACGAATAATGCAAAATCCCAAACCCGCCCAGTCCAAGTAAAGTTGATGTTGACTGGGAATCTCTTTCTCCCCTTTGCTTCTCCATTCTTACCTCATTTCCTTTTCCTCTTCCTCTTCCTCTTCCTCTTCTCCAATTTCCTTCCCCTCTTCAAGAATCAAAGTTCAAAGTATGAATGGCAATTGGCAACTGGCAACTGGTCCAGTACCGACACAAGACAGCTCCCATCCAATTCACTTCAAAATAAAAAAAAGACTTTTATATTTAAACCATTTCTCATTTCCACCCCTTATTTATTTAAACCATTCCAATTTAATTTTAATTATATTAAACTATAAAATAAAATAATTTTTTTTTATATAATTGGGATATGACGGACAGGACTAAATAATTCTCCAACACATCCTGTCCCACCAAAAACCCATCAACTCCATAGTCAACTCAAGTTCAAAACTTCAAACTATGTTCTTTTTTTTTGGTAGCCAACTATATTCCTTTTTCACCTTTCTTTTTTTTTTTTAACATGGGCTTGGAGCTACTTAGATTACACCTACAGAGTATTAGTTAACAAATAAATTAATACTTTGGTGATCCCGAGGGACCAGAAACTCAAACTAATAATTATAAAATAAACAAAGATTTGATCAAATAACCATTTTGTTCTTTTGATTGGTCAATTTTAATAGCCTTATTTGATTCATGAAATAAATTGCTAATAAGTTTATAAATATATTTAGCTTAAATTTTAAATTTGGTTCAGTTAGTTTATATTTGATATCATTCTTCATACTTTGGTTTAATAATCTATATAAATTTTATTACATATTTTGAGTATTAAAGATAATAAGTTAGGTATAATTTTCTCAACTAAATTATTAAAAATATTTGATATAATATTAACTTATTGAATAAGTATATAATGATCTGAAGATGATGAGGTCATTGAAAAGCCAACATGTATTATTTAATATTTATTTCTAATTTTATAAATGTGATTGATAAATAACTATAATAATATTTCTAAAATCTTTAAAAAAGCGTGATAACTAAATTTTTTAATTTATAATATTAATATCTTTTTCAAATATATAATTTGCAGTTATATTTGTTTTTAATACTCATGGTGAGTTAAATTTATTTGATAAAAGATGAAATAAAAATTATTTTTAGTAAGTGTTTAAAAATTAGAATATTTTGTAATCATTCTCCATATTTAAGGTTTTTTTTTTAATTTAAAATAAAAATAAAAATAAATTATAATATAGTGAGGTTCCGAAGCCCCATGGAAATATCTCAATGATTTTCTCGGAAGCCTCGCTATGAATTGCAATCCAGTCAGTAAAAGTCAAAGCTAAGAATGGCTAAGAATATAATTCAAAGAATCTTACTTCGATTTTACTTGTACTAGCATTCCTCGACCTCCCAGACTCCCTCAGCAGCCAGCCGTCGCGGCCTCGCCGAAATTCGCTGGAGCTTAGTTTTCCGATGAAAATGGAGCTGCTCCAACCCTCACACCCCCCTGGTCCTCCCGGGAATCGTTTTTCTGGGTTTTGGCCGCCGGGGAGTTTCGTACATGGGTTTGACCAGGCTAGGCCAGCCGTGGCTTCTTCGGTGTCGGAGATTGTCGAAGAAAGTGGTGACATAGTACACGTGGCCGTTGGGAAATCAGTGGAGAAAGCAGAAAGTTTGCTTCATTGGACTTTCCGGCGATTTGGGAGCTGTGAAATTTGTCTTGTTCATGTTCATCAACCGTCTCCGCTCATTCCCACTCTCTGTAAGGCTCTATCTGTTAAATAGTTATTGTGGGCTCTGACAAATGCTCTTTGAGTTTTGTTATCTGTGTGAATAATTTTGGTTCGATGGCAGCTTGTTTCGATTGGATTTGAATTTTATTTCAATGGGTTTTGGTTTAATCTTTGGTTGTTGAAAGGAAATTTCAAATTTCTGTTTTTATAGTTTATTAGTAATTGCAAAAGACATTGAATTCATCATTAAAGCCTTTTTGTGGTTTGCATGTTGGGAGTAATTTTCTTGCTTTTGGAAGCGAGAAATTGCTCAAAAGATACTAACTGAAGGCACATAAATTTTTTGTTGAATCTGAACTGTTCTTCTATAACCAAATGGAGCATTAAGACTCATGGTGAACAGATCATGATCTCGGCAGCCCCAGTGTGGAAACTACCAGCAAGGCAAGCAATGGGGGAAGTGGTGGCTGCACACAGAAGTAGAGGAGATGAAACAAATGAGGGAAGCTTCACTTCGCTACGGCATTTGCTCCAGCATGAAGGTTTTCTTTCTCTCTTATGTTGTAGCCAAGAGATTTCACTCGTTCTGCTCGACATACTCATCTCAACTGTGTTTATTTTAGGGTTCCAAATTTCCAATCACCTGTATACTACCACAATCAGATATATTTCCTGGTTATTTCATTATTTATTGGAATTAACATTTGGAAAGTAATTGCTTTGCAGCTGAAACCAAGCATCATTACAACTGAAGCTGATCAAGTTCACAAAGGAATTGTAGATCTAGTGAACAGACATGGCATAAGGAAGCTTATTATGGGGGGCACTGTGCCAGAAAAGTAAGTAGTTCACTTTTTCCTATGACAATTATATGATTCAATCCATATTTCCCCAAAATTATTATTCTTATTTTACCATTAAGCCAATCAAACACTTCCAAACTCAATTATGGATAGTTAGGAAAGGGTTAATTTCACTCACCTTCCCTTAAGAGTTTGCTAGATATACTTGACCCTCATTGGTTTAAAATTTTATGAAATACATCCCTTATTTTGAGTGGGACAACAGGTGAGTGCAAATAATAAATGAAAATGATTGGAGAATTATTTGATAATATTTCAAATCAATAAGGACTAGGTGTATTTTGCCAAAACTGCAGGGGGAACTAATGAAGATAACTCTAAGAAAAATTATGTAGATTACATGGAATTGTGTAGAAAGGAATAGCAGAACTCTATGGGAAATCCGTGTAGTCTTTATCTATGGGGATCTTCTCTTGTTTCTTGTCTGTCAACAATGTTCTCATCCTTTCTTGGTGCTGAACCCCTTTAATTTTTTTGTACTATTAATTGATTTACGTGCTTGTGCTGGTCCAGTGGACTGGCTGGGATTATGTTTCCTTTCTTACGGACTTCAGGTCCTAGCAATGATGTCTTGCTGCATATTAGCATGGTGTGGTACCTTTCTACAGGTTTGGCTTGATCCTTGGTTAGGCTTGGGTCATTTTGGGACACAGAAAGTTACACGGTTGTATTTAATAATATTTCTCGTAGTACTGACCGGGGTTCTATTCCCCGGATGCGCACAAATTAAATCTCTTTTTACCAATAAAAAAAAAAAATATTTCTTGTAGTACTGAATTCTGTTTGCAGGAATTGATAATTGCATATTGATAAGGGTCTAAAAATCTATCCTTTCTTTTCAACTCAATGGGAGACCAGAAATCTGCTGTAAGATACCAAGACTTCAAATCTAACTCCATTCTGTAGGTGTTAGGGCCAACACGATATTGTTGTTTGCATACTGTCTGAATCAACTTAACAGAAAAGGTGCTATTTGAGAGGTGGATGCATTACTTACATCACTGAATTCTTGAATCATCCAAAAACTTATAAGCAGGCTATTTATGTTAGTTAGTATAATAATTGCATAATGTCTATTTGTTAATGAGAACTGACTGTTGATGTCCTATGAAAACTGGAAATTTCTCATGTGGAATGAAAAAACAAGAGAACCATTGATTTAAATTTTATTTTTATCTGACAGTTGGACAGATGATATATTAGAAATGCATATTTATTTCAGCCATGTTCATAATTTCAACATGGAACTTGAGGCATAAGCAAAACAAAGATTGTATATCCTGAAGAACCACCACACGACTGTCACAATTAAAGAAGCCCTTAAGTGAAATGCTTTGGCTGTTGCTATGTGCATTTGAGAAATCCTATATTCTGTTCCATGGTTATATTCTTATCTGTTGCTATTTAAATGATAAGCCTGAAAAAAAAAATTCTGCCATTTTAAAATTGTACTGGTTTAATGCAGTTGCATGAAGATGAAAATGGGCTCTAGCAAAGCAAATTATGCTGCAAAAAATGCTCCTGAATTCTGTGAGATCTGGTTTATACACAAAAGAAAAACATAAATAAAAGAAGCCTCTAAAGCCTCAGGTTTTCTGCCACCAATTAGTCATCCAAAGAAAGAAACCGGAGAAGACTTAGGCTTCCAATCAGAATGTCTTTCATCCAGTTCTTCCCCTGTAAGTGTGCTTAGTGATGGAGACAAAAACAGAATTGAGAATGAAGTGGTTAGAACCAGAGTGGCATCATCACCGGATTTATCTGATTCTACTAGTAGAAATGACCTACAATTTAGTCCAGCAAGCCTTAGCACCTTTTCTGAGTGTAGTTCCTCTGCTGAAAAAAGGGTGTCTACTGATTCCTCCTTCTCAAAGACGGAGGAAGAAAGTTTATTTAGTCAACTTGCAGAAGCTACAATTGAAGCAGAGGCCTCAAGGAATGAAGCATTTCTAGAGCTATTGAAGTGCCAAAAATTGGAATCGGAAGCGATGGAAGCTATTGGCAAGGTAAATGAAATCTGCAGTCTTGATTTAAGGAACTTAGATTCATATATTTTTAGTTGGCATCATAGCTTGTGAGATCGGACAGACTTAGATTCATATATCTTGTGGTTATATATAACTTGTGACAATGACTGTACCAAGGAATTACACCAGAGTTCTGGAGCCTACATTGTTTGCAGGGGAAGAAACTTTTCTGCTGGAAGCAAATCAGTGGCATATGAGAGCTATAAGCATAGAGTACTAGTAATTCACAAGAACCATATGGGAAAAGAATCCAAATTTCAATTTCTTTCCTATGTCGTCTAGGAGAATAATAAACGGCATTTCTTAAATATTATGTGTTTCAAATACTTAGATGTGCTTATTAGTTACAAATATCGAACTTGATAAAAATTAACATTATATGATATGACTATGCAGGCAACCCAAAAATTTAGTTACAGTGCAGAAGTTTCTTACTTGCACAGTTGTTGTAGAGAATTTTCATAAATAAAAAAAATATTAGGAAATTTATACTTTTTATTTATTTAATTTTTGGTTGTAATAATACTTGTTTGAAAATGAAAATTTTGCACAATAAAGTATAGTATGCGGTAATATATGAAATTTTTTTGGTACTTTTATTTATTTATATACTTGTCATAATCATATATTAGTATTATATTATTATTTTATAAATTTTGTTCTCTGATATCATTAGGTCAAAGCTTTTGAATCTGCTCTTGCACGTGAAGTTGAACTGAGGAAAGATGCTGAAGATGCATTGAGAAGAACAATACAGGAACAAGACAAACTGTTTGAAGAAAGAGAAAACCTAACCAGGGAGACTCAGAAGACAATGCGAAATGTAGCCCTTCTAGATAGTCGTGCAAAGGAAGCAAACCGTCGATGTGATGAAGCAACTGAGGAATTAAAACTCATCCAAGCATCCATTGCAACTCTCCAGCATGAACACCAGAAGATCCGACGGCAAAAAATGGAAGCCATGCATTGGCTTGATCGGTGGAGAAGTCGTGGTCAAGCTGGAATTTCACACTTCAATGGATTCTTCGGAGCTTTTGAAGATTTTCCTGAGTTAGCAGAATTTTCACTGTCAGATCTGGAGACTGCAACATGCAATTTTTCCGAGAGCTTCAAGATTGGGCAAGGAGTAAATGGTTCTGTTTACAAAGGAAATGTTGATAAACTGTTGCTATTATGCTGCATCCTCGTAACATGCAGGGACAATCAGAATTTCAAAGAGAGGTTGCCTACCCCTCTCTCTCTTCCCCCCCCTCTCTCTCTCATACACACACAGAGGAGTCCAAAAAGAATGTGTTCTTTGTGTTTATCAATCGGCTAAATGATTTTTCTGTAGTTCTTCCATGATTGTTCAGTATGTTCTCTGATCATCGTACAATGTTCAATAGCATGCAGATCATTTGATTGCTCTAAAATTTATCGGAAAATCTCTTTGGTGGAACATGTTAAATATGGGGTCTTAAAAATCTAAATGCTCCCAGAATCATGTACTTCTTTCCAGATACTTGAATTTTACTGCTGTTCTGATAGGCTTCTTGTTCCTCTTATCTTTTGTCAGGGGGCTAAAGTATCCTTTATTTTTTCTTGTGCAGGTTCAAGTTCTTGGCAAAATCCAACATCCTCGTCTGGTCACTCTGATTGGTGCAAGCCCAGAAGCATGGTCACTTGTATACGAGTATTTACCCAATGGGAGCCTTCATGATCGCCTTTTTCGGAAGACCAACAACACTCCCCTAACATGGAAGGCCCGAGCACAGATCATCACTGAAATGTCAAGTGCCCTTCTCTTTTTGCACTCTTGCAAACCTGACAAGATAGTCCATGGCAATCTAAGACCTGAGAACGTCCTTCTTGATTCTGACCTTCACTGCAAGATATGTGATTTTGGAATTTGTAGACTTGTGTCTGATGAAACCCTTCGCTGTCCAAGTTTCCGCCGAAATGCTGAGCCAATGGGTGCTTTTCCATACGAGGATCCAGAGTTGTATAGGACTGGAACCCTCACACCCAAGTCTGACATTTACTCCTTTGGAGTAATCATTCTACAGTTACTCACTGGAAGGCCTCCTGTGGGTTTGGCCAGTGAGGTGCGCAAGGCAGTGTCGTTTGGGAAATTAGCATCTATTTTAGATTCTTCAGCTGGAGTATACTTCATACATGTCGCAGAAACCGATTGGTGGACTTGGCTCTGAGATGCTGTGAATTCAATAGCAGGGACAGACCAGAGCTGAAGCCAACTCTGGTTAGGGAACTGGAGCAGTTGCATGTTTCAGAAGAGCAACCAGTTCCATCTTTCTTTTTGTGCCCTATCCTTCAGGTATGCAATTCTTCTCATTCGTTACAAGCAAAAGAGTGAAAGCTAGCCACATTTTGATATTTTATGATAATTGACAAGGCTTGAATCCAAAATCTCCAAGTAGAAGAACTCGGAAGCAATTTATAACTAACAGTTGTACCAAAAGTTTAAGTTCTTGGTAGATTACCAATAACTTATATCAACTTAAGACTTAATTGACTAACAGACAATCAACCCGTGAGTAGTGACAACTTGAGCTTGCTTCTTTCTTTCTTCCCTGTCTATGTTTTTGTGTTTTTGTATATACATTTTTCTCTTCTTTGTGTTATTTGTTATTTTATTTTAGCTTCATTTCTTGGGGTAACAACAACCAAGTTCTTGCTAAACTGGGTTTGACTTGCTTAGGCTCATGAATTGAAGCAGATCCCAGTTATCCATAGTTAAATTCAAAAGCTTAAGAACACACCTGAAGGAAACCCCTTGGGAAATTGTTTGTTTTATGTTAGAGATTTCTAGTCGGTGAGCGGGCTTAAATTGCCTGACTTAATTTGTATGAAGGTTATGGTCTCACTATGCTGATGAAGTAGCAAAATTCTAGTTTATAGTAGGTACCTTGGGTGTTTGTCTCGAGCTCGAGTGTAGTTTGCCTGAGCTGATCTGAAACAGCATGTGAATCAGATTGGCTTGGCTGATGAAGTATATACACTACATCTTACCTCTGTAATGGATTTTAAGATGTGAAAATGCCTACCAAGAACCTTATATTTTTAAATCAAGAGTTCTATATGGCAAAGAGCAATTTTCCCTTTCTTACTGTTATCATAGGGGTGAAACTTTGATCATTTGATGTTATGCAAACATTTGCTCATGTAATTCACACATGCTTTCAGGAGATAATGCACGATCCTCATGTAGCGGAAGATGGCTTCACTTATGAAAAAGAGGCCTTGCTTGGGTGGTTGGAAAATGGCCGTGAAACCTCTCCAATGACCAATTTGAAATTAACCCACTTGCATCTTACTCCCAACCACTCACTAAGATCTGCAATCCAAGACTGGCTTTGCAAATCATGAAGTCTCCTGCATTTATCATGCATGCATATGTACATATATTCATATTCTCTGCTCTTCTTTGTGTACAGAGAGCTGTATTTGAGACAGTCACCATTGTAGATCAGGCATCAATTAATAATTCACTAGCGGGGTTTGAGTTTTTTTTCTTGTTAGAACGAGGTCATTTTTTTTTAATTGATAGGTGTATGTGAAATGAAAATTCTGGATATTTCCTGTATGTATGATGAATCGATGATACTCGAATTCTTTGCTGTTATTGGAATTCCACCTCATTTCAACATACACTTTTTCTCAGAATCAAAATATTTATACTTATTGTCAAAATTTGCTGTAAAAACAAAATGGAACAGAACATCTACCATTGATATTCTTCTGTATCAGAGTCTTAACATTAAAACCCACACACCATAGCAGGAAACACAAACTCTACACCTGTCCGTATTGGTAAAGAAGCTCGCAGGCAACTTCATTCACAGGTCTATAATCTAGTTCCTCAACATACCTGCAAGCTTTCCGCCATTCTTTCAACAGAAATTATCCTTCAAAGCGCACATGGATTCACCCCTTTAACTATTCTCTGTTAAATGAAGTGGCTTGCAGGCTTCACTTGCAAGTGCTATATTCTAGACTAGTTTCTCAGTATCCCTGCAGGATTTGGTTTCTGGTAGAAAGCAATGATGCAGTGGTTTGATGATCAGTATGATTGAAGGGGTGATCTTCGTCCCCAGAAACTGCAGTCCTGGGCTGATCTCTGTTACCACCCAAAAGAGCCTTAGACTCCCCTGTGCAGCTCCATTCAGGTAGTTCTTCTCTCATAACAGGCGCCATGTTCTCTTTGAAACTTGTTCGGTTTTCGCATTTATCGATTCCATCTCCATTACTAAAACCACCCCTGGGATTAGAATTCTCAGCTCTCTCGCCAACAGGGAGTATGACATTATCTTCTTTAGTTTGTTGAAATTTTGCAATCCCTCTTCTGTTTGAGCCTTCATCACTGGTTAACTGATTTTCATCATCATCACTTGAATGTGAATAAGACCTTTCCTGTAAGGATGATTCACGTAAAATTCCTTGCTCAGAGGAAGAAGACTTATGGGTGAAGCTCCCGAAGCCTTGAATCCCTCTGGTTAACTTTCTAGCTCTGTCCCTTTCTTCCTTGAGAAGAGGCCCTTTCTGGAGCAACTTCAATACCCTCTCAGATTTCTTCCTCACAGTCAATCCCCAGTTGAATCTGCCCATTCAAACATCCAATCATGAGACAGAAATCCTTGCACTAATAACAACACAAACAACACAAAACCCAAAAAAGGAAAAATCAGAACAGACCCTTTCTCATCTATGTATTGAAAACTTTCCATCCCCTCAATGACACCCTTCTCACTCTGAAACTCGTCTGCAACACTCTCTGGCCCATGAGTCAGCAGGTGCTCAAGAAGAATCAGAGAATTGTAAGAGGCCCTCCAATTTTTCCTATCAAATCTCAACAATCTGATCCCCAATAAACAAAGGAAACGCAAAAAGATCATAAGACGCAATAAGACAGATCAAAAACAAGAAAAAAAACAGAAGGCATAAACAACACCTGTTGTGTAGAATCTCCACAATTCTCTCATAATCATCTACTTCAAAGGCCGCCCTCGATATCAAGCCCATGGTTCTGGTATCCGGAGACCAAGGATTTCCATCAGTGGCCTCCTCCGTCAGTCTTCAAAAAATCAAAAACCCTTATCAGGAAACCAAACAAAAAAATCAAATTAATCATCGAAGAAAGAAACTCACAGTTGTGCAGGCGTAACATCCGTAAGAGCCAATCTAGCAGTCTTGATCTTCTCCTTGAAGAAGAAAGAAGCCTGTCTCTTGAACTCATGGAAAAAGGGTGTACCCATGTTCCTGCCACCACTGTTGCTGCCCAAACTTGACATTTCTGAAACGAAACGATCAGAAGAATTGAAAACTCCGAAATATTTTAGACTTTTGGGATCAAAGTAGATGGGATTGGCGTAAGCTTATGAACATAAACAACCATTCCAACAGTGCCTGCAACGAATGCAACAACACCTACTCTTTTTTATATCACAAGAAAATAAAAGAAAGATTTTAATATATTTTTCAGTTTCTTGATCAAAAAAATATAAAATAAAAGAAAGATTGGCTTTTGCAGATGTAATCAGAAGAAGAATAGAGCAATGAGAACGAAGAATTCAAAGGGGAGAGTAATTGTAGTAGAGGAGAAAAATTCAAACGGAGAGCAGGGTCATAGAGTTGGGGGGTGAAATCGACATTTCCTAATTGAAGCAAATACGTGGAATGTTGTGATTGCTCTTATGTCAGAAAAAAGTGTAACGGGGATGATCGAGTCAACTTTCGGTATGGAATCTGATTTGAATTTGTGATCGAGGATTTTCTAGAATGTGGAAATTACCTCGTCAGATTTTGTTTTGACCCTTTTGTCCTGCTCCTACCAAAATTAAAAAATTAAAGTAGATTTAGTGCATTTGGTAAAACTTAATTAATGATTAATGATTTATAATTTTAAATTAAATTACTATAATTGTATTAAAAGTGTGTTTTTTTTTTTTATTATTAAACATTTTATTATGTGGTAAAATGTTTGATAGATTATTCAAAGTTTAAAAATGTAGGGCAAGAGGGAAATGTTTCTTTTCCATTCTTTTTTTTTAATTCATAATTAGGCAAAAATTTAAAAAATGTTTTCCTTTTTTCATCACTTGAGATTCTTTTACCATTAAAATATTAAAAAATTATAGGTATTAGAAACATTTCCTAAAATATTGTTGAACAAGTTCTAAGTAAGTTTTCAATTTTTCCAAACTCATAAATTTTCTTTATTTATAGTTTTTGGGTTACAAATTCTTTCCAAATGGATTTAAATTATTAAGTAAATTTAATTAAATTATTTTACTAAATATATTAATATTGGTTAATGCCTTAAAATATCATTACTAAATTAATTTCTTACACATCCTATTTATAATATTTATTATTGTTGGGGTTTGGAATTTCTCGTGAACATAGTGATAGTGAGTATAGATTACACAAAAAAACCAATCCGAATAAAGCTACGAGGATAGAGTTCGAATCCATACCTAAAGATCTGTCTGGATTGATTTCAATAAAAAATGATTCTGCAAAGACAAGCCAACTATCCAAGCTTTCTACCGTATTCTCCAACGTAACGTTGGTGTAAGAGTGAAAGACTTTCATGCCTCCTTAGACGATAAACTCTAGTGGTTTTTTTTTTTTAAATGACTGATGTGATTTTTCACTTCCCTCTTATACCCAACACAGATATAACAGCTACAGACACTCCAAAAGACAAATAAGATTTCGGGCTCCCAATATAAATATATGAACTTATTTTCATTAATTATAATTCACTCCACTAAAAAATCATAATTGCATTCTCTCACTTATTCGAAAGTATAATTCAAGCCATTTGTTATTAAAATACTTATTAATCTCTCCATGTTAAGATTACAAATACCCGTTAATTAAATTAAATTATCGATACCCTTATTAACAATATCCATAATTCACCTCTGGCATTCCTTCCACTTAACTTATTTCATACGCTTCTGGGATTAAAATCCACCAAGCAGGTCGACATAATCAAAACTTATAAGATTTAATATTTATCATCAATCCAATTAAGAGGACGCGGATTCCATTAATAATTAATATTCATTAAGTACAATTAACGTAGTTTATCCAACTCACCGGCATTATCACGTATAAAGATCTCACTCTTTTGCGAATCAAAATAACCAATAATAAACGACTGGCTCATTAATTATCTCGGTATTAAGAAGAATAAATATTCATAATAACCATGACGCATTAATTATTTTATGCGTCAAGATAAAATAATTACCCAAAGTCGTCTCGCTCACGTTGATCGAAACAAGTATCTGAAGATGTCGAACTAAGACATTCCCCGTAAATACACAGACCCATCAAGTCTTCAGCATACACAATCCACTAATAACGACGCTAAATTCCATTTGGGGATCGCTGAACTAATACTTATATTCCATAATAACCGACGATTCGATTCACAAGGTAAAACCTAACTCTGCTACTACCAAATCATCTACTACGTAAAATAAAATATACACACGTACGATATTTAAACGAGCAAATATAAATTCATGTAGATTCTCATCAAATATAATAACAGAATTTTATAAAAATAAAATAAACATCCATAACAATAAAAATGACTTTTGAGATATAGCCATAACAATATACCATGTGTATTCTCATCAAATATAATAATGTATTCTTATAGAAAATAAAATAAACATCCATAACAATAAACGACTGTAGATATATACCATAACAATTATATTATTTATATTCCTTTAAAGAAAAAGGAAATAAAAAGAAACGTAGGATTTGTTTGGTTTTCGTTTTTGAAAATTATTTTATATTCTAAAAAATAATTTAACAGTTTAAAAAAGAAAAACACGTTGCTTTTCGCTTTTTTTTTTAAACACAAAGAACAAAGAAAACATTAAATTCAGATAACAAGAACAAATTTCAAAAAATACTAAAATGATGTTCAAAAAAATATTTTCAAGAACAACTTTCAAAAACATAAACCAAATACCCATAGTATTTTTTTTCCTTTATATTTATTTATAAGATTATGTTTGGTTTCTAGAAAATAATAGAAAACAATAAAAATATACCAAATAAAAAAATTTATTTTCATATTTAATTTGAAATTCATTTAAATCTTTTGTATAAAAAATTAAATAATTTTAAAATACATAAATTTCATACATATTTAGTTTATTTGAAATGATTTTTATTTCATAATAATAAAAGTTTTAGTGGATGCTTGTTTAAGTTAATAGCCGATAACCATCGGTGTTATTGGTAGTGATAGTTGATTACAAATCAATGTTTCATAAATAGAAATAATTGAGATATGTAGTTTTTTCTTATCATGAGTTGTTTATTAACTACCGTCAATCAACTCAACTAAACATCTCCCTTAAGTATATTTTTAATTAAATAAATGAATTTATCATACACTAAAGAAAATGAAAGGTTTGATATAATTTAGATAAATGGACAAAGGTTGGGAGTGGCTGGTTCCATCCATACAAAAAGCTTCAAATGTTGGGTGCAATCCACATCAAATTCATTATTCATAGAGACATCCCACCAAATAAATTCAAGACTTTCGAAACACGACCATTGACAATGGCCCCTTTTTATTTATTAATATATTTAATAACTTATTGATCTTCAATCTCAAAATATCCGAATTCAAAATTATCATTTGACACTTGGAATTAAAATATAAATGGGCCGTCGTCCTTCACGTGACACTTGGAGTTATTATCAAAGCAGAGAGCGGCTCTCTGACTCTGACGCTGAGATCATTCACAAATTTTCAAATCTCACATTTAAATGTAAATTACTAGATTACCAAAACCACCCATCCCATTATATATGTATTAAACTATTACAATTATTAAATAAAGGTCAATTTGATTGTTTTGAGCCTTAATTAAGTCTTAATAACAAGACATTGTTTTGTAAGTCAAGTACTTTAATTTGGAAAGCTTGCCATGCATCATCATCCAGCAGCAATTAAGAAATAAGAATAATTCTAGAGGTCAAATGAAAATATTTACAACTTGGACGCTCAAATCTTTCCTACAAAAAATTATTAGAGTGGTGGAAGGAAAACACGTCCAGCCAGTGTTTTTTTCTTGCATGAATTGAATTGGAGAGTTTCCTACCTATTTCTATAAAGAAATCGCTATGCACTTTGTATAATTGGCAGAAGTTAGGGATGGGGATGGGGATGGGGATGGGGATTCTTCTTAGCTCTGCTCTGCTCACCCACCTAATCTGTTTGTTGTCATTGCAACACCAAACCCATTAATTTGGATTTGGGGCTTATTCTATTATTATAGGCTAGCCACCATCAATCAAATTTCAAACGAGACTGAAAGATTTTTAAGTAGATGATGATAGATGAAATTTGGAATCCTCAGTTGGTCCGCCTTGAATTTGTTTAGGTCGCTAATTCGAGGCCGTTTAGGATTATAAGAGAATTTATCTTTTCATTAATTTCAAACTGTCATGTTATTAGTGACAAATGCAATAAGCTAATTCGAGACCCAGCTTATCAAAATATAAAAATAACAATAAAAAGATAATCGGGATTGGGATGCCAACCTTTTTCAGATGTTTCCAAACTTGGTTTTCGAGTCAATAATTGGGTTGATGTCAGTTGAGCCAAAATTCGATATTAATGAGTGTAAATTTAAGCAACATAAGAGGCTTTCGTCCAAATGAATAAAACAACTAGCAACGTTTTATTTTAACTTTTTCTATACTAATGTCTTTTCCTTATCCAATAAGGAATTATTTTTTAACCATTTGTATCCTGAAATCATTTATTGACACCTTTTTTCATCATTTTTTTTTTTAATAAAATGGTTATTCCATAAATATCTTGATTTTTATTTGTTTTTTGTGATTAAATTATCGTCTTACTACGATGCCACGATCACATTCATAATTTCTTTACGCGACAAGCATTCATATCATCGCTGCTTTTACTCTATGCTATGATAATTCAAACAAGAGCATATTCGATTAATCCACACGAAATCAAATCAACGATCAATATACTACGTAATTGAGCTTATACGCGCTTTAATCACAATAATATTAAATACGTAGTTCTCAATTATTCAAACGATAGACTTTAAGCCGCATTCATTGCGATATTAACCTCGAACGCTGCTTCATCCTTTACGATTTTAATGATTTTCGATTATACGTTTTTATCAACGTATCAAGCAATAATCAATAAAATTATTTTATACTTTAAAAATAAAAAAGGCTTTGATCCAATGGTTTAGTATTTTTATAGATTTTAGTAGAATCAAAGTGCAGCAACCGGGTTTAAATCACCTTAGGTACGAAGGGAAATTTTTCTACAAAAAATTTATAGTGGAGATATTTGCCCTCGGACCTGAAGGGTGGATCCGCCATGATCAGCCTAATCCACATTCTTTTGGGAGTGATCAGTGCTGTAGATATTGAAGCCCATTCATTATCTATGATGAAAATAGAGGCTATGAAATTGTTTTGGCTTGTGGGTGATGATGGTATGAAATCTGGGAATTGTTTGGATTGGCCAAAGAAATGTTGCATGAGAAATTAATGGCAGGTTTTTATTACTGATGAGTCCGATTCCAACCTATTCCAACTGCAATGCATTTACTCCCCCCATTCAGAAGTAGTTAGTAGTTAAAGAGATTTATGATGAACAGACCCACATGGAGAGCCTCCTCTGTTTTCTTCCTCCCCTAAGGGGCTCTTGTTTTGCCACGCTCTAACTTCTAACAATTATATTCAAGCTTTGACTTCATTACAGGAAATGGACAACCATTTGATTTTCATTATTAATGACTTTCACACTTTTTTACCTCCAAAAGACCATGAACAAAAAAAATAAAAGGAAGAAGAAGAAGAAGAAGAAGAAAAATAGAATAAGGAATTGTGTAGGACCACATAATTCTTCAGATTCAGCTTCTTGCTTTACTTTTTCTAATTCAGATTCAGCTGAAATCTTTTACCAAGAAATCCAATTATTGAATTTTTTCAAAACATGAATTTCAACGAAGACTAAACGTTTGGTTGTAAAAAAAGGAGTACAAGGAATGAATAGTGATGGGTAAGGAACAAAACCCCCGTTTGTAAGGAATGTCATTTATTAGAAAATTACAATTTTCTATGACAGTTTTATAATCAACATGAACCAGATTTGTACGCCTTTACAAACCTTACCACCTAATCAATGCACAGCCAACCAACCCTCCAAGACTCAGGAACTAGTGGGTATAATACATAGGTGACAAGGAAAAAACAACAGCCAAAAAGGAAATGCCTGACCTGTTTAAAACCGACATCTCTATATCCTTCTATCTGTGGTTTTCTTTTACTTATTATACAAATGATCTCCATATCATTCCTTCCAATGAAATAATAATAACGAAACAGCCGTCTTAAAATTTTAGCTAATCTATCTCCTTGTGGCAGTATTCAAGTAGCTCATGGAAGTCCATACCTGAATTCAGCCAAAGTTACCAGCATCAAATTAAATTCCTTAGTTAAATGATTATGAAGAAACAGTTTCTTGTAGAGATCAGATCTTACCGGCTTTTTTTGCTGCACGAAACAGGACTTCCTCGACCAGATGCTGTGCTGGATCACCATCAGTGACCAGTGCGATGAAAGTTCAACTTCAGAAACAGCTTCTTCATTTGTTAAAAATACTGATATAAATAATCGGTGATAATAATAAAAACAACGATCTTCTGGGCCTATTCTGTGGTGGTGAAGAGATGGAGACAGTTGATGTATGGAAGTTACAACATAGTCTACAGACATCTCTAGAAGTCCATTGTTCCATTTAGGCTGCAGGATTTCAAAGAGAAACCATGTGTTAGGCACAATCAAGAATTTCAGAATTGAACATTTTTCTTAGATCAATAGCACAAACAAAAAACCAATCGCCCTAAACGAATTCCACACTCCAATTCTTGTCATGCATGTACAGCCCCATTGCCAACAAAATATTCAGGGAACAATAGTGCTAGTTGCAATTATAGTGAGCATTGTTCTACATTGCTCAAATCTTCAACCTTGTATTTGTTATCAATCAATTGGAAGGAGGTATATACCATTGTAATTGTGATTTCCATGCTATGTTATCTAACTATCCGCATAATTATGGACCGGATTTTCCTTTATTTTCAAGGATTATAGACTCTAATCAATGATGCAGCCCCAATCTTCTAGTGTTGCAAACAGGATGACTCTGAGTTTTCCAGGACCATTTCAATTTACCTCCAATCTTCCATAAGAAAAAGGGAAAGGAAAAGAGATGCTAAAATCTAGATCATTGTAGATACCTGTTTGGCCCCAAAAGCTCGAGTGACTTTTAACGAACCCTTCACACGATCATTCATCACAGCACAAGCATCATCTGGATGTTCATTTTTTATTCTCTGAACTTCCTGAAATGCAAGAAAACATCAAGTGAGGTCTAAATAAAAAGAAAAAGGGCAAACAGAAAGAAGAATCAGTTCTAATAGGCAAAGCTCAAGCTTTCTCTACAAAGTAAACAATGAAGACTAGAACTTTTACCTCCTCCACACTGGTGCTATGGTCCACAGTAAGCTGAAAAGCAGATAAAGTGGGTATCGTGTTGTAGTTATCATTGTCCATGGCCTCAAGTCATGCAATGTTTCTTCATTGATCCTTTCAAGTCCTGCCGGATCTTCCCGAGCCAGACATCAGCCTCGGCCTTCTGAGCTAAAACAGCTCGACTATCACCCACATTCATCACATAAACATCCTCCCCCTTCATGAGCATTACAAGAACACAAGATCCCATCAGGGCCAGCTCCGGATTTTCCATAGCCATCTTATCAGCTATGTCCAAATAGGCCTCCTCTGTTTTTCTCAAGGCCTGAGACAGGGCTTTCAATACATCTGAATGGTTTATAGATCTCAAACCATCCGAATTAGATCCATTCAATTGCTCCTTTAACCTTTGATCAAGCTCTAGTCTCTCCCTGTCCCACTCACACTTCCACCGCCTCTGATTCTCCTCCCATTTCTTTGCTGCACCCTTGTACTTGTTCTTCGAATTCTTACCCTTCTTTCTCTTCGAATTCGAACCAAACTTCAAATCCCCACTTCCCGATGGATAATACTCTTGATATGAACAATGAGAACAGCCATCCACCATACTATTTCTAGCTAAATCAACATCACAACTAGGATTGGAATCTACCATAGCTGAATTGGAAACTTCAGAAAGAACAGGGGAGGAGGCAGGGGCTGAGACAGGATTGGATTCATGTTTGTCATCCCATAACAATCCCTTGAGCTCCTTATGGACAGCAGAGTATAAATTAGATAATAAATAATCAGGAGCATCAGGGCCGTTAAATCATCCATAATACCCAAAACCCAGCCATGCTCTTCGGAGACAACAACATGAACTCGATCCTCCCCTGCTTTCCCTTGTGCCCATTGAAGATTCTGACTTTCTAGTGAATCGTCATCGTCCAAACTTCCATCACTGCTCAAATTCACACTACTCACAGTGAGATTCTCATTGTGCTTCTCCGACCCAACAAGCCAATCCGGTTCTTTCACCGAAATAACGCCTTTAATCGGAGCCACAATCGAGTTCTGCCCCCGGGATATCGTCTTAGATATCGCTCTCCGCAGAACACGAATCAGTGACTCTTTTCTCGATCTGGGTCTAAAAGCAAACCCACCATGAGAATAGCTTCTCTGGAACTGATCGGTACTGCTCTTTTCAAGAGGACCTGAAAACAACCCCCGATCAATCGGCCCCGACATGAATCCCCTCTCAATCGGCCCCGACAAAAACCCTCTCTCGAGAGGACCAGAACCCGGAATTACGCCGTAACTGCCCGGAATTGGGCCTGAATTCATCAAATTTCGGGGAATAGGTTGCAGAGGAATGGAAGTAAACGAGGTTGAGCTCTCGAAAGCGGAGGCTCGATCAATACTATTGTAAGAATAGAGATCTACAAAGGCTGTAGAAAGAGGAGTAGATGTGTTGGCACTTACAGAAGCGCCTGAAATTGATCGGAAGGTGGTGGTTTCTTCAGAGTGAACCTTGGAAGACGAGAGCCGAGACTGGTCAGGTATGTAGCAGAAAGAGTGACCCAAACCCAGCTTCGTCAAAGTTCGATATCCAAAACCGATATATCCTCCTGCCGGCGAACTCCTCCCTCGCCGGTAAAGCAGATGCTTAGCTTCCCGAAACCGTTACCCATCGAAGAAACTCCAAGTCAAAATACCGAAACAAATCTAACTTCCGGAAAACGCTAAACCGGATATTTCATTTTCCACATGGAGAGATTGAGAGAGAAGCCGAAAGAAAGAAGATGAAAAGGGGGCGGGAGGGAGGGAGGGAGAGAGAGAGAGAGAGAGAGTAGAGAGAGAAATAGGAGTTGACTTTCGGGTAGGGGTTTTGAGAAAACCACTTTTCTTTTTCCCTTCGGTTTTAAAATTTGTTTTGCCTTTTATGTCTGTGGTGGCGTTGACTATGGTTAGGGTTTAAGTAAACTCATGGGTTAGGGGTTTTGGTGGAGGCTTTGTCAATATCAGCTTCACAAAAAACGTGGAATACACGCTTCGACTTAGGCGGCCCTAGTAATAGTTTTAATACTCACTAGTTTAATAGAGTCAAGAGCTCTTAATTAAAAAAACTAGAAACTCAAATTCGATTCGAATTTGATAGATTTTTTTTAGATATTTAAAACTCGATTCAAAAAATATTTAAGCTTTTCAAACTAGATTCAATAAAATTAGAATTAATTAAAAATAATAATAATAATTTATATTCAAACTTAACTCGACTTGATTCGAAATTAACTTGAATTCGATTCAATTAATAAAATAATAAAATAATAAAATTTGATTAAACTCATAAATAACTTGAATTAGATATTATAATACTAAAACTCAAATTTGACAAGTTACGACTCGATTAATTTTAAGTCAAATATAAATATTATATGCATTTACAAGCCCGGACTGTATGAATCTACATGATACGTGGTCTCTTGTATCATGGGAAAGTGTGAACGCTGTGGTGTGGCGCGTGACGGAGCTTGTTCTAGGAGGTGCAAATCGCAGAAGGTCATAAATTCTTGTAGGGATCGAAAAGTCAAAGACCATAATTCAATAAATATTGTATGTATTTAATATATTTATAGATATACAACTTGGAAAAGCGTGCCATAATCACCGTTGGATCGGGTGGGAGTGGATTCTGATAGATGAGGGGTTGACTGACACCTGTCACTCCATCATTGTGCATCCTGGATTTATTGTCAACCGAAGGTTTTTCTCCACCTTATGTTTGGCTTGACTTTCTCGCAGTTTCTCTCACTCCCATTTTCCCTAGAAAATGAAAATCAGTTGTAAATTAATTTTGGTAAGGTGGGGGTGGTTGTATGGTTGTAATGATACAACATTTACTGCACAGCGAGTGTTTCAGGTAACTTGATTTAATATAGACCTGTCCTTCTGCTGACTTTCAGTTCATTTGACTGCTAAATTGACAGCAGGTAGGGCAGATCATCATTCTGCCCCCATGGCAAATGTTTGTCCACATTAGGAAGTTGCAATAGCACCTTCCCCCCTTTCTTCCCTTCCTTTGTTATTATAATAATAATAATTATTATTATTATTAATTTCCTATTTACTTTCTGGCAAAGTCAGCCAAAAGAATTTCACATGTCCAATATTCCTTAATTGTGAAGCTAACCCACCTATCATTTATTTAGAACTTTCTCTCGCCCTCGAATTTAGTCAATATTATACGCAAAATAGTTCGTGCACTACATTCATTTGGGACCCCATCACTATCCCATTAAAAATTATTTTAATAGAAATAAAAATGTAATGGTAAAAAAAAAGGGTGTAGAAATGGGGATTATCAAAGAGACAGGGGTTAATGATTCATGGGTACATGATTGCTTCCAACACCAAAGAGATAAAAATAATAATAAAACAACATATAAAATAGAAGATGGAGACAATATCTTTAATAGAGGTATGATGTTATGATAAATTTATAAATAGGGAGTCCAAAAGGAACCTAGGTTGTTATTAATTAACCAATAAAAAAAATACAGCAATTTCTACATCGATAATAATTTCCCATTTCAGAATTCAAAGCCATAATCATTCAATATTACCGTGGAGAAACCAACAACCACCATCTCCACAATCCATTTACTTGACCCACCCACCCCACCCTTTTAACATTTCATTATTCTACACTTGTCTTTCTTGTAATTTTTATTCCATTTCCCTATCTTTTTTATTAACTGTGTACATTTTAAATAAAAAAAGTAGAGTTTACTAAAGAAAAGACCAACAATTACCTACAAATAAACACAAAAGTAAAATAATGAGTTTTCCTTACAAAGTTTACTCTTTTATAATTGTTTCTTCGAATCCACTAGGAGCCATTGAATAATTTATTTACCTATTAACTTTAAAATTTTCATATGATTAATTAAGGTATATGCAAATTGACATGAATACTTAGAACTATTTAAATTTTTTTTGAAAATTCCATGACTCTAAAGATTTAGAAGTATATGGATATGGATAAGGGGATGATGAATTGACCATCCTAAATTGAAAAGAAAAATGAAGAATATGGATGCTTAAATCTTGACTCTGGATTTGAAGAGGATATGGAGGGGGATTAAAATAGTATGGGCTGATATTTGCTCCATCCATTTTGGGCGACTATTTGGAAATAAAATTAGTTAATTTAATTGGGTAATTGGGGGGAGTTGAGGTTTATAGTGGGGGATAGTGTGGTTAGAAGAATTAGGCTTTTGTCATTTGCTTGGCACAATGTTTTGTTGACTTTTAATAGGTGTCACGTCTGCATAGTGGTGGCTAGCTACCTCTCACCCTTTGCTCATTTCAGCCCCCATTTCCCTTTCTGCTGTCTCATTATGCCATCTTTTGTTTTATTTTCATAAAAGAAAAAATAATATCATTGGTTCAAACTTATAATAGATATAAAATATAAATAATTACAAATTATATCATTATAAAATATTGATTAATAGTACTATAATAAATAATATAAATTTAATAATATAGGTGGTTAAAATATATAAGTTAGGATTTTTGCATGTGTGATCGTAATTTGATGTCAATACATTTTATCATGAATCATCAGCATCGTCTTGTCATGTGAGACGACTGAATACTTGTCATGTATCATGTGGCGACTGACGATAAGTAGTACTTGTCGATAAAATAATAACACAAAAAATAAAATAAAACCTAAATTTTTGAAATAACCATTTTATTAAATAGAAAAATGAAAGAAAAAAATTAAGATGGGTAATTTTAGGGTAAGATTATACCATCTTTTGTTTTATTCTTTCCTTTTTTTCGCCCTTTTTTAAGCTGAAAGTGTTATAAGAGCTTTAAGCCTTTGTAATTTGCACTCCCTTCAACAACTACAAAATATTATAATATTAATATATTATTAATCATATTTTTAAATCTAAATAAAATTTTAAGATAAGGATAAAAAAAAAAAATTTTCAAAAAATTAAACAAGATGGTAGATGGGGTACGATATAAAAATTAGCATTGATTTTTTTTATTTACATTCTAATTTCATTT
Organism: Tetrastigma voinierianum; assembly: GCA_016808115.1. Classification (NCBI taxonomy): domain Eukaryota; kingdom Viridiplantae; phylum Streptophyta; class Magnoliopsida; order Vitales; family Vitaceae; genus Tetrastigma; species Tetrastigma voinierianum. The sequence continues at coordinate 215,529 of JAEQBH010001943.1, read as the reverse complement.
TTTAAAATAAATAAAAATAGGTTTCAACATGAGTAAAGAGTAATTAGGGTAAAAGTGCTTTTAATTTATAATATTTTAATATTTTTTTTTTATATTTATTCACTTATAGAATAAGTTATAGTAACTTATTATTATAACGATTTGAACCTGGATCTTTTATAATCACTTATTCATTTCTTTATCACTTAAGTTAGACCTTAAAAGTCAAATTATGTATACTTAGTGACGGACCGCAGAAATATAATCGGGGTATTATAAGTACAATGGACTTTGGTAAGACAAGAGAATCAATTCTACTATAGTGTTTCGGGATACTCTAGGTCCGCTAGTGCTTAATACTTTAATATAAGTATACGTTTTATAATGTTTTTCAATCACCCAGCAAAAATAGAAAGCCATTTTTCTGTAATAAAAGATTATAAATAAAATAAAAACAATTTATAAGGGATTTAAAAAAATGAACACATCAAATAATAGTTTTTTTTTTTACTTCAAATAAATAATTAAAAAAAATTGAAAATAAATATCACATCCAAATGATCTCTTAAATAAGTTGGAAGGTAAAAGAGGGAAAGTTAAAAAAAATAAATAAAGAAGATAAATTGAAGAGAATGCCAGCCATAGAGCAAACACAATTCAGAGAGTTTGACCAAATGAATGATAATTCATAATAGCCACCATAGTGAGTGTCCTCAGCCGTCACCACCACCACCCATTCCCCACTATCAAGAACCGACTCCTATTTCCTTTTCTAAATTTTCTTTTTATTTTGTTTAAAAATAAAGGTTGTATAAATATATTTATCTTTATAATATCTTTTATGTCTCCATTCTTCCTTTCCTGCCATCCACGTCTTTCTTCTCCTGTCCTCCCTATATATATCCAAACCAAACTTTTGTTTTGCGCTTTGTTTTTTCCTTTTTCTAAATAAAAAAGAAAAAAAAAGAAAAAAAGAAGAAGATGTTTTTGAAGGTCTCGGGTCTGAATTCTTCACTATCATGCCATTGATTTCAAGGCCCAATATGATTTACTACTGGGCCAAATCATAGTTTGGGCCTTAACGGTAAATACCGGTCTCAAACATAAAACACCTGCCAGTGCCAGCCCAACAAGATATGCCCACTTCAAGTTGAGATGGGTATTATTTGGGCCTGCAATTCAAAGCCCATTGTCATTTGTCACGCTCCTTAGTCCTTAGTCTTTTTTTTTTTTCTCTTTTTTTAATTTTAAAAAGAGGCCTAGGCCTACTAATGTTATTTGGCATAGTTTTTGTGTTCAATGCTCAAAGTAGTACCCTGCTGTCTAATTGGATTTCACTATATTTTTTAAAGATAGAGACCATTCTCAAAAATACCCTTGATCAATTCTATCCAAATACTCCTATTAGTAGTGCTTGATCTCCAAATTTTTTAAAAGTTTCAAACTTAATGAGTGAGTGTCAGTGCTCGATCTCCGAAAAGTTTTTAAATTTTCAAACTTAACGAGTTTCAAGAAATTACCTAATTACCTTTCTATTATAACATGAGGGGTAGCTCATGTCTGAATTGATTATTTTATATGTTTTTTATATTTTTTTTATTCTTGAGTTTGAAAACAAAAATAGTTTTAAAAATAAAAAACCAAAAGTCATCAGGTGGATTCACTAGTGCAGGTTACTAAGAAGTGGGAGCATAATCTTCATCTAACTATGATTATGTCATATGGAATTAGTGGAGGTGAACAGAAAGTTATAGTATATATATATATTTTTTTTTCTTTCTAAAATTTAATATGAAAAATTTAATAGAAATTTTTGTTTATTATTTTTTGGAAAGAAGTTAAAAAATCTTGTCGACCCTGGGAAAATAATGGTAAGAAGTAAGAACAAAGGAGTAAGAGGATGATGATTGATGAATGGACAGGAAGGGGAGTAGGGATGAGATTGAGTGGGGTCCATCACCATCGAAAAAAATCTAAAGAGAAAGTAGCATCAGAGAGTGGCCTCATTCATTGATAGAAGGGGGGGGAAGAGGGGGTCAGGGTCATTCATTAACCAGTGATCACTGTTCACTACTCAGTACTCATACTGCTACTGCCACTGCCAGACCATAGATTCCCCATTTCCCAAAGTCTCACTGAACAATACCCATACATATATAGCATAGCATAGCAGCATATTGGTTACTGCCTTATTGAAGGGGGCGGCCGTGATCGATCATCCAGCGGTAGCCACAGCCCCTCCTTTTCCAATTCCAACTTGCAACACATCTCCACCCTCCATTCCATTTTTTTTTGTGGGACCCCACCCAGAGACACACTTTGCCTTCTTTCGTCACCCACTTTTGGCCTGTTGCCAGTTGCCACCAGTCCCAATAATATAATAATCACCACTAATCACTTCCCCCACTTGCCTTTCTCCTTTCTCCTTTCTCTCTACCCTCTACTACTACTACTACTACTACTATTATTAAGTATCACCAATTAAAATCTATCTATAACAATTAACACCCCACACCCACAGCTGTTCCCAACTCCTGCTACAATCCAAACTGGATTCTCTTCCCATTTCTCTTCTTCATTCTTCTCCTCTGGATCATTATGCCCTCCACTCCATTTCCTATCAGTTTCAGACTTTCAGTTCACTTAGCCAAAAAAGTTCCACCCTCCCTTTCCCAACTCCTCACTACAGTTCACAATTTCGGGAAATTTTTTTCAAATCTTAAAAAGATGAACTCAAGTCAAGTACAAGATTTTCGGCCCAGGGTCCAAGTTCTGTACAGCAGGCAGGCTTTCATTTCTTTTCTTTTTTCCCTTTTCTTATTAATATATATATATATATATATATATATATATATATATATATATATATATATTTGATCTTAAGTATTAATTAAAGCTCAGAAAATTCAGGATTTTTCAGTTGAAAAGAAGGATCGCTTTGCCGCTTTATGACAGGAACCGATCTAAGCTGGGTCTTCCATTTGGATGGTTGGATTGGAATTTTATTTTCCTACTGAGAAACCTGCAAACCATTTTGAACAAAATGTGGTATAGAGGGACTGAATGCCTGAAAGGGTACATGGGAATGGAAGGGCGATCCACCCTTTTACTCGTTGCCATCATCATCAATTACTGCAGAAAGGAAAAGGAAATACCAAAAGAAGACAACAGAGAGCAAGACTGATCAACCATCTTACTTTTCACTCATACAACAGAATGATCTTAACACTCTTTACATCAGAGAACAACAGCTTCACAGGTAACCTCAGAAAAAGGAAGAATTAGAAATTTTAAGCCTTTTTTTAGGAAGAATTATTCCCAGATTAACAGAATGGACGGTCAGAAAAGAAAAATTAACACACTTTGGCAAATTCAATTCATCGTGTGAAAAAAAAAAAGCAAAGAAAAAAAAACTAAAAAAAACCCCCAAAAAAGGAAAAAATAAATGGATAATTTATGAGGAAAAATAATCAAATCTCATACCACTACATACAAGCCTATACAACACAATGCGCATGCGAGGATGAACCTCTGTCCGCGGTTAATTTGAGCTTCTGATCGGAGTTCTTCGCGGAATCCCGGAGCAGAGGACATCCGAGACGGCGGCGTATACGAACCTGGTGAATTCTCCGGCGACAAGGAGATGTCAGGAGGTTGAGCAGTGCCGGTTGCTCCGTTGTTGGGGGTGGGCCTGGTCGTCGCAATTGGATTGTTCCCGAAAACCTCTCTCGGCAAGAGTACCTTCGAAACCCCAAAAATAGCAACTGGGTTTTGATCGAACACCGTCTGGGTCACCGGCTTTCTTGCAATCCCTGAATCAATCGCCACCGACCCGTGACCTAGAAATGTTGAGAGTGAAGCTCTCAGCTCCCATCTCCTCCGTAGTCAATGTCGGTTGAACCGGGTTCACGATCGACTCGAGCGAACCCATAGTGTAGTACGAGTGCAGGACGTGAAACTTCAGGACCACCGCCTTCTTGTCCGCCGGCAGAGACTGCAGCCTCTCCGTCGTCGAAAGATCGGCGAATGCGTCGTCGGTAGGGACAAACATTGTTATTCCGGCACCGGCCTCATCCGCTTCGAACTCCTCCACTACCCCCGACGCCATCAACATCGACGCCGCAACGTTGAAATTGTGGCCGTCGATTAACGTCCTCGTGATGTTCAACCCCAACGGCGGCCTACTTTCCGACGCCATCAGATCGAATCCGTTAGGAACAAGCAGCGAATTCACAGTGAAGATGCTGACATTGTATGGAAGCGTCTTGATCAAGGAAAGAATCGTGGCGTTGGAGGGAGAGTAAGACGCCGGAGAATGGACCGAAACGACGCCGTTAGCCGGGTTGCGCGTTATGTTCACGGAGCCGAAGTCGTTAGTGGCACGGCCGGTGGTTTGGTAGAGAGTAGTGATGAGCTTTCCGGCGGCCGGAATCTGACGGATGTCCGGCCAAGAAAGGTACTGGAGAAGAACGTGGTAGCCCAGGCGGCGTCGGCGAGACTGGAGGCGGAGGAACGGTGGGCGAGATCGGAGGCGCGGAGGAAGGAGTTGGGAACGGCGAGGAGAGTAAGCGAGGTGCGGTGGATGAGATCGCCGTCGACGGCGGTGGCGGTGAGTAAGTTAGCGAAGTCAGAGAGATCTGGGTAGGTGGACAAGAGGGAAGTGATGTTGAGGGCAAAAATGGGATAAGAAGAAGACAAGAGGAGGAAATAAACGATGGTGGTAGGGGCAAAATGGGAAAAGCGTAAAACGGCCATTTTTGCCCTGCGGAATGTAGCAGAGAGAGAAAGAGCGACCAGAAGAAAGAGAGGCGAGAAGAGAGGGTGGGAGGGTTTGATGATGGTTCATGATGGATGGCCGATGATGTGCATGATTGTGATGTTGATGCATTTAATCCATCTACCACGCTTTCCCCACTCGCGCATCTGTTCTTGCTAATATACACGCTCTCCCTCTCCGACACCTGTCACTTTTTTGGGCTGAGCTGAGCTGCTTCCCACAATCCCACCCAGTCACCAAATTTCTGATTATCTTAACACCTCCATTTGGATCTTTCCTTTTTTTTTTTATTTTTCTCCAACGTTCAAGTCAAGTAATTAAATACATAAAGTCACTTCCTCATTAATCAACCATTAACTTTTAGAGCCATTCATTTATTCTGTCACTTTTATTTACCATAAGAGCATCTAAATACTTGATCCCACCCCCATATATTTTACCTGTCTACTAAATAATATATTCCAAAAATATATAATTCAAATAAATTTGTATTAGACTATACACAAGTATGCGTGTATTTAAATTTTGAACGCTACTCCTCAAAGTCATATTGGTCGCATTGTAGAATTTATTGTATATGCATGTACATACACTTAACCTTTCCTTAAGAAAACACCAAGGAAGAAAATATATATATATATATATATATATATATATATATATATATATATATATATATATATATATATATATATATATATATATATATATATATTGATAATGTTTTTATTCAGATTTGAGGAACATAACGTGTTGGGTCGTTGGCGGGGCGCAGGCTATTTGTGAGTGGTCTGGCTCACCAGATCGTTGAAATTTGAAGTAGGACTCGGCTGCGGTGTTGAAATTTAAAGTAGGATCGGCACGGTGTTGTTGGGCTAAAGTAGGATCGTGCGATCCGGTGCGGCTCTGGGCGTGTAGCTCGTCTGCTAACGAGGAAGGGGGGTCGCGAGGGGCCGCGGGTGGCCGCTCGTGCTAAGTCGGTTAACTCGTGAGAGAAAAGGTGGTATTTAGAGGGCGAATATATTTGCGTATGTTTTGCGTCATTCAACATGGGGTGGTGCGGTATTTATAGTATTCGTTTTTGATTAGATGGTGATTAAATTATTTCGATTTGGATGGGATATTTGCTGCTATTATCGGTATCGAATGCGATATTGAAAGAAGCGGTTTATTTAGAAATTATCCTTTCTTTACTTTGATGGGATCAGAAGCGATCATGGATGGTTGTTATATCGTGAATTATCTTATTTTGCTATTGGTGAGATTTAGTTGGATTTCTGGGATAATATATTATTGGGGTTATTATTTCCTTTATCATGGGAGACTTCTATAATTGGCCTTTAATTCGGCGATTGAGCGCCATTATGGTAGCATAAAAAAGACACAGATGCTTCAATATGGACATCACAGTGGTTGAAGCTGTCAGAACTGCGTAAAAGTGCGAATCTTGATAGGCATCTTAAGCTGGAGTTTAACGATGAACTGTGACCGTTTTCATTTTATAAATATATATATATATATATATATATATATTAATTTCACATGCTATATAGTTTTCATTGTAACCTAGGATTTCAGCATTTTTTAAAATACGAGAAAGGTTACTTCTTGTCACGAGGAGATGTAACGCAACCCATTACATGATGCAAGAAATCATTTGGAGAAAATTGGCTCAAAATTCAATTTTAAAACAACTAATATATATTTTATATGTGTTGCACGTTATTTTAGTATTTTATTTTTATAAATACTCGAGACCAAAACTTCTTATACATATATTCCCCTTTATCACTTGATACAAGCGTCAAAAATAAGAGTGTAATTGTGTATGATCGAGTCAATCTAATTTAGCTATTACTCAGTTGTTAAAACTTGAAGCTCGAGCTTTGCATTGAGTTTTTTATATGTATTTTGGCTGGCTGAAAAATGATCGAGCTCTTCAGGTCGACTACGACTTGGAGTTTGACTTAATTAATAAATTAATAAAGTTTGATTAAATTCACGAGTAGCTTAAATCGGATATAATGATATTCGAGTTCGAATTCGATTTGATTAACTTCAAATTGAATTTAAATATTTTAAGATCAAAGCTTGAGTCGTTCATACCCCTAGCCAATGAAAATTAATGTGTTATTATTAGATTCATATTACACCCTTAGCCAATGACAATTAATGTGTAATTATTATATTCATATTCGTATTTACAAGTTACAACGGAACGAACATTAGCTTTCCATTTCATCTAATACAGAATTATGTATAACCCTTTGAAAATAATATTTCGGACAGCATGTAATCATATCATATAATAAATTGCTATTCTTTCAAAAAAAATAAAAAATAAATTGCTATTGAATCTACGTGGCAGAATTTGATTGGCAGGGTGGAGGTTTTTTCTAGCGCAAATATAGGGGAGTTCCTAATTCCTACTGGAGAGAGAGTACGTAAGACGTAGGCATGACTGGGCATTCTTGGTGGGCCCTGATTCTCTGCAAACGCATTTACATTAGTGGACGGTAGCTACGACAAAAAACACCACATAGAATGTGGGCCATGACAATTAGGCCAATGGACGACCGCCACGTGTGCGGTGATCCCAATTGTCCTCCTTGATCTACTGTTCTAGTTGTTTGCATGCGACGAGCATGCACATCAACAGTGCATGTGGACGTGCTTTCAGTTTTGTTATCATCCAATTTTTGTCTCCATTATTATTATTATTTTTAAATTCTTTTTGTGGGACTCTTTGCTAACCCATTTTGAAAATTGTGTTATGTTCTTATAAACAAAACAGAAAAACATGCTTGATTTTTATTTTTCTAAAACATAAAAATCATTAAATTTAAAGAATAAAGAAGAATACTTTTTTTTTTTTTGGTATTCTACATATTTTCAAAAAACATCCTTAATAACAATTTTTAAAAACAATAACTGAATATATGATCACTATTATGATGTTTTTTGAATTTTTTTTTGGTTATTTAAATTTAATATTTTTTATGTTTTATAAAAGAAAAAAATAAAAATTGAGACCAAACTATATTTCCTATATTTTTTTTTGTGTTCTTATTTTTTCAGAACTGAAAAACATTTTTCAAAAACAGTAAATAGGCACAATAGGCCGACCAATTTTTTTTTTTCATTCAAGCATTTTATCTTCAAACATTTCTTAAGAAATTAGTGTATATATATATATATATATATATATATATATATATATATATATATATATATATACTATATATATATATATATATATATAATATGAATGATTGATGTGGTTTCTTTCTTAGCTTCTCGTACAATTTAAGTTGATTGAAGACTTTATTTTAGGGGTGGACTTAAACATAATTATGAGCTTTAATTCTTATCTATTTTGGTCCACAAAACATGCTTATATTTCGGATTCTAGTATCAATTCAAACAAAAATGATCGATTTTATTGCTGTTTACGATCTTACATAATAATTTCGAACACCTATTTCAATGGGCATTGTAATTATGAACGTGACAATAGCTATAGTTATGTTTTCTTTGTCAGCTTCCAATTAGGTTGAATTCAATAATTCAGTTCTTTAATCTACCATTCACAATTATAAACAGTGTCGAGCATCTCGACATGTTTTTTTTTTTTATGTCAAAATCAAAATGACAACGTGACGACTCATGTTCATAAAAATAAAATTATATTAAACCCTTTGGTTAACCAACCAAACCTAAACAGGTAATAGAAGGTTATTTATTTATGTTATTTAATTAATAAAATGGTTACTCAAATAAAGATTTAGGTTTTATCTTATTTTTTTATATTGTTATCATTTTATCAACGTTTAGTTTATCGTTAGTTTGTTACGATGTGATGTTATTCATCATCTTGTTACGGCATTTTATCTGTATGAAAGTGATTCAAATAGGTAAAATAAATTTAATCAGTTCAAAATATCAAATTATGATCGTCAGTATGTTAAAGAATTAAAATTACAAATATTTTAGTCATTATATTATCAAATTTATAGGTTTTATATTGATTTATTATACTATTAATCCGGATATTATTTCAGAATATATGATTTTTAGTTATTTATATCTTGAATCTATGATCTATTACAAATTTGAATTAATAATATTTTTTTTCTTTTAATAAAAAAAGCTATATAAAAAAGCGATTTTTTTTTTTAAATAAAAGTATTCTCCAATGATTTATAGTCTAATCTCTTTTATTAGAGTATATTTTTAAATAGCAAGAATAATATTAAAAAAAAATTTTCTTAGTTGAAAGTTTTACAAAGAAATTAGTTAATAATTGAATTTTGCTTTTTTAGACTAAATCGGTATCTTATCAATATTTTCACAAATTTCTTTCAACTTATTTTGAGGGAAGAAAAATCTTGTTTTTTTGTGAAAAATAGTAGTGATTATAATTAATGTCATCGATAGAAATATATAATGAGAATTGTTAAAAATCGCAGATGAAAAGCAGCGTCTGAGTAAATGGCGTAATGAAGCGACTTAAAGTTTATATATTTAATAGTCGATTCTACTGCGTTTTGATATTCTTATTATGGTATATCTGCTGCTAGTTAACGGTATATTCGCAGCCAATTGATTTGCCTTTTTGTTTTTTATGTGCCATATTTTACTTGTTGAATCGACTTGCGCCACAAATATGTCCTTATTCTGCAATAAATCAAATTGTCGTGTAAAAAGCAACCACATTGCTTAAGATGGCGACAACCACACACCTGTAAGTGATGACAATCGCTATGCGTCTTAGGTGATAACTAAATCATGAAAAAAAAAAAACATATACAAACATAGATATGTATGGAAGAACTACTTTATTGAGAAAAAAAGATAGAAAAAATGTGTACAGAGGTAATTTTAGGCTAAAAATAACAAAAAATTCACTACTTATTACTTAAAGAAAATAGACTAACAAAGAAAAATTTGAGGAAAAAAAAAAAAGACTAGGGAGGGTGTTGTTACGAAAATATTCGTTTTTATTTATAGGCTTTTTAAAGAAAAAATTTCAAAGTTAAAGTACATTTCTTCGTAAATATATCATAATTCATCATTATTAATAGAGGAATTTAGCTATCTATGGACTTTTCATTACTCTTGCTTCATGCTGTCAACATTAATTTTTTATTTTCTTTTTGTTGCTAAATGATTATTACTTTGGATGTGGAGAACTTTTCCTCTAAATCTTGATGACCTTCTTTGAGACGAAGATCATGAGATCAAAATTTTTATATATCTTATTATCATGATCAATTGTTGGAAGATTTAAAAGCAATGTCATTCTTTTTCCTTACTTCATTCTTTGAATTGAGTAATTAGTGAGAATCTTCATAGCTCTTTAAAACAAGGTTTTCATGATAAGTGTGTTAATTTATTTTCTTACATATTAGATAGGAATTATGATAAACCATGACATTGGTAATCGAAAAATTATGATTCGCAAAGCTATTATGTTTCATAGGTTTAACCTTAATAATAAATATTAAGTTAATGTTGAGTTGTTCCATAATTTTGACTTATGAATGAGACATTGAGATGATCATATTTGATATAAAGGGTATATGGTTATTATTTGTAGGTACCATGAACTTAGGCATTTTTATGCTTGGTGGCCCGGTAGCCCCAAAGGGATCGGGCTAAAAGCGGCCCGATCCTCGGGTCAGTGCACAGGGGTTAGGCTCAGGTCGACCCCGAGGCGATCGATCCTCCCCCGGCGCGGGTATCTTATATCTGAGACGGCACCACGAATGAAGTAGCCTTGGGCTCTTCACATTACAAATGTGAGTTCTCCCATGAGCCCGACCGCCTCTAACGAGAATAGGGAAAACTCTCTCTTAGCGGCGGTTATATCGGAAAAAACGATTCACGTAAATGGAAAATAAGTCATCCTTCCCAAAATAAAATTTCCCTAACATTATGGAAAGAAATCGTCTGCTCTCAGCGGATCCTCTTTCCTCCCTCCATAAATGAAGCAAGTCACCAAATGAGTCTGAGATTCTAATCGAGATGCAGATTCTTTGTAAGTAGTTCTAAGTCTTAGAAAAAAGACTAACTTTGCCATCGGAGGAACCTTGAAACACCAGTTGTCTTCTTATTCGTTTGAAGGTTGCAATAAGTGGTGAATGCTCCGACGATCATTGCTTCTGAGTCGAGGAGACCACAATTAGGCGTTGTTTGTGGGAAGCAGAAGCGAGAAATCTCGGGGCGATGCGCAGGCGCTTGGTACACCCGCTCCCAGGTGACCTCTCGATCTCTAAACCCTTGGCTATTCCCAAACATCCCGCAGGACCGTCGGAATTCAACGCCATGACTAGCAACCCAGCGAACTTAGCCCCTGAAGACTAGTTCCTCCTCACGGCGCGAGAGATGGAAGCCAAAGCGGGAGGAGCGGGCGGGCGGATAAGTGGTGCAGCGGTGGTAGTTCTTGGGAAGAAAATGGCGCCTATAAACCCGGTTGGAGAATTTGGTCAGGTGGAAATAAATCTGAGAACCTCCAGCGTTTCTCGTTCCCGTCGACAAGGCAAAGAGGTCGCTACATTAGACTGACTCTCGATTGGATGATGGTATCTCCGTGGTCCATTTCGCGCGTTCACCATCCCAACGCGGAAGCTGTCCCAAGAAAAAGCGCCTCGTTGACAGCCGATCCATTGGTATCGTAAGGCGTGTCGGGTGCGAAGAACCAGCGAGACCTTTGGCCCATGGCATGGCTCACGATATGTGGCTAGGCCCCGGGGGCTTCCCCATACCGCCAGTACCATCCATGTACTCGCCTTTCGGGGCCGCCCCCACACCGCAAATGATTTTTTCCTCCGCCGTTCGGGGACCACAGGACATGCTCTCCACTCCCCTTGGACAGCATATCCTGGACTACGATCCTCCCCGCGGATTTTCTATACCACCCTTACGCGTGTCACGGCGGTTCTTCGTCCGTGCGATCATGCATTACAGCCTAGGCAATGATCTGGCAGCAGGGGATGATCGACTCTGTGTAAAGGTGTTCCCACATTGGCCCGGTTTCTAAGCTCCAGAGGATCAATAAACACATTCTCGGCGAACTGTGGGCGTTCGGTCTCTCAATACTTGTCTTTCTGTCGGATAAAGAGACATCGACTCCTTCCCGATCCAGCCATCGAATGGGAAGGCAGGTCATGCAGGACTTCACATCTGGGGGATTTCGAACAAGCGGTCCAGCAGATTGATGTCTACAGTATGGATGCGATCTTGCAAAACGTCAGAAGAAGCTTTTGGGCCGACCACCGGATTCTTCAATCTTTATCCCCGGACCATGACGCTATGGAGGAATTGTGCGAAACGGTGGATAAATTCTCGTTGGAAGATAACATCTGGGCGCCATGGCCAGTCTGATAGCCCTGAAACAATAAAAGCTAGTAGCTAAGGGCCGTATGAATAGAAGCGGCCAGCGAGGGCGGAAGCGTCGAGACGGGACAATCGAGAGAGGAAAGATCACCCAGGTTCCACTTGCTCTCAGCATTGCCTGATGGCTCTGCCCGTCATTGGGACCTCAGAGCTTCAAATGGCCCCACATGAGACGGGCCGGGACCGGCGCAATAGATCCTGCAGTGCGATTATCACGGGACCATGGCCACGAGACCAATCCCGCGCTGGAGCCTCAGTTTACGGTGAAGCGGTTCGAGATTCGGGCCGTCGGGTGAGTACTGAGGAGCTAACTCGCGGGACAACGGCGGCTCACGCGGTCGATAGAAGACTGTGCGATCTTCGAACATGCTTCAAAGCCCCGGCCGACCATCAACTTTATCTTTGGGGGCCGTCGATATGTCGTCAAACCTTGGGAGAAGAATGCTCGGCGGCCTCGGTTGGGTCGGTAACACCGTCGGCGACCGGGATATCGCGGCCGGTTCGGCGGTGGGCGACCACATCCTTTCCACCTATTAACCCTACCGCGGGTCATCACACCACTACGGCCTTTTGTATTAGCTGTATGTATTAACCGGTTTTGATGTACCACAGGTCTGTCATCAAAGGCGTGGCAGTTGATGCAACTCCGTCTCTAGCCTTTAGCGAGATGAAGTCTCGATTGATCATCTCCATTCATTTGGCGGGGGTTTATCGAGTTTGATGGATTTACCACACTATCAGTTGGAAGATGTTTTTCTCAAAGCGGTCAGGTAACTTCGGCAAGTCTTGTTCTTCGTGGTAGAAGACTTGAGACACATCTGATGCTATCTTGGAGTGAGGCGGCTACGCCGTGGCAGTGCCATCCACATACCACAAAACAATAAACTGCGACTAAGTGCGGACAAATTTGTTTCGAGGAAGCTGATTAGCGCGGCGGCAGTGCTATCGCTCTCATGCGAGGCCGCGAGGCAAAGCGAGTGCTCGACGAACTCACCTTGAGGATCAACCTGCACTTGTGCTTAATTCTGAGTCATGGCCGGCCCGCCTCAGAGGGATAGAGAGCCGCTTCGCCGTTGATTATAGAAACCCGCCCCTTATTGGCGGGCGGATGCATCTGTTAAGTACCCTCCTCTTCGAGAAGGAAAAGGCCCAATTACCTTCGGTGATCTGAGTTGAATCTTGTGTATTTGCTTGGACTCATGCGAGATGGCTGGGGATCGACCCCACACCGCCTCACACGGGTTAGACGTCGCCCTGCGAGCGGTCGATGAGTGAGGCGCTTCACCGGACCGCCGCCGTCATGCGGACGAGAGGTTGATAATCTTAGAAGAATGGTTTTATCGGGAGAAGCCGGTAGAAATACCGAATAAATTTTGGCAGCGTGGTGGTGGTTCCAAAGAAGGAGAATAAATGGAGAGTATGTGTGGATTACATGGACCTCAACGACGCTTGTCCAAAAGATAGCTTCCCCCTGCCTCGCATAGATCAGATTGTGGATGCCTCGTGAGACACGATGCTATTGTTCTGGAGCTGCTTCTCGGGATACCAGGATCCTGTCACCCTCCCGGGATGCGGAAAAAACGTCTTTCATCACTCCCCATGGACTCTACTGTTACAACGTGATGCCTTTCGGCTTAAAGAATGCAGGAGCAACCTATTAGAGGTTGGTAACAAAAATGTTTCGACCATTACTCGGCAGCATGATGGAAGTCTACATTGGTGATATGCTAGTGAAATCCAAGCAGCGCCCGGATCACGCAGCTCATCTCCAACAGACTTTCGACCTCCTCAGAAAATGTGGTATGAAACTAAACACTCTAAAATGTGCCTTTGGGGTCAGCGCAGGCGATTCGTGGCGCATGAACAAGGGATAGAGGCAACCTGCGACTTAAGACCATCCTGCGTCGCCACCGACAAAGAAGGGGATCCAGCAGTGACCAATTTGGTTGGCCACTCTTGGGCGTTTTATTTCCCGGTTCACGGACCGCTTGAAACCCTTCTTCACTACCTTGAGAGGAGCTAACCGGGGCGAATGGAATGAGGAATGCGATCGGGCATTCATAGCAATCAGTATGCCCGATAGAACCCCGATTCTTGGCCGAGGCACAAAAGTAGCGATACTCTCTATCTCTACCTAGCAACCTCTAATATAACAGTAAGTGCCGCCCTGTTAAAGAATGTGGGGATGCGAAGTTGAGGCCGGTATTTTTTGTTAGCAAGTCCTTAGCGCGGGACGGATATACCCATCTTGAACTAGTTTGCCTTGGCCTGGGACGGCTGCTGAGAAACTTAAGCCTTGCTTCCGGGCTCATCTCGTTTTGGTTTCAAGCGGTCTTCGCTCAGAGGCGATTCATAAGCCGGATGCGTCGGAAGGATGGCCCGATGGGCAATGGAATTAAGCGAATATGGCGTCTAGTACAAGACGAGGCTTTCAAAGAAGGGGTCGGTCTTGGCGGAAAGCTTCCTTGCGAAATCCGCGGCTAATGCTTGCACAGATGAAGAGGTTAGTGGACCCTTTGCATTGATAGGGCTTCGGACAATGAGGATCCGACATCAGTGCGCAGTAACCTCCCCTCTAGGGAAAGGATTGAAACGGAGCTGTCAGTTTGGAAGCAGCGCCTCAACCAACCCAGTCGAAATAAAGCCATGTTAGCCCAGGACTTGAACTTGCATAGTCGTGGTGCTTTGCGGCCTGATTGAAGCGACTCTGGCTGGTTGTAGGACAAGTCCTTGGTCGAGTCCAGAGAACCTCGAATGGCAACATATGCTTCTCTAGTCAAACAGAAATTGAGCACCCTCACGACCTGGAAACTTGAACATGTCCCGGAGGGCGATAATGAAAGAATTCGATGCATACTTGCGCCGTGGCGCTTCTTTTCAATAAAGGAAACTATATATCTCCCATCTACTTTCAACGGGCTCCTCCATGTACATACTCCGTAAGCGGATAGAGAATCTCCCCGTCACGGATGGATCCCATCTGACTCTACATATGCAGGAGAATTACTTGATGACAAGCGAGAGCTAATAAGTTTAGATTCGGGTTGGCTAGGTTCTCCTGGTAGGCAGCGGCTCTATAGCAGTCACCCAGGTTGTCATCTGAAATGTCTAACCCAGAGCAAGGCCGAGTATGTGTTGGGTGCAGTGCACGGAAGGTATATCTTGAAATCACGGGGGGAAGAACAGCAGCCCATCGGGCTCCTGCGAGGTGATGCGACGGCTATGATGTCGAGATCTTTGCCAGGCTATGTTAAAAAATGTGACCCTTGCCATGATGTCTCCCATCTTGAAATCTCGGTACAAGATTTGGTTTCCATCTCTGGCAAAAGTGGCCGTTACCGCTCAATGGAGTTGATATGTGGGTCGGGTTTCCCCTTGCTTCAGGCCCCAGAAACTATTGTTGGTCGCCATAGATTACTTCAGTAAATGGATAGAGGTTGATGCCTTTTCGTCAATCAAAGATAGAGATGTCACCCGGTTCATCTGGAAAAACATTGTCTGCCGATTTGGCATCCCAAGATCAATTGTATCCAATAATGGTATAGTTGGCAGTGGTCTCATCGGGACTTTGAAGTTGAAGGTAAGAAACTTGTACTCCGCCCCGTATCCCCAAAGCAATGGCCAGCGAAGCCTCAACAAGGCCTGTTATTTGCCTAAAAGCGGTTAGATTTCGTTTAAAAATGGGTGGAGGAACTACGGGTGCTTTGAACTCTGAAGACCACGGTAGAAAACCAACTGGCATCTCTCCTTGGCATACCTCTTTGGATGAAGGAACATTATTCCCTCTTGAAATCAGTCACACCTACCATCTAGGACTATTCACTTTAGTCGGGAAAATGCGAGTCGAGGGTCGAGAGAGTTGGACGCAAGTGATGAGGATGCGGGAAGCGTGACAATTCAAATAGTCCTACGACGCCGGCAGCGAGCTCTTATAACAAACAAGTGAAGCCTCGGGTGTTCCAGCCGGGTGATCTAGTCTTGAGGAAAGTTTTTGAGAATTTTGCGGATCCCACGACAGGAAAATTCCAACCCAACTGGGAAGGACCGTACGTAGTCACACGGCCCGGGGAGTCCGGGTCCTATGCTATAGACAAAACAGATGGAACTCACATTACTAGAATGTGGAATACTATGCGCGAAGAACCATTATCCAATAAAGAATGTCTTTGTATCTACTCTTGGCATGTCTTATATCAATACGGGGTCAATTACAGAGCAAGATTGGCCCATGAGTTCACCATTTGCAGACGCATCAGATCACATCTAGGCGGTCAAATTTCAAGTCCGGCGGCGCGGTTCATGACCTACCCAACCCGGCATAGATCACATCTAGTAATTGTTCAATCGAAGCGGCGCAGTTCTTGACTTATATTCGACATAGTCACATCTAGCTAGTCAAATTTCAAAGTCCAGGTGGCGCAAATCACTGACCTGCCCACCCCAGTATAGATCACATCTAGATAGTCAAATTACAAGGCCGAGTGGCGCGGTTCACTGACCTGCCCGGCCCAGCATAAATCACATCTAGCTGGTCAAATTTCAAAGTCCGGGCGGCGCAGTTCACTAACCTGCTCAGCCCAGCATAGATCATATCTAGCTGGTCAAATTACAGAATGCAGGTGGTGTAGTTCAGCATTTTGCTTTGCGACCCAGCCATCAGATCCGTCGACAGTGAAATTTGAGAAGTCGAAGTGGCGTGGTTCTTGACACGGCCCGCAATAGATCATCTAGCGGGTTCAAAGTCGGTGGTGCGATTCCAGCGACTTGCTGCGCCCGACGCCGTCACATATAGTGGTCAAATTACAAATCCGGATGTCGCGATTCGACCTTCGACCGACGCGAATCATCTGGTTGGTCATTCAAAATCTGATGGCGCGGTTCGCGACACCACTTTTTGCCTAGCATATATCACACTTATATTGGTCAAATTACAAGTTTGGTGTGTGACTATCACGATCTGCCGACCCGGCCTCTAGATCACATCTAAATGGATCGACTATAAGTTCGGTGGCCAGAATTCGATGACTTATCGAGGCTGACCTTGGCTTGACCCATGAAGCTCAATCCCTATGATTTGCGGATGCAATCGAATAAACCTCAACAAGAAACCAAAGCAAACCACGATGTCATAACATTAAAGCATTCGAGTATAACAAACTTAGCAAAAGTAAATTGTTTGATCTGACCAGCCGAGCAAATATAAGTTGTTAAGCGGTAAATCCTAGTTCGTTATGGCGTTCTCAATCCCTCCGCCAGACGAGGCCAGTGAACTTATCAGTTAGCCTCTTCTCGTGCTTGATCGGGCTAGTGCCGAGTACTCACCTCGCCGCCCTCGTTGGATCACAGGGTGATAGGGCCGAGCGTGATGTGTATATATCTGCCTTTGTGTTCGAAAGTGCACGCGTCGCCCCAAGTAATATAGTGTACCTATGGTACGGATATCGATCCACGGGGATAAGTGTGTTGAATACAGAGATTGGCTTTTGAATATTATCTGGATGTAAGCTTTGGGTGACATAATGCAAATATGCAATTAAAGCGAACTAATCGATCTTAATGAATTGTATAATGGGCCCAGGGGCTATGTCTCATACCTTTGATGGATTATTTCTAAAGTTACTGTCGGTTATTTATAACTTATTGATGGCTAGGTGTTCGTTAACTACGAAATACCCTCTCTCGAGTGTATCGCCTATCTCGCTAGTAGAGTTGAGTGCATCTCTACCCCAACTCGATACTCCGAAATGCTTAAATGTTCTAACCTTAATCGCCACCCTCGAGATCGGAATATCTCTATTTACCGAATCGACCGAAGGCTGCTCTATTCAAATCCCTGGGCATCCTCATCTCTCGAATCTCGGATATCCAGTATAATCACGCCAATGTTGGCCATACATCACTATGTAAATAACTCACGGATATAAAGTAGATACTAATAATTTATAAACAACTGAATAATATAAAATATTAATCTTTAATCCATGCAATTGTGACAGGGTTCAACAACACCCTAGATATGGATCTAGAACATACTAAATGTGAGTACGCAAATATTAAATCTATAAAACATCAGTACTTCTATCCGAAAAGAAGAAAAATACAAAAGTCGGGCTCTTCTTCAAGATCAAGGTCGCTGTTGCTCTGATTTCCGTGCCCTCGTTCGTACGATCTTCGATGCCTCAGTGCGGTCCCCACTTTTTGCTTTGTGATGAAGGCGAATCGCGGCGTCGTGGCGTTTCCGTATTGACTTTTATTCTTATTGACCCGGCGTCAGCGTTCCGGCCCGACTTTATGCGCTATCTCGGCTCGAAAATCGTCTCAAAACTCCCGTTCCACTTGCGGTTCTCACACTATGAAAAGGTGAATATTAGGTGCATAAATAATACTTAATTTAAATACAAAATAAGCTAAATGTAAGACAAGCGCGGGTTTTGCATGGTGTTTAGGCACTCATCACCCCCGAGCTAGCTTCTTGCTTGTCCCAAGCAAGGCGGCTCTAACTTGGACACACCCTACATACTATGGCCTAACACTAGGGCCAGTCTTTATCTTTGATAGATAGAGGATCAAATTGGACCGGCTCACACTTTGGCCATTTTGTTCAAAGTTCACAGGATTCGCAAGGGTGTTCGACTTTCGAAAGAACTAGGTTGAACTCGGTGAAGTTGACGAGTGCCTCAACCTCCGATGTGTTGATAACCTTTCCCGAGGACCGCATGTGCGTTGAATACGTGACTCCTGAGTGTATGCCTGGGTTCCGGCAGCCCCCGAGCTTGGGTTCCAGCTCGCCTGGTGGGAAGAATCTAACTACGAAAGGATGAGGCGCCTTGGTTTGCATTTTTGAACATACTGCTCATAGCAGGAGAGCAAACTAGTGCGTAAGTTTATGCTAAGTGTTCATGTAGCGGGTTAGTTGAGCTCCCACCCGAGTTGGTTGGGGCCGGGGCATTCGGTTCCCTCGAAACGTCTCAGAGACACTCAGCTAAACCCTAAGGGCCCCCTAGGCGTGGGAAACTTCCATCTTACGTCGCCTTATAGCGAGGCGGTGAAATTGATGACTCGACCGATTGGCTCGAGGCATTGGGCTTTGAAAGGCCCCCTCGGTGTACGGATTCGATTGGAAAGATCCCACTTATTCTATGCCTAAATATTTTCTTTTTTTTTCTTTTTTTTTAATTTTTGATTTTTTGGGGCTCGAAGAGGCAATCCTCTGCACATTTACGATTGTCCCATCTCTTTGGTGTTTAGAGACTCCCGGGGTTTGTTGAACCTTAGTAGCGAGGCTGGAAACACTGGCACTCCACAGAGGTCATGCAGTGTGTGAGTGTGATAAGCTCATTGGCTCTTCTTGAATATCCGGGAGATGATTCTTATGCCTCCCACTTGTTCCAAACTAATTCGACGCCAGTACCACATGAATCACGTAGGAGTATCTCTGCGTTTTTCTATGATAATAATTAGTTCGGCTAGTGATCCTCGACTTTCAAACATGGCAACACACACACAAACTACCTAAATACTACACCGTAAACGTGATATGACCTACTAAAAACCTGGCAGGGAACTACACACAAGACTCGACAACCTAAAATGAACAAGCGTAAATGAAACTAAACTACAGCACAAACACAAAAATAAAAAAAAAAACTATCACAAAACAATACTAATCTAATATAAACCCGATCACCACCCACCCCAACAAAGGACCGGTGTCCTCACGGCAATTAAAACGAGGATAGGGGTGAGAGGGGCTCCCACGGTGATCGGACGAGTCAACTCTTGCGAGTGAGCGTTTCTTGGTGTTAAGAAAATTTGGGCAAATTTGGGCTGGAGGGCTGGCTGGCTGTTTGGAGAATAGTGGCACGGTTGGCTGAACCGTGCGCATGTCGGTCGCGAAGAGGCCTCCATATCACGTGTAAAAGGAGGGACCGCGGTGCTCTGGTCTCATCGAGAATGCATCAAAGCGCTCGGTAGAGGCGACAAGGTCCTCTAAGTCAGGTGAGGGGCTGAATGGGGCCGCCTCTGAGGTCGGTTGAGGTGGAGGTGGTGGTGGTGGGTGGTGAGTTACTTGATGTCATCTCAGGGGATCGCCCGGGGAGTCAGCCGGGCGATGGTGTGGGCTGGTCACCGTCAGGAAACCATGGCCCCGAATCATAAGTCCTCTCAAGTCGTGTACCTGGGTTTGTCTTTCAGCAACGATATAGCCTTAATTGAATTGTAGCCACGCCTCGTTGTCATCTAAAGGCACCACAGGCTAGTTGCATAGGCCGTAAATATGAGGAAAGGGTGCCCCGAGTTATCTTAACGTCCGGTTATGGGGATGGCATCATACATAACGCCTTGACATCGAGCGGAATATCCCGAATGTTGGCATAATTGGCGAGAACGCAGCTTGGCAGTCACTTCACCGTTCGTCGTCGGAATGAGGCAGCGGCGTGATGAAATGATGCGGTTCCCACGGGATATAGGCGAATGCTTGGCCTTGGAAATTAGACGGCGATGCCCCACGTCGACATTGACTTCCATCACCCAGCGGTTTGTCGAGACCGAATGACCTCGAGTGTCGGCGACTTTCGTGAAACGTCGAAGGCTCAGGACATGATCAAGATTATTATAAAAGTGGTTGATGAACCGTCGCGGAGTCACCAACACACCACGCACCGGACCTTCTTGACGGCGTGGGAGGTGAGGTTGGCGTGAATTCTCGCACCACACTCATCACGTTGGATGGTGGTTGGCAAACTCCGCCATCCCTTGCCATGATAGTCTTGTGGAAGAAGTTGTCGGGGTGATGGAAACCCTTTTCTTTAATAAAAGACCGGTTCTTGCATATGGTGCCGATCCGATCAGCGGCATCCTCGTTGACAAACCTAGAGACATCGAAATTCGGGGTCGGATCCTCACTGGCCCGACCCCGTTTAGTAGGCAACTTTTGCCTCTTACCATACATTGGTGTAACAAAGACAATCGAGACTGTCGAAGGTCCTAAGTGGACAAGGTAGCCTAATGGCACTAACAGGGCCACACCCGGATGGACTAGACAATATGTCGAGCACTTAAAGTGCACTATGAAAACTATGGCCAAATGAGCAGAGGAGGCGAGCCTGAGCCACAGGACACACTACGAGACCCTGGCTCAAGCAGGGCCGAACAGGAGGACTAGACCTAACAAGGGCGAATAAAACCTAACCGAGGCAAGGACACCAATGTGTAGTGTAGACGGCGCGAGACAGGGACAGTGGAATGGTAGGTGTGGAAGTAGATGGTGGTGATAGTGTCGGTGAGGTTGTCGAAGGGCAAAACAATGGCCTCCGACGGGTGTGGGAGTGAACTCCAACAAGGGTTGGTGCAGGGGGGACGACAAAGGGGTGCACTAGGGTCCAAGCAAGGAGGGAACAGGGTACGAGCAAAATGGGGTGGTTTGATGCCATGAGGGTCAGCGTGTGGCAGTTCAAACCAACGGCGCGGCGTTCGGAAGTGAGTAAAGAGCCGCGTCCGACGTTGAGACCAGCGTCAGCGGCGTTTAGATAAAACCAGCGTCAAGGCGTTGGGATCCAGCATCAGCGGCGTTCGAGAGGAGGACAAGCGTCGCGGCGTTAAACGTCGCGGCGTTGAATAGTATCGCGAGCGTGGCGGAGAAGACCCGAAAATGAAAAATGTTCATCAATGGACTAAGGTAAAGAAAACCCCAGTGCAATATGTGACTCCCTCGAACTTCTGAAGTGAATTGCATGAGCGGATCCTCCCCAATACTTTCGATCGCGGGTCCTGAAAATAGACATCCAAAAAGGGATTCCGATTTTGAACAGAAATAACAAACCAACATAAACTTAAAACAAATAATAAAAATTGAACCATAGAAAGAAAAATTTCAAGAAAAACTTGGGTTGCCTCCCAAGAAGCGCTATGTTTAATGTCGTTAGCTCGACGACCCTGAATCTCAATGTTAACAAGAGACACGAGCTCTTATGACCGCTTCTTTGTACTTAAATGCATTCTTGTCAATTGAATGATACCTTATTCGCATGGGCGGCCCCCAATACGGCTTCAACTGTTGTGTGTTAATTGTGAATGTTCCTTTCTCAGGATGCGTAACCTCTGCCCCTCCATGTGGAAAGACCTTGGTCATTGTGAAAGGTCATAACCATTTAGACTTCAATTTCCCAGGAAAAAGTTTGAGACGAGAATTAAACAAAGAGGACACATTTGCCTAGTCTGAATTCCTTCACAGTAATATGTTATCGTGCCACAGACTTTTGTCCTTTCCTTGTATATGCGGGCATTTTCATAAGCTTCGTTCTGAATTAGTCTGATTCACTAAAATTTGTGTGATCCTTCTCAGAGCTAGTGTGTGTGTTCCAGCTGTAGAGTTGCCAAGTAGGCTCGATGTAATTCCAGCGGTGGCATGCTTTGCCATAAACAATTCTAAATGGCGACATACCAGGTGTTTAAATGCTATTCGGTATGCCGGTATCTTCAAATCTTTTAGACCGGTCCTTCTGGAGCGCATTAAGCATTTTCTCCATAATGGACTTAATTTCTCAGTTGACCATACCTTGCCCATTTGGTATTGGGTGATATACAAAGGGATGTACGATGGAGCACCCCATACTTTTGCAAGACTTTGTCAATCACCTTATTGCAGAAATGAGTACCATTATCTGTGATCAGTGCTCGAGGAGTGCCGAATCGCGAGAATATGTGGTTGCGAGGGTGAGCCCCTTGCGCTTGGCATTGTTAGTGCGGTCGAATTCTTCATTACGACGAGACATCTATTGCCCGACCGAATGTACATGTTGTTATAAGATGAAATGGTCATAAATCCATGCGAAATCAAGCAGTTCTACTTCAAAATTGGATGCATGGGCGGATTCGTCGCTCTAAGTACCCCGATCGTTGACATTTGTCACATGTGGATACGAAATGATGAGCATCAGCGAATAAGGTAGGCGATAAAGCTGATTGAAGCACCTTAGGCTGTGTTCTTTAGCCACCGAAATGTCCACCATGGTAAAAGTGTGGCGGTGGTTCAAATACTATTCATTCATCTTCGGGCACACATCTCAGGATCACTTGGTCCGCGCAATGTCTGTAGATAATTGGCTCCTCCCAATAGTAGTGTTTCAAATTGTCTGAAAAACCTCTTTTACGATGATAGTTAAGTGGGAAGCTACCTTGGCTACCAAATAATTCACATAATCTGCAAACCATGGAACTGCCCTCTTGTCTTCAATAGCTAAGAGTTGCTCATCAGGAAAATCGTCATTCACTTGAACCTCATCACTTACCCCTTCCAATCGTGAAAGATGATCTGCAACTAGGTTCTCTTTACCTTTCTTATCTTTAATCTCTGTCGAGGAATTCTTGCAAAACGAAAGAACACCGAGTTAGTTGGGGTTTAGCGTCTTTTAGTCATCAAGTATTTTATGTGATCAGTGTGAACTATGACCTTGTGCAAATCAAATAAGGCACGAATTTATTAAAGCTAGACAATAGCAAGTAGTTTCACTTTTACGCCAGTGGCGTAATTCAAGTAGGCATCATTCGAGGTTAACAAGCATAGTGATTACCTTGAAATTTTCTCTGTTTGCCTAACCTTGCTCCAGTCGCAAAATCACTTGCGTCTTATAGCTTCGAATGGAAGGACCAATGCGGAGCTACTACAATAGGGTAGATACCAATTTATCTTTTTAGCACTGAAAATGCGCCTTGAAACCTTGGGCATTAAGCTTCAGATGGGGTCCCTTGGACCGGGAGATTAGACAAAGGTTTTTGTCGAGAGAAGTCTTTGATGAATCGCCTATAGAATCCGGCGTGGCCCTAAAACTTCATATCCTTTTCTTAATGAGGGTGGAGGTAATTTCTTCAGTGCTTCACCAAATCTTTGCTCTGTCTACCTACATTCCTCTTTCTTTGTAATCAGGTATTAAGGTACATAATACCGCTCTGTGCATAAAATGGCACTTCTCCAGTTGAGTCTGAGTTGGTCTCCTCAAATATTATAAACATGTGATCTCAAATTTTCGACGGTTGATAAAATAGTTACCCCAGCCAGAAAAAATCATCCATGAAAGATCTGGACATCACTGACCATATGCGAGAATATGGCCATCATGCATCGTTGGAAAAGTGCCGGCGCATTGCACAACCAAGGGCATCGCTTGAATCTGGTGCCCATAGGGACATGTGAGATATCGTTTTCTCGATCTTCGGGGCTATAAGCGATTTGATTGTAATGGAATATCCATCAACAATAATATTCATGATCGACTAATTGGTGCTGTCGTCTAGAAAGCGACAATGAAATGATCTTTTAGTGGCCTTATTCGGTTCAGATAATCAATACAAATTCTGCCGTGGCGTTGAGAGGCGAGTAATATGTTATTTTCGGTTCTTATGGCAGTTGTTCTCCCGCTATGTACTACTTAGTGGACACCATGCCTTTATGCGAAATGGGATAAATTACAGGTATCCGATACTTTAACACCTCACTTTGGTTCTCTCTTAGGTTGGATTCAACCTTCTACGTGCTTCAACGAGGGTTTATGACCATCTTCGATAAAATACGATGCATGCACCTTGGAGGCCGAATCCACCCAAATCGGCTGAGAGACCATCAGGCGCATTTTTATGATCTCTGGGGACCCTCAATAACTTCTCCTCCTCCTAGACCGGTCAGGATGCGAGATGATCCACTAGTAAGGTGGATCTTATCTAAGATATGCATACTTCAAATGGTAGATAAGGTTTTTGTTATCTTGAGTGGTTGTTCAATCGTAGTACTTTGGCGTTTAGCACTCACTGAGATTGAAGTATTTCCCTTCTAATGGTCGAGAAAGAATCCATCCATTTTATATTCCTACGCCTCTTCGCTCATATTCTAGGAATCATTACGCGCAGGCTAGCCTCAGGATCGGTGAGACCGCTTCCAGCTGAACTTATAGCCTCTACTATCTACGCCATGAAACATGTATCACTTTCTAGGATGTCTCACGGCTTGAACACGTTGAGACTTGGCTTCATCCTCTGCACTCTCAATTTTAGTTCTCCCCTCTGGAACATCAAATCATTGCTCTGCCAGTGGCAAAAGCTTGATCTACCAAAGATTATAGGTATTTCTTTATCCTCTTCCATATCTAATACAATGAAGTATCTTTGGGAAGATAAACTTGTCAACCTTCTTAAGACATCTTCTATCACCCCTCTCGGATGCTTTAAGGACACGTGCCCGGTGAAGTGCATTGTAGTTGGACCAGGCTTCACTAATCTGAACGTTTAAAAATGAACAAAGGGCATGAAGTTAATCTTTGGCGCGAAATCACATGATGCTCTCGAATGGCATTTCAATGGTATGGATGGTGAGGCCCGCACAGGTCTTTTAGCTTTTGCGACAGCTTCCTCTGAAGTATGGCACTACACTCCTCAGTTAGGTTAACTTTTTCGAAATCTGCCAATCTTCTCTTCTGAGACATGATGTCCTTCATAAATTTTACATAACTGGGCATCTGTTCCAGAGCATTAGCAAACGGGATATTGACGTGTAGTTTCTTGAATACTTCCATGAACTTGGTGAACTGCTTATCCAACTTATGCTTCTTTAGACGTTGTGGATACGGAATTGGGGCTATGGGTTGTGGGTTGTCCTTTAGCAGGTTGTGTTTCCTGATGTTTCTCTTGAAATTTGTTCCCTGTCGCATCATCATTAAAATGAGATTTTGGATGGCTTTCGATCTCTACCTCCTCTATAACTAGGTTATGCTGTGTCTCGATTCTTACCAACACCGACGTATTTGCTTTACGTGTTCATTCCATCTTCTCGGGTTCACCCAGGTTAGCAGTAAGGAACAGCACACCTACGTTAATAGATTGGCCAGTTGACCCATATGTACCTCGAGTTTCTGTCTTTGCTTGATTGTTCAATTAGGTGGCATGTTGCTGCATATTCGCCTTTGTCTCATTCATAAGAAAGCGATTGTGTGAGGTGAGCATGCGCGCGGAGATTGTTCCAGTCAGCACTTTTTCGAGGAGGTGGTTCGCTCACTCGGGGTGATGGCATTTGTTCTGATTGTTCCTCATCCATACCCTTGGCTGTTACGTTACGATTACGATTATTCGCCACCCTTGGCCTTGATTTTGGTTCGATGGTTGTTTTCCCCATCTTTGTCCTTGTTCTTTGTGGTTGACTACGATTGAACCTCGACACATCACCGGAGCTGCTTTCTGTTGCTTGGTTTCCTGACGGCATTGTCTTCTTTGTCTTTGTCCTCCCGAATTCCTGGCACTCCATGGTTAGTCGTATGGCATTCCACGGTACCTTCTTTGTCTAGTTAATTGTTTGGTCATTTGTGCAGTGGGTAACCAGTTATTAGAACCTCATTATCAGATGCAGCCAGAAGCTTTGCAGTGTAGTCTTCTCTACAGGCCACTTGATTTGTATTAGTAGCGTTGTATCTTCCAGATTTCATATGCTTGGGTGGTGGTTTTCTTCATTGGTGCCCCTTCGGTGAGGCATCAATCCTTGTTCTATTAAGCATTCCTCAAACCATTATAGAAAGTATGGACCTGCATCCATCTGGTCAGTCTGTGATGTGGGCACTTCCTCAGTAGTTCGTGAAATCTATCCCATGCCTCTGCCAGGTTCTCTCCCTCTAGTTGTCCAAAAGTATTGATCTCTTGCACAAGTTGTGCAATTTTCAAGGGTGGGAAAAACTTGGTCAGGAACTTCTGCACTAAGTCGTTCCATGAAGTAATGAGTCCGTTGGTGACTTGTTGGCTTGATGTGGCTCATCGCTAGTGAAGTGGGAACGGTCTGACACGAGTGCCTCTTGATGCCGTGTACTTGATCGTGTTGCGGACTTCGGGAGATTGGTCAAATGCATATTTAGTTCTCATTGGGCAATCAAAAATAAGATGTTACGAAGCATGCAGTAGGATTGCCGACTTATTTCGAAGTTGTTACAGATAAGGTGGTCTTGAATAGGTATCTGAACAAGCGTAGGCGATGAGGCAAAACTCCTCTAGCGACATGAATGGATCATGCGGTTGGATAAAGCTGACACGGGTGCTTGATTCCCTTCCGTTATTCCCCATTTCGGCCCCCTATGTGGCTCGTTTTTGCTCAATGCTAAGATCACGCTCTTCATTGTTCTCCCATGATTGCTAGATTTCCTAGTACATTGTTTCTGTTCTCGGCGTGATACGGTAAAGTTCTTTCGGCTCGGGATCGAACGGATGGAGTCGGCAGTCCCGTCGTCGCGTAAGCTCCTTTGTATGTGATTGCAATCACACACGTATCAAAAGACCAAGTACCGTACTTGTAAGAGCAAAATAAAAAAACAAAAAATTCAGTAATATCTAATTGCTTTATTATCTATATCACCACAAAAAACTTATCCCACAACAACGATTGCCAAAAACTTGATGAAGCCGGCGTGATGTGTGTATATATATCGCTATGAGCGCAAGTGCACGCGTCGCTAAGTAATATAGTGTACCTATGGTGCGGATATCGATCCATGAGGGGATAAGTGTGTTGAATATAGAAATTGGCTTTGAATATTATACGGATGTAAACTGGGTGACAGAGAATACTAATAAATTTAAAAGTGAACTAATCGATCTTAATGAATTCTTGTATAATGGAGACCCCAGGGCTATATGCTCCCACTTACTTTTGATGGATTATTTCCTAAAGTTACTATTCGGTTTTATTTATAACGGCCAGTGGCTAGGTGATCGTGCTTACGAAATACCCTCTCTCGAGGTGTATCCGCCTATCTCGCTAGTAGGGTTGAGTGCATCTCTACCTAACTCGTCTCCAGAGAAATACTTAAATGTTCTAACCTTAATGTCTAGCCACCCTCGGGATCAAATATCTCTGTTCCTGAATCGATGAAGGTACATCTATTGAATCCACAGGCATCTCATCTCTTGAATCTCGGATATCAGTATAATCACGCCAATGTTGACCGGACATCATACATGTAAATAACTTCATGAGGATATAAAGTAAGCTAATAGAAGTTATAAACAAGCTGAATAATATAAAGTATTAATCTTTAATCCATGAAATTGTAATGAGGGTTAATGACACCCCAGATATGGATCTAGAACATCTTTTGAATGTAGTACGCAAATATTAAATCTATAAAACATACAGTACTTCTATCGAAAAGAAGAAAAATACAAAAATTAGGGCTCTTAACTTCAAGATCAGGGCCATTGCTCACGATTTACGTGCTTGTTCGTGCGATCTTGATGCCTCAGTGCGGTCCCAGTTTTGCTTTTAATGATGGAGCGAAATATGGCGTCCTTGACGTTGAGATGTCATAAGCGTTGCCGGCTTGTTGACTTTATTCTTGGCGATGACGTCGCGGCGTTCCGGTGACTTTATGCACTTCTATCCTCGGCTCCAAGTGGTCAAAACTCCTAGTTCAAATGGGTTCCCCACCTTGTAAAATCGGATGTGAGGTAGCAATAATACTTAATTTAAATATAAAATAAACCTAAAACGTACAAGACAAACGGGTTTTGCAGGTGTTTTTAGGCACTCATCACCATTTGGAAGGCGGTAGCGAGATACTTAGAGCCGGCGGGGGTTGCGAACTGCGGGGTGAGTGGGATTGAAGGATCGGAGCATTCCATCGGGGATCACGAGGCTTGCTCCATAAAATCATTATCGCGTGAACCTTAACAACATAAGCGTAATTGAACGGTGCGTCATGCATTGAGGTGAACTCGGCCTCCATTGTTTCTCTGTCAGTGGTAGCCTTCTCCCGGAATGCGGTAAACTCATCGCTTCCACGACCCAGGCTGTGACCAGAAGCGATTCTCACATCGCAACGACCCGTTCTCTTAATGCGCTTTCTTCAAGCCTCCCCGCTATAGCCACGCCTCTCGGGGGCTCCATGTTCGGACTCAGCCCTTTAGCCAGGCCTCTTGTAGCGCTGGAGACACGTTGAACCCAGAGCAACTCGGGCTTCCATGCGTACTCGATGTGCTGACCCTTGATCGTAATTTGGCCATGGTCGCCTCTCATGACCGCGGTGCGTCTCTCGACTTGGCCGGGGCTCTCTCGATAAATTCCTAGCCTCCCCCAGCTCCCGGTGATGACACGCCAGTTTAGCCTTCTTGCTAGTGACCAGCGCTCTGCGTCTCCCAGTTCAGGCGTTCCAGCCCGAACATATAATCTTAATTAAAGCGGGGTTCCTCGGTCAGACTCAGACTAGTGATCTTTGGGCGCGCCGTGTAGAAGCAACGACAACGGCTATGACAAAAACCCATTAGCAACTAAGAAAACAAGCGATAGCGGCCCAAAAAACCACCGAGCGACACCTCTATGCTACGCTTCGGTTGGCGGGCGGATTGCGGTTCAGGACGTATCCGAGTCGTCGGTAATGCGCGAGAAAATCGCCCGGGGTGAGCGTGGGGATGGTCGCCGTATAATCTGCGAAGACCCTTGCGGCGACTGCGGCGCCCGATATATGTGCGGATATAAATTATCTAGTCGATCGGCGCGTAGGGCGCTCCGATGAAAAGGGCTCGGCGGCGCGGTATGTGCCTTTTCCCGCGGGCGGATACCTCGGCTCGGGGGCTTGACCCGGCCCGGGAAGGCAGTTATGGGTTATCACTGGTGGGCGATCCGGATTGCATGTACTTGATCACGCTTGGATTTGCTGCCGCCCCGATCTAAAGGCGGGATAACTTGGAGTGCTCGCGGTGTCGAATCACCCTCGTTCGATTCGATTTCGCGGCCCCGAATCCGGGTTAAAGCTCCACTGTTAGCTCCTAGTTCGGAGAAGCGGGGGATGATGATGGCTGGTCCCTGAACTCCGTCGACAACGGGGATGACCATCGATAAACAGCGGGCGGTTCTCTGATATGGATGAGGAATGAGGATCAGGCCTTCATTCTTTGAAATCACTGCTTGCTTCCTGCGTCAGGCGGGCGCGATCGAGTAGCCCCGTCATTCTCTCCTGCCGCTCCTCCTCTTCCAAATCCTGAGGCTCTTCGCTATTGGCAGGAACCCAAGGCACAAAGTCCTCTCCCTTGGACCCCGGCGCGTTACGTCGCCCGGGTGCCCCCTTCCTACTAATCCATACTACTTAGGGGGCGGGTCCAGCCACTTGCACAGGCAAACGGAGCCCCGGGATGACCACTCCTAGTTCCCCGACGAATCGGAACTCCCACTCGAGGAAGTAGATGCCACAGACGCCTTTGCCAACCCCTTGCACCCGGCTACGTGCCTCGGCCAGTGGTCCACAGGAGGAAGCGCTTGAGAGCAACAGCCGCCGGTCGACGAGCAACAAGTGCTCCTTTCGACAACGTCCAGAGCGACGAGGACGGGAATGGCCAGAGAGGTTATAGGGGCTAGGGTTATGCCTCCACAGCCGAACTATTATGTTCTCTTTGGCGTCGATGGGAACCTAGGTGGCGCTCGCTCGAAACCCGAGTAGTAGCGGATCTTCCAGCTTCGATTTCTCCGCCCGATTTACCAACCTTCCTCGCTTGAGCTTTCCTACATCAATGACCATAGTTAGTTCGTTATAATACAACAAACGTTGGGGTATAGGCTGACAATCTAGATCCGGCCCAACTACACACCTAGGAAGGAGGCGAGGCAGTTAACATTAAATAGACCAGAGGAGACTGGGTCTCATCGAGGACCTTCGCTGCGCCTTTCGCCTACGTCTTAGGCGAGTCGGGAAAGCCAGTTGACAATGCGGAGGCGAGGGCTCGGCAGACATGGACATGCGGCCACCAGGCCGCCTTCGGGGAAATAAATAATGAAAATCTCCACCAACGAGAGATCAAGTTGGTACAGATGATTCAGCACGCAGTTGCCTATTAAGATACGAATCACGTTGAGATAGATGAGGGCCGGGGGCACCCGGGTAAAATGCAAAAACTGTTTAACTATGGCTGGCACGGGGAAGCGTAGCCCGGCTGCTAGATGCTCTCGGGTAAAAAACACACCATTGTGTTCTCCACCCAACTCTCCATAAATTGAAGGTCGATGTTATCAGGCACCTCGTAATACACCTTTAATTTCTCCATCGTTAGTGACGCAATGACACTGCTTGCAGAAGGCTGATGAGCTTAAAAGTCATCTATTTTTAGTTCATTTTTCTGTTCTATTTTCATCTAGAAATGAATAATTAATATACAGTATGAAAGAAACTCCTGATTGTTATTAGCGGGAAGAGAGAAGAAAATGAAAAATACGACCCGATAAGTGGAGGAAAGATGCATTCGAATGGCGGAAGCGAATGAAAGAGTGGGCGATTCATCGATGCGGTTGGGGTTTTCCACGATCAGGTCGGTCGCGACACAAGAGGAATTGAAGAGGAATTTGGTGCAGTGCATGACGGTAAGTACGGGATCGACTATGCGAAGAATTAATCGGGAGCTAAGAGAACGGCGTCGCTGACAACATTAGAGTCAGCGACAAACGAAGCTGCCCCCAAGCTGAAGGTTTGGGCGATGAAGTACAGGCACTTAAATTGTTGTCGCGACGTGGGGTGATGTCGACGCCGATGATGTCATGACAAAGGGCTGAAGTCACGCGACATCAAGAACCATCGAAGGCGCAAATGGCGGATGTCGCGACATGGGATCGAGTCGCGACACGGACACGCTTCGATTAAAAGATGAAACACCATGAAGTGAGGTCCGCGACTAGCGGCTGAAGTCGCGCGAGCATGCGAAGCGAGATTAGCGCAGTGACTTAGGTGATGTCGCGACATGGGATGAGGTCGCGACATCAGAAGCAACCAGTCGAAAGCCTTAGAGAACTAAGGCGATGTCGCGACATGAGACTCGAAATCGCGACGCCGGACATGCTTCGATTAGTGAGTTTCATAAAATTGGTCGCGACAAGATATCGATGTCGTGACAATCAGGAACGACTAGATCAAAGCTGCAGTGTATAAAGCGATGTCGCGACATCAATCTGATGTCGCTGACAGCGAGCGACGATTGAAGCCGCAGTTTCTGCAGGCGATGTCGTGACAGCGGGGGAGGGTGGTGCGACATCCGAATCGATGAATTGCGGATGACGCGAGCTTAGGTCACGACAAGATATAGGCGTCGCGACGCGCCGGAGGTGAAATTGAGACCGACCAAAGGCGTGAAGATATCCACGGTAGATATAGAGGTCGCGGCATCGCGAATATTAAATCAAGGTGGTAACATGGAGTAAGTTGATGTCGCGGCGTGAGGAGCAACCATTGAAGGCGCAAGGGACTAGAATGGATCATGCGACAAGGCCGTGTCAGCGACATCATAGCGATCCGCGAAACCTACAAGGGCATAAGATTGGTGTCGTGACAACATGAGCGAAGCGGTTCGTAGGAAGCGAGAACTTTTAAGTCGATGTCGCGACATGAGTTGAGTGTCGCGACGAAACGAGGCGAGGCGGAGCGGTAACGGGCTGGCTACTCCCAAAATCCCACGACGGAGTCTACATTGGGATTGGGGCCCAGCGGGGAACCATAAAATGCATGACTATCCGACTCATTCGGGGTAGCTTAGCGGCCACAGGAGCGAGAGGAGTCGGGATGTGAAAGCTCATTTTCTTTTATTTTTTTCTTTTATTTTCTTTATTTTTTCTTTATTTTGTCATTTAGAGCGATTGTTTATTGTATTTCTTTTTTCTTTCCTTCTTTTTCGTTTGTTTTGTTGGATCGAATGTTATCGTTGAGTTGGCCCCGAATCTGAGAATCAATTTCTTTCAAGTACTACGGAGCATTATGAATTTGGACAAATTGAGTGATTGTTCGATTTCAATGCGGTCGTTCTATTGATGGGTGGAATGCGTAGTGTGGCGATGCGATAATCAGGAACTGGCTTCCATTAGAAGCGTTTAGTTAAGGTGTCTTTCACATGTAGTATTTTCCGGTATCTTCGTTCATTTCGGTTTATGAATTTACTTGATTTCCGTGACATGGGTTTATTGATTGGGATTCGAATACCGCCTTATACCCGTTAAGAATTGCGTCATTACCCTGATTTCAAGGAAGTCCTCTGAGTGACACAGGGAAGACAATCCTGGGGGTAACGTCTAGTTCTTTGAAGGTATATTAACCTGCTATTAGGGATCCTTTCAAGGGGCTGCAGATGTTCACTTCAGATAAATCCCTCTTCTCACTCAAAGTCACAAAACCAGTCGAATCCACTTATCTATTTAATCGCTAGTAGATTTCACCACCGGATAGTGAGTGTCAATCCCGTGTTAATGAGATCTAATCAAGGAAAGGTTGATCTATTCTAATTTCGAGGAAGAGTAATTGGAAGTCAGATATCCTCGCTGACCGATAACTTCGAGCTAAGTGTGTACAAATTACAAATTGTACGTTCTAAGTATCAAGAAAAGAAAAATACCCGCATCCGTAGTTCTGTTGTGCTAGTTATCTAAATCCTCGTAAATTCGAGAGAATCAGAAAATGAGATAACGAATGAAGTGTGGAGAAATCCAACCGCACTACATTCGGGCCGACGTATTTCTTTGAAATTGAGATAATCAAGAAATTCAATCAATACCACTACAGAATTGATCGCTCACTACACCAAGCTTTATGTGTCTCTTTTATGGTGGGTACTATTCGCATTCATTTCTTGTTATAGAATTTAGTTTTACTTTCATTCATTTTATTTCGCTTATTCTAATTTTCATTTTCAAGGACGTTTAATTCCCGCAAATTTTTAAGTCGAACAACGTTATCAACCGATGGTCCAAATAGTATGAATCTCAAGTAGTCCCGTAGTTGATGAAAAAATTCGAGAGATCTTCTGTGGATCGATATCCGACTTAAATCCATTTTATTACTTGTCGACTGCAGCACTTGCGTTGTATCTTGCCGAAACCAACATTGGAAATGTGATAGATTATGGAGATCCTTTCGGTTCAACAGTTTTACGCGGTCGGGCTTCTGATTGGGGAGCACAAATTCCGTATTAACATTATATAATAGGTGTATTAGAGATAACAGTTTATGTCACTGGATTACATAAATCATTAGAAGATCTAATATATAAATTTGTAAAGGTGGTTCGGGTGAGAGTCAACAAGTTTTATTGCCATTGCCGGATCGAAAGAATTTTATAAATCAATATTCGATGAAAGAAGGAATACTAATTTGGACATTTTTAAAAGAAAAGAACAAAACAATGCTTTCAAGCAAGGGACTCTTCTCAAATTCTTCCACCTTTAACAACCCATATTGAAAAATGTTTGATGATTCGATCAATCCTATTAATGGAAGTGTGTTTTGCTTAAAACCTCGATGCATGAAAACAAAACACCGACCGACTCCAACCGACACGTAAATAGAAAGGACGCCGTGGTTTGAGAAAGAATCGCAACATGCGTAAAACTCAACCATGGAAGAAGAAAGGCAGGATCGTTGAAATACATACATAAGGAGTTAGAAGCGTGCCTCCAAATACCGATACAATTGAGATTTCTGAGACCAATTATACAGAAGAATACTCGCCGATCGTAGACACTGCTAGCTGATGCTAATACTTCAATTGAAGCCGCGACCGACATAATGGTCCGGAAGAAAGACGCGGGCCATCGTCATCCCACCGAAGATTCAAAACGAACACCTGAAGATTCCTCGATGGCTAATACCGGCAGCCAACGGGTGAGACCGTAAGTCATAAAACTCCACTTACTCCCATTCTCCTTAAGAGATACGAAGAATCACATGGTACGAATCATTACCATATGGTTCGCTCGATACTTGGGGAGGAGTTAGTCGAGGCTCACTTGTAGATTCTTTCCCACTCTAACCACGTAGTTAAAGGAGAGAAATCACAGAGTTCCAAATAGGGGGAAGATGAAAGCCTCAGACATGTAGCTTGGGAAAGACATTCTGGGTGACCCGCTGTTTGAGAAGATGTCCAATGTAATGATGATTCGAAGACTCAATGGACATTGTATATCATGCCATGAATGATATATCAAAAGGGATCATTGATGCTTCATGCCTGAGCATTCAAAAGAAAAGTGCCGAAGAGGCAAGGGAGTCGATTGAAGATCCGTCAATGTAACATGAAAACTCCTTTCCGAGCTTCAAGAGGAAACAACAGAGGAAAGGGAATTACGGAGTCGAGCAGCGACAGCCATGGAGGCCAAGCTGGATGCCATTATGCACAGGTTAGACAAGCAAGAAAGAAAGACAATAATAATAATCAAGCCATGAAATAGAGCAATCGAAAGGGAGCAATGACGGAAGTGTCGAGGGTAACCTAAGAAATTCTATGAGGTCAGCAGAGGTCAATTATGTGGGTGAGCCAAGAGCTTATCATTTTAAACCCAATCCCAACCTTCCAAAGACATTATCACCCAAAGACTGAACCATGAGAACTTCTCGTATGGTGGGAGGGGCTTCTCAAGGCCAAAGGCGACGTAACCCTCATCAAGGGTATCGCGAACCACCTAGGTTCCAAAGAAAGAATGCACAGAAATGAGCACGAATGAATACAGTATGTAGAGGAGGCTCCCAAATTTTCGAGGAACAGATGTCGCAGCTTTGTGGGGTGGGACAATAAAAGTCATGAACTCCATGAACAAAAATTGGAGAATCAGCTACCGCTACCACTCTCAAATTTTTCGCACTACCACGTATCCCCAAGAACCCGGGAGACACAAGTGGGGCAATGCCCTAACCCCGCAGCCGAGGGAAAGCTGCCTTCCCGGGCGATACAAGGCGAGTTAACCCAAAGACCGTACGGCAAGTGTGCCTTAGAGTGGGAAGGAGTTAAGAGAAAAGAAAAGATGACAAAGAACAAAGAAGTGCGTAATGCCTAAGGGGAAGAGACAATGAGAATGATAAAGAAGGAGCAGAAAAAGAAGAACATCCAAGCGTGATCAAAGTCGCAGATCCCATTTCCACAAAGATCGTTAAATCAAAGATGGAGGAGCGCTTGCAAGGTTCTCGAGAACTTTCCGTAGAAGCTAGAAATCAAGATGCCTCATCAAGTGGTGACTCGCATGCCACTTTATGCAAAATTTTCTGAAGGACATACTGAGCAAGAAAAGAAAAATAGTAGAAGAAGGAATACAAATCTCACCGCCACTGGTAGCGCAATCGTGAGCCACTCCCTATTTCACAGGTATGTTATCTCAGCGAAAGCCTCACTACGGGCCTCGAAAGCCACCAAATGGAAGATCCGAATTCCTGTAAAAGCCTCCCTTGTCTCTTAGCTGGTAAATGAGCTCCGGATGTTTCTGCAGCAAACAATGGAAAGCCTCCTGGTAGCTGCTCCCATACCCAAAGCATGCCCACACATAAAAGTGGCAGCGATCTGTATAAAACCCAGGAAAACACAAAGAGCAAAGCTTGTCATCGCCGGGGCAGTTTTCGTGTTCCTTACTCACCAAGCTTCTCGAGAGCAAGTGCAGTTAAAGAGACCCTCCCCGCTCTGCTTGCCCCTCCGCCAAGTTAGCCATTTCCCTGCTTCCAGCTACTTCCTGATTTTCCTATCAGAAACATGAAAGTGAAGTTTTATTCTAGTGTTTGAAGGAAGCAAGCTTTCCCCAACACATCATTTTATCAACAAGATAAACAGAGTGGAGGCAGGAGCGGTGCAGCAGCAGGCGTGGAAGTTTATTTCTTAAAAGTTCCCCTATCCCTCCAACACCTATGAAAGAATACTCAAATACCTGCGCTTTTAAGTCGGGCTTAAAAGAAAGTATTCTCGCAGGTGTGTTTAAAGAGAGGTGCCTGAGTTTCTGTCTCATGAAAAGCAAGTTATTTGAAACAGCACCAAGGCAGGTCGTAAAAGAGATGGGAAAAGGCAGTGTGCAGAAAAATCCCCCAAGCCGCAGGAAATGTGCAAGAGTGGTGTTGGAAAGCTGAAAGGTAAAAGCTGGCAAACAGCTTAAAGTAAAAAGCCTGGGTGCGCAGGTCTGTCCGGCAAAAATGCGAGCTAGGCGCTGGCTCAAAAGGCGGGAGTTTTCTTATGTAACAAAAAAGAAAGAGAGTCCCAGCGGTGCTGCTGTTAAAGTGGGCGGTAGCTCCAAGCTAAATCCGTTGAAAAGTGAACCGGCAAAGAAGTCCAATGTCTGTATGGCGTGGGCAGGCTCTCGTTCGGAGCAGTATACCTCAAGTCCCATCTAGAATGAAATAAAAGTTGTTCAAAATCCGCGGAAACAAAGCGTTCAAAAATAGGTCTCGTCTGTCTCTCTTAAGCCCAATGTCAAGCCCCAGGTCCTCGGCAAAGCCCCTCCGGCCCGCGCGTGTTCAAAGAAAGGAGGGTTTATCAGGATAAGAATGAAAAATGAATTGATTCCAACAAGAACAAAGTGGATGATGGAGGGTATGCATTGATTACGTAGTTGAATACGCTGAACCGTAGTTATCATTTTCCTTTGCCTTTCATCATCAAATGTTGATGTAGGTTAGCAGACACCTCACTTTGTTTTCGGATGGGTACCGTGTGGTACAATTAGACAGTTATTGCACCGCAGGATCAAGAGAAGACCACGCTCACGCCCTTGCACTTTGCCTTTAAGCGATTGCCATTCGGGGTTGCCATGAATGCGTTCGTACCACATTCCGTAGGCATGATGTCTATTTTCTCGTATTTGGTTGAAGCAAAGATGGAGATTTTCATGGATGATTTATCGTATGATCCGCCTTTGATCAATGTTTAAACAACTGAAACAAGACTAAAGATGCCAAGACAAATACCACCGACCGGGGAGAAATGCCATTTTATGGTAAATGTATGGTTGTTCTCGGGCATAAAATTTCCGCTAACGACTAGAAGCTGACCACCCAAAAGTATCCATTATCAAGACTCTGCACCCACCTATCACAAGAAAGGAGTAAGAAGTTTTTGGGGTATGCTGGATTTTACAGAGAGACTCACCAAGGACTTTTCAAAATACCGTAATTCACTCATGCGTGACATCGAAAAGATACGTTCACTTTCATGATTCCTCGCAAGGATGCTTTGATGAAATCAAGATCGACATTGGTACGCACCCATAATAGCCGCACTAATGGAATCGTGATTTGAAAATAATGTGATGCCGCGATTTTGCTATGGGAGTCGTAGGTGGTTTGGGCAAAGAAAGGAGAGTATTCAAGGTCATATACTATGCTAGCAAGACCTTCAATGAGACACAAGAGAACTACTCAACAACCTAAAAGGAGATGCCAGCTATAGTATTTAAGCTAGAAAAAATTTAGGGCAATACATTTTGGGATCCCATGTGGTAATTCACACTGTATCATGCAAAGAATCAAATACTTGATGTCGAAAAGGAAGCCAAGCCAAGATTGATAAGACGGGTGCTGCCGCTGCAAGAGTTCGGATGAAATAAAGGATAAAAAGGATGTGACAATGTGATAGCCGGTACCACCGCCCGTCCGCAGTAGAAAGAAACGTTGATGAAGAAGACAAATGTGCGCTAACGTAGAACTTCCCGTATGAGCAATTGTTTAAGGTTTCCTTCCAACTTCCATGGTATGTCGAAGATATTGCAATTATCCGTTCGTGGAGTAATGCTCTTCGTAATTCGCCTACCAACGTAAGAGGAAACCTCGAACCGATAGCAGATATTAAGTATTTGGGATGACCCACTATTATTCAAGAGAGGTGTGCCTACATGATAATAAGCAGATGTGGTACTAAGGTGAACAAGGCAAATATTTAAATGAATGCTATGCATCACCATATGGGACACTTTTCAGAGAAAGAACACCACAAGATACTCCAACGTGGTTTTATTGGCCCACTATCTTCGAGATTGTGCGTAATGGTGAAATTGTGTGATCGATGCCAGCGATTGGAAATATCGCCAGCTAGTGAATGAAATGCCCCTAAAAGGTATTATGGTGATACAAATTTTCGATGTTCGGGGAATAGATTTTACGGGGACCCTTTTCCACCACTCATCTGGGAACATTTATATACCCAGCGTAGATTATGTCTCCAAATGGGGGTGGAAGCAGCTGTCCGAGGAATGATGCTAACACAACGCTTGTGAGTTTCTTGCAAAAGAATATATTTTGAGCAAGCTCGGGAACCCCTGCAACCATTATTACCGATGGGAACCCATTTCGCTGCGAACAAAATATTTGCAAAACTCATGAGCGTATATGAGATCAAGCATATACGAGAGCCAGCTTCTATCATCCCCAAACCAATGGACAAGTAGAAATTTCCAATAGGGAGATCAAAAGAATACTTGAAAAGACTGTGAGCTCGGGCAAGAAGGCGATTGGTCTTCCAAACTCGATGATGCACTGGGCCTACAGATCAGACATACAAAACTCCCATCGAATGTCCCCATACAGAGTGTTGCAAACCATGTCATCTACCTCTTGAATTAGAATTACAAGGCAATGTGGGCCATCAAAGAAGTTAAACTTCTCGGATTTTAAGGTCGGCAAAGGAAGAGAGATCAAGCCTTAACTGCTCGAATTGGAAAGAACCCGTGAGAAATGAAGCTTATGACAAGTCGAATATACAAAGATAAGACAAAGAAAATGGCATGATCGAGAATTTTGAGAAAAGAGTTCGTAACAGCCAAAGCCTCAGAGCTAGCTGGCTCAGGTTCAAGCTACAGCCCGTGAAAGTCACCCAGGTTGATACGGTAAGTTCAATCGCACTTGAAGGATACATTTGAAGCAGATCTGCAGAAGTAAATCAGAACCCAATGATAGGAAATGAAACAGTTGAGCCCAATGAGAGGTGAATGAAAGAACTGATCCGAGGAAAGAAGAAGTACCACAACAAGAAGTCCAAATTAAGGACTCAAACTGAAAGCAATGACCGAGTGTAACCCAGAGGATTTCAATGCTGATTTTAAATTTTGAATTATCTCTTTCTTTAGTCGCCGATGAATGGGCCCGTTGTCGTCAAAGGCAGGAATACTTGAAGTTACTAAATGAATGGCTCAACTGGGTTCTTCGAATGAGTGTGGCGTGAATTTCTAAAGTGCTTCCGCAGCTAATGGTAAAATGGTCCGTGGTAAAATGACTCTCAGTTAGTTCGTATGGTGGAGGTTCCGTCACGCCGTCATAGTAGAAGGTCCTTTAACAACCCTGTAGTGCCAGTGATCTGGTGTCGGCAAATCTTTTCGCCTAGTCAGAAAATTTTGATGGCGCCAGTCAAGAAAATGCCACAAAAACACAAGCTTGCTCATTTGGTCTGAGTGCTGAAATCATAATACAGCAGTGTGTCTTGCCAGCCGGGTGCCATGTCCAAAAGAAAGTGCGATGAGATGCTCGGCTCAAGCCAAAGCAGTCTATGGGTGGCAGATTTCATGCCAAGGCAATGGTTCGAGGTGCATGCGAGGTGGCGCACAGTCGGGAAACGCAGAAGAGTTCGCTGCACAACCGGCAGCGCTCTCAAATTTTGTGACAGTAAAGCTCGCAGTAGACCGGGGTGCGTGGCTGGCGTGTGCAAGCGAGAAAGAAAACGCCAACTTCTCCAGAGTCGAGAAAGAGCTTCTGCAAAAAAGGAAGCTCCTAAATTTAATGATCTCAAATGAAAGGAGGCGAATTGTCGCGATAAGTCATAAATGAAGCATTAATCGACTTACCTAACATTGGATTTACCTAAAATCGCTGGAAGTACGAAATTCCCCGCAGCCTGCCTCCCGGCCCGCACACTCCATTTCGCCAGTCCCTCATGCTGAAGGTCTCTAGTCCTCCAAAACCCCGAAAAAAGTCTGTCCACAGAAAACTTTTTCTTTCTAAAGCTCTAATTGCAGCCAAAAGTTCTCGCCACACTCCATCCTTAACCCCCACAGGATAGTCTTGGTGGAACGTCGTAGCCTGGGCACCCATGGAAAGAAGAAAACTCATCATGAGAACAATAGGATGAGATTCGGCTTCTGGGAGAATGGGGCAGAGAGACGCCATCTGGCACCCGAAAGTCCCGGACTCCCTCAAGAAAGAGCGTAGTGGGAAAGGGAAAAAGGAGAGAAGAAGAAGTAGAAGATTTCGTCGATGAAGCTTATTCTCGTGGAAGAAGTATTACGCTAACAAGGGTTTTGTTAGCAGAGGAGATCTAAAACCCCGCGGACTCCTTCTTCAAGGAGATGATAGAAACGTAGAGGATGCGTGGGCAGAGTCTCGCTCCCTCTCTCCCTCCTCCTCTCTTTCTCTCTTTCAAAGCAGCAAGACCAAAGGCAGATATACAAAGATCAGGAGAGAGTTTTTTTATTCCAACATGGTAGGAAGGAAGGATTGAGTCGCTTTTGTTAGAGGAGTTCGTGGGTCTCATACGAAGCTTATGCCATCAACGAAGCCTATGGCATGACAACGCACAAGCATGGCTCCCCAAATTCAAGAAAATTTTGGAAAAGCCGAATCTTAGAAAGATTGCCGAGAAGCTCACTGATGGAAGGGCGCAGTTAGACCAGAAAGAAGGAAAGCCAAGAACTCTGAACAGGGGGAGCCTTACGGAAGAAGCAAAGGTATGGTTTTACTTCCTGGCGTCTGTTTTGGTTCCAACAAGACATTTATGCACAGTGAGAGAACAAGAAGCTGTACTACTGTATGCCATACTAAAGGGATACAAGATCAATAGAGTTATCATCAGAACTCATCATGAGATATCACGAAGGAACAAAAGAGGCACCAAGCTCCTCACCCAAGAACAATCACGCTTCTTGCTTGAAGGTCGGGAGTGAAAGGGGAGCTCGGGGGGGAGTCAGAAGAAGAAGTCCCAAGAGCTTCACACCCCTCCTTCCTTATTGGGAGTTAGTAAGTGACCAAGAAATCGAGGAAAAAGTGGAGGCCGTAGAGAACAGGTGAAAACCTGTTGAAAAACTCGTAAAAGGAGACCCGTAGGGCCACCGATCAAGGAGCGTAGCACTCCAGCTGACATCACCCGACCACAATGATTACATGTTTGCAGATAATGAAGTATGTGGATGAAGACAAATTTCAATAGACTTCTCCATCCCCTCGCTGCCTCCTATCCTCAGAGTAAAATGTAAATTTCCAACACGAGAAAGCTCAAGAGGAGCACAAGAGGACAATTCACTCCTGAAGCCTCAATTTGATGCGTAAAAGAATAGAAGAAAGAGAGAAGGAATGAACCTAAAGGTGACCAGAAGGGTTTAGGCGTAAAAAAGAATTGAAAAGAAGAGACCAACAAAGTGGGAAGAAGAATTAAACAAAAGAAAGGAGCATGAGGTGGGAGATCCAAAGAAGAGAAACAACAAGTGGAAGGAAGAACCTAATTTAAAAGAGAAAACGTATGGGGAAAATGTCACAAAGAAGGAGAGGAGTTCAAGAGAGAAATGAAGGAAAGAGGATCAAGATCTTTAATTAAACTCAAACTCCAGTCAGCGAAGTTTCTATACCGGCGCTTGATCGAGATGCTCAACTCCTAGCATCGCTAGAGAAAAGAGATAAGGAGCATGACACCAAATTTGGGAGCGCATAAAGGGTTTCAAAATTACTATACAAATCTCTACGTATGAGCTAGGAAAACAAACCCGAATGAGAGACAAAAAGCAATGGAGTCGAACTTGGCCAAAGTGTATGAATGGCTTGGAAAATTTCTAGATTTGATTAACAACAATCTTTTCTAAATTTTTGAAGTCATGACGTAAATGGAGAAAC
Organism: Tetrastigma voinierianum; assembly: GCA_016808115.1. Classification (NCBI taxonomy): domain Eukaryota; kingdom Viridiplantae; phylum Streptophyta; class Magnoliopsida; order Vitales; family Vitaceae; genus Tetrastigma; species Tetrastigma voinierianum. The sequence continues at coordinate 172,776 of JAEQBH010001943.1, read as the reverse complement.
ACAGTAATGAATGGCTTCGGGGAAGAGACAAGATGTACCGAACAAGAAAGCCGATCTCTAACAGATTGTCAGGCTGAAGAACAACAGAGGGAAATCCAAGAAGAGAAAAGAAAGAAGGGAAAGTCGAAGTTCCCTTCATTCCCAAATTTCATTTGAACACTTTAGACCCAGATCCCCGGCATATTTTTGCCACCTTGTCCAAAAGAAGGAAATAGACCTTCTCCTTACCTGATCCTTTCGCACCATCCTCCCATACCGTGTATCCAACAAATTTGAAAATCAATCGAAATAAAATGAGAAAGTTAAATGGAATTCGTTAGTAATTATTTTGCATTTGATTGTTCAATGTTGTGTTGCTTTGTGGTTGAATGATTAGGAAATTTCAAAGTAGGAAATAAGTTCCTTGCATCAAAACCGGGCCGAGAGGACATTATCTTAATCAATGGAAGCTTAGAGTAGGAGTAAGCTGAAATGAGGGAAAATTGCAGAATAAGGACAAAATGCATCTAGTTTAATTGAAAAACAAGGTAAAAAAAAAATTACTTATATTTAACTGATAAGTCCAGATTAGAGGAAGGTAATACAAATCGCATGGAACAAAACATAAGCTTGAGTTTGTGGGTATGAATGCAAATCAAGGAACCTGCTGGAATATCAATTAACTTAACTACTCATAAATAAAATGGGTCAGAGCTCTTATAGTTAGTCACAGCTGATAAATCTGCATTCTAGAATTTGTTAGATTATTGATTGAAGTGAAATCCTAGGTGATTCAAATTCGACAAGAGATGATACAAAAGCCATTTCGGGATAGTTTCCAGCCATGCTAGCTATTCCTATTCATATGTCGAGGCATATACAAAAGAAGTTCCAATTGAGCCAACAAAGCCTATTTTTTCGGGGTGGCCTAGGACCAATGGAAACCCCAACTCATCTTTAAGACATCAATCCTTCGCAGTTAACTCCACGATTACCGTGACCAAAGAGGAAGAAAGAAATGAAGTTGGGAGTTTATATTTTTGAGGAACTCAAAGGGAATGAAAGAAAAGGCAAGGAGCAGAAAATGCAGCTAAAAGAAGGCTTTAGGATAAGTTTTATCTTGTGGCCTAACTCTCTTGAATCACCAAGTTCTTAGGTGTTTCAACACCCAAGACTGATGCCATCCGGGTATGGGGAGTTACTAACCCAAAGTTCGCTAAGAGTGTTAAAGCCTAAAAGTTAAAACATTGCACTATCCCTTAGTGGTAGCAACCAAGGAAATTCGAAATTATATAAGAGTAAAATAGGGGAATGCGCTTCCAAAAAACGAAGAACAAGAGATATCCCCCAAACATGAAGTTTAGGGAGTGTACTAGAGAAACTATAAGAAAGAAGTGGTAGAAGAAAAAAGGGAAAATGTTCAGGGGGTGATCTAACTCCAAAATTCCTTCCATCCTACCCATTAACCAAGCCTCACAATATGTTTCCCAAAAGACCCGATTGATCCGAAGGCTGAATTCACTCTACATTAGTGGAGATCAATATGAAAACAAGCCTATGGAATTTGGAAGAAAGGAAACAATCAAAATTAGGAAGAACTTGTGTGAGTTAAATGACTGTAAATCCATGAATTGAGAAAGGAATCTCCTAATCTTTCATTATTCAACAGATCTCCAATGAGTATATTGTTTGTAAAACAATTTCAACATGATAGTTTGCATAACATAAAGAAAGTAGAGACCAACCTTGAACTCGGACTTGAAGTTAAATGTATTAAAATTTCAGATACCTGCATTGCAAATTAAATCGAATGAAACTCGTAACAAATCACAGAAAATGTCCTAAAATTATTTTGTTTCAGGACAAACAATTCTTTCTTTTTCTTTTGCTTGAGGACAAGCAAAACTTTAAGTTTCCTTGGGAGCTTTGATTCAGCCTTAAAATATCTATTTTTAGTTCATTTTTCTGTTCTATTTTCATCTAGAAATGAATAATTAATATATTAAATATGAAGTGAAACTCACCAATTTGTTATTAGCAGAAAGAGAGTAAAGAAAATAGAAAAATACAGCAATAAGTGGAGGAAAGATGCGCCGAATGGCGTAGCGTAAATGAAGAATTGGCTGATTCATCGACGCAGCTGGGGTTTTCAGCAAATAAATTTCTGAGGTGTCGCGACACTCAAGAGAATCGGGTTAGCGAATTCGATGCGTGTCGCGACAAGAAGTACCGTGACAAGATCCAAGGGTAATCGTGAGCGTTAGGAACGACGCCGCGACAACATTCTCGAGGTCGCGATAAATGCAAAACACCTTTTGCTTGCGAAAGGTTTGACCGCGATAGAAGTCACGGCACTTAAATTGTCGTCGCGCGACGCGAGATTGATGTCATTATCGATTTGATGCTCGCGACAAAGAGGTCGTGTTTCAATGGCATCGCAATATCGCTATAAGACCGCAGTTGCCGGATGTCACGACATGGGATCAAGTCGCCGACACTGCACCGCCGTGCCAAGCGTTACGAAAGCCTTTCACGGGGCGAAAGCCACGACAACATGCCGTGCCGCGACATCCGGCGCAAGTTGAAAACCGCACTGACTTAAGCCGATGTAGCAACCAAATAAAGCCTTAGAGAATTGAAGCCGATGTCGCGACATGAGATCAAGTCATACATAGGACATGCTCGCTTGAAGGTGAAGTTTCAGCAAAGTGAGGTCGCGACAAGATATCGATGTCGCGGACAATCAGAACGACTAGATCAAAGTCAGAAGCAGATAGCGATGTCGCCACATCAACTGATGTCGCCGACAACAGATGCCACCACTGCTTACGCTTAAGACGATGTCGCGGATAGAGATTGAGGTCATGACATATCCAAGATCGGGCCAAAGACCGCAGATGACTTCAGCTAGGTCACGATGCCAAGACATGTACGCCGCGACATCGTGGAGAGGTGAAATGAGACCATCAAGACGTGAGAAGATGTCACGACTAGATATAGAGGTCGCGACATCATGAATGACCAAATCAAGGTAACATGGAGTAAGTTGATGTCGCGACGTGAGGAACAAACCATCGAAGACTGCAAAGGACTAGAATGGATGTCGCGTTACTATGATGTCGCTACATCATAAGCGATCAATCAAACCTACAAGGCATAAGATTGGTACTGACAACATGAACAAATGGGGCTCATAGGAAGCAGAACTTTGTCACGTCGCGACATGAGTTCGCAAGGTCGCGACAAGAGAAGTGAGGACGAATCGAGCAAGAATCGCGCTCCGGCTACCTAAAATCCACAAATAGCTTCATATCGGGATTAGGCCCAATCAGGAACCCTATAAATAATGCTACTATCCAACTCATTCAGTAGTCATGCCAATGCATCAGAGGCCTGGGATTGCCGAAAGCTCATTTTCTTTATTTTTTTCTTTTATTTTCTTTATTTTTTTCTTTTATTTTCGCCATTTTGCAATTGTGATTGCTTATCGTGATTTTCTTTTTTTTTCTTTCCTTTCTTTTCGCTTGCTTTGTTTCGATCCTCAATGTTATCGCTGAGCCGGGTTTCCACGTCGAATCAATTTCTTTTCAATTACTAATTGAACGTGGCGGAATTTCGCATACCAAATTCGATTGTTCCAGCTTCCACTCGCAGTCGCTCTACTGGGATCGCTGGAATGTGTCAGAGTGTGTGATGCAAGAATCAAGGAACCTACCTTCCATTACAGAACGCTTTTAGTTAGAATTAATCTTTCCCGTAGTATTTTCCAAGATCTCTGCTCATTTCAACTTTATGAATTTACTCAGATTATAGGTTTATTGATTGGGATCTGAATAATGGGGCTCCTATACCCGTTAAGAATCGCGCCATTACCCCGATTTCTGCTGAAGTCCTCTCGGGAGTGACAGTGGGAAGACAACCTTGGTAACGCCTGGCCACGTATATTAACCTCGCTATTAGTGATCCTTCATACAGATGTTCACTTAGATAAATCCTCTTCTCACTAAGTCAAGAACGAGCCGAACGACCCATTCATTTAATCAGGGCGCAGATTTCACCACCCTGATACGAGGCTAACCTGTTAGCCGAGATCTAATCAAGGAAAGGTCGATCTATTCTGACTCGAGGAAGAGTAATTGAAGTCAGATATCCGCTGACCGATAACTCGGGAGCTGTAATAAATTCCATAAAATGGGTATGAAGTATCGCAAAGAAAAATACCCGCATTCGTGAAGTTCAGAGTTGCAAGTAGTTATCTAAATCCCTGTAATTCGAGAGAATCAGGAAAAATGAGATAACGAAATGTGGAGGTGGAGAATCCAAACGCATCTACATCATTTTGGACAGATTTTGGAAATCGAGATAATCAAGAAATCCAATCAATACTCACTACGGTGGAATTGATCGCTCACTACAAATTCATTGCTTTTTACGTCTCTTTATGATAATTATTCGCATTCATTTCTTGCTATAACTTAGTTTTACTTTCATTCATTTTATTTCAGTTATTCCTAATTTTCATTTTACATTAGTTTTAATTCCTGCCTTTAAGCCGAACAACGTTATCAACCGGGATGGTCCAAATAGTATGAATCTCTTAAGTAGTCCTGGGTAGTCGATGAAAAATTCTGAGATCTCTCGTGGGATCGAGACCGGACTTAAATCCATTTTATTACTTGTCGACTGCGGTACTCATAAAGTGTATCTCACGAAACCAACATTGGAAATGATAGGATATGGAGATCCGGGGTCTCAAATAAGTTTTATGGCGGTTGTCGATCAGATAATAGTCCTCTCGTAATAATTCATATAAATTTGTAGTTGTGGTTCTGAGAATAAATAAAAGCTTTATGGCGCCGTCACGTGGGATTAGATAATAGTCCTCCGTAATAACGACATATAAATTTGTAAAGGTGGTTCGTGAGAGTCAACAAGCATGCTGGCCAAGCGCCGGACGACCACTGCGGGAAGTTTCTTCCCGACCCCTCGCCATTCTACAAGCGCATCAAAAGGAGAGGGAGAAAAACTAATATTAGACCCTAGGCATATACCCACTGTACAAGAGCATACTCTAGCCCTAGCAATAGTTGCCCGAAATTTAATAAGTTTTAAGGCACGCCCTTCTTTCTGTGCTTTAATACCGGAACCCGTCACCCACCAAGGACCAACACTACTAAGGAGCGACGATAGTTACCTCTGGAATGAAAGGGGCGAATGCCTGCAACGTTGACTCGCGAACGAACGCAAGGTAGAACTAGCCTATTCGCAGTAGGTGGTCGCCAAGAGGGAAGAAGATAAACCAAAGCAACACGTAAGGGAAATAGGTACGACTTCTAATGATGCTCTATATATCGCCAGTGGCATGCAACGCATTAATGCTACGATGACTAATCACCTGGTCCGATCTCAACCATCGACCCGCTCGCACTCTAGGCACTCCACTGGTGCAGAGCTTCAAGCCCAAGGGCCTTCCTCTCGGACGGTTAAACCGGCCCGCTAACAAGTTTTATAATGATCAATTAGCCTCAGTTAGATAGAAGTATAAAATATCCACACATAATTGCAATAAGGCATAAAAGTGATAAAAAAAACTACAATTTTATTTATTGCACACTAAAAAGGTGTTCGACATTACATAGCGATGCTTGTTGTCAAGCAATCGTAATACAACATGAGGAATTAGCCTTCGTAAACATCCGAAATACAAAAAGAAAATGCGCAAGGCAACCACCACCGCAAGAAAAAGTGAGACAGAGATGGGGCTGAAAGAAGCCACCACAGAAGCCAAAAGAATAGTAAAAGGAGAGGATGAGGCTGGGGGGAGGTTAAGTGATCCCTGCAAAATTCCGCAGGAGGTGCCCTCGAACTCCATTCAAGTTCTAGAACCACCCAAAGACCCCCCGGGACATTTCCGACTCTGCTCAAACCATACAACCTTTGGTCCAACCCCCGACTAGAAGGCGCGCCTAAGTAACTGAACACGATCATCCTTCATCCCGTAATCCAGGACTTTAAGCAATATTCGGTTACCCTTCTCCGATGAAGGAACGAAGATAACCAGTAAGACAACCAATCTCCTCACCCACTCGCCTTTTATGGGATGTTTAACTCGTGATCGACTAAACAACCCAATATCATCTAATGCAGTTTCAAAAAAGTTACCAAATTTACGTTGAAAATTAAGCAGCATTAATGATAAACTATTCTCTATAACATACTGGCCAACCTTGTTCTTCGTTCCACTTCAGGATGATCTTCTTCCTACAGATATGGGGCATCAGAGGGGAACACGTGGCCCAGTCCCGCACCTCTTAGCCACCGGCCTGCACCTAAAAGTTCCCAAAGGATCAGTCTGGTGTCAACCGACCTAGGAACGCCCTGTACCGGTCCTTCGCCCGGCACCCCAGTGTTAGCCCAAAGCCACCCTACCTGGGCACTGATCCGACGATCCTCCGCCCGGCGCCCGTATCTCATATCCCTGACGGCTTTTTTCCACTAAACTAAGTGGCCAACTGCCTTCACATTACAAGTGGGTGAGTTCTCCCATGAACTCGACCCCATCGCTCTAAATGTATCAGAGTTCTCTTAGCAACATAAGCATCTGGAAGGGCACGTGAAGGTTAATAAAACATCATTCCCGAAATAAGAGCCACCTTCCCCTAACATTATGGAAAGAAATCATTTACTCTCCAAAAAAGACGGATCCTCTTTCCTCCCTCCATAAAAGAGTAAGCAAGTCACACCAAATGAGGTACGAGATTCCTAATCGAGATTACTGTTGCTTTAAGTTCTAAGTCTTCCAGAAAAAGACTAACTTTGCCATCGGAGGGGCAACGAAACATCACCGTTGTCTTCTTATTCGCTTTTGCGTGTTACAAATAATCGCGAATGTCTGATCCGACTCGAGAATTCGTGAGACCACATTATCAATTCTGGATAAGTAACAACTTATTTTTTTTCAAGATAAATATGATGTCCGAAACACAATATCCTCTTAGATAATTCTAAGAACTTGTGATTATAAAATTTATAGCCATAATAACTTTCTTAATTAACAGTTGATTTATACTCTTAGAAAACCATAGTATGTTAGTTGATATCATAATAGGATGATTTGAAATTCAAGCATTGTAGAGGTAATCTTGTAAAGTTAATAGCATTCACCTTGTTAGATTATAAATATTTATTAGTCAATGACTAATGTAATCTGGGGTGGGTTCCACCCAAGCCGGCCAAGCAAGGGTTCGACTGTTAGGGCCCGCCACTCACAATCTATAGGGCCCGATGACTACCAACTGGCCTGGCCGGCCGAATCCCATTCTTAAGGTTCGCACCACCCACGGCGAGCACTACTCGGCACGACGCCTGAGCGACGGTCGAATCCAAGCCGATGAAGGGCCTGACAAATTAATGGCGGTCCGACAGCCCGCAGTGACTCGGCCCGCCGACCCCCCCCTTCTCCTCCTCCCACCCCGCCCTCCCTTTCATTTCCCTCTAATCTGGCCATATGACCGTTGCTACTCCTCCCTCGTCTCTCTTTGCAACGGCCAAGGCGACCGTTGTACACCTCTTTATTATTTTTTTCCCTTTTTTTTTTCTCTATAAATACACTACATATTCTCTTAATTTTTCATCAACTATCTCTTAATTTTTCACTCTTTCTCCAAATTCACTTCATTTTCACACTCATTCTCATATTCTTTAATACTTCATTTTCTTCATTGTTTCATATTACATGATATTATTGGTGGTGCAAATCAAGCATTGTGACCTAATACCGTATTTTAAAGAATTCTCTTACTTCGATCTTCAATTGAGTAATATTTCTCCACCTCTACTTTTTTCTTATTTGTTTCATTTATTTTTGATTCATTATTTTTATTTTTTTAGTATAATATTTTATTAATAATTTTAATATGGATAGTGCATGTGCATCTTCTTCTAGTCCATGTACATCATTACAAAAAAACTTAGTTCAAATATATGGAATTTTTTTTGATATATTAGAAATAATTTAGAAAATAATAAAAAGAAATAAAAGCAAAATGTAAAATTTGTAGCAAACTTCTAGTGGTGATCACCCGCACAAGTCATTTAAAAAGACACAATGAACAATGTAAAATTAAGAATAATGTAGATATTAGAAATTATACGCATCAGGTAGCATGAACGTGAAATTAAACACATTTTCTTATGACGAGTCCGTTTGTTGTAAAGGAATGGTTGATTACATAATAAGAAATAACAACCTTTAATACGATGGAAACCGATGATTATTCAAACAATTCAAACATTGATTAATCCTCAATTCAAAGGTTGGTCCGAAATACCGTTAAAAGAGATATTATGAAAAAGTCTTCAAACGTAACGAAAATTTAAAACAATATTTTGCAAATTTTGGGAAGGAAAAATTTTGGTTTAACATCCGATATCGACATCTTTAATGCATGTAGGCGATGTGACATCGTCATTAGATAGTGAAATTGATGTTAAATAAGTTAATAATTTCATTTAAAACAATAAATACTCCACATACTTACACAAATATATCAACTTTAATAAATGACGAAATTATAGATTTAGATATTCATGATAAAATATTTACAATAAATATTAGATAATGCTCAAATAATAATGTAGCAATAAAGATTAAAAGATTTTGGCAAATAAACGATGATCATGCAAAATTATTTCACGTACGTTGTTGTGCACATATTTTAAATTCGATTGTAAAAGATGGATTAAAACAAGTCAGACAAGACATTAAAAATTGCAGATATCAGATATAATATTAATTGTTCCCAAGCAAAAACATGAATTATTTTTTGATTGTTGCAAAATTGCAAATATGAAAAGAAAATATAAGCTTGCATACCAACTGGGATTCGAATTCTACTTATAAGCTTTTTACAAAATATTACAAATATAAAAAGAAGACAATTATAATGAACGCAATTATCTAAGAATAATAATAAAATGATGTAGATTGCCACGTATTAACCACATGACGCAATACTGCGACCTTCACGCAGACTGAAATTTTTCGACACTTTAACAAATATTTTTCAGAAGGTGTATTATCCAACTTCATATCGTCATTATGCAAATAACTGGGTGATTTATAGCACTTCAAAATTATTTAAGCAGAAATAATGATACAATTTTTGCAATGATAGAAAAAATTAAAAATATTGGGGAGAAATACTTTAATTTATTATATTATTTAATTAGACCCTAGATTAAAATTTGATGCTTTAGATGAATGATTGTCATTATTTACAACAAGATCAAATAAAAATCGCAAATTAAAATAAGAATTAAGTATTATATATTTTATATAATATTTATAAAGAAAATATGGTAATAATATTGCTTGATAAAATCATCATCAACGACAAAGTTCTCCTCATCTTTTATAAAGTTCTTAAACGTTCAGCAGAAATACAACAACTGGCTTCTCCAAATAATATAACAGTATATGATAGATATCTCAAGGTAAACAATTCCATTTGAAGATAATGAAGATTTTGATATTTTAATGGTGGAAAAACAATTAAATTAAATGATCCGCAAGTATCTATTATCGCACGATGTATTAACCGCTGGGCCAAGGAAGACAATGTATCTGCTCGCTTACCAGAAAGTGAAGAGTGGTTAGCAAAAAGATGTAATTTGTCACCTCAAGCAATCGTTAAAGAGTATGTTTAAAAGATTGGAGTTTAGCGACAAGAGATCGACGATCACGCTCGGCAGTTCAACTAAGGGTCGATACAAATAACTTAAAAATATCAAGCATAATTTAATGTATCAAAGATAGTTCCCCGTCACTTAAAAATAACGATTAAAATATTTTATCGAAATGTATATTGTATTTTTATTTTCTTATGGTTGAAAAGTACAAAATGATCACAACAAGTGTGTGTCAACCTAGTTTACGTACTATTTCAGCCGACGTAAACTCTTCATACACTTAAACGAATTTATATTTGATTAATAAAATTTTAAACGACGCATTTTTTTATTTCAATCGCTGTTCACTTTTATTTAACTTTCGGTATCACAATTTGAACAAAAACCCATACGAGGGTCGGTACTTTATGGGCTTTTAGACTGCCCAAGGCCCATAAACCAAGCTTTATACGGCTTCTGAACCGGCCACGGGCCTGGCTGGCCTACGGATCTGCTTCTGGCGTCTGGGTAAGCCCACGATCCGGCCACCATCCTGACCGGCCGGCCCCCGAAATGAAGCTCCACGGCCACCCCCGCCTTAACTGGCCGCTCGATCGGCCAGTGCCTCATCTGCCAGTCTGGCCCAAAGATGGGCCCTTCGCCGGAGATCACTATCGAATGAATTTAGGTTTATAAAATATTGGCTTAATTCTTATGGACCAGTAAAATACAAGAAAAATATAATTATAAAATAATTTTTTAAAATTAATAAATTAACTTTATAATTACGAATAAAATAAGTAGATAAAAAATAAAATTAGATTTAAAGTTAATAAATCATTTTATATACTTTTTGACTAATTTCATTTACGTTATTTTTATAAATAAAGTTTTAATAATTTAAAAATATATATGTTTTTAACTCACCAATCATATTTGACTTTTACTCTTAATCGCTAATTCAAATGGGTTAAAGAGATGGAACGGGCTTAGGGGAGATCCCAATTTCCATTTCAAAAACAAGAGTAACAAAGATGCAATACAATGCAAATATAAGTAAAAAAATAAATATTTGACTTTTTTTTTTCTTTTTATTCCTTTTATGGTAAATCAAACCTCACGAACATCATTTCCCTTCCTGTACTATTCATAGTCTGCTGATTTAGAACAATTTCCTATTTTTACCTTTATAGAAGTATTATCCTTTTATTTATGGAATTATGGATCATATTAAGCATAATGATCCATATCTCCTTTATATGAATGTAACTTCTTCCTATCTTATCTCGAGTTGGTACAAAAACTTTAAAATTAATTGCCAAAATTTTCAAGCATTCTATAAAAAAAATTTCATTACCTTATGGAGTATGTGGATTCATAAAAATCAGATTTTGTTTAATAAAATTCACTACACCTGATTCTGAATTAATTATATATTATTATAAATAGTAACCTTCATAATTTTATTATTTTATTAATAAAGGATATTGGGAAGATCTAAATATTGTAAAGAAACATAACAATAGATTATCTAGATTAAAAAAGGATTTATAGTATTGTTGATACTAAAAATAAATTTTTTGGCTTAAATGATATTTGAATAATTATTTAGCCTAATTGATAGTGGAATGAGCCGAATTGATATATCAAGCCAAAATTGAGCCAACCCCAATCCGAAAAAGCCCAAGTTCATGAGAATCAACCTATGAAAAGGTCCAGAGATATTTCTGAATTTTTTTTAAATAAGTTGACAAAGCTACCAACAGAGAATAGTGAGACTTTGTTTCAAAAGCCAAAGGTGGAGGAGACTTTTTCTCCAAGTCATGACATACGTGAGCAGTTATTGAAAGTGGAGAAAGTTACTTGGGGAACAAAACTCTAGTAGAGACATAGACAATTATTGGAGAAAGTGGATTGTAGCAGTTACTCATAAATGCCTATAAAAGGGAATCAAAGCATCAGAGTAAGGGATCGACTTTCAAAGACTCAAGGGCAATTTTCAAACAATCAAAACCTAGCAAGGACTTTCAGTATTTCTCTTATTTTTCTACAAGTTCATCAGCCATTTTTTCTAGATTCTCAATTTAGTTTTATATTTTATGTCTAAGTATTTTGTTGCTTCAAAGCTTTCTTCCTTTAGTATTTCATTTTCAGTCTAATTCTATAATGAAATTTGTTACATTTCAAGTTAGTCCATACAACTTTTCTCTTACCTTTCAATCCAATCAAAATTTTCAAAGTATTTTCCTATTATATTTTAGGGAACTATCAAGTAACTAGAAATCCAATTCGGGCTGAGTGGTTGATTTTGACATACGCCAAATACTATAATTTCCTGGCACGTCCACACATCCACCAATTCCCATGCTTTTTGTATGTTATGATGAATTACACTAAAAAAAATCCGCCACCGAAACATATTTTTGGCACGCCCGATGGGACACATCTTTGTGAAACATCATCCAGTGGGACACATTTTTGTGAAACATCATCCGGTGGGACACATCTTTGAGAAACATTGCCCGGTGGGACACATCTTTGTAAAAATCCACACATATTTTTGTTTTTTTATATAGTTGTGCATATTCCACAATGAGACCAATATTTGCTGAAGAATGCCATCAAAATTAAGGATTAAGACAACCTGTAGTTTCGCACTTAGACTGATGTTTAAGTAATGATAGAAGGAAAAGAGAGTTCACTGGGTGGAACAGATAGAAAACCTGATGAATTCTTTAATACGACAACAGGGGAATCCATCTAATAGCTCTATTTAACAAGTGGAAGGAAAGGGTGCAGGGAATGTGGATGTGCCTACTCTTTTCTATAATAATTCTAACGAATTTCAGTCTCTCATGCAATAATTAAAGAGCCAATGAGTGATCATGACTGCCTTTATGGCAGAAATGAAGCAACAATTTCAATCCATCATAAAGAACCTTAAAGAAATGGGGCAACCAAGGCAGGAAGTTCGTTCTAAGCCTGAAAGACAATTTTTTAATAAACTCAGGGGGCAACATTTTGAGAACTTGTGAGAAGTTAGTGAATTTCACCGCTCATCTAAGCAAGTAGAGGTTAGATACATTTCTCCCCATAGAAGAGAGAGTGATACTCGGGAGAACGTAGTAGGGGAAATAACTAATGCAACCATGGCCACAACCCCTCAGAGGATTTTCGCTCAGACTAATCCACTTATATAACGTGGAGAATATGAAGGGGGCTTTTCTTTCAATGGAGGTCTGAGGGGCATCATGCAGTCGCTAGCAGGAGAGAATGGCAATAGGGGACAACAAATTCTCCAACTTGTTATGCAGCCACCTCCACCACCTAACCTAGGAAAGAGGTCACAAGTCTCTAATGCGAGAGCCTAGTAAACATCCGATGTGGTAGAGACTGAAGAATTCATTGTGAAGGAGAAGTTCACCACTTTTCCTCATGATCACCAGCTTCCTAGCAAAAATGATCTTAGAGGAAAAGTCTATTGTAAGTATCACAACTTCTGGAATCATAGTACTAATTATTGTTGGAGTTTCACGAATGTTATCCAAGACAGGGTCAATAAGGAAGTCATGGTGCATTTCCTTGGAGTAAAGGAAGTCGTGGTGAAATTCCTTGGAGAAAAGGAAGTCATGGTGAAATTCTTTGGAAAAAAAAGAAGTCATAGTAAATTTCCTTGGAGAAAAAGAAGTCATGGTGAAGTCCTCTGGAGGATAAGAAGTCATGGTGATTGATGAAGATCCATTTCCACCAGTAGCTTCAATCAACATAGCTGTTATTGATTCAAGGGCTATGTTAAATGCAAAGAAGGCTGAGAGATTTTCACCAAGGGCTAGGGTAAGAAAGGTATGGATTCCTAAGCAATACTTGACTTATAAAAATGACTTTGTAGCAAAAGGAATAGTGCCTACAACTAGATAATGGGAAAATAATGGAAGGTATCCATACCATTCATTTGAAGACTCAAAATAGGAGGGAAAGAACAAAAAGTTCTCAAAGGAAAAGAATGTTTCTCCAAAAGAGTGACATGTTTCTCTAAGGGAAAAGGGCATGAATGACCCTTCAAGAAGGAAAACACCCAAAGGTTTATAGTTCCTCCTACTATCTCACCTGTACAAGAATAGCATGTGGTGCAACATAAGATATTTCCTCAAAAGCTCACCAGAACTCAAAAAAGAAGAATGTAGAGACAAAAAACCATGGAGAAAAGACAACTTCCTGGAGAAATGCTATAGGGAAAGCCAAAGAAGGTAAAGAATCTTAAGGAAAAGGTGATGCCTAGTTTAGAGAAAACCAAATATGGAGGGAAAGTTACAGAGAATATTAAGTTTATTTGTAGTTCAAATGAAGAAACAGATTTGGGAACTATTCTGATAGGTACAAATCATTTTTCCTTGAATTATTCTACTAGTTCTCTAACTTTGCTAGCTTTCTTCAAATTAAAAGAAATCTAGGAAAGCCTAGTAGAAGTGAAACAGAAACAACCTACAACAAATGAAGGTTGCATTTACAAGGGGATTATCATTGAACCTTCTAAAGAAAGCAGGTCCCAAAATGTGATACTTGAAAAACCTACTATGGAAATGACAAAAACGCATTCATTGTCAATTTACAAGGGGAGTCGCACCAGAGGTTTATCAATGAGAAATACCTTAAACAATATTTCTCTACGATGCGAGAGAGGTTAGGCATTACCCAAAGGATTAGGTCGATCTTATGGCTTATAAAGGCTCAGCAAGCCTAAGGCAAAAATAATGTTGGCGGCAATTGTATGTAAAGGACTTGACGACACGCCGCATGCCTTCCTTCCTGTGACAACATGGAAGTGATGGCGGGCTTAGGAGCCCATTAAGGCGGGATAAAAAATGGCTGCTGATTAGGAAACATGGCTATTCACAACCATCCTAAGTGATCGCATCAATTACTCAAAGGGTCAGCAACAAGACAAAAGTATGGCAAAGATACGTATGACACCTGGGTCGTAACTCCACTATCTGTCAAACCATGGCCTTTTAGAGGATGGGCCATGGACTTAATTGGGAAAATCTACCTAACTTCATTAAAGGGACACAACTTCATCTTAGTTGCTACAGACTACTTCACTAAATAGGTGGAGGTTGTACTCTTGAAGAAGGCAAAGCAGAAGGATGTGATCCAATTCATCAAGGAGCATATCATTAATAGATTTGGAATTCCTCAGTCCATTACAATCGACCAAGGCACCATGTTCATTGGGGATGAGATGACTTATTTTGCCAAAGACTATGACATTCAACTCATCAGATCCACTTCCTTCTATGCCCAAGAAAATGGGCTGGCATAAGCTTCTAATAAGGTATTGATAAGCACTCTGGAGAAGATGCTGGAGGATAATCCTGCAGATCAAGTACAAAATTTTATTTCAGGACCTTAAGGGCTTATAACTTCTAAGAGGAGATTCACAGGTGTCCTACTCTAACATATGGACAGGATGCAGTGCTTCTAATGGAAATGGTAGTTCCTTCTCTTAGAGTATTCAGGAATAATGACCTTAATCCTCAAGAATACAATGAGGCCATGGTGATGGAAGTTGAGGCATTTGATGGGAAAATATTACAAACACTTGACCACATTATAATCCAGAAAAAGAAGATCGCTCGAGCTTGCAACAAGCGAGCCAAAAGAAAGAGTTTTGAAGTAGGGGAGCTCGTTTGGAAGGTGGTGCTGCCCATTGGTGTTAAAGACAATGAATTGGGGAAATTGTCTCCTAACTGGGAGGGACCATTCAAAGTTCACAAAGTATTGCCCGAAAATGCCTACTGGCTATCAAGCCTTGAAGGGGAGCCACATAAAAGGTTCAATAATGGGAAGTACTTCAAGAAATACTTTCCCACAATGTGGGAAATGCTAGATACTGCCAAGAAAAACTATGTAGGTCTATAGAAATAACAAGTAAAATAGTCCCATCAATCATTTCGAACTGGAAACTATTCATAGTAATTACTTTGAGTAATAAAGTAGGCTATTTTAGCCACTCACTACTCAAACCTTTTGTATTCCTCAATGTCATACTTGTTATACCCTAAATTGTTTTATGAATAAATAAAGTAGGTCCCATGACCACTTTAAATCTAGGGAAGTAGATACTGATCTTTCATGGAAAGGTTAAAGTAAGCTTTGGGATCCCTATTGATCCTAAATAAAGGCTTTTTCCCAAGAATGGACTTGTTGTGTCATCAATTCTCCAAAAGTAGGTTCCACGACCACTTTAGGACTGGAGAAATATGGGATGACTTAGTGATAAAGTGGCTTCTTGGCCATTGCATTCACTAGCACACTGATTTCTCCAAGGGTGTTCTTATTGCCTCTTTGGATTTCTAAAAATATCATAAATAGGTTCCAAGACTATTTAGGTGTTGGAGAAATAAGTACAAATAGACTGGTTGGATAGACTTCTGGTTAATGGTTTCCTCACATTCATGTTTTTCTACCTTATACCTTCAATTCCCTAAAGTTGGTCCCTTGACCATTGTAGTTATGAGACTAGTTCCAAGATAGGATTTGAGGCAGTAAAGTTGGCCTTTGGCCACTTCACCTCAAAAACACAAACTTCTTCAAGATTCCCTACTGATTCCCCAAGGAAGACTTATTGATCACATCAAGATTAGGGAAATAGGAGCGGAAATATCCTAGTGAATGAAGTAGGCCTCTAAGCCACTAGGTACACATATTTCCTAAATAGTTTTTGACAAGTTCACGATGTGGTATCATAATCAATAAGATTGGAGTGTAAATGTTCTCATGTTGAATCGAGGAAGGAAAGTGGGCTTTAGAAAGCCACTATACATTCAAATGCAAGATTTCTAAAGAATCGACTAGTTACACTACTGAACCAGAGACAGTTATCCTCAGAGCAAATGGAAAAATTAGTGAGCAGCATATAACGTTGCGACGTGATAGAGAACATGAAATTGATATTTCTAGAATGAAAATCAAGCAAATTGATGGAAGAATCAAAGAAAGCGTGTTGTCGAGTCCTAGGATTCGACACGCCGTGATCGGAGAAAATACCGCCGCGACAAAGGAAGTGCTTGCTACGACGAAGAAGAAGAATGAAAAATGTCACAACATCAAGACGCTTTGTCTCGTCACACGGCTGTGCCCGGCCGACAAAGATACCCCCATTACCACGGCGAAGGCTCCCACACGCGACGTCGCTCTTCCTCCATGTCGCAACATCATGAGCCGACCACAACACCCCCTGCGGAACAATTCATAAGATGATTAGACCAGCCGCCCCGACCACGTATTCCACATGGTCGACTATGACCCAAAGAGATGATTGATGATTATGACTCAATGGAGGAGGATTTAAGAGTTGAAGGGAGTCGAATGAAGTAGGCATTTGGCCACGGTTCAAGAAGAAGAGTTTTGGTTTTTATCAAGCTTGTCCCAATCACAATAAATAAATAAAGTAGGACTTATGGCCACAAAATTGAGGGAATATAGCATCCTAAAAAATGTACTTGTCCCAACAACAACAACAATCATTCAAGGTAAATGTTCAACAAATATCCATAGGTAGGCCTAGTGCCACCTTGGTCCACTAGTTCATACACATATAGTAGTGCATCCGTGCAAATGTTCGTGAGTTCCTAACATAACAATCAAAGAAGGTTGGCTAGTAGCCACCTAATCAAGAAAATGTAAGATGTGGAAGATTATTCAGATTACCTAAAGGTATGATGACAAGTTCTTCAGATGGTAAGGTTGAGGAGTTACCTTTGCAATGCTTTCGATGACAAACGAGGCGAAAAGATCAAGTAGAGGGAGAGAGACCGAGATCTACATACAAAGGAGAAAAGCTTTTGTAAGAGCTAGACTATTTCTTGAATTTTTAAAGGTATGATGACAAGTTCTTCAGATGGTAAGGTTGAGGAGTTACCTTTGTAACAAGCTTCATGGTCAAGGCTAAAAGATCGCACGTAGAGACCGGTGATTCAGATACAAAGGAGAAAAATTTTTGTAAGAACTGGACTATTTCTTGATTTTTTAAAGACTTTTTTTCGGTGAAGACTGAAGGATTTGGAGTTCTAAAAAACAAAAGGGTCTTTCTAGATTTTTTAAAGATTTTTTCTTTGAAGAACGAAGGATTTGGAGTTCTAAAAAACGAAAAAGGGTTTTTCTTCATTTTTATGACTTTTCAAGTAATAAAGGAATGATCCAAAGTTCTAAAATCAAAAATATTTTTCTCTAATGTTGAAAGACTGCTGCTGAAGAACGAAGAATTTGGAGTTCTAAAAAATGAAAAAGGATATTTCTTGATTTTTTTAAAGAATTTTTTATTGAAGAACGAAGGATTTGCAGTTCTAAAAACCGAAAAAGACTTCCTAGTTCTTGAAAATATGGGGAAAACTCTTTGGATTATTGGATTTATCTTTATTAAGGATAAATATTTCAATATTCCCTTATAGATCATAGAAACATTCATCGCAAATCACTTTGACAAAAAGTGACAGATCTGCTCACCAGTGCAAGACGTAAGTTTTGGCTATAGAGGATGGCCGAAAAAAATCGAAGCTTGCGATGGAAGAAGGAGCGGCGGTATAACGCCCTGAAAATACTCTAACAGTTTTATAACATGTTTAGGGTATAAAATAAATTAAATTGTATATTTTCCAACGTTTAAATTGCTAAAAACGAAAAATGATAAAAAAAACCCGAAAATTATACAAGAGTAAGATATATTTGGTAAAAATGTCAAATGAGGACCCAAGGGTCATAAATGAAAAAGAATAAATGTCAAAGTGAGAATATTGAGAAGTGGAATGTCAAATAGGGAGAATATGAGGTCTTTAATGCAAAAATGAGAAAAGATGATTTAAAATTTGCTACCTAAACATGGCCTTTGCCATTACAATGGGATAAGACCAAAATTGGTCTTGGGAGGAGCTCATTTTGGGTATTCACATTTGAGAGTTAGGTTCCTACATTTTGAGAAGGAGAACTTTGTTGGGTTGATCACCCTCCATTCGGGTCCAAGGTTTTGCAAGTAAAGTGAAGGAAAAGAAGAGAATAAAGGAAGAAGAGAAGGTAAAAGGGAAGCTAGGGTTTCAAGTTGCAAGAGAATCAAGGTTAGAAACCCTTCCTAATTCCATATTTGTTTGTTTTAGAGTTGTATTGGGTTAGTTTTCAATGTGTATTGTGGTTTGGATTGATGTTGAAAAATTTTTGTATAAAGGAAATGTTGGGTTTTTAGGGGAGATGATGTCAAAATTTTCTAAAACCCATATCTTTGTTTTGACCATAACTTGGCCATAACTTATCAAAATTGAGTGATTCAAATTTCTGCGTAAACTAGACTTCTAGGAGAACAAATCTCCCTGAAATAAGTGTATCAAAATTTGGACCCTGTTAGACCCAGAAATTCGTCAAAGTGAGGCCCTATTTTTAGGTCAATTTTGCCCGCCCGATACGCTGTGTTTCTAATAGTTTTGGTATTTAGGCTATGTTGAGTTTCACTATCAAATTAAGTGATTCAAATTTTAGGATAAACCAGACTTCGAGAACAAATTTCACAAGTGTATCTCAATTGGGACCCTAGTGTACCTGTAAATTGGCCTAAAGTGGAGCCATGTTTATGGCAAATTCTGGTTCTATGTTGAAAATAGAATAGTTTCGGATGTTTAGGACATATTTGGAGCTTCGATGCTTTGAATTGGATGATTCCAATTTATGACTAAAATAGAATTATAGAGGAACAATGGAAAAGTGAAGGTGTGTTGGGTAGAAAACAACCCTAACTAGAAACCTAAATAAGCCAACTGATATTGTTATCTAATTGTGATGGGATTAGGTCATGATGAGGAAAACCCAATTGAAGTCGAGATTTCGAGATAGAATCAAGTGACGACTTCTCTTATTTCAAGTATCAAATTGTTTTGTTAATTATTGAAATGATTTTCAATAAACTACATGTTGATTGATTTTAAGATTTGAGAAAATTGATCGAATGATTGCCATGAAAAATCGTACAGCATGAAAAATGTGCTATTTGAGTACAAATGTATATACCCATTGTAAATTTCTTATAACTGATTTTTAACTCTTTAATAGAACGCCATCCTGTCACATTCGAGCTAAGGATATTAGTATACCAATAAAATAAACTAGCGCATTTCATGAACAAATCGCACGTAGTGTCACCCGATCCTAACTCCAGTGGACAAGATCGACAAGGTTCACAAAATGATTTTTAATAACCAGCCAACAACCTAACGAGACTGTACTGTGTTATAAAACCTCTTTATACCCTACCAGCCTGGGACCGTGCTTGATTCCATTATCCCACGACCGAAACATTACAAATTTGTTTAAGCATAAAATGATAAGTAATATTTCAATGCATGATTTGAGTTTTCAATGAGTTATCGCGATATGGAAAGTGAATATTTTGGAATGATCAATGAATTGTAAATGAATGTATATGAAATGAATATATATACATATTAGGCCACGATCATTCAAGGTTCAAAAGTAATACGCGTCTATGATCGGTGGTTAAACAAAACAATAGAAGAACGTATGTAACTACTACATGAAAATGCCGCTAAGAGCTTTATCATCATGTGGCAATGTAGAGTGAATAGGTTCAAAAGGAAGACCGTGTGTTAAGTAGTAGTCATCATCAAAAGCCATGCAGTAAAAGTAAAGTTCCGACCATACATACATGAAACCCCATGATCGCTTTTTATACTTTTGTATTAAACTATAAGTCAGGAAAATTGAACTCTCGATAAATGTTTGTAAATGTTTTTTATATTTAAAATGACTTATAATGTCGTAATGTATAAAGGTGGGAAATGGAGCAAATGGGCATATAATGCCATATTGAATGAAAATGTGTATTGATAACAAAATGATGGGGCCCCTTTAAGTTAATGTGATATATATACGTATATATTTTCATAAGGATGATTATCTTTTACAAATGAGTATTTGAAATGTGTTTTATTGAGAAAAGGAATTGCATTTGGATTCGTAAAAGAGAGGATCACGTCCCAGATTTGGTTCGATTCGGTAGGGGCGTGCACGGCGCGAGCCTCTTCCTTACATATTTAATGCAGACGTGAGCTGCCGCAGTTTACTTCTATAGAATTATTTGAAATTGTTTGTGACATGCATTGTATTTACATATAAAGGATGATGTGACTCGATGTGCATCTTGTCACTCTTAATAGTTAAGTACGTGATGGGCCTAAGCTACCATGTATCGAGATGACCGTAGTCGCCAAATAACCACCAAGGTGGGATGGTGGGCAAGTGTCCCATGCTCCATCGATACATGAACAGGGACAAGCCACGGGTGGTACTATGGATATCCTCCAACGGATAGCTCATGCATTGAAAAGAGCAACGCAACCAACTACAAATTGCTCCTCACGCCACCATGTAGAGAATGGAAACTATCAACCTGGCTGCATTTTCGAAGAGCATGATGAGCCTTCCATGGCGGAAAATTAAATAAGAAACTGAGAGAATGTCAGCGACAAATGCATTGCACACCAGAGGAAAATTTAGAGTGTGCGACTTCATTACTATAGGATGAGGCTTACCAATGGTGGGTTTCCATGACTAGAACCACACCACCAAAAAGTGTTACATGAGAGTTTTTCTCGCGTAATTCGTGAAACAATACAGGTCGATTTATCTACAATATGAGACGAGAGTTTCATAATTTGGAAGCAAATACGATGAGTGTGATAGGAACATCGGTGGAATTCACCCGCTAAGTGCAAGATGCCCGCAGATGTTAATATAGAGGAAGAGAAGTGCTCAAGAGTTCGAGGATGGCCTTCAATGTGAGCCATGACGCCCACGCGACAGATTTGGCCTCAAGATTTTTCTAAGATTTGTGACATGTGCACCAATGTTGAAAGGTGAAAAAGAGTATGATAGAAAAAAAGAAAGACAAGGTAGTTAAAAACCCCAATCAATCAAGTTCTTATCAACAATTTAATATAAAAATTGTGAGGACCACATGGTTCTACTACCTCACAATTAGTGGACTAGTTCGCACTCACCTAAGAATAAGACCATTCTACCGCACCCACGGGCCTGCTAGTGCGCACGAGGTTCATCGAGAGGACCAACTCCTCCCATTGCACACATCAGTGGGAGGAAAGATAAAGGAGAGTAAGGTCGAGATTGATAGGTGCTTGTTGCTCAGGGATCCAATGAGCACAAGTGTGATCAATTCTAGAGCCCGCTTCTTTCACAAAGACTCCCGGGACTGGGGTACGCTTTAGCAATACAGAAAAGCAACAAGGACAACAAGAGTATTGCATCACCGAGTGCGCCAAGACAAGCAACACGTAATTATAGGCGCACAGATGCCCGCTCTAGCTGTATGTATGCAATGAAAGCAGCCAAGATAAAGATGCCCTGACGTGATAGTCGGTACTTCCATATCTGAGGCTATCAGACATGCATTGATGATTTAGGATCAACTCATTCCGCGTTTTGTACCCATTCGAGATGGTAGTTTATCAAGAGTGAAACTAGGTATATATCTTGATGACAACCGCTGTAAGATAGTTGTCATCAGGAATGTGAGTTTACAAAGATTGTCCCATTAGAATACGAGAGTATGAGTTTTCGGGAGACGTAATCGAGTTATCATTCAAAGAGTTCGATGTGATATTAGGGATGAATTGGTTGTCCTGACACCAAGTGGTGGTTGACTATAGAATGAAACGAGTGACCTTAAGGACATTGAGTGGTGAGGAAGTAACTTTATCTATGAGAGGTCGAATCATCTCTCTAATGTAATATCTGTCACTACTGCTAGAACAATGGTTCGAAAGGGGTGTAAAGCCTATTTGGCGTATGTGATTGATACGGTAAGGCTGAGCTCTACTTTATTAGACATCGCTACGCCAGATTATCCCGTATGTTTCCTGAATTAACAGGATTGCCTCCACATAGAGAAATTGAGTTTGCAATCAACATTGTTCCGGGTGCCACTCCGACATCCATTACACCGTATAGAATGGCTCCGGTGGAGTTAAAAGAATTGAAGCTTAAGTTGTAAGAATTGTTAGAGAAAGGATTTATTAGTCCGAGTGTATCACCATCGGGAGCGCCAATGCTGTTTGTTAAGAAGAAAGATGGTAAACTTCGGTTGTGTGTTAATTATAAGCAATTGAACAAGATGACAGTGAAAAAAAGTATCCGTTATGTAGCACCCCTTTCCCGGCTCGACCCGTTTGGCTGGTCCGAACCGAGTCCGGGTTGCTCTAATGTCACTCAATCACCTTATCAAAATCATTTATCAAAAACAAGCCGTAGCGTTACACTTTAGTTGGAAAAAACTTTACAAATATGGAAGCTGCTTAAGGTAAGCCCATTTCATTTCATTCATAAAAGTACAATTACTATAAAGGCAAATCAAGCCTTTTCAAATGATTTACAAAATAGATATTCAGATTTGAAATTGTTTACAAAATATCAATGTTCAAAAGAGATACGGGTGAATGCATATATCTGAACATACCCACAATTCTTCTTTATGACTCGACGCTCGATCTTGCTTCGCTCCCCGCTCAATCCACTGGGCAAGATAGATAAACTACATGCTAAGCATCATGCTGATGCTCATACACCCATTCTCGCTTCAGCTTAAATCAAATCATGCGCTTTTCTAAACAAACTTTCGTGATCTTTTCGATGATCAATGTCAATACAATACATATACTTATTTCATATAACAATCATTTATGGTTCATTGATCAAATCTAACATACCGTATGCAATAAGTCATCGGATAATCAAATTATGCATTTCACAATACTTTTCTATATTTCAATTCGCAATCATGTTTTTCCACCCAATTTGTCACAATCTAAAATCAATTCAATTCTGCCTCGCTTTAATAAATTTAACCTATGTTTCGATATACAGATATCTAATCACCGACACGGTCCCGCTGGGCTGCAGGGCGGTATAAAAACGATTTTACCGGCTGGATCAAGTTATTAAAAAAAATCAATTAGTGAACACTCACTGATACGGAACCTACCAATACGATTGAGTGACACATCAATACAATCGTTTCGCAAAGATCGCTTATTTTCACCCCCTATCGTATACCAATTCATCCTTCATACGAACTAAACGGTTAACATTCAATTAAGGGCGTTTCAAATCTTTTATAGCAAATATATAGTACAATATGTACATTTGTATAAACTGCCATTTTCAATACCTATGCAATTTTCATTTGCAAACATTTCCACAATCAATTTCTTCAAATCACTAAAATAATTCAATATGCTTTTCTTATGCATTTAGAACAACAGTTCAAATTTTGAACGAATAGGAGAAGATAGAAAAACCAAATCGTCTTGATTCCGATCTAGAATCTTGACTTCACGCGAAGCCCCGTCAGCCCCTATTCAAATACAAATGACAATCACATATTAGTAGGTTATTTTAGGAGTTTTTGGTCAGGGTTTATGTCTACCTGATATCCCTTCACTTGAAAATTTTTTGGGGACACATGAGCCATAATTTGCTCATGCTTCCTTCAATAAAATTGTATCTCTATGAGTCTATTTTTAGTAGGAATTGAAATCATCTCATTTGGATCACCCAAACTCAAGTTATGACAATTTAATGACAAACTAGTCAAGAGCCCAGCCTAACTCAAGCAGCCTATCGTTATTCCCAATTTCAGGGGTCTTAACTCCATAAATTGGTAATAGTTACTTCTACTCATTTAAAGCTATGGTTCTAAGGTTTCTTCTTCAACTAGAATCATCTAATTTGGATCACCAAAACTCAAGTTATTGCATTTTACATTTAGACTACTCCAATTTATAAAAATGTAATCGCATCGTTTACACATAGCTTCACTCGACAAATTCTCGGGCACTTGGGGTTACACTTGCATATACTTACCGCAACAATTATTCCCCTAGAAGCACATTTTACCCATAATTTTGAATCACTCAATTTGGATGAGTGAAACTCAACTTATGGCCAAGACACTATAACAATACCCAAAACAGAGCATAACCCGTGAGCTACTCGAGCTCACCTTTAAGCCAGTATTTGGGAGCCTTAGAGCTACAATTTGCTTGGAGTCCCTTCTATACATTTGTAGACCTATCTCTTATGGTTCGTAACCAATTAGAATCACTTCATTTGGATGATTATAACTTAATCTATAGCCAAAACAAGAATAGGGGTCTTGACAAAATTTTGACAAAATTTCCTTTGAAAATCCAACATTTTCCCTTTTTACAAACACTCCTTCAAACCAATCCAAACCAATCTAAACAATGCATAACAATCTCAAACTGAAGTAAAACCATCCAAGAACTACTTTTATACCACATTGGGGTTTTATTAAGCCCCAACCACAGGTAGAAAGGGGTTGAGTTTAGTTTTTCTTGTCTCAATCCTTTCAATCTTCAATGCCAAACTTTCTTCTTCAACTTGATCTCTTAAACTCTTGCTTTAATGAAGCAAGAATCACAACCTCCTCACTTTGCAAGCCCTAGCTCTCCCTTCCTCTCTCTCTCAAAACGTTTTGCTCAAAATGAGCTTCTAAGACCACTTTTGGTCTTAAATATCCCATGTCACTTAAGTTATCCTAATTGCTAGTTTGCACACTATTTGTCTCTATTTGCATTTAAATTCTCATTAATCACACTAAGACATTTCTTCTTTCTAACTTATGACCCTTAGGTCCTTATTTCACGATTTCCAAATTTTGCCCTTTTTTACTTGAGTTTATTCCAAAGTTCGATTAATTTCTCATTTAGCATTTAATATTTGCATTTGGCTTTTAGCCATATAATAATTTAATCAACATTCATTTAACAATTCTCGGAAAATACCCAAGTTGGCTCAATTTATACCCGGAATATATAATAAAATTTAAAAAAATTCTGAGAATTTTTGGGACGATACACGTTAGTGATTGATGACTTGTTTGACCCGATTGAAAGGTTCAAGGTGTCTTGAAGATGACATGATAAGATATCATCAATTGAGGATTAAGGATGTGGATGTGCATAAGACGGCGTTTAGAATGCGATATGGACATTATGAGTTCCTTGTAATGCCGTTTAGGTTGACAAATGCACCAACGGCTTTCATGGATTTAATGAATCGTGTTTTCCTATCGTATGTAGATCGGTTTTTTGTGGTGTTTATTGATGACATCCTTGTGTATTCAAAAGATTGGGAAGATCATGATACGCACCTTCGGGTAGTGTTAGAAACCTTAAGAAATGAACAATTATATGCAAAACTGAGTAAATGTAAATTTTGGTTGAGAGAAATGTCTTTTCTTGGACACATTGTATCGGAAGAAGGAATTCGAGTGGATCCAAAGAAGATAGAGGTGATTATTGAATGGAAACCATTGAGAAATGTATCACGGAGATGCGTGGATTTCTGGGATTGGCAAATTACTACAGAAGGTTAGTTAAGGTGTTTTTCGATATTCTGACCCTATGTGAGATTGTAAAAGAATGTGAGATTTGAATTGGAGTGAAAGTGTATTTGGTTGAAAGAGTTGAAAGCATTCTTATGAGGCATCGGTTTACTCAATAGGCCTACGGTAAAGAATACATGATTTTTAGTGATGCTTCATTAAATGGACTTGGATGTGTCCTTATGCAAGAGGATAAAATGGTTGCTTATACTTCAAGGTAGTTGAAGCCGCATGGAAAGAACTACCCTACTTTTGATTTGGAATTGGCGACCATTGTGTTCGCATTGAAAATATGGAGACACTATCTTTATAAGGAAAAATGTTTCATCTACACTGATCACAAAAGTCTTAAGTATTTGCCCTTACAACGAGAGCTTAACTTGAGACAATGTAGATGGATGGATTTGATCAAAGATTATGATTGTGTGATCGATTACTATCTCGGAAAGGCTAATGTACTAGTAGATGCTCTGAATAGAAAGTCAGTACAAACGCTTCGAGCGTTGAATGCTCATTTTTCATTGTCAGATGATGGTATAGTATGAGGTGTCATGGCCGGATTTGTTAGATCAGTGCTAGAAGCCTGAGAATGATGAAAAAATTTCTACTATTGTAAGTCAAAATAGAGAAGGGAAAGAAACTGAATTTTCAGTGAATGGGGATGGATCTTTGTATTATAGAGATCGGGTTTGTATACTGTAAGGCACTGAAGTGATTCACGGAATAAGAGACAAAATCGTATTTAGATCTGAAATTGTAATTCAGTTAAAATCCGGAATTAATTCTCACAGATCTCGGATGACAAAACGGATTTCACTTGGATTGGGATGAAATCTAGCTAGCACGTAAAATTTCGTCGAATTCTGAGATAGTCGAATTTACACGTTTCGAACATCGAGATTCGAATGCAAGTAAAGCGGTTTATTTATGCTTGAAAGTCATATATAACACGTACTCATATGCCATAAGTGGTATGAGTAGAGAAATGATGAAAATGGACGGTCGAGATAGTGTCGAATATCAATTCTGGTAAAAGAGGGACATGATGGTCATTTTGGAATTTGATTTTAAGTGGCTAAGGGCCAATAGTGTATAGTGTCGTCTCTACATTCCAAAAAAGAGCCAAACGTGAGAAAGAGAAGAGGAAAGAAAGGGCGTGAGCTCTAGATCTAGTTCTAGTGAGAGAGAGTGGTGCTTACTCTCACAGGGGATACAGCGATCCCGGCCAGTTGGCGGTGCCCGGAATGAAGAACACGCGGAGGAGACTTCGTGGAATGCCGGATTTGTGAGTTTTGACGAACTCAGAGGTGAGGGTTTCTCCTACTTGAGTTTTTATTCTTTGTTTTAGTGTTTGTCAATGTTTGAGTAAAATGGCGTGAGGCGGAGTCTAATCGGTCCCAGGCAGGGCCAGGAATTGATGTAAATTTTAAACAAAATTGGAACGGTAGTGTATGGAGTACGGGCTGTTTGGAGTGCGATTTGTGTAATTTGTGCATTAAATGTTTGCTTGGTATCGTTGGGCGGGAGCAGCGTGGATTGGGTTACTAAAGTGAGCTAGTTGAGTTACAATGATTTTTCGGGAATAATGTAGGGGTTTCACTATTCAGAAGCTTGATTCAAATTATATTTTGTGAAAATATGTGTTTGGTAGAGTGATTTAAATTAAATTGCTCGTGTTTGGTGTCACACAGTGAGCTAATTTTTATATGTTTGAAATGAAAATTACATGACATGATTGTGTGATTTGATATTATGAATATGTTCGGGTTTACATATTTGCATGTGATTGAAATTGTGTTGAAAATGGCATACGTAATTATATGCCAGCTGGAACATCCTACAGGACTATGGGAGTTAGTGCGAGACGGAATCTAGAAAATGGTTGGAGGATTATCTCAAAACATTAATTATCGGAGGGTAGTCAATTTAAAATATCGATCGTCAGCGGCGATTGATATTCGTAGGAGGAAGTGAGTCATGACGAATAATATATCAATTGTCGGGCTGACTGATTGATATATATATATACATCGGAGGGTTGTCCACTAATAAAACAATAGAGATTCTCGCTACAAGGCTTGGCGAGTGTGAGAGAGAGTCGGTGAGGACTCGGGGATCTGAGTTGGTCATGTAGACATTGGGGGATGAGGATCATGCATTTTGCTTGAATGTGTTTAAAGTGGAACATTGCACAACACTTGGGTGGTGAGTGGCCACTTAGGGCGATTCTCCTATTGAGCTTTAGCTCACCCCCGTCGTGGGACCCCCTTTTTACAGGTACAAGGAGCGTGCGAGGACGGCTCGTCACCAGGCGTGTTAAGAAAGAAAGCCCAGGGATTGTGGCTTTGACTTCATACATGTATTAGAATTCACTAATTTTAATATATGGGTTGTATAAGAGTAAATATTTGAACTCTTAGAACTATTGGATATATTTGGATTCATAGTGGTATATTGTGATGAGTATTGTTTATGGGCCCAAGTGGCCGTTTTACTCATGTTGGGATTATATTGAACATTTGGAGACGGTATATGCGGAGTCGCGTATTTGGGTAGTGCTCTCTGTACAAAGGAGACTGCGCAAGATTTTAATGGCGTCGGGTAACCAGACATCCACTTGCTGTCCATGAGTTGACGGGTATGTGGACCCCGGGTTTGGGCGTCCACGATTACCAGTGATGATGGAGTGAAGAAATTCATTCTTGAAGAGGCACGTAGTGGATCATTGCTATGCATCCTTATGCTTGTGAATGTATCAGGATTTAAAGACTTAATGCTGGTGGTAGAAATGAAGAGAGATGTTGGAATTTGTGACGAAGTGTATGGTGTGTCAAAGTGAAGGCATAACATCGAGTTCCTTCATTGATTGTTGCAGCCTATTAAAATACAGAGTGGAAATAGGGGGCCAGAATCACGATGGATTTTGTGGTTGGGTTATCAATGTGAAGAAAATATTTCGGTTTGAATTAAGTGGTAGGCGGAATTGACTAAGTCATCTCACTTCATACTAGTGAGAACCGATTATTCATTTGATAAGTTGGTAGAGCTTTACATAAAGGAAATAGTTCGGTTACATTGGATTCCAGTGTCTATAATTTAAGATAGAGATCCTTGGTTTACCTCGAG
The DNA here is from genome assembly GCA_016808115.1 of Tetrastigma voinierianum. Classification (NCBI taxonomy): domain Eukaryota; kingdom Viridiplantae; phylum Streptophyta; class Magnoliopsida; order Vitales; family Vitaceae; genus Tetrastigma; species Tetrastigma voinierianum. The sequence continues at coordinate 143,519 of JAEQBH010001943.1, read as the reverse complement.
ATTTTGGGAAAAATTGCAAGAGGCTTTAGGCACTGAACTGAATTTCAGCACAACTTTGCACCCACAGACGGATGGACAATCAAAGAGAGTGATTCAAGTTTTAGAAGATATGTTGAGAAGTTATGTGATCGACTATGAGGGTAGTTCGGATAGACACATTCCTCTAGTTGAATTTGTGTATAATAATAGCTTCCAGTTCGGATAGTTCGGAATGACGCCTTATGAGACTCTCTATGGAAGAAAGTGTAGAACACCACTATGCTGGACAGAGTTAGGTGAGAAGAAAATAATTGGCCCCGATTTGATTCAAGAGACTGAATAAAAGGTGAACATGATTAGAGAAAGATTGAAAGTAACCATAGATGAGCCAAAGTCTTACGCAGCCCAGAGCTTAAAGAAGGACATTCGATATGAGATCGACAAAAAAATGTTTTTGAAAGTATTGCCTTGGAAGAAAGTGATAGAGAAAGTGGGTTTAGTGGCATATCGATTAGCCTTACCTCTAGAGTTGGAAAAGATCCATATTCCATGTGTCAATGCTAAGGAGGTATAGGTCAGACCCATCGCATGTAGTATCTTCAAAGACAATTGAGCTTATACCAGATTTGACATATGAAGAAGAGCCTATAGAGATCTTGTCTCGAGAAGTGAGAGAATTGCGGAACAAGCGGATTCCATTGATCAAAGTGATGTGGAGAAACCACAAGACAGAGGAAGCCACGTGGGAAAGTGAAGAAGCTATGCGGCAACAATACCATATTTGTTGATGAAAGGTAATTTTGAGGAATGAAATTCTTCTAAGGATGGGAGAGTTGTAGCATACTGAAAATCTGTGCCAGTTTTAACATGGGTATAAAATAAAATAAATTATATTTTTTCCAATGTTTAAATTTCTAAAAACGAAAAATGATAAAAAAAAAACCTGGAAATTATATAGGAGTCAAATAAATTTGGTAAAAATATCAAATGAAGATCCAAGAGTCATAAATGAAAAAGAATAAATGCCAAAGTTAGAATATTGAGAAGTGGAATGTCAAATAGGGAGAATAGAGTCTTTAATGCAAAAATGAGAAAAGGTGATTTAAAATGTCTTGGCGAACATGGCCTTACACACGTAAAATGGGATAAGACCAAAAGTGGTCTTAGAAGGAGCTCATTTAGGCATTCCTTTGTTAGTAATAGTGCTCTAGGCCTATCGTATGGACATCGTATTTTGACTATTTATGAGAATTAATTATTATGATTATTTGCATGTTTACTATATATAATGTCCTTGAATAATATTATTAATTATTCTAAATGTCCATAATCGGTTATTATTATGGGAATAACAATGAATTAAGATTAGTATAAAGTTTGATTGATATTCATGGGATGAATATGTGTATGAGATACAAATCAAATTTATATCTATTTATTTGAGAATAAATATTAGACAGACGGAGTCTTGAGATTAATACATGGATCAAAGTCATAAGTTAATCTCTAATAGTTGTGTCATTAAATCCTTTGACCTGAGATCGCTATAGTTCTTAACATAAGGAGTATTGTGTTTTGATATAATCAAACGTTGTCTTTAATCGGATGACTATAAGGTTATACTTCGAACATAATAAGAATTATGTAGTGAGATATGGCGATTAAAATGGAATTTGTCCACTCTTATTAGAGATATCTTGGTCCTACGTGATTATGAGGTAGAAATGCATGGCCGTACTCAAATGAATTGATGGAGATCAATGTCATTTGTTTAGTCGATCTAATTGGGTTTAATTAATCAAAGATAGAGAATGATATAAGGTTGACTTTGTCCATACCTTATATTCTATCTAGATGAGACAAAGGATTATGTCATTAGCTACGTGGGTTGTCTCGGATCAAGGCTTTTCATTTAGCAGGTAGTCATAATGTCTTGCTAGAGGCCACTTATGACTTGTAGGATCAAATGTGATTTAGGCCTACGCCAATGTTAATTGAACCTATAAATTCGCCACATTAAGAAAAGAATAATAAAGTTATGGTTTCACTCTGCTAGTAATTTAAAATGATGAGATTATTATAAATTACAAATAACAATTAGTTGTTATTTAAATTCGAATTTAATTTTGAGAAAGTTTAAATTTGTGAAACTGTTATGTCTTGAACGGTTATGTTTTGTGAATTTAAATTGTTATTTAAGTCGAATTTAATTTTGAAAGTTTAAATTCGTAAACGGTTTATGTCTTGAAACGGTTATGTTTTGTGAATTTAAATTTTTATTTAAGTTTCCGAATTTAATTTTGAAAGTTTAAATTCGTGAAAGCAGTTTATGTCTTGAACAGTTATGTTTTGTAATTTAAATTGTTATTATTTAAAAAGAGTTTAAATATATAATAATATAAAAAATTCATTTATATGACTTAAACCACAACAGACTTATATAGATATATATATATATATATATATATATATATATATATATATATATGAGACATATATATTTTGTAAGTAGTGATCTTTTCTTCGAGAACAACCAAAAAACAAAGAGAAAGAAAAGTAAAAACCCTAATTTCGTTTTGAGAAGACGAACCTAAACTAACATTCAACAAGATCGTTTATTATTTGTTCGTGTGTGGATACTTGTAGAGGGTGGTCGCTTTTCAGAAAGGCAGCACCTTTGAAGATCCGAATAAACCAAGACGCAAACTTTGAAGGCTTGGCGAATCGATCTACAAGAGGTAAGTTTCGTTTACCCTTCCTTCGGTTTTATGGCATGTGATCCTTGGTGGGTTAAGGGATAAAATTTTTTTAAATTCCATTTGCATTTTATGTTACGTCGAGATTGGATATTACGTAACTCAACGTCGCATTTTGAGAGTTAGGGTTACTCCTGCGTTTTGAGAAGGGAGAAACCTTACTGGGTTGATTGTCTCCCACTTGGTCCAAGGTTTTGCAAGTAAAATGAAGGAAAAGAAGAGAAGGAAGGAAGAAGAGAAGGTAAAAGGGAAGCTAAGGTTTCAAGTTGTAAGAGAATCAAGGTTAGAAACCTTTCATAATTCCATATTTATTTGTTTTGGGGTTGAATTGGGTTAGCTTTCAAGGTGTATTGTGGTTTGGATTGGTGTTGAATAATTTTTGTATAAAGGAAATGTTGGGTTTTTAGGGGAGATCTTGTCAGAGCTTTGAAGTATGTTTTTATTTTATGTAACTTGGCCATCACTCATCCAAATTAAGTAATTCAAATTTCTGAGTAAACTAGACTTCTAAGAGAACAAATCTCCTTAAAATAAGTGTATCATAATTTGGACCCCGTTAGACCCAGAAATTCGTCAAAGTGAGGCCTATTTTAGGTAAATTATGGTTATGTTTTGATACAATTTTGGTGTTTTGGAACAGTTTTGGTATTTAGGCCACAAGTTGAGTTTCACTCATCCAAATTGAGTGATTCAAATTTCTGGGTAAACTATACTTCTAGGAGAACAAATTTCCTTGAAATAAGTGTATTCAAATTTTGACCTCAATAGACCTAGAAATTCGTCTAAAGGGAGCTATGTTTTTGGGCAAATTCTAGTTTTGTGTTGAAAATAGAATAGTCTCGGATGTTTAGGACTTATCTGAAGCTTCTGTGCTTTGAATTGGATGATTCCAATTTCTGAATAAAATAGATTTATAGAGGAACAATGGACAAGTGAAGGTGTGTTGGGTAGAAAATAACCCTAACTAGAAACCTAAATAATCCAACTGATATTGTTCTCTAATTGTGATGGATTAGGGGTTGACGATGAGGAAAACCTGAATTGAAATCAGATTCGAGGATAGGAATCAGTCACGACCACCTTTTGGTTTGTTCTCTATTCTTCTCTTCTTATTTCAAGTATCAAAATTGTTTGCGCAATTATTGAAATGATTTTCAATAAAACTGCATATTAATTTATTTTAAGTGATTTGAGAAAATTGATTGTGAAATGATTGCCATGAAAAATTGCATGAGTATGGAAATGTGCTATTTGAGTATAAATGCATATACTCTATTGTAAATTTCTATGACTGATTTTTAATGCCCTTAATAGAACGTTATTTGTCACATTCGAGTTAAGGATATATTAGTATACCAATAAGGTTTAAACTAGTAGTACTGTGAACGAACGTAGTGTAGTGTCACTCCGATCCGTAACACAACAGGACAGTATCGATAGTGTTCACAAATTTTTAATAACCATTTTAAGCGACCCAGCGAGCACAATGCGTATTTATAAAACCTTTTTATCACCGGCGTGCGATCCGGTAGGGCTGTGTAGGTGATCCAAATATCACATGCACCAAAAACGTGTAGAATTCGTTTAAGGGCAAAATAATAAAAATATTTGTGAAATGCATGATTTAAGTTTTGAATGAGTTATTGCATATGAAAGTGCATATTTGGAATGATAAATGAATGTATATGGAATGAATAAGGTTCAAAAGCATTGTTTTAAAAAAGTCGCATGATTTGTGTTAAAATGAAATGAAGAGAGAATGGTATAGAACCACTAAGCATGAAAATGCTTAGCGCGTTGTTTTTATCATTGCGTAGGTACCGAGTGAACAAGTTCAAAAGCAAAGACTATGTAAGCGCAAAGTCATCATCAAAAGCCGCAGAGTAAAAGTAAAGCTCTGACCATGCATATATGAAACCCCATGATCGCTTTTTGATACTTTTTGTATTAAAACTATATTGTGAAAATTAAACTCTAATAAATGTTTGTAAATTTTTTTTATATTTAAAACGGCTTATAATGTCATAATGTATAAATGTGGGAAATTGAGCAAATGGGCATATAATGCCATATTGAATGAAAATGTGTATTGAGAACAAAATGATGGGCCCCCTTTAAGTTAACATGATATATATATATATGTATATATTTTCATAAGGATAATTATCCTTTACAAATGAGTATTTGAAATGTATTTTATTGAGAAAGATTGTATTGGATTCGGTAAAGGGGCCAGCGTCCGGATCAGGTGCTAGAATTCGAGGTCGGGTAGCGGGGCGCGAGCCCTCGGTGGTGGTTCGACAGAGCGAAGGCGACTTCGTAAAGTCGCGGAAGCGAGTAGGCCCCGTCGATGTGGTCTCGGCGACTCCGACTTTGATGTGATGTTTGATGAGACAAAGCGTAAGCGGGGATTTTAAGGCGGATGAGTTTGAGAGAATAGGTAAAGAAATGGAGAAATAAGGGAAAAAAGAGTAGAATGTGGAAGGGTTGATATGTAAATCAAAGAGATTTCTTCTTATGAACCTTTGAATCGAAGGAGTTGAGCGGCTTCCATAAAGCCCAGGCCGGCGCGATATTATTTGTCGGCGGCTTGACTTTGCGTTGATGGTGACGAAGAACATAAACTATAGCAGGGATTTTCGGCCAAGAATGAGTTTGAGAGAATAGGTAAATAAGAGGAGAATGAAGGCAGAAAAGAAGAGAATGTGAAAGGGTTGGTATGCGTAAATCAAAGAGATTTCTTCCTATGAACCTTTCAAATTCCAAAGGAGAGTCTTGTAATGTAGAAGGAATCAGTTGTGGAGGAGAAGGGAGATCAATAGCCCTAGGTTTGAAAGAAAAATTAGCGGGAGGCTTTTCTCGAGGTATTACTCTAGGCTTCTTCAATTCCTCCAATCGGGCTTGGGTTTTGGCTCGTTCTTTCCGTTGATAATTGACATCCAAAGGGGTAAATTGCACTTTGGGCCTCATGATGAGAATAAGGAGAACAAGAGAAAAGAAGCCTTTTTGACATATAAAAAGCTTTAATACTTACAAACATGTCCCATTGGCCATATTATATACGAGGGGGGGTAAAAATAATATTTTTGGGCCTAAATGGTATTTAAATAATTATTCGGCCTAATTGATAGTGAAATGGCTAGAGATTGATATATCAAGTCAAAGCGAGCTGTTGATGAAAAACTGAGTTATGAGAATCAAATCATGAAAAGGTCTAGGGACATTTTTGATTTTTTTTTTAAATAAGTTGTCAAAGCTTGCTAGTAGAGAATAGCGAGACTTTGTCTCAAAAGCCAAAGGTGGAAGAAACTTTTTCTCCAAGTAATGACATGGCAAAGGACATGAGCAGTTATTGAAAGTTAGGAAAGTTACTTGAGGAACAAGACTCTAGTGGAGACATGGACAATTATTAGAGAAAGTGGGTTGGAACAGTTACACATCAATGCCTATAAAAGGGAATCAAAACATCAGAGCGAGGGACCAACTTTCAAAGACTCAAGACCGATTTTCAAACAATCAACACCTAGTAAGGACTTTTAGTATTTCTCTTATTTTTCTACAAGTTCATAAATTATCTTTTCCAGATTCTTAGTTTAGTTTTTATATTTTCTATCCAAGTATTTTGTTACTTCAAAGCTTTTTTGTTTTAGTATTTCATTTTCAGTCTAATTTTATAATGAAATTTGTTATCTTTCAAGCTAGTCCGTACAACTTTTCTATTAACTTTCAATTTAGTTCAATTTTTCAAAGTATTTTCTACTAGGATTCTAGGGAAATGTCAAAGAAACTAGGGAACTATCAAGGAAACTAGGGAATCCAGTTTTTACTGAAGCAAAAGTTAGATTTCAGCACAGTTTTAGTTTGAAAATACTATAATTTCCTAGCATGTCTGCACATCCACCAATTCTCATGTTTTTTTGTATGTTATGGTGAATTATTCTTAAAAATCCACCACTAACAAGTCTTGAATAAAATATTTGATACTCAATTTTTTTTTAAAAAAATATTGTAATTTATGTTACTCAACTTTTAAAAAATGTAGGGTAAAAGAAGGGAATATGTCTAAAATTGTTGTAATTTTTTTCGTAGTCTCCTTTAAAAAAAAAATGTGAAGTGGTTGATTCCTAAGATAGTAAAAGAACATTCTAGTAGTAGCTTCATATTTTGACCATATTCCAATACCCAAAACCCAAACAAGTCTAAGAGGAAGAAATTGTCAAATGGGGTAGGTGTCTCTTAACTTTTATGTTCTAACCATGCATCAACTACCTAAAGGTAGATGTTAAGGTCAAATGAAGAAGGTTGATTTCATGCTAATCCAAATCAAATGTTGGGTTTGACCCGGTTGTTATGAGAGTCCGAGGTCAGTTTTGGGCTAACTCATTACATTTGACTCTTTCCAATGAATCTTTTTTGATTCAGTCTAATGCCATTATTGATTATTCTAACATGAAAGCTTAGAATATTGACATTGGTTCAATATTCAAGGCCGTCAATTTTCCCAAACATCATTTGATTGCTCTCTGACGTTGTAGTCAAAGAAACCCACACCCCCAAAATCATTTTTTTTTTTAATGACGAGAAACTATATATCTCTAAACTTACAAAGAAGATGGGATAAATATTCATAGTAATATTCAAAACTAAGTAATTTTACAATTATATTATTGAATCTATAATATCAATATATTTCTTGACAATACAATCCCACTGTTTTACTAGCTTTTATATAGATATGATGACAATTATATATATTTAGAACCTTGGATAATTTTCGAATATCTTTTATTAAACCATTAAACATATAAGTCATGAGAATACAGTTGTGTTATATGATAGAGTTTTATTGTTTTTGTAGTCCCTCTTAACTCATATGATGATTGATGATTAATATGAATGTGATATATCTTAAAGACATATTCCTATTATGTGCACAAGACAACTTAGGATATCTTAAGATTTGATAAAAAAAAAATCTTCCATTAATATCCTACTTTATCAAAATTAATTCTTAATTATTTTTCATATAATTAAAATAAAAATCTTTAGGAGTAACTCCACAGTGACCCATGTAGAACCTTGGAACTATTGGAGGACCTATCTAACCATTAACCTTATGGATATAAGTTTGCCTGGGCATCCACATATAACACATTTGCTTATTGGCTATACTAAATATGCTTACACAACATAAAGACATACTTTATGTATAATTTCCTTATAAATGTATCAAATTATTGATAGAATCATAAGGAACAAAAAGGCTATATGCTCCATGTCATCAAATAGGATTATTTCCGCCATAATAGAATTATTTCCATTTCAAATTCGCCCAAAACTTCATAATTAAAGTTCAAAAAAAAGGAAAAAGAGAGTGAAAAAGAGAAGAGTAAAACTAAATTTAATCATAAAAATAAAAAATTACTTGGATTAAAAAAAACAGAATTAAACATCAAATGGGTAGCATCATCTCTATTTAGAAAGTAAAATGTACTTTAAGAAAAACATCCCCATTATTGCTTGGAGGAGTCTTTGTCGAGGTGTTGCCCACTTTTAATGGTAGTTGCCATGGTTGGTCATCCAATCCAGAACCCACGACTCCACCAGTGTTTGGCTGCCGAGAAAGAGAGAGAAAACGAGAGACCTAGACGGGTCTTCTGTATAAGACATAGACCAACGACCACCTTTCTATTCTTCCCCTTATCGTGTACGTTTGAAGCAACAAATATTTTCTCCATACCTTCTACTACTATTATTGGGTTATAATATAGCATACTATTCAATATTCAATATCCAATATTTTGTATATGATTCTCTGTTTCTCTTCTTTCTCGTTTGAAGCCCACCATAACCTTGGCAACTTCGGAGCTTCCTAAGGCTCTGCTGGGTTTAATTCTCGGCTCAAAAGGTACTGAATTTTTTTCTATTTCTTAAGTTTTTGTCCCTGTCGACTAACCCAGGAAAAGAAAACCAGCTCGTGAGTTTTAATATGGATTTTGTTGTTTATTTTTTTTTGTTTTAGAAACAATTCGTGAGTCTCCTCCCCTTTCTCAGCAGCCAAACAGAGCACAAGTTTTTTCTTGTGTTCTTATAAAAGTTTCCGTGTTTTGATGGATCAGAGGGATTAGTCCTTCCAACACATCATTTTGATTTGAGTCTTTTGAAAAGAAGCAATTCCTTGGGTGGTTCCCTGTATTCGAAACTTCATTTGTTCCTGGCCAATTCTGTCTCTGTGAAATTCTTGGAGATATCAGTATGTATTTGTTGCTAATAAGAAAAAAATTCGGGGGAAAACAAAATAAGTAATGGAAAGAAAACTGATAAGCTTTTGAGATAAGGATATGATTGGATATTGATCGTTCGGAAATTATTATAATTATTATTGTCCTTTTTTTTATTGAATTTAACAATTTTGCTTAAAATTTTGGGGTTCTTCCCGATTTATTAGCAGGGTATTTGTTTTTTTTCTTCCTTTTTTAATTATTGTGTTCTTTTATGGGATTTGAGAAGCTTTTTAAGACATGGGTTGTAGCCGATGTTGAATTTTGTGGTTTGTTTATGCTTGTCCTTCTGATTTTTTTTTTTGTCGGGTCTTTTGTGTAGGTAGTGGCTGTAATTCAATCCATTACCAATCTGACAAGTTTTAGTAGTGGAAATAAATGGGAAAGCAGTTGAGGCGGAATGACAGTGATATTGGGATGAAGGTGAATCGTCCAGGCTGCATTTCGGGCATATTTCAGATTCTTGACTACCACCATTGGCATATTCTCAAGAAAATCCTTCCACACAAATGGCATGGTGAAGGAAGACATGCTAGATGTAAGCATATTAATTATTTTCAACCCCCCATATTCCTTTCTGCTCCACTTTTCCCATAAACATAGGACATTTCTGTGACAGCTATGTGGGGTTTTGCATTGTTAGAAGTATGATACAAGTATTAGCCCCCGTCTTATAAAGGCACGAGAACTTAAGAGGGAGTGGTTGTATAACGTTGTATCGAAGGCTTTGGTTTTGGTGTTAGAAAGTCACAAGTTCAGGAGCCTCTTGTTGGGATTTGAATCCTCATTTGTTTATTTGAAAAAGTTCATGAAGAACTATTTTTGGTTGTTTAACATGCATAAATAGCTGTTTTGAAAACAACTTTCATGATTTTAGTTTTGGTGAATGTGAAGTAGATGGGGCTTTTGATACAAACTCCTCCTTAATTCTTCTATTTTGTCGTTTCCCCCTTTGTAGGCGGCAAAAATCTACGAGAACATTTCGTTGAGAGTGGTATTGGCAAAGCACAATATTGCAGAGATGATGAAGCAAACCAGTTTGTTGTAAGTTCTTGGAAATCTGCTTTAATGAATGAAAAAATGTTTTGGTTTGTAACACAACCGAATGCAATGTGACATTACCTTACCTCTGATGTACATCAGGTGCAACAGAGTAGTACAGAAACTAACCATGCCAACAAAAGGTCAATGAAGAAAGAGGGTCCAATTCGTCGTGTTTTAGGTTTGACCGGACGATCTCGGTTGTGGCGAACTGTTTCAATTCATCATCTAGAGCAACCTTCAGACCCTCGCCATGGCCGAAGAGGCACTACTTCTGCTACTGATTTGCTGGATCCACCTATTCTTAAAGACTCTGAGGAGCTAGCTGCAGGGGATATTGCGGACTACTTGGGGCAAACCTGGGATGCTAAGAAGCATGGTATATTTTATAAGAAATGTGAGAAAGCAAGGAAAGCTTCTATGGATCAGAATATCGTGGATCTGGATTCTGATCTGCTCGACGAAGATGTTTCAGGTAATAAGCTTAAGGAATGTGCGGATGTCTTGGAGCTATTAAGCATAAACAAGGACTTATTTGTAAAGATTGCAAATCAATTCAATAGCCTGCAGGCCTCTGATTCCTGCATAAAATTAAAGAAATCAGGGTCATTTCCTACAGCTGATTTGGCCCGCCTGAGAAATTTCAGGCCAAGCAAACTCGAACACAAGCAGAATGAATCTTGGTCCTTGCCAAAGAGGGAAAAGTTGCTCATTAGTGCTCAGGAACCAAAATTGGGAGCATCCAAGTCTTTAAAGGATATCTATGTGGCTGATAGTTTTATTGGCAGTGCCATAGAACAAGAAAAAAGGTTGGTGAAGAACCAAGAGGATGTAAATCATTTGGAAGATGCAAAGCAGAAAGCAGAACATGCTACTGAGGAGAGCAGAAGAACATCTTTTCGGAACAACTCATTGGACAGATATGCTCAGTTGTTTGAGCATGGTTTCAGGAGAGTGGGTAGGTGGCATCACTCAAAGAGCTTAAAAGCAACAAATGAGAATGATTTTCTACCAGGGAGGCATGGTAGAAGAACGTTCAGAAGGAATCTCTCTCTGCCTGAGTTTGAGTTCTATTCTGCACAACCACCGAATGAGTCGTCTTCTGGTGCCTTTTCTTCAGAGCTACCAAGTGGGAGTTCTTTGGATAGCACTGCAGATATCACAAGGGAGAGTCACAATGAACCAAAATCCGAATGCCTTCCTTCAAGTACAGAGGAATATGCAGCACTAGAAGCTGTTGTAGGTACTGAATTTCGAAATGACTTGGTCTATGTAGAATCAGATTACCAGAATGGACCTAGTGAGATGCAGATGAGCTAAATATGGGGAAAAGCTATGAACTGGAAAATATTTTGCTAACAGATGCTGTTGCCGGAGAGACCGAAGATAGCGAAAAAATTGTACAAGGAAGTGACAGAGGTCCAAATGTTGAATGCCCAGCTGGATTACCTGTAGGCATAGATGATGGGGACATGGATGAGCCAATAAAGGCTGAAATCAGCCTTAGCCAAGAACAGGAGATGGATTTTGAGAAGAATTCCCACACCAAGCTTGCACAACCAAGTCCAGATTCAGTTCTTGAAAATAATTTCCAAGATCTCACACCTGCCTCAGCAGAGCCTCCATTTTCAGAAGGTAATCATCATTTACTTCTTTCCATTCTGTTTTATAATCGAAGTACTTCTTTCTTGTTTGGATAACCACTTCCTCAAATGGTATACTATAATCTATCATTGACTGTTTCTATTAAATTGTGTATCAGGTTCAGGGTTAAAACCAAGGAGCATTGATTTTGAGGAGTGGGATACTTTGATCAACTCAGAAAGCAGCTCCCAACACAGATGGATTATCAGACATCTGTGTCAAAATAAACCACGAGAAAATTAAAAATGTAAACAAGGGTGCCTACAATCGCTTTCTGGATGATGAACAGATTCAAAAGGATGAAGCAGAGTTCAATTATGTGAGGGATGTCCTTGAGCTATCAGGCTTCACTGGAAAAGAGTACCTAGAAGAATGGCACTTGTTAGACCAGCCAATGAGCCCTTCAGTATTCGAAGAAATGGAGGCTTGCCTACCGGATGAAACCCGACCCTCCAGCGAGGAGGTCGGTCTGAGCTGTGATCACCAGCTCCTGTTTGACTTAGTTAACCAGGCGTTGCTGGAGATGTATCAAAGATCATTCACATACTGCCCAAGAGCATTGTCATACAGCTGCCGCGTCCCTCCAATGCCTGTAGGCCACCATGTTGTGGAGGCGGTCTGGGCGAGCATTCGCGGGCGGCTGAGCTCAGGACAGGAGGAGAAGGAGCAGACACTGAACGATGTGGTGGCTGGAGATTTGGCAAAGGATGATGGTTGGATGAATCTGCAGTTGCAAACAGAGTGTCTGGCCCTGGATGTGGAGGATATGATTTTCCATGAACTCTTGGATGAAATACTTTGTTGTTGAATCGAAGATAACTAGACTAGAGAAATGAGCTTTTTGGCCATCCTTGTACATAAAATTTTGTTTCTGGCCAATTTCCATTAGGAATTATTGTCCAATCGGGGGTTTGTAGATAGGGTCTGTGAAATAGTTGGAGGGACTCTACTGTTGAGGATTGCATTCCAAAAAATTTATTTATTTCACATTTAACATAATCTGACCTCTTCTCTGAATTTCTTTGGCCCATTGGTTCTCTTGTAGTGTCTATGCATGGGTTTTTAAGGTGATCCGGGACTCAGTTTTGTTTGTATTTAATTAATACAACATTTAACTTTGATGATGGTAGCCCTTTATGTCTTATTCAAGTGGTGGTAAACCGGTATAGGGAGGGAGGATCCCAAGTTCTGAGTCCCCCAATGAGAACAGTTTAATATATTAAAACTAAAATCTGTGAAAAAAAAACTTTAATCAGAGGAGTGTAATAAACTGATTAAATATTTTGATATATAAATATAGCATTATAAGAAATATTATTGTACATGTTTAAAGAAAAATAGTGTAAGAAATATAAAATGAAAATATAGTAATAAAATAATGAAAATGCTATTTGATAAAAAGAAGCAAAGCTCTATCTTCACAAAACATCTTTAGTTTAAATTTAAAAATTTCAGTCTAAATTCAAAAATTTCAAAATTATGAAGTGTCTCAAGACACTTTTAATTTAACATTTTAACATTTCAGAAAGTGTATCTTAAAGAGACACTTTCAGTCAAATTTAGAATTTTCGAAATTTTAGAAGTGTTTTTCAAAAAAACTTTCAGTGTAAATGAAAATTTTGAAAATTTTAGAAAGTGTATCTTCAAAAGACACTTTCAACTTAATTTATAATTTTCGAAATTTTAGAAAATGTTTTTTGAGAGACACTTTCACTTTAGATTAAAAAAATTTTAAATTATGAAAAGTGTACCTTCAAAAGACACTTTTAGTATTCAAAAATTTAGAAAGTGTATTTTTTTTTAGTAATTAGAAAGTGTTCTCCTTAAATTCATAATTTCCGAAAATTTGAGAAAGTGTTTATTCAAGCTATATTTTTAAGTCAAATTCAAAATTTCAAAAATTTTGAAATTGTCTCTTCAAAAAACACTTTCACTATAAATTCATAATTTTGCATAACTTTAGAAAGTGTCAATTTCAATTCATAATTGCGAACTTTGCAGTGCATTTTTCTCGAAAGACACTTTCCCCACTCGACAGTTACTACAAATTTAACATTTATCAATCTTTCGTATTTGAGGATTTACTTCGGCCTTTTTTGGGCTAAACATCGAAAAAACCGGGGAAATCTTGCATGCCCCACCATGTATGTGTGTGTGTGTGTATATATATATATATATATATATATATATATATATATATATATATATATAGGCTATGTTTGGGTAAGATTAATAAATACTTATTTTATAAGAAATATGCCATAAGACTTTATTCACGTCTATTTATGTTTAGGGACAATTACTATACAAACACTATAACAATAAATTAAATAAACGACCATCATGTTAACTTATAAAATCAAGCTCGCTTTAAATAAATAAACACTTTTCATAATTTTTTAAAAACTAAAGATTATATATATATATCATGAAACCATGATTAAAAAAATAAAAAGTAAAGATCCATTATATACTAAAAACATTTATCATTCAAATATAATCTCTAGTATAAAAAATAGTTAATGAACTATTCTCTCATCTTCATTTTTGTTTCATATGCATCGTTACATTATGTAAACTAAAATATTGTAAGTTTTTTTTTTCTTTTATTAAAATCTTCGGGACGCTTGTAAATCGTGACAAGACACCCGCGAACTCATACTATTTCAAGACGCATCGGTCATTAATGTTCTTGCGGCCTCGAGGCTGAAGACACTCAGAACCTTGAGACACAAAGCAAGAATCGGTAATGAGTTTTAAGTGATACTCATTGGTGCTTCCCATCAAACATCAGTGGTGCTTCCCACTACAAATTAACATTTTGAAAACAAAATAACAAACATCATTAATGCTTCCCATCATCACAAAAATTCTAAGTTTCAAAACAAAATAAACACTCATAGATTTACATCAAATTCTAAATCAAGGAAAATCATCATCAATAGAAAAATTTTCTATTTTTTAATTACAAGTCATAATTTTTTCCTATTTTTTACATAGTTTTTTTTTTCAAAAAGTTTACCTATTTTTTACATAATTTTTCAGAATTTATTTTCTACTTTTTTCATAAAATTTTCCCTATTTTTGTATAATTTTTCAAAAAATTTACCTATTTTTTACATAATTTTTCGGAATTTGTTTTCAAATTTTTCATTATTTTTTTCCTATTTTTATTTAATTTTTTCAAAACTTTTACCAATTTTTTTACATAATTTTTTCGGAATTTCTTTTATTATTTTTTCAAAAAAATTTTCTTTTTCTTTTTACATAATTTGTCATAAGGATAGTTTTGTCATTAAGATAATCGATTTTTAGGCTTCTGTATAAGCCGTTTTAAGCTTTTTTTTTTTAATAAGTTTCTCTATGAAGCTTATCGAATTATAAGCTAAAATGAGCTTATAAGTCATAAATTATTTTTATAAGTTCTTTCAAACACATATAATTTTATCGCATTTCTGCGCGTAAGATGTTCTCAAATAACGTAAAACCTGCAAGAAATTTGAATTTTTCCGAAAAATGACAAAGCCAGAAATTGTCGCAAAGATAGCTATGTATCAAATTGATATCGATGATGAAACTTACTTAATCGTCGATTCACTACAAATCTAAGCATTTAGACAAATTTTGTCGACTTAAGATAATCAATTTTCACGCTTCGTTAGAACGAACTTTTAAATAACAAAAACGGATTTTTGAGAAAATCTTGAAAATTGAGAATTAAATTGAATAAAGTTCACATAAAATAATTTGAACTTAGACCGGAATGAAATAAATCATTTTGGGACAGAAACGGACTAGAAAAGGTCATGGACACGTGGCGCGACATGAGCTACCTACTTAAACCTTAAGTGAAGGGCTGGGGGGACAAAAAGAAAATATCCCATTTCTTTTCCGGAGAAAAACATGAGAGAGGGGAAGAGAGGGGGGAAAAAGAGTTTCGAAGATTTCTTTCAATGATCTACGGAGTTTCGTCGGTCGGAATTTGTCGGGCAAAGAACCAAAGTTCATCGTCTCAACGAGGGCTACGTGTGGGTACCAAAAAAGAGAGATTTCATTGAAGATCAAAAAGAGGAGATTTCGGGAAATCAAATTTTTTGGGATTAGGAGGTGTTCTTGAAACTTCCTTCGGTTCTACTACGCTAAAAGAGGTAGTGATTTTTCTTACCTTGGTTTATTCCTACTTTTGTGGACTGATTTCTACTTAAAGAGCTATTTGGCTGGATTTTCTGGCCTAAAGGGCTGTTTGGCATGGGTTAAAACGACTTTAATTGCCGTTTTGCAACCCGTTTGTAGCCGGTTTGGTGTGTTGATTTGTGGTTGTGTGTAATATGTCCCCAAAAGTGTTTAAGGACTGTTTTGATTAAAAAGAATTATCCTGACTGTTAATTAATGCCCTAAGGGGCTATTTGGCATGGGTTAAAACGACTTTAATTACCGTTTTTGCGGCATGTTTGTGGCTTGTTTTGTGTGTTGGATTTGTGGTTGTGTGTAATATGTCCCAAAAAGTGTTTAGGGGTTATTCGATTGAAAATAATAATCCGGACTGTTAAGGGCTTGTTTGGCTAGTTTTGTGACCGATTTAAAGGCTTGTTTGGTCGGTTTTGTGGCTAGGCTGCTTATGTGGGCTATTTTTGTAGGTATTATATAGGCCACAATTGGCCTTGAGGGTGAAGGGTGTTATTACTTGATTAGTAATAACATGTTTGATAATTGTTGTTTGATGATTGTTGATATATGTATGCGTATATGTTAACATTGAAATAAATGGTTGTTTTGAAAATTATATGCATATAATATAATTGTCCATGATATATGGTTAAATGTATGAGATAAATTGTTCATATGTCATTAATTACATATGTGGTATGACATTGACATGCAATGGTATACTACATTGCATATGCACCCAACATCAGATTTCACCAGCGTGAGTGCATGGTTTGGGATCAACACCACAACGGGTGATTGATGAGCCGGATTCGGGCATACTTGGACGAAGTCCAACAGACGACAAAGGAGTGAAATGGTAAAAAAACTTGTGTCGGGTAATAACAAGAAGGGCTATATACTCCCTCGGGTGAAAGATCTGGACTGGTTTAGACACTCAAATGGTGAAAGTCCAAAATATTGGGAAGGCGTGTGAAGCCTATGTTGGGACCCAGAAAATTCGCTGTCCACAAAAGACACATGGTTTTGTAAATAAAATGATCATTCGAGGTTTAATATCCATAAAGCTTTTAGTTTATAAACAAATGATTTTGGTTTCAAAAATGATCATTTGATGTAATCCATCAATGACGATTTATCACACATGAGCATCACTTAGTGTGGTGGTGTGAGCCGATAAAGACCTCTAAGGATAGGAGTTAAGTAAAGACTCCATGGTGCATGAGTGGGGTTCCATCCTTATCATGGCATGACATGTAGAAATTCCAATATAGGATTACAGATTCTTGCTTGAAATTGCAAGGATGTGGAAGGTGAACATCGCATGCGCACTCAAAGTAAGTGAAAGAAATTTCTTTGCAGTGAATTATTCTACTGGGCATGACTCACCCCATATGAGATAACATTTTAGGTGTGGGACAAGCGCCGATTGGAGGCTCTCATCCGAGGCCATGAGAGTGAAGAAAGTCAATGGCTTTGTGATTATTTTTGAAGTAAATCCATTTGGTATGTATTAATTTGTAAATCAGTGGAATTGAACTCATGTTTATATTTTCATGTAAAAGAGTTGTAATTGAACTCATATGGACTGTTTTAATATAGTCTTGCATATTTTTACATGAACGTGGATAAATGGACCCGGTGTGGTCGTTATTTACCCATAACCTAAGGCGGTCATCAGAAAAGATATCATTCCGAATTAGTCATGTTATCAGATAATCGCACAAATTCAGTTTTGATAAAGCCTTCGCGACAGCCGCACTTGCTCGATTTTGTTAAATTCATGGATCCTCGGTAAATGTGACACAAACGGCGCAGATCGGTTACACAATATCCATAGGCTTCCACAGTTACGAGTGATTAATGACCTCGATTCACACAGAATCTCAGAATAAGCTCTTCCAAACACACCCATAGTGCTATTAGCCTACTAGCTTCCACGTCCCTCTTAACCAATTTGGCCATCAAAATATCCTTCAGCTCCCTGCTTTCCATCGTCTAACTCTGTTTTATGCTTCGCCCCGTCCCATTCACTTTTGTCGAAATCCTTTCCATCCACAACACCACCACCAAACGGTCCTTGATTCCCATTCGGTCCCCCTTTATATTTCCCTCTGATGGGACCAGATGGTCTTCTGTTATATTTTCCCTCACCTCTGGACGACTTTCCATTGCATGGACCTTTGGTGCTAGGCGACTCTTCAATGCAGTCACCTCTGATGCAAGGTGGCTCTCCAATGCAATCACCTTCGGCGCCAGGTGGCTTGTAGCCTTTGAGATTCTTCTCATCCGATGGCGCAACCGAGCTACATGAGATGAGGAGCGATATGGCCTCATATATAACTACTATTGGAGAATCAAATTCTAAATATGATTTAATTTAAATATTGTAATTATAAATATGTAATATTTAGATTTAGATTGATTAAAGTGTACAAATATGCCTAGTTGGCCGATGGAGCGAGCCGTGGCCAGTGGACAAGGGTGAGAGCCATCGATAAAGTTACGGAGGTCGTAGTCGATGAGGATGGCTTCAATCTAGAGCTTCCAAGAGAGGTAGTTTGTTTGTGTGAGTTTGACAATGTTTTGATGGGATATGTTGATGAGGGTGAGAGGTAAAGTAGGATCAGAAGGGATGGTGATTTGCTATTGTTCGTGAGCCATAATGTAGGGAGAACAGGGGGAAGAGGAGGCAGAAGTGGGTGTGTAGAACGGTGGAAGCCAAGAAGGTGGGGAGGGGAGCTGACAACTAGAGAGAAGAGAGAGGGAGAAGTTTGGATCATCCCTTTGATACCATGTAGAGATTGACATAAGTGAATAATTGATTGATATTTTCCATTGAATAACTTGAGATGTTAATAGTACAAATTGAATCAAGAAATGAAAGAATGAATTTGGTCACTAAATCTAGACTAGGCATATTTGTACACTAGAATCAATCTAAATCTAAATATCACATATTTATAATTACAAGATTTAAATTAAATAAGATTTAGAATCTGATTCAATGTTTTAAACGGACCGATCTACGGCTCGACCGACGGATCGCCGACCGCCACAAATCGGCCTCACATTCAATGCAAAAACCATTTTCGACGAATCCGGGGTTGAACTGACGGCCAACCTATGAACCGGCGGCCCAACCGGGTGTGGGTCGAACTCAGAACCGACGGCCGAACCGGTACGAACCCGCCGCCCTATAATTTTTTTTTGTTTTTCAAGCTTAAACCGCGACGCCCCAAATCCTCGGGGTCCGGCTGACCGCTCACAATCTCCGCGGAATACTGCGGAACGCTCTGCAACGGACACTATTCGAAAATCGGGTAGAGTCTCCTTTCAGAATGAGCTCTACCTAAGAAACAAACCCGTCCAAAACAAATTAATATGACATATATATTGTAACGCCCGCCCGAAAGAGTGTAATTTCAGATGTGTACCAAGTGGCTTCCTTTAATTATTTTTAGTGCCATAATAGAATTTTTGAAAGTTGTTTTAAAGGTGAAATTATAAAGTTTTCAAAGAATTGTGACACTTTTGCAATTAAGGAAAGTGGAGGGGTGAAATTCCAATTATGGAATTTTAAAAGGATAATAATAATAATAAATTACCAAAATGGTTCAGGGAAGCCTAGAAAATTCTCTAGATCTCGGATGACGAAACGGACTACGCCGTTAAATCTGCTTCCCAGGTGGCCTGTAGTGACCCGTAAAATTTGAATTCAGACAATCGTAATATTTTACGATTTTCCTGGATGACGCGTGACTGCGGGATTTAGATTTTTACAAAATTCAGAATCGTGAAGGATCCGATTTAAGTTCATTTACAATAAAGCTCGAATCGGTTAAATAAAAAATTTCGTGGTTAGAATGGATTCGAATTCACAAAGAATAAATCGCTTATCCAAACACACAATTGTTAAAAAAATAAAAAGAATAAAAGTCAATGGCGTGGGGAGAGGACTCGCAGAGAGCGATATAATTTAATCGAGAGTAGATATTTTCTTTTTTTATTTTATTTTCGTTTTTTTTCAGATTTACGAAATCGGATCGCAGATTGGTTTGAGCCAGGTGCCTCGGGCCCACGCGACGAGCTACGCTGCGGTACCAAAAGCTTAGCATTTCACACTTCAAGAGGTGAAATTTTCCTATCTAAGTATTTCGAAATTTAAATGCTATGTAATTTACTTGAAATTTTCTGTAGCATCACAAAGTAAGAACTTCACCCCAAAATTTTTATATCAGTTTAGAATTTTTAGAATTTTTCGGGACAATGTTCGGATAAATGGATCGACCTCAGACCGTTGAATAAATAGGCTGAAATTTCAGAGTGTAATGACAAGTCGACACTTTGGGAATGTTTTCTGGGTGTTTTTAGACTCTATGGAAAGTCCCTTTTGAGTCAAAAGTTTGCTAAAACATATACTTTTATGACATTTAATGTGCAGTGGACATTTTGGTCAATTTCACGCCATATTATCGACGCCCTTATCGAATTGGACTAGCACGTAGCTTTGTTATAATCGAAATTGCCTGATATACCGCCAGTGTTCACGCAGATGCTTTACGGTTTAAACGTCAATCGAGTGGCATTTTCGTGACACTCAGATGGATTGTGTAGGCGATTTGAGCATCCGACGAGAATCTAGAGTTGCCACAAGATTGAAAGAATTAACTGGAGTAGTGCGCGAGTACTCAAAATCCTTTCTAAACTAAATGCTTAAATTATTAAAAAGAAAGTCATAAAAATATAAATTTATAAAGATTTTTTTACCTCCCATTTGTTATACTCAAAGCAGAAAAAGTTCTATTTCAAGACTCAAAACACACATGAAGAAAAACCCCTGGGGATGACACAAATTCGCTCCTAATGATGTATTTCGCATTGTGCATGGCAAGGTTATGGGATATTATGATTAACTATATAAATGGCCGGCACGAGGTTAGATCTTAGTATATATTTATATGAGTCGCCCCTCCCCGCATTCATCTCGATATACAATACGACTTAATACATGGCGATGAGGTGTTGGTTCCGAGGTTCCATCATCGGGCATTTTGGTTCCGAGGTTCCATTATGTTTATAGAGATCCCGCCGTGTTCACCGGACCATCTTAGCCGGGTAGTGTTCCGAGGTTCATTACCGATACCAAAGTTCCGTTCTGCATGATCACGCCTAGGGTATCGTAACGGGTTCAAGCACGGCTGGTACTTGATTTTTAGTATAGCACTTTCGTGATATTAACCACCACTCGAAATGGGCTTTTCAAGAAGAAAATAGTTTTCGTAACGGGCCAAGAAAGGCAGCGTTTTGCACGCTCGAAGACGCTTTCGAATGGTTTTCATAAAGAAAACTCCGTTTCATAAACGTTTCTTACAACCATTTTTGTACAGATTTTCATATTGTGAGGTACATACAGATAACAACATTTAGAACTTATAGTATTCACGAGCCCGCTTTGGCTCACGCCGCTTTAAAATAAATTTTCAGTACGTGTGTCGAAGCCGAAAGACCTTCAGATCCCCATCCCGTACGCTGCCGATTATATATAAGATAAGGCCAGAAAGTAAAAGAGGTGCTAAATGTGACATTTTGTATATGTAAATATCTTTTGTAAAATATGCATGCATGGTTTTGAGAAAAACAAGTTGCGATGAAATTATGTTGGATTGATTCTTATCTTATATTTTGATGAGGACCATAGGTCCTTTATGATTGTAGTTGGATTTTGGAAAAATATTGGGAATGTATTTTTTATATACAAGTGTGATTTTTGTATTTCGCTCGACCACCGTGTACCGTTATGCCGTCGATTTTCGTTAAATCTAAAAGATGTGATGTTCTTTGATAGAAAAGTGAAAATTTTTATAACCCACGCTTTCCAAAGACAAGTCAGCTAGCTTTTAACGGCTACCATGGTAACTTGTCACCGAGCGAGCCTGGGTCGAGGTTACTGTGGAGTTGCCGCGCATTTCCTGTCACTAGGAAGGGGGTCCGTCATATATGAGTAAAACGGCCACTTGGGCCCACAACCAATACTCATCCAAATAAATCCCAACTATATACAATAGTTTCAAGAGGTAATAAAATTATCCTTATACATCATATATCAAACTTATAGAGTTCTAATACATGTGTACATTAAACTAAAGTCTACACCCGCTTTCTTCTAAAACGTCTCTTAGATGAGCCGTCTCTAACGCTCCTGCACTCAAAATAATATCCCTCGATTGTGGTGAGTTATCGCCTAATAGTGGAATCACCCAATGCAGCTTACTCTCCACCTAAGCCGCATACGCAATGCTCCAAAGTAAACACACATTCAAGAAATTCGCGATCCTATTCAACGTCTAAATGACCAACCCATTTCCGAGTCCACTACCTCACACTCGCCGCCTACGATTTAAAAACATCATTTTCAAACAAAGATATTTGTTTTTAACTATGGACAACCCTCTGATATAAGTAGTGGACCGACTCCGATAGTCTATTTAGTGGACAACCCTCCGATGTATATCAATTGGGGCAGACTCCGACGATTGATATTTTATATTTCTGACACCGAGCATTGTAATTGACACACCCGATAATTATTATTATTATCAACCCTCCGAAATACCTTCCCCAATAAACCACCCATGCACTCACTCCTGCTGTTCTGGGGTGTGCTCCTGCATATAATGCATGACAAGCCAATTCCAATACAATTTATAAGTATAACACATGAATATAGCAGAATATGATATACATTTACATAATTTAATCACACAAACATGTTATGCAATTTCACAATCCATTACAAAAATTAGCTCACGTGCTAATTATCACCACAGCAATTCGGGATTGAATTACTCAACTAAACACATTTTTCTCACAAAATTTATTTCAGGAATATTATTCACGTGGAATGCAAAACCCTCGGGCGATCGTTCACTAAGAAATCACCAAACACGGTTTCTACGGAACCCGAATTCACAAGAATTTCCGCCTCAATAATATCATAATACAATTTATTTCATAAACTACAACAGCACTAAACAGCCCCTATATTCACGACGACCAATGGGCTCCTAAAATTCCAATAATCATCCCAAAAGCCAAGACTGATCAAACTACCGCCTGCGCCTCAACCAACCGAAACATCAACAGTTCTTAAATCAAGCGTAAAACAAGCAGATGAAACCCATACTTCACTGAGTTTGCCTAAAACTCCCAAACCGAAATCTGCAGATAAGCCCTCTCTCTCACTCAGAATATCACCATCTGCCCATCGACCTCCCATCTCCCTCTTCACGCTTTTCTTTGGCTTTCAAAGAGGTGAGTGACGATACTATTCACATCTTGTCTCTATTATCATTTAAGTTTCCAAAATGACATTTATGTCCCTGCCTGATTGAAGATTCGCACTACCTCTACCGGGCCCAATCACCATTTCTCTACTCACGCGAACACAAGTAACATGAAAGACATGTTATAAGTGACTTTCGCCACATCACATGTCATTTTACGCAAGACCGAAACGCTGACGCCCTCGAACGCACAATTCCGAACGCCCCTGAATTCACGAATTTGACGATAGCTAGATTTCATGGCACGATTCCAACGCGAAATCCGCTTCATTATCCGAGATCTAGAAAATTCGGATTTTGACCAAATTACGATATTGCCATTCTTCGCAAATGGAATTTTTCGGCCTCACAAAAACGACGCCGTTGATGTTTTTTACATCGAAACGATGTCATACTTGTACTGTAGCTCAGAGGTTAGGGAAGACTTTGTAACTAAAAAAATTCAATTAAATATAGCCAGGTTTATGGATTCGAACATTTAAAACGTAATGGCAGCGAACTTACTCCTTACCACTTTCACTATCGCGATTATTTTGTATATTAACAAAATTATATATTTATATAAATAATTGCTCTATTTTTAATATGTTTTCATATTTAAACATTATACATATTTTAAAATAAATTTTAAAATACTTTATTATATAAAAATAAAATAATATCTTAAATATTATTAATTATATATTTAAAATATAAATAATATATTTATTACGCCAACATTCAACAGCATCGACTAACGGTCGACCAAATAATCAGCGAACCGATAACTTTTCCTTTACTTAATCATCGGCCCACTCAAAACATTGATATGATTCTCCAATAGCTACATGCAAAGGAGAGCTGTCTGGCGTTGTAAGTACTGAGAATGTTTGAAAAAAGTCATTTTTCCTTTTAACAAAATTCTCAAGCCCAACCAATAACCTCTCTCCGCATCTCTAATCTTAAGGAACTCAAGCCTTACTCTCATGCGGGATCTCCTTGAGCTATCAGACTCTACTGGAAAAGAGTACCTAGAAGAATGATACATTTAATACCAATGATGAGTAGTTTTTGTACTCATATTATGTTCATGCTTTGCTTATTATTTTATTGTTTTGAAGATGATTATAAGTGTTTTAATGTTTTAATTTCTCATCTTATTGATTAAGTAAGCTTCAAGGTAATAACGAGCAAAATCAGATCGAAAATGAGGCAGAAAAAACCAAAATCAGCAGAGGAGCAACAAGTGGCACAACGCCATGAGTGGCGCCCAATGCCAAGTAGCATTCTTCAGTGTCATGCTAAGGCGTGATAGAGACTTCTCCTAACAGCAGCAGGTGGCGCCCAGCGCCACACCCCAACGCGGGTGTTGTTACTCTAGTAAGCCTAGGCGTGCACCTCTACTCCTAGGCTTAGCTGTCGGGCCTCCACTTCGAAAATTGCGGATTTTAGCTCATTTTGAACCCATTTCGATGAAGAACTATAAAAGAAACAAACATCTTAGGGTTCTAAAAACAAGTCTTGGAGAGCTCCAAAGCCTATTAGGGGGTGGAGACTGTTGGAATGAATGACATTCATTCATTCATTCATTCATTCTAAGAATGAATGATTTTCATCCCACTGCTCATGAACTTTTTATGTTTAAAGAACGAATCAATTAATTTTCTTTTCCAATTCTTTGTTTGTCTAGAAGGTTGGATCAAATTTTTGCCAAAATAATAAGGCATGACGACAGTTTGAATGATGGGCTTAGCTCTGGTCAAGTAGATCAAAGTCGGCATACATTGTTTCAGACGTCGTTTTGTCCCTGGGAGACAGATACTAACTGGATACTCGAGCAATCAGATTGGCATCTAATGCTTTAGCGAGACGACGCGACCACGACTCGCATCCTCAATCTTTGACAAACCTTATTGTCTTCTGTAATTTTCTTTTCTTTCTTTGTAATTTTTCCTTTTTCTTCCATCATCATCATTTTGTTCGTGTATTCGAACAAGTTCAGAATCATCTGCATGTTCAAAGGAAGGAAAAACAAATGAATGAAGATCTAGCCAATAAAAAAAAAAAGTGATATGGAGGGAAAAAAAAAAAAAAAAAAGGAAAATGTTCTTTCCTTAAAGGAAGTTCAAGAAAAAAAAAATTTGTTTCCTAAGGGAAATAAAGAAAAATTGTAAAATTGTTTCTTTTAAACAATTATCTCCAAAATTCCTTTTGGTTTGGGTTTTAAAATCAAAAGAAAAAAAAAACTTTTGATAAAGGGGTAAAAAAAAAAGGAAAAAAAAAGTTTTTTTTTGAAAAGGAAAAGATTATTTTTGAAGTTTTCTTATTCATTCGGGAAGGAAAAAAATTCTTCAAGAGAATGTTAAAAGCTAAACAAACAAGTGGTTTGTTGGTTTATTAAATAAAATCCTAGTATAAAAGTACAAGGAAGGATTTTGAAACCATGACTTAATATTGAAGGAGGAAATGCTCTACCACTAGACTACATGTTTAATTGTTGTTTTTCTTGCTAAGAATATATGATAAGGAGATAACCTTATCAAGCTAAACTCTACACTCACTTTGGGTTCTTGCCAATTCCTTTTGGTCTCAAACAAAATACGACATGTAAAAGTTAAGGCTTAAGTATTGGATCTTAAGTCGATCGCTTTTGTGACTTCTCCAATCTTTCCTGGGAACTGAATATTCGATCTAAGGAGGTTGGTTTTGACTTGGGTTTTTATACCCCACCAGTATTTCCTAGGAATACCTTATTACACTTTATTTTTAATTATTTTGAGAATTGGTTTTGGGAATAGAAAATTGACACATTTTCTAAAAATTTGTAGAAAAATGGACTCTGATTCCAACAATGTTGTTCCAGCTGCATCTACCTAAATGGCAACCTCTATTGTGGCACAAGTGTCATGATGCCATCGCTATGCTCTTATGTAACACCCTTAAAATACTTAAAATTTTATAATAAAATATTATCCTATGAGAATGAGCACCTAGTATTTTTCTGAAAATTTTTTTAATATTGATTTGATGATTTGTTGAACTAACCAACCCAGTTTAAAAAGAGAAAATATAAATTGTAAATGGGGACCAAGTAATAATTGTAAATAAGTTTATATGTCTAAGTGATATTAGGAGAAATAAATGAGTAAAAGGAAAAAAATCAAGGGAAATGACACGTGGTATATAGTGAAAGCAGTGAGGAAGCTTCTTTTAAAAGTAATGATTAAGAGTGATCCATAAGAAAAGAAAAATAGAGAAAAGGGAAAGTTAGAGAGAGAGGCTCCACCTTCTCTCTAGATTTTCCGACGATCGGACCATAGGTCTCCGGCGAAGCACGAAGGGAAGTCCTTCCTAGTGACAAGAGCTACAAGTAGAGACCGGAATCGGGGACTTTCGACAAACTCCATGAGGCAGTCTTCCTACTTATTCCTTCACCCTGGGCTGATTGTCATAGCTTATCCGGGGCCTTGTGGGAAAGTTTGGTCAAAGATTTTTAAACCATGGGAAGCTGCCATATCAGGGTAGCGCGCAGCCTAGCCGAACCTTAGAGCTGATTCTGGGTACTAAGTGAAGGGAAATTGGTAGTACGCTCTAAGAATTGTAGCCACATCAATTAGCCTGATGTTAGGCTTTGGATTTCGATTCGACCTCCGTAGACTAAGTTATAGTCCTTTATATGAGGTCAGCCCAGCTAAATCTGGTCGGGTTAGTTTGTCCACCGGTCAACTAGCCGTACCTAGAACGGGTTTTTGACTGTAAATAAAGAGAATTTTGGCAGTAGCCCTCTGCGGAAATTGCAGCCAAATCAATGAACGATGTCGCTTTTGAATTTTAATTCGACTTCAGACCGCTATGGTCTTTACTCCAACAAATGGGTCACCGGGTCACAAACCGGTGTCAAACAAAGGGTCGCCAAACAGCGGTCGCCAAATAATAGTGATCGCCAAACAAAGGTCGCCAAACAATGGCCTTGGTCACAAACAAAGGGTCGCAAACAGCGTCACAAATATGGTCAGCCCAACGTGGTCGCCCACAGCTGGTCGGGCCCAACAAAGGGTCGCCAAATAGTGGTCAGCCCAAACGCTGGTCGCCAAACGCTGGTCACAAACAAAGGGTCGCTAAACAAAGGCTCGCCAAACGTTCGCCGCTCGTGCCGCCGTCAAAGCTTGACTACGCGCGACCTCCAACTTTAAGGTCATATCTCCTTCGCTTGAACTCCGACGGTGTTCTTGGACTCTATGGAAAAAGCCCATGGAGTCAAGAATACATTCATATGCCTGCGGAGGATGTTAGATGTCAGACCGAGGTGTTTGACTGAGCCTGTCACTTCCGCAGCTCTCGTCGGGCCAGTAATTTCGTCAAAGTTGACTACACATGACCTCCAACTGAAGGTCATCTCTTCGCTTGAACTCCGATGGTGTTCTGGACCTCTATGGAAAGCCCATTGAGTCAAGAATACATTAATATTCCTGGAGGAGTATAGAAGATGTTTGATCATGGGTGGTAGACGAGCTCGTCCAGTCTGGCCCGCTCGTCGCTCAGGATTTGACTGTGTATGACCTCCAACTCGAAGGTCCTAACTCCTACGTCCGAACTCCGGGATCTGAAAGCGTTTCGCACTCTATGGAAAGCCCATTGAGTCAAGAATCCATATACATATTAACGTTTAAATCGGAACTCATTAAACTCCGAAAATCAATCCTAACCAAAACCACTAGTACACTTGAATAATATCGCTCTTTTAACGGTTTTGGTCAAGGACCCACGGCGTATTAAAAGCCAAATCAGGATCGAAGATTCCGCGTTGATTGGACCAGCGCAAATATTTTCGGTTTGTTCTACCAACTCCTATTCCTCGCTTCAAGTTTTTGCATGTTGTTCTAAAAAGCATATTAAAATTGATTTAATTGATTTGAGAAAAGTGGATTATGGAAATATTTGCATATAAAATTTCACATGATTATTGAAAATAAATCGTTTATTATACAAGCGCATATTATCGTACTATATTTTGCTATAAAAGGATTTGAACGCCTTACCATCGTTAACCGCTTATTTCGCATTAAGGATAGATTGGTATACCAATAGTCAAATAGCGCATCGCGAACTATCGACTGCCACTCCGACGCCACTACGACCAGACATCGTAGTGTTCACTATTCGACGCTTATAACCAAATACGCCCAACGGGACCGCATCGCGGTTATAAAATCCATTTGATACCGCCCGCAAATTTTGCGGACCGTGTCGGCGACTCGATATCCTCGTATATCGAAGACATGTTAAATTCGCAAGGGCATAATCAATTGATGGGCATAATCAATTGACGGCATAACCGCGATTGGATGTAACCAATTGATCGGGCATAATCAATTTATTTTCGTAACTAATTGATTTTCGACTGAATTGAATGTCATAACTAAATTGAATTTGTGAGCATATTTGAATTGGATTTGAGATTGTGAAATATTGATTATGAAAATGTATTTATGGGATGATCATGAACTATAATTTATTGTATATATATAACAAAGTGTATGTAATGTATTTATATCGATCATTCAAATGATTGAAAGCTCAATTATTAAATTGCATAAATTGATTTAAGCTGAATCGAGGAATGGATTTGGGGAGAACCACTAAGCATGAAAATGCTTAGCGATTGTTTTACCAACGCCGTAGGTACCGAAAAAAGTGATAGATAGTGATCGGGAGAAGCGACCTAAGATCGAGGAGCGCCGCCATAAAGAAAGAAATCTCTTAGTATCCCGACATGTGCACTCATTTCATGTGTTCTTTTGATATGGATATTCTTTTGTATAAAAACAATTTGAATAATCGAACATCTATTTTGTAAATCATTTTGAAAAGGCTGATGCCTACATTGTAAATGGATTTTGTTAAATGTAAATGCTTACGTGGCTTGCCCACTTCGTAATCAGCTCCGCAAAGATATGATTTTGGCAATTTTGAGATTTTAGTGGCATCCCTGCACTGCTCGATCCCCTCCCAAGCTTGCCTGGGCCCAAGGGGCCACAACTTTATTGGCATCGTAGCCTAGGTTTAGGCTAGCTCTACAAATGATTTTTAAATTGTTTGTAAACGATTTGAATTGTGTTTAACATGCATTTCATTTGCATATAAAGGATGACATGACTCGCCGGATCTTTCGGTCTTAATAGGGATAAGCATGGACGATTCGCTTCCCTGGTCGTAGGATGACCAGGACTCGCCTCAAACAAATCCTACTAGCGTGGAAGGGGCGGGCAAGCATCCCATGCCCCACCACGAATGAACTGTATCAGTGGCGTGGAGGTACTACGGTATCCTCCAAAGAGCTGGGGTTCGCATTGCAAAGAGCTCCGCAACCGCCTACACCGCTCCAAAGCGATCACCATCGAGAGAATGGCAAGGTACCGACTCAGATTTTGCGGGGAAGAAAGAGGATGAGCCTTCTATGGCAAAAAATTAGCTCGAGAGACCGAAGCGAATGTTTCGTGCAAATGCATTGCACAACCGAAGAGAAGTTAACGCGAATCTCATTACTTCAGATGAGGCTATCGCGGTGGGTTTCTCGACCAGACCGCACCATCAGAGAGAGTGACATGGGAGTTCTTCGATGAGTTCAAGAACATTATGTGGGTCGTGATTTATCCGAACAACATGAGACGAGTTTCATAATCAAGCAAAGACGTATGAGCTGCACTGAATATCAAAGAGAATTCACACGGCCAGCAAGTATGCTCCCGAGATACTTGTGGAGTGAGGAAGAAAAGTGCCGTAGGTTTGAAGACCCGCCTAATATATTCCGAGCCCATGTCACAAAGATTTTGCCATGAGGATTTCTCCAAAATTGTGACATGCGTGCATTGATCAGGAAAGAGTAAAGAAAGAGGAAAGAGAGAAAGGATAAAAGATGTGGAAAGAAAATCCGTGTCACCCAAATTTCGCAACAACAAGAAAGGAAGAAATTAAGGGGACCACAGTGGTTCCAATCACCATAGCACAAAGCATCGTTAGGAATACTACTTACCAAGACCATCGCAGCGAGTACACCAGAGGTCCTTCTGTGAGGACAATTGCTCCCATTGCCCCATTGTGGGAGAAATCATAAAGGAGAATGTCGGAGACTTACAGTGCTTGTTTGATTCAGGGATCCAAAGAGCATAGAGCAAGAGATTGTCCTGTAGCTCTGCTCATTTACAAAGACCACGACCGGGGGTACAAATTTTTTAGTGTTACAAAAGGCAATAAGAGTGTTGCATCACCGAGTGTTCCAGACGCGGACACAAACTTTGGGTAGGCAAGATGGTCATACTCCAGCTAGAGCATGGCGTAATGAAAGCAGCGGAAGATACCGACGCCCGCATGCATAATGGTAATTTTACTATCTTTGATACCATTATGCATGCATTACTGATCCAGATCGACCATTCATACATATGTAATCGGCATACCCAACCTAGGTAAATCAGCCGAGAAGTGAAACCGAAAATGACATTCGTGACGCAACCCGCTCGCCATAGTGTTATTGCGGAACGTAGCCCATGTGAGATTGTCTTATCAAAATACGAGTATGAATTTTTGGGAGATTTGATCGGGAAGCTATCCTTCTCGTGAGCCTGATGTGATATCGACGGATCAAGGTTCCGACATCAAGCAATAGCTTCCATTGTAGAATGAAAAAAAGAGTAACCTTAAAGACACCGAATGAAGATGAAGTAACCTTCATCGGTGAGAGGTCAAATCATCTATCTAATGTGATATCTCGCGCCACCGCGGTAACAATGCAGCCGAAGGATGTGAAGCCTACTTCGCTTATGTGATTGATACGGTAGGCAAGGCCTAGTGTATCCGATATCCCTACTGTTAGCGACTTTCCGATCGTGTTTCCTGAAGAGTTACTAGGATTGCCCCCATATAGGGAGATTGAGTTTGTTATTGACGTTGTACCGTGTGCCACCCAGATCCATTACACCGGCATTTAATGGCTCCACTGTAGCTGTGCTGAATTGAAATCGGCAGCTGCAAGAACTACTAGAAAGGGTTTATTGCACTCAAGTGTATCACCACGGGGAGCTCCCGTGCTTTTTGTTAAAAGAAAGAGGGTACACTTCGGCTATGTATTGATTACGCATTAACCGAACAAGTTAACAGCAAAGAATAAGTATCCTACCTGCACTGATGATCTACTCACCAATTAAAAGGTGCAAGTATCTTTCAAAGATCGACTTGGCATCCGGGTACCATCGCCTGAGTAAATTAAGATGTCAATGTGCATAAGACTGCTTAGGACGCGATATGGACATTATGAGTTCGTAATGCCGTTTGATCGACTAAATGCCCGCCGGGCGCTCATGGACCTAATGAATCGCGGTTTTCGACCGTACGTGGATCGCTTTGTCGCAGTTGTTCATGTATCGACATTCCTTGTATTCAAAGATCGATAGTCATGACACACACCTTAGAGTAGTGTTAGAGACTTTGAGAAAAGAGCAGCTGTATGCAAAACTGAGCAAGTGTGAGTTTTGGAAGAATGAAGTGTCCTTTCTTGGGCATATAGTATCGAAAGAAGGAATCCGAGTAGATCCAAAGAAAATAGAAGTGGTTGTTGAATGGAAGCCACCTAGAAATGTTACAGAAGTGCGTAGTTTCCTAGGACTAGCAGGATACTACAGAAGATTCGTTAAGGGGTTTTCTATGACTGCAGCCCCGATGACGAGATTGCTCCAGAAAAATGTAAAGTATGAATGGAGTGAAAAATGTCAAAGAAGTTTCGATAAGTTGAAAGCATTCTTAACCGAGGCTCCGGTTCTTACTCAACCGACCGACGGTAGAGAATATGTGATTTTTGAAGATGCGCCACTAAACGGACTTGATGCGTCCTAACGAAGAGGGTAGCCGGTAGCCTATGTCACACGTCAGCCGCATGAAAGGAACTACCCCACGCATGATTCGAATCGCCGCAAATTGTATTTGCGCTTCTGAAAATTTGGAGACACCATTTGTATGGAGAAGTGTTTCATCTACACCGATCATAAGAGTCTTAAGTATTTGCCCTCACAAATGAGAGCTTAACTCGAGGCAACTAGAGATGGATGGAACTGAGCAAAGATTATGACCGGCGCACTGATTATCACCCAGAAAGGCCAATGTAGTGGCCGACGCCAGTAGAAAGTCACCACGAACGTCGAGCGCTGAATGCCCATTTGTCATTATATGACGATGGTAATCAGAGTGGCGTAACTGATAGCGAGACCAAGTTTGTTGAATCAAGTGCTAGAGGCACAAAGGCAAGAGAAAATTATTGCCATAATAAATCGATTAGAAATGGTAAGGGAAAAACCGAAGTTCACAAAGTGAACGAAAATGGAGTGTTGTATTATAAGGATTCGTTTGTGTACCCGACCGTAATGATTGAGGAAATCCATACTTGAGCAGGCACATGCGGATCTTTTGCTATCCATCTCTAGCACAAAGATGTATCAGATTTAAAATCATTCCGTGGTCCGATGAAAAGAGACGTATCGACTCAGGAGCTGCGTTTGTGTGTCAAAGAGTAGCGCAGAGTGATCAAGTTCTTCGGGATTATTGTTCTATTAGAGTATCAGTGAAATGAATCAATCACCATGGATTTTGTGGTCGGGGTTGGCCATTGATGGAGTATTGGCATGACTCGGCCAGTCGCAGTAGATCATTCAACTAAGTCGCCAATTTCTACCGCTGAGGAACGACTATTCACTGACAAGCCAGCGCAGCCAGATATCAAGGAAATAGTTCGGTTACATGGGATCCCTATATCCATTATTTCACTGAACCGAGGTTTACTTCGAGATTTTGGGAAAATCAAGAAGAGGCCTCGGGGCACGCGATCGAATTTCAAGATGCTGCCCACCCACAAACGGATGGACAACTGAGAGAGTGATCTGCATTTCCGGAAGATATGTTAAGGAGTCAGGTGATCGACCTGAGGGTAGCTTCGGGATCAACACATTGCTTTAGTTGAATTTGTGTAATAAATAAACGCTTCCAATCAAGTATTGGAATGGCGCCTATGACGCTTTATATGGGGAGAAAATGCGTGAACACCATCATGTTGGACTAATCGAGTGAAAAGAAAGTGATTGGCCTCGACTTGATACAAGAGACTGAATAAAAAGTGAAAATGATTAGAGAGAGATTGAAGGTGGCCACCGGAGAAAAAAATCATATGCCGACATGAAAAGAAAAGATATTCGATATGAGATTACGCAAAGTGTTTTTGAAAGTATCGCTGGGAAGTTAAGGTGATGAGATTCGGGGAAAAGGGCAAGCGCCCTAGACGCATTGCCCCAGAAGTGATTGGAGAAAGTGAGAAAGTGGGACCAAGTGGGCATACGTGATTGGCATTACCTTCGACGTGGAAAAGATCCATGATGTGTTTCCTCACGGTCCATGCCCGTCACATGTAGTCTCTTCTGAGACAATTGAGTCGAGGCCGACGGACATACGTAAGAAGACGCAAAGATTTCGCTCTGAAGCTGGAAGGAATTACTTAATAAGAAGATTCCGTTAGTCAAGGTGTCGCGTGGAGAACCATAAGACCAAGGCTTCACTTGGGAAAGTGAGGAAACGATGCGCAGCTAAAGATCCGCGGAATCTTGATTCAAGGTAATTTCGAGGACTAAATTTTATTAAGTGGGGAGAGTTTTAACACTTCAAAATACCCTAAAATTTTTATAATAAAAAAATTATTATATATTCGTATAATTGGAGCCAACTTGGGTATTTTCCTGAAATTCTTTTAATATTGATTAGATGATTGTTGAACTAAATGAACCTAAAGTGAAAAAGAGAAAATATAGAAATTGTAAAATGGGACCCAAGGGTCAATTGTAAATAAGTTTATATGTCTATGATATTAGGAGAAATAAATGAGTAAAAGGAAAAATCAAGGAAATGACATGTGGCATGAGAAAAGAGGAGGAAGCTCTCTCCTTTTAAAAGTACGAAGAGTGATCCATAAGAAAAGAAAAATAGAGAAAAGTAAAGTTGTATATAGCTCCACCTTCCTCTCTAGGATTTTCCTAATGACGACCACATGTGTCTCCTAAGCACTTAAGGAAGTCCTTCCAAGTGACAAGAGCTACAAGTAGAGACCTGAACTCCGGGACTTTCGACAAACCCATGAGGTAGGTCTTCTCCGCTTGGTCTTCTTCTACCCTAAGGATTGTCGGGTAGTTATCCGCCTTGGGAAAGTTTGGTTGCATTTTAAACTATGGGAAGCTGCCACATTGTAGTGAAGGCAGCTTCACTAACCTTAGAGCTGATTCAAAGTACGAAGTGAAGGAAATCGTAGTACATCCTTCTAGTAATTGTAGCCACATCAATTAGCTTGATGTTAGGTTGACTTCGATTCGACCGAGACTAAGTTATAGTCCTTTAATGAGGTCAGCCCACTAAATCTGGTCGGGTCACTTTGTCCAGCCGTCAACTACCGTGACCTTTTAGAACGTGGTTTTTGGATCAGAATAAAGAGAATTTGGTGCAAGTCCTTCTTTTTGAAATTGTAGCCACATCAATGAACTTGATGTTAGGCATTTGAATTTCTTAATTCGATCAGAGACCAAGTTATGGTCTTTTTACTCCAACAATCAAACGTCGCCGGGTCGCCAAACCGAGGTCGCCAAACAAAGGGTCGCCAACAGCGGTCACAAATAGTGATCGCCAAACAGTGTCGCCAAACGTTGGTCGCCAAATGCTGGTCGCCAAACAGTTGGTCACAACAGTGGTCGCCCAACTATGGTCGCCCAACGCTGGTCGGCCGTCGCTGGTCACAACAATGTCGCCCAACGCTGGTCATTCCAATGCTGGTCGCCAACAAAGGCTCGCCAAACAAAGGTTCGCTAAACAGTGCCCGCTGGGCTCGTGCCGGGGCTCGTCAAAGCTGACTACGTGCATGACCTCCAACTTCGGAAAGTCATATCTCCTTCGCTTGAACTCCGATTCGGGGTGTGTTCTTGACTCTATGGAAAGCCCATGGAATCAAGAATACATTCATATGCCTGAGGAGGATGTTAGATGTCAGACCGAGGTGTTTGACTGAGCTCGTCACTTCAGTGCAGCTCGCGCTTCAGCCAGCTCGTCAAAGTTGATCACATACACATGACCTCCAACTTCTAAGGTCAAGGCATTCCTTCGCTTGAACTCCGATTTGGGTGTTCTTGACTCTATGGAGCCCATTGAGTCAAGGAATACATTAATATTCCTGAGGAGATAGAAGATGTTTGATCGATAGCGTAGATTTGAATTGCTCAGTTCGGTCCCGCTTGCCGCCCAGATTCGACCAGTACGACTTCCAACTTCGGCGTCCTAACTCCTACGTCCGAACTCCGATTCGAAAGTGTTCTTGCACTCTGCAAAGCCCATTGAGTCAAGAATCCATCTACATATAGAATGTTTACATTGAACTCATATTAAACTCCGAAAATCAATCCTAAATCCAAAACCACTAGTACAATTTGTCAATATTGTTCTTAATGGTTTCGAATATGGACTCCACGAGGGATAAAAGCCAAATCATATCGGTATTCTTTCCGCCGGACGTAATCAAAGCCGCAAATATTGGGTTTGTTCTACTAACTCCTATTCCTCGCTTCAGTTTTTGCATGTTGTTCTAAAAGCATATTGAATTGATTTAATTGATTTGAGAAAAGGATTGTGAAATATTTGCAAATAAAAATTTCATGATTATTGAAAATAAACTGTTTATACTGCCGCATATATTGTGCCATATTTTGCTATAAAGGATTTGAATGCCTTTAATAGAATGTTAACCGTTTATTTCGCATTAAAGATAGATTGGTATACCAATAGGGTCAAATAGCAGATCAAGGATGTGTCACTCCGATCAGCAAATTCAAGGACCGTGATCGGTAAGGTTCACTATTTGATTGTTTATAAACCAAATAAAGAGCCCAATGACTGCATCAGGTTATAAAACCATTTTGATACCGCCCCGCAGCCTGCAGGACCGTGCCAAGGACTCGATATCCTCAGATATCGAAGACATAGGTTAAATTGCGGCAGATAATCGAATCAACAGTATAATCGAATTGATCGCATAACTCAAGTGATTGATAGAACCGAATTGATCGGGTATAATCGACCTGGCTTTTTAACTGAATTGATTTTTTAATTGAATTGAATGTCGAACTAAATTGAATTTGTGAGCAGCATTTGGAATTGATTTGAGATTGTGAAATATTAATTATGAAAATGTATTTAAGTGGATGATCAATGAACTATAATTTATCAGATATATATAACAAAGGGTATGTAATATTTATATTGATCATCCAAATGATTGAAAGTTTTGAATTATTAAATTGCATAAATTGATTTAAGTTGAACCCGAGGAATGGATTTAGAGAGAACCACTAAGCATGAAAATGCTTAGCGATTGCTTTTACCAAATGCTGTGAGAGCATTCTGAGTGATAGATAGTGATCGATAGCGGACCAAGACTGCAGGAGCTGAAGTCATAAAAAGAAAGTGAAATCTCGAGTATCATGTGCACTCATTTCATGTGTTCTTTTGAGGCGGATATTTTGTATAAACAATTTGAATATCGACATCTATTTTGTAAATCATTTCGGTGCGCCGGATGCCTACATTGTAAATGGATTTTGTTAAATGTAAATGTTTATTGGTTTGCCCAATTTCGTGATCGCTCCAAGAAGATACGATTTCGATAATTTTGCGTGATTTTAGTGGCATCCTCGACCCTCGGGTCTCGATCTCGCCAAGCGGTCGGGTCGGTGGCGGGGCGCGAGAACATCTCGACCCACCGGAGAAAAGCTAGAGAAGTTCAACAAACTAAAATTTAAAAGGTGGCAACATAAGATGTTATTCTACCTTAATAATTGACCAGGTAGATTCTTAACTGAAGATGCTCCTAAGCTCAAAGAAGATGAGCACGATATCCAAGTTATCAGTGTTGTGGATGCTTGGAAACATTTTGACTTTCTATGTAGAAACGATGTCTTGAATGCTTTGACCGATTCTTTATACAATGTGTACTCAGATAAGAAAACAACCAAGGAGCTATGAGAATAACTAGACCGAAAATATAGAACCGATGATGTTGGGGCCAAGAAGTTTGTTGTGGGTCGTTTCCTAGATTACAAAATAGTAGATTCCAAGACTGTGGTCAGTAAAGTCCAAAAACTTCAGGTAATCCTTCATGTGATACATGCTTAGGAATGATGTTGAGCGAAACTTTTCAAGTTACAACTATTATAGAGAAGTTGCCTCCTACTTGGAAAGACTTTCAGAATTACCTCGAAGCATAAGAGAAAGAAGATGAGCATTGAAGATCTGATTAGTAGACTTCGTATTGAAAAAGACAATAGGGGATTTGAGAAGAAAGGGGCATAAAATCTAGGCGAGGTCAAGGCTAACTTTGTGGAACATGGTCAAGGTTCTAAGTTCAAGAAAGCCAACAACAAAGGAAAGATGCGAATTAAATCGAAAGGGGAATTCTGCCAGCTGTTCTAAGGGAAATGCTTTAATTATGGAAAATAAGGTCACAAATCTTTAGATTGTAGACTTCCAAAGAGGAACAAACCCAAGGGTCTAATGTGGTTACGACATCACCAAGGATGTGTCCCCGACATTGAACTCACAAGAATCGAGTCAACTCGTGGGATCCAATCCAAGGAATGGGTGGATTGATTGACTCAGTGTTACTCCTCGCCATGTGCTCAAACAAGAAGACGCTCTTTCATTCTAACCAATCGACTGGGAGTGCGGCACATGGGAAACTCGCCACCTCCTCAACCAAAGGCCAAGGAAAGGTGGTTTTGAAGATGACTTCTAGAAAGGAGTTTACTCTAACCAATGTGTTGTATGTACCTAAAATCCGCAAAAACTTAGTGTCTGGTTGATTGCTAAATAGTCATGTATTTCGGTTGGTGTTTAAGTTAAATAAATTTGTTTTGTCAAAGATAAGAATGTAT
Source organism: Tetrastigma voinierianum (assembly GCA_016808115.1). Taxonomy (NCBI): domain Eukaryota; kingdom Viridiplantae; phylum Streptophyta; class Magnoliopsida; order Vitales; family Vitaceae; genus Tetrastigma; species Tetrastigma voinierianum. Next base: position 105,327 of record JAEQBH010001943.1, on the reverse strand, counting down.
GTCGGAAAAGGGTATATGAGTGATGGCATGTGGAAGCTTAATGTAATGACTATCATTAAGTCAAATATGAATAAAGCTAGTACTTTTGCCTATATTCTTGAGTCTTCTAATCTATGGCATAGGAGATTAGGACATGTTAATTATGATATATTACGTAGATTAATTAACTTAAATCATATACCAACTTTCCAAATTGATGCAAAGCATAAGTGTGAAACTCAGGTTGAGGCAACCGATCGTGCCATCTTTCAAAGTGTTGAAAGACACACTGAACCTCTTGATTTAATCCATAGTGATATATGTGATTTGAGCTTTGTACAAACAAGAGGTGGTAATAAATATTTTATTACCTTTGTTGATGATAGCACCAAGTACTGTTATTTGTACTTACTCAAAATTAAGGATGAGGCAATAGAGAAATTTGCTCTCTACAAAAATGAGGTTGAGATTCAGCTCCACAAGAAAATTAAAGTGCTAAGAAGTGATCTAGTGGTGAGGCGAAATCACCATCATTGATGTTTATGTTCAACATGGATCACATGAAAACCATAGCACCTTACTTCCACCTCTGTCCACGGAAAGGGCGGTTTAAAGAATCAGACTCTAAAGGAAATGATGAATGTAATGTTGATAAGTTCTGGTCTACCACAAAACATATAGGGAGAAGCTATCTTGTCTGCTAATTACCTTTTGAATAAGGTACCTAAAAAAAAAGCAGAGAAGACTCCATATGAGTTCTGGAGAGGACGACAACCATCCTATAAATACTTGCAAATGTGGGGATGTCTAGCCAAAGTGGCAACTCCTCTACCTAAAAAGGTGAAAATAGGACCCAAAACTATTGATTGCATTTTCATTGGTTATGCACATAATAGTGTTGTTTATCGATTTCTTGTCCATGAGTCGAATATCTTAGATATTCACAAGAACACGACAATGGAATTAAGGAATGATATTTCTATGAAGATGTATTTCTATGTAAATCCAGAGAAGAGCCAAGCTCGTCGAAACGACTGCTTGAGGCTATTAATGAAAATAGTGAGGATCAAGAAAAAGATGGTAAGGTAGAACCTAGACACAGTAAAAGAGCAAGAACAGAAAAATATTTTGATCTAGATTTTCTGACATATGTGCTTGAAGGGGAACCTTAAACTTATAAAAAGATAGTGAACTCTACAGAGGGTCTCATGTGGAAAAAGGCAATACATAGTGAAATTGATTCCATACTACAAAACCACACTTGGGAAACAGTGGATCTTACACCAGATTGTAAACATTTAAGTTCCAAATGGGCTTTCAAGAGGAAAAGAAAAGTAGATGGACCGGTTGACAAGTACCAAGAAAGACTTGTGATCAAATACTATAAACAAACTGAAGGCCTTGATTATTTTGACACATATTCTTCTATGACGAGAATAAATTCTATAAGGATAGTGTTTGCAATTGCTGCATTGAGAAATCTTGAAGTACATCAAATGGATGTAAAAATAGCCTTTCTAAATGGAGAATTAGATGAATAAATCTATATGGAGCAGCCTAAGGTTTTTTTTTGCACTAGGACAAGAAAGGAAAGTTTGTAAATTGGTAAAATCATTATATGGATTAAAACAAGCACTGAAACAATGACATAAGAAATTTGACAATGTTATGATGTCACAAGGATTTAAAATCAATGAATGTGACAAGTGTGTATATGTCAAGGATACGAGACATGGATATGTTAATACATGTGTAACACCCCGAATTATACCCTAGTAGTTTATTACATGTTTAGGGTATAATATAAGTAAAATTTGCATTTTTCGGAATTTAAGTGTAAAGTGGGAAAAAGGTTAAATTGGTAATTTGTAAAATAAGGACCCAAAGGTCATAACACAAGAAGATGATATGTTATTGTAAGAATTGGATAAGTTGATTTTCAAATAGAATGAAGTGGAAGGAGTAATAAGTAAAAAGGAGAAATTTAAGCAAAAAATGAGATAAGACCAAACATGGTCTTTTAAGAATTGGGGGATTCCCATTTTGGTTGCTTTGGGAGCTAGGGCTACGGTTGTGGAGGAGAACCAAATTGGGGTTTGCTTTTTCTCCATCTTTTGAGTTCTATTTGATCAAGTAAAGGAAAGGAATTGAAGAAGTGAAAAAAAGGAAACTATTTGAAGTGTTCAAGAAGATCAAGGTATGGATATTATAAGTATGGAATTCATGTATGGAAATTTCTCATTTGATGTATGGAAAGTATGGAAATCCCTCATTGTCTAGGTTTGGGTAGGAAAAATCCTAATCAAAGTGTTTTTGGGTTATTTGAAGTTTGTTTTGCGGTTGGTTTGTTTTTGGTTGAATGATTTCTTGTGAAAATGGTCAAAACTAGTCCATTTTCGGTTTCAGCAAGATACCCCTACGCCTAGGCATAGAAGTGCACGCTTAGGCATAAGAGTGCACGCCTAGGCATAGAGGAAGTAGGCCTAGGTCCCTATGCCTAGGCGGACCTGAGACCCCTCCCGAGAAGTTTCTGCTACGCTTAGGCGAACCTCTACGCCTAGGCCAAGCTACAATTCTAGTTTTGTTCTTTCTTCGATTAATTCTATAATACGTTACTCTTTTGTTTGGTTTTTCAATGGAAAGATACTAGGCATGTATATTGGATTTTAATGAGGATCCTAATAAGTGAACGAAAGGTCTCAGACTTAAAGATAATAGCTATGGGCGAAAAACGCCTTCCATTCTGCCGCGAGGCGGCTGATCCGTCAGCTGGGCAAACATTGTTTCTTACCCTTATTTGCTAATAATTTGATTAAGAAAATAAAATAAGCTCAAGTATATAATCAGAGCGGCCTCGCCAAGACCGAATAGCGAATAAATAGACACCTCTGTTCAGTGCGACGACACTCCTGCATTGTGCTACGACACCTATGTTATGTGGTAAACAAGTCTCTGTTTAGTGCGACGACACTCCTGCTAGTGCTACGACACTTCGTTACGTGGGCAGACACGTCTTTGTTCAGTGTGACAACACTCCTGCATTGTGCTACTACACCTTTGTTACGTGGGCAAGAACGTCTCTATTCAGTAATGTATCGACTCCTCTCGGGTACCTATCAGGTCATGGTCCCTTCATTCATTATTTCGCTGATACAAGTAAATACTATAAGGATAAAATCTGAATAATGAACAATAAGAAAGTATAAGGAATCAGTTATGTTCCTTAATGTACCTACGGGTACCTTCTGTATAAGATCTCTATTCTGAACTCTTACGGGAGATATGAAAACCCCGTTATAAAAATTATGTTATATGAAACCTGCTATAGATCAAGTATAATTTAAATCCCGATAAATCCAATTTGTTATATGTATGTGGACCACCGTAAGTGGTCATATCTGTTATCTGTTTCCCACTAAGCTATAAGCTTAGCACTGGTGTTTCATCCGTGTAGGTACTTAAAAGGACATCCGAGGTATTCCACATTCTCTAGAGCCAACACAGCAATAGGAGTCTACCTGATATAGGTTTTTGACTTTGTTTTGTAATGTAAATGTAATATTTTTGTAATAGTGGAATTTGTTGTAAGTACAAGTAAATGAGACTCAAGGAATATATGCACATGACAGTTTAAACACCGCTACGGTGGTAGTTTTACAAGTTATATTATGATATTTGGATTTATATATTGAAATTGGTCCACCCGATGTGAAAATTAGGTAAAGTCTCTCGAGTCGGTCATCACGCCCCCTCTCTTAGCGACGGATGTAGGGACGTGACAACATGTCTGTACGTAGATGACATGCTTATTGTTGACAATGATGATAAGATGATTATATCTACTAAGAATATGTTGAATTTAAGGTTTGACATGAAAGACATGGGACTTGTTGATGTTATATTGAGAATAAAAATCTTAAGAACATCATATAGACTCATTCTAAGTCAGTCAGATTATGTTGATAATGTTCTTGGAAAGTTTGATAAAGACAATTCTGAAATTGTCAGAACACTAGTTGATGTAATAATACATCTATCCAAGAATAAAGGAGAGAGTGGTTCTCAAGTATAATACTCTAGAGTAATAGGTAGTTCGATGTACCTAATGAGTTGTACAAGACCAGACATAGCCTATTCGGTTAGTGAACCAAGTAGTTAAACGAGTAATCCTAGAGCCAAGCATTGGCAAGGAATCATAAGACTACTTAAGTACTTACGTTTTACTCGTGATTATGGGCTACACTATACAAGATATCATGTTGTACTTGAAGTTTACAGTAATGTAAACTGGATATTAGATGTTAAAGACTCAAAATCCCATAGTAGTTATGTGTTTACACTAGGGAGTGCAACAATCTCATGGAAATCCTCAAAACAAACGGTTATTGCCATATCCACAATGGAGTCTAAGATTATAACATTGGACAAATGTCACTACAATAAATTAACAGTTTACCTACTGAACATTTTTTTAGGTAATAACTGAAATTTTGTAGGTAATTCAATTTACCTACTGATTTCCTACTAAGCACAATTGTAGGTAATATCTTTATCGATAAAAAAAATTACCTACAAAAAGTGAAATAGTAGGTAATTACCTACAAAATTTTAGTCGATAAATGGTAGGTAATTTCCATGCCATAGTTTGTCCGTAAAATGACTTACTAACTATTTCTATTGTCTGTAATTTTGTAGGTAAATTTAGTGACTACTGTTTTATCTGTAAATTTTGTAGGTAAATTAAATGCATTTGCCTCTATATTATGGGTAATCTGTAGGTAAAGTGGTTGCCTAACTTACAATAGGTAATCTGTAAGTAGGTTGATTGCTTAACTTGTCAATTTAGTAGGTAATCTATAGATAAGTTGACTATCTAACTTGCCAATTTAGTAGGTAATCTATAGGTAAGTTGGTTGTCTAACTTGCCAATTTAGTAGGTAATTATTGGTATTTATACATATTTTTATAAATTTAATTTAATTTAATTATAATCTTGATAAAAACATAATAAATTTACAAAAAAAAATATATTGATATATGATTCAGAGTGCTAATAAAATCATAATAATAGTGCAATTAAAATATTCAAATTACAGAAAACCTATCTAGAAAGTGAAGCTAAAGTATAGCCTTACATAAACTATAAAAGTGGTAATAGTAAAAAGTCACTATAAAAGTGAAGATCCAGCCCACCAACCTTTGTCGAGACGAAGGTTTAACACACGTGTCTTCTTCTCATGATCTTTGCTTCGTCGCGACGTACCCAAGACTATGCTCATTTTACATCTTCTGCTTCATCGCGGCGAGGCTTCCCTCATCACGATGTACTAGTAGCTTCTTCTTTTTAGGACTTTGTCTTCGTCGCGACGAAGACATCCTTTGTTTGATGAATAGACTACAACGATCAACAACTTCATATAAACTTGATTTCTTCCATCACTTTGCTTGGTTTTTCCTTCTAAACCAGTAAAACATAAGTAAATGGGGGATTAACATATATATATATATGGCAACTGAATTGATCAAGGGGTGCATAAATTGATATGTTATGACTAGGTGTAATGCTAAGTGTAATGCTAGGGTAGTGACATTTTCCCTTAAAACAACTAGGTGTAATGCTATGACTCTTCATTAATAGGCCGAATATTCAAGGGTCAACTGATCACAGAGACTAAGAGATAATTGACTTGGCATAAAGATGAATCCCATTTGGCACGCCAACATGTCCCTCTGAGGGTGCAAATTGTTCTTGATGAATCACTGATAGTTACATTTTTCCTTAACCAACTACTTGAAATAGCCTACAATGTTAAATCCTCTATGCCATCAAAATATCCATTAAGAAGTCCATCTAGAATCACTGCACTTTCAAGCATGTTATTTGAATTTATTCCAACAAATTCTATCCATCAACAAGAACATGCACACCCCCACACAGAAAAATAAAATCACATTTGTAACATTATTCACTTATCAAATTTTAGGAAAACTTTATTACATATAACATGACTGTCATGACTCTCAGAGAATTAATATATTTATTATAAGAATTCATATAAACAATCAACGTATACAACATCATATCAGCAAAACAGCATCAAGACATCATATATCATTTTGTGTTAACAAGACTCACAATTTTAGCAAATTTTCAAAGAAAAAAAGTTTTATTCATCAACAATAAGTGTTGCAATAGGTGCTCGAGCTCAATCACCAACAAGGGAGAAAATAAATAAAGAAAAAGAAAATGACCAGCATGAGCAAACATGTCTCAAGTGCTAAGAGTCCCCCCATCTTGAAATGCTGCTCCCATCTTCCAATTAGAATCATGAACCAAGATAGGAACATGAAAGGGGAGTCCATTTAATTAGAAGCATAAGAGACATCATAAAACGTGCAAAAACAAGAAGAAAAGATTCATTCAATAAGCTATGGAAGAAAAAGGGAACACAATTTTAGAAAAACATAGATAAAATGGTGGCTTAAGGGAAAGACAAATAAATAATTGAAGGTGGAACCAAAGATCATCAGAGCCATAGCTTGCTCTCTAGTTCAAATAATTTTCTGTTTAATAATTGCTTTCCAATAATTTTTAGTTTAATAAATCATTAAAGAATAATAAAATAAAATATTTTAAGACAATTTTGAGGTTATTTCACTTGTTTATGTAATTGTGAATTTCTTGTTATTTTAGGTTCTTTTTGTTTACTTGTTAGGTTAGAAAAAATAAAATTACTAGAAAATCTTAAGACACAGAGTAAAGAACAACCCATAGAAATAGAATCTAAAAATATATTATAAAAAAATTAGAAAAAAAATCTAAAGAATTGGAAGAACTTTTAAGAGAAACTAAGAAAGTAGTTAGGCCAAAAGTATATTAGAAAGGTAATGAATATATAAAATAATAAGGATTACTTAGAAACCCTTGAAATAGTAAAAGAATATCACAAAAAACCTGAAGGACTTACCTCCTACGAAGGACAACCTATATCAGACCATCATTGTGGTCTCCTGAATTCTCAGAGTCATTAGACGTGGGGCATTCACCAATTAGTTGCAACCTGCAAAACAAAAAGAAGACGACGGTGGTGTTCCGTCGCCCCTTCGATGGCAAAGTTAGCCTTTTTTTGGAAGACTTAGAGTTTGGAGCAATAGTCCTTTCGATCAAGAATCTCGTACCTTTTTTTGGTATGACTTGCTTTTCTTTTATAGAGAGAGGAAAGAGGATCCGTCTTTTTTGGATAGTGGACGATTTCTTCCCGTAATGTTAGGGGAAGATGACTCTTATTTCGGGAAGGGTGACTTATTCTTCCCTCTACGTAACTATCTTTCCGATAGAACTTCTACTAAGAGGACCTTCCTATTTTGTCAGAGGCGACGGGGTCGGTTCATGAGCGAACTCACGCTTTTAAAGTGGAGAACCGGTTGGCAACTTCGCTTGGGAGAGTTGCCGATCGAGAAAATAAGCGCTTGAGCTAAACAATGCGCCCGGGCTATGGGATACCCGAGTGTTCGGGCGGAGGATCGGCCGGGCATTCTGGGCCGGCTAGTGTGCGAGGCAATCCGCTGGGGTACCGGGCGGAGGTGACCAGACTCTGGGCCGGTGGGTGTGAGGCCTTTTCCCTTTGAGGCTCTTGGGTCGGGCCGGCTGCCCAAGGTGCCCACAATGCCCCCCTTTTCCTGGCTGAGGAGGAAGACCATCCCCGGTCGGAAAATAAGGTTGACCGACATATCATGGGGAACGGTTTACCATTAATGCTGCTTGATTTTCAACGTAAAATTTATAACTTTTTTACAACTGCATTAGATTCTATTGGATCATTTGGATCGATCCTGAGATATAGGAGCAGCTATAAAAGGCAAGGATGATGAGGTTCATTATTCTACTGATTATCCATGTTCATCCGGCAGAGAAGGACAATAGATCGTTGGTGGACACTCTAGAGTGGAGAGGTTGCGGGATGAGGGACGGTTGCGATCGATTAGATGAGTGTGCCCTTCGGGCATGGGATGGTCGGAGACAACATGGCTTGAGCGGAGTCGGAAATGTTCGGGGAGGTGTTTGGGTGGTTCTAAAACTTGAATGGCAGCCTGCGCGTAGAATTTTGTTGGATCAGCGGGGGGTTGCTCAAGCTCTCCCCCAACCTCATTCTCTCCTTTTCCTCCTTCTTAGCCTCCTTGGCAGTATGGGGGCTTCGCTACGTTCGACCCCATCACCATCTTGGCCTGCGACGATGCGGGGGCTTTACGCTACGTTCGGCCAATCCTTGCGCTGCTTCTTTTGGCCTTTGCTACGACACGTCTTGGATCCGGAATGGATGCTTCGACTACTTAGGATGTCATGTAGGCTTGGAATTTATCGTAAAACATTGCTTGGTAACAAGCATTGCTTATGTAACGCCGAACACCTTTTTGGTGCAATTAATAAAATTGTAGTTTTTTATCATTTTTGCGTTTGATTGCAATTGTGTGTGGATATTCAATAATTCAATCTAATTACGGCTATTTGGTTATTATAAAATTGGTTAATGGGCCGGTTTATCCGCCCGAGAGGAAGGCGTCTGGGCTTAGCCCATCATAGTCCACAGTGCCCTAGAGTGCGAACCGTCGCGTTGGTTTGGATGCCGGGCGGGCAGTCGGTCGTCATACGCATTAAATGCGACTCGTACCACACAGGCGGCGATATATAGATAGGCATCATTAAGCCGTACCTTTTTCCTTTTCATGTCATTTTGGTTTATCTTCTTCCTTCTTGGTGACCAACCACTGCGAATAGGCCGGTTCTACATTGCGTTCATTCCAGAGTCATCGTTGCAGGCATTAGCGCATTTCATCCCACAGGTAACTAACATCGATCCTTGATAGTGTTGGTTCTTGAGTAGGCGGTAGTTTCACTTTGTCTAAGGCTTGGAAGGGGAGGGGTGGGTAAAGCAATGCGGCCTAGGCGGCCCTTACAGGCACAGGCGATGCCTTTGTAATGATTAGGTGCGTGGCTTAGAGTCTAATATTTGTTTTTTCTTTTCCTTTTGATCTGCTTGTAGAATGGCGAAGGGCCAGGAAGAAACTTCCGCAGTGGTCGCCGGCCCGATGCCGAGGGCGACCTTATACGCAAGTGGCATCATCTCGATCTCGACGATGGGGAATTAATGAGGTATTGTGAGGTGCCTGACAACATTAACTTTCGGTTGGTGGATAGGCCCGATGAGTCTACCTTGAGTGGAGAACACAATTGTATTGAGAAGATCCGCCGACTTTTGGAGATTTCCGAGCGAGAGCGTCACTACCAGGTCCTGCTTACCCGAGAGAATATATCTGAGTGAGACCTGGCCCGTCCTTATACCCTTCCGGTTATCCGGTCGTTGCCTTGAGCGTGGTAGAGAGGAACACTTTGTGATTGCGGATGTGCGGCGCCTGGTTTCCGGCGGGCGCTGGGCTCCTCCGGATCCGGTGGTTGGGCGTCGGAGTCGGGTGCGGGGCTGGAAGCACGTGAGGTCGTGCAGCTCTCCTCACGCGGGGGTTCTGGTTCATCGTCTTCTGCTCCTAGTCGGGGAGCTAGAAGAGACCGTCTTTAAGCGCTTCCTCCCTCTTGCGCAAGTAGTGGGGCTGCCCCCCGAGTGGTAAAGGTCAAGCGGAAAAGGGCGCTCAAGCGTCGGAATGTGTCGGGGTCCAAGTGTGAGAATTTTATACCTTGGGTTCCTGACGACACGGACGGTCCCCAGGATTTGGAGGAAGAAGAATGGAGGAGAGAGCAGCCCGAATTTGCTTGATCGCTATCGCAGCCATAAAGCGCGGGTAAGTTCGGGTAGAATCGGACTGTCGTCTGTCCGATCCTGAGCCAGACGGTGGTGTAGATGGTCCCGGCTGCGGCGACGGAAGTTCGGGGACACAGCGATCCACCATCCGGCTCCCAGTGGGGCCAGCGGTGGGCCGGGCCGGATGGGGCGGTCGTCGGGAGGGCCCGAACAAGGGTGATCCGGCTCCGTTAGCACTCCAAGTAATCCCCTTCGAGATCGGGTGGAGAAGCAAGCGAGGCTCGAAGTTCATGCGGTGCAGGGCTGCCCAGCTAGCCGTGGGACGGTGATAACCCATAACTACCTTCCTCCTCGTGGGCCGGAGCCTCCGAGAGTGGAGATATAAGCCCCTAGGGTGGAGGAGGTGAAGGATATCCTTGGGAGCCCTTTCATCGCGAAGCATTCGCGGCCGATCGGCTAGATAATTTGTACCCGCACATATATCGGGTGCTTGTAGCCGCCCGGGGCATGGGTCTTCGCAAAGATTATTCAGTGACCCTTCCTGCTTCTACCCCGAAGGAGGATTTTCTGTAGATCATTGATGACGAGATACAGGTCTAGAATCGCAACTTTGTTCAGTCGACCGAGCTGGTAAGATAGGCGGTTCCGTTGGGTGGTTTTAGCACTATTACTTATTTTCTTAGTTGCTAATGGGTTTCTTTGCAGGCCGGGCTGACCTAACCTCGATGAGCTCGATCTAACACCTCGGTCTAACACCTAATATCCTCCTCAGGCATATGGATGGATTCTTGACTCAATGGGCTTTCATAGAGTCCAAGAACACCCGAATCGGAGTTCGGACGAAGGAGTTATGACCTTCCGAAGTTGGAGGTCATCGTAGTCAACCGGACAAGTGACCTAGGCGAGCTGACCTGACCTCAGTGAGCTCGGTCTAACACCTTGGTCTGACACCTAATATCCTCCTCATGCATATGGATGGATTCTTGACTCAATGGGCTTTCCATAGAGTCCAAGAACACCCGAATCGGAGTTCGGACGAAAGAGTTATGACCTTCCGAAGTTTGAGGTCATACGTAGTCAACCAGAGACAGTGACCTAAACTAGCGGCGGCCGGCCTCGGTGAATCTCGGTCTAACACCTCAGTCTGACACCTAATATCCTCCTCAGGAATATTAATGTATTCTTGACTCAATGGGCTTTCCATAGAGTCCAAAAACACCCAAAACGGAGTTCGGACGAAGGAGTTATGACCTTCCGAAGTTGGAGGTCATGCGTGGTAGTCAAATCTGACAATCGGCTGAACTAAGTAGGGCGACTGACTGACCGAGCTTGGCCTCTCTGTGACCTCTACGAGGATGAGGTCTACGAGTGGCCTCTGTGGCCATACACAAGATGAGGTGGTGACTGCGCTGGCGCTACGGGATGAGGTCTAACCTCTGTGACCTCTACGGGATGAGGTCTCTTTGGGCGACCTCGGTAAAGAACCGTAGCAATTACATGGGGTCGGGTGAAAATTCAAAAGCCTAACATCAAATTCATTGATGTGGATACAATTTACCAGAAGGACTTACTGCCAAATTCCCTTTATTTTTGACCCAAAAACCCATTCTAAGTTTCGGCTACCGCGTATGATCAAAAATAAGGAAATTTTCTTGGTTCAACTTGCAAGTAGACCCTTCCCAAAACACATATAGAGGAACTGGGAGAACAATACCGGCTGACCACAACAAAGTAGGTTTGGGAGTTTCCAAGCCAAACCATACTCAAAATAAAGGGTTTTAAACCATGTATCAAAACTTTTTAGATCAAAACTAGACTTCCATACACACATAGTTTTCATACAAGTGTACGAAAATCGATACTTTTCCATACAGAACTTAACAAGTTCCATACACACATAGTTTACATACACATATTCATGGTTCCATACTCAAATTTCATAGTTCCTTACCTGTGATCCTCTTTTTCCTTTCCTTCTTTCTTCTTTTCTTTTCTCTTCTTCTTTTATCCGTTTTTGCTCTCCCTTTCTCCAAGACCAAAATGAGATATTTCTTTTGGTCTTATCTTTCAACAATCTTGCTCCGCTTTTTATTTCACTTTTTCTCTCTTTTGGAGCATCGACCATCCAGTCAAGGAGGAAACTTGCTCCCTCTTTCCTTTAGCCCTTGTCTTTTCCTGCGATTTTATTCACTTATTTGATTTTTGCTTAATATCTTTCTTTTATTACTCTTTGGTCCTCATTCTCAATTCAATTTATTAAAATCCTACTTTGGTATATGAACTTATTAAATTATAACCCTGGGGTCATGAATTGGTAAATTATTAATTTACCCTTAACTGTTGGCTTATTTTATTTTTATTTTTATTCTATTTTGGATAAATATACTTTTACTTTTATTATACCCTAAACATGTCCGGAAACTGTTAGGGTATATTTTGGGGTGTTACAAGACCGGACTTCGTTTTCCAGTGCCCGCCCTTGTTAAACAATTTTTGCACTTTACCAGGGCGTCGCCGACCCTTGTTCATCCCAACATAAACCAGATTCTAACCGGATGCAGCGTTCTAAACTTCTTATACCAGCTCGACCTTTCACTAGTCGAGATTTGCCATATTCTTAGCTGACATTAAAGGCGAGTAGGATATCTATGTCGATCCTGGATTCATTGCAATTTGTGAATGGACTCTGGGATTCCCACGAAAGCGAGCCAAAGGAGTTATTCTAGTGAGGGGGCCTTGGGGTGAGACTCCGGACTCTCCCGGCCTACCGTTTGATATTAACCGGTAACAGTCTTTCCCAAGTGTGTGTAGGAAGTAGGAAGTGGGGCGAGTTTAGATACACACATGTCATTACGCGCGACTGATTGTGGTGCGGTGCGGGGAAAGCGGAGAAGCGATTGGTGCAGTGGGTAGAAGGCGGTACCAGAAGAAGAATTCAGTGACTGTTGGAGGTTTCCGAGCGGAGCGCCATTATGAGTTCTTCTCATGTTAAAGAACCTTCTTGTGTGAAGGCAGACCTGCTCCTACGAGTCTTCCAATTATCCTGGATTACCGCTGCCCTTAGAGATTGTGGAGGGGGAACACTTCGTTACCTCTGATCTGCTAAGTTTACTCGCAGCCGTGCATGTCAAACTCTGATTTGGCGAAGCATCACACTAGGAATAAGTGTGAAGCCCCCAACTAGGCATAGGGTGTCAAGTGAGGGGCTATTTTTTTTTTCCACGTATAAACTTTAAGCTAGTTCATTCATATAATGTTAAACATTTATGGATTACAATGGATTACAATATATATATATATATATATATATAAGCTCCATATATGGAAATGTTCAACATTTACAATATTTACGATGATTTACAAATTTCATATACAAAATAGACCTAAAGGTCTTCCCGGTGGGCACTATTGATGCGTAGCTGGTACGCTGATGTGGATTGCCGGTCCTGCATTTTCATATACATTGCCTACCGCAGTTAAATACCGTGCTAAGCTTTACGCTTAGTGGGAATTAATACACATGGATGACCTCTATTAAGGGTCACCACACTTCTATACAAATGCATATAACACATATAACATTTACAAATTCTTATCATTTCTCATATATATATACTTTTCATGACCGGTTCATTTTCTTATCATCTTCCATATACTTTTTCATGTCATCTTGTACTTTACTTCTTGTTTTGTAAAGCGTATACTATCATCGCATAGCAATGTTATGCTTCTCATATCATGTCATATATTCTCTACATTTCATTTGCATATACTTATCATTTTCTTTTATGTTTCATGTCTGCATAAACCTTAGAAGTGGATACAAGAAACTATAAGGGCCCCGAGAATGTGCTCCTTGTGTGAAGCAGTGGTCTATAAGGGCCCGAGAAAGTGCGTACTCCCTTGTGCAAAGCGGAGTGGTCTATAAAACCCGAAAGTATTTGTTATCATTATCTTAGACGACCATCTATAAGGGCCGAAGCGGCTGTGGTGACACTCGGGGCCAGTGATCAAACGGGATCTATCTCATTGACCCGAACGGGGCCTCGATATCAGAACTTGTATGTTCTAGAACTTGTTTTTCCCTAATAGGCATGTCCATCTATCCCTCTACCGGAGTTACAGCGAACTGATCAATATGTATTTTATGTTCAGTATATATCTCATATTCCCGAATAATTATTGTCATTCGGTAATCATATGTGATATATATACAATCATTTATTCATATCTTTGCATTTTCATATCTCATTATATGCATAAATAACTATGCTTACCATGTATGCTTATGAGCTATTTATGAATTCATAATAGGCGTTCATAATATGAATAACTATGGTTACACAGCAATTGCCTACATTTTTTCATGATTTTCGGAAATAATATGAGTTCCAATTTTATCCAAGATGTCATGGATGAATTCTTTACTCAGTAAGGTTCCATAGAGTCGAAACACCCCAAGCGAGTTCGGACGAAGGAGTTATGACCTTCGGTTGGAGGTCATGCGTAGTCACACCCGACCCGGTGACCTTGGTAGCTGAAGCTGACCTGATCTCGGTAAACTCGGTCTAACACCTCATTTTATTTTTCTATCCTCCTCAAGCATAAGGATGGATTCTTGACTCAATGGGCTTTCCATAGAGTCTAAGAACATCCGAAACGGAGTTCGGACGAAGGAGTTATGACCTTCCAAAGTTGGAGGTCATACATAGTCACACCCGACGAGGCGGCTGAGGCCGGCTAAGCTGACTGACCTCAGCAATGGTAAGCTCAGTCTAACACCTCGGTCTGACACCTTCTATCCTCCTTATGAATATGAATGGATTCTTGACTCAATGGGCTTTCCATAGGGTCTAAGAACACCCGAAACAGAGTTCGGACGAAGGAGTTATGACCTTCCGAAGTTGGAGGTCATCATAGTCTACCGACCAGGTGGCTGAGAGCGACTAGGATAGGCTGACCTTGGTAAACTCGTCTAACACCTCGGTCTGACACCTTCTATCCTCCTCAGGCATATGAATGGATTCTTAACTCAATGGGCTTTCCATAGAGTCTAAGAACACCTGAAACGGAGTTCGGACGAAGGAGTTATGACCTTCCGAAGTTGGAGGTCATACGTAGTCACACCCAGCCGGCGACCTGCATTCCCAGTATCTGAGGGCGGCCTGCGTGACTGTATAGGATGGTCACGAGGCTGGCCTCCTGGCCGGCGCACAGTGGCGCCGCATAGGATGGGGTACGGGTTGACCTCTGGCGACCTTTACGGGATGGAGTCCTACGGGTGACCTCACTAACCTCTACGGGATGAAGTCTGGTGACTCTCTTGACCTCTACAGGATGAGCTCTGCTGACCTCTACATGATGAGCTCTGGCGGCCTCTGCCGACCTCTACGGGATGGCTCTGCCGGCCTGCGATTGACCTCCTACGGGATGAAGATGCCTTTGACCTCCTATGGAAACACCTCGGAAGGACCATAACTTGAGTGCAGTGCAGTTAAGAAATTCAAAAGCCTAACATCAATTTCATTGATGTGGCTACAATTTATCAGAAGGACTCACTTCCAAATTCCTTTTATTTCATACTCAAAAATCAGTTCTAAGGTCCGGCTAGTTGACCCGAACTAGCGGCCCGACCCGACCGATTTGGCTAAAATTGACCTCGGTAAAGGACCATAGCAGTGCAGAGGTCTGAATTAAGAAATTCAAAAGCTTCAACATCGATTTCATTGATGTGGCTCTGATTACGAAGGGCCTTGCAAGATTCCCTTTATTTCTTACTCAAAAAGAAGTTCTAAGGTTCGGCTAATGCGTAGGATCAAAAATACGGAAATTTACTTGGTTCAAATTGCAACCAGCCCTGTCCCAGAACACAACTATAGGAGCCTTAGAAATTTTCTCAACTCAACCCTAACAAGAAATGAGTTTGAGAGTTTCCAAACCCAAACCATACACAAGAAAAGGTTCCAAACCATGTATCTAACCTTTCCCTGGACAAAACTACACAAATCCATACTATTATACAAAAATCGACACTTTTCCATACGAATAACAAAGTCCCGTCTGCCAGGGCATGTATCCATACGTGATCATCATCTTCTTCTTAACTTCTTCTTCTTCTTCCTTTCTTCTCTCTTACTGTATCCGTGTTTGCTCCTTTCTCGAAGACGAAATGAGATATTTGCTTTTTAGGTGCTTATCGCTTTATTGATCTTATCCCTTTTTTATTTAGCTTTGGTCCTCGACTCTTCTAATATTTGCAAATCAATTTATGATATTTTTACAATAGCCTCAAATCTTCTTTATTATTTGTAATTTAACTTATGCATATTTCTACTTTTGTTTTTATCTTTATTTTATTTCGGACAAATATACTATTACTTTTATTATACCCTAAACATGTTATCAAACCGTTATGGTATAATTTGGGGTGTTAACTCTCCCTTAAAAGAATTTAGATCCTCCCGAAATTCATACTGGTCGAAGAGTTGCGGATCACGTCTTTCACCGTGGTTATGACTCAGTAGCTTCTTCCTGCAGGTAGTGTTGCGAGCACTTTCACTAATGGCCTCATCATATGACAAATCCTCTTGTACTTATATCTCTTGCCTTTGGTAGTATGCGACTCATCGAAGCGGTATCTCGAGCATCGGCATGAAACACATCGTGTAATTTGTGACTCGAAGGGGTTACTTGTCGATAAACCACGGGGCAATCACGTTCCCGAAAATCTCATATAACCTATGAACCTTGGACTCAACTTGCCTTTAGGCCGAACCTTAGAATTTTCCTCCATGGTGATACCTTTAAAAAGACCTTATGCACTTACGTTATATTCAATATCTCTCCTCTTTAGGTTGGCATACAACTTTAGTCGATCACTAGCCGCCTTTAACCTCTACCGAATAACTTGTACTTTCTCTTCTATATCTTTTACTAATAATGCGGACCTATCGGTTTATAACTCTTTCCAATTCTGTCCAACCTGCGGGAGTTCTACATTTCCGGCCATATAAAGCTTCATATGGTGCCATACCGATGCTTGATTGAAAACTATTGTTATAGGCAAATTCCATCAATGGAATATACCTATCCCAACTTCCCGAAAATTCCATGACACAACCTCGAAGCATATCTTCGAGCACTTGAATCAATCTCTAGCTTGTCCATCTGTTTGCGGATGGAATGTCGTACTAAACTTCAGCTTAGTGCCTAAAAACGTTGTAATTCATACAGAACCTTGATGTAAGCAAGCGGATCTGTCAGGCACAATGAACAACGACACACCATGCAATGGCACAATCTCGTCCACGTATAACTCGGCTAATCGATCCGTAGAATAGTCGATCTGGCGGTATAAAATGGGCGACTTTGTGAGCCTATCTCGATCACCCAACGAGTCATGTTTTTTGTTGTGTGAGGAAAACCCACACAAAATCCATGGTAATGTTATCCGCTTCCATTGAGGTGGAAGGGGATTTAGCAGGCTTTGTTGGCACTTGGTGTTCGACGACTTCGGCGACCGTCGAACCTTAGACACATACTTCGGTCACATCTCTTTTCATTCCTTTCCACTAATAAAACTGTTTCAATTCCTTGTACATCTTATTCCCTCCAGGATGCATGGTAAATACCGTATTATGAGCCTCAGATAGCAACTTTTGCTTTAGCTCTTTATTATCTGGCACACATAATGTCTGATACGGAAATCAAACTTCCGGCTTCTTTCTCTACAAAACTTGAGTGGCATCACCGTCTCTAACCATCGTAACTTTTAAGCCTTCTTACGTCATTTTACGTGCATCTATAATCATTTGCTTTAACACGGGTTGCTTCTAGTTGAGCTAACATATCTCCATCAATACGCTGCCTCCGATCAACGCGTATTGTAGTGACATTGCTACCAGCGTCTTTCGGCAAAGCATCGGCTACTATATTAGCCTTTAAGGTGGTGATACATGATGCAGTCATAATCCTTTTAATAACTCTAACCACCTCCGTTGTCTCAAATTTAACTCTTTACGCATTAGCAAGTACTTGAGACTCTTATGGTCGGTGTAAATTCTACACTTTTTCCCACGTATTATAAGTAATTAATATATATTTTTAAAGCAAACACTTACGCGTGACTCTAGGTCATGAGTGGGATAATTTTGTTCATGTGGCTTCAAGCGTAAGACGCATAAGCCACTACTTTCCATCTTGCATTAACGCATTCAAAACCAATGCACGAGCATCTCTAAGTGCACTCTTTCTGAAATGCATTTGTGTCTTGGTGCTTATTGACATTCCTTTCAAACATTCGTATTTTGACATTTGTGCATCGCTCAGGCTTTATTCCTTTCTGATAACTTGGTGGCGGAGAAGCTATGATCAGCCTCTCACAAATATTCTATAATAACTTTTGCTAGGCCAAGAAACTTCTCTGTCACATTTCGAGTGGTTTCCAGTCCTGGCTTGACCTCGATCTTAGCAGGATCAACTCTTATACCCTCAGCGGACACAATATGGCCTAGGAATGAAACTTCCTTTAGCCAAAAATCACATTTGCTGAGCTTAGCATACAACTTCTTTTCTCTTAACGTTTCCAAGACTATTCTCAAGTGTTGTTCATATTTCCTGTGCTCTTAGAATACACCGGGATGTGTGTGAAACCACAGTAAGAATTGATCCACATAAGGTCGGAAAACCCTATTCTCAAATCCATGAATCTTTGCTTGGAGTGCATTAATTGCCCAAATGGCATGATAAAAACCATAATGGCCATATCGGGTTCTAAATGCAATCTTCGGCACATCTACTTCCTTCTCTCAAGCGATAATACCTTAGTGTGGTATCTTGAAAAAGACACACTCCTTTATTGTCGAAAAAGATCTTGATTCTCGGCAATGGAGTACTTGTTTTCAACATCCTTGTATTGATTGATAATGAATCTGCTTGTCAAGTAAATCTGTCTCTTTCACAAATAAAGCAAAGTGCACGAGGACACAGGTCGGATAAATCCTTTATCCAGTTCTTCTGATTGACTCTTTAATTCTTTCGGCTCAGTTAAGGCCATCCTATCTGATTGCCCTAGACGCAGGGTATTCTGATGCAAATTTCTATAGCTAAGTCCACCTCTCTCTCAAGTGGAATACAGTAACTCTTGAGTGCATCTGGAATTCCCTTACTACTAGGATCTTTTCTCACATCGACTTGACCTCTCTTGGTCAGTATCACGGCAAGAGGAAGATGTCTCACATCCTTTCCTCATAAATTTCCTAGCTTGCATAGTGGAATCACATTAGACATCACACTTGATCAATGCCTTGTCTGTGCACAAGTGCGGTCAAAGCATCTCAACACTATTGTCTTTTGTCCCTGATCAACGATAGCTCGGTGCTTAGGCAATGATTCATGCACGAATCAGTAAAATTCACGGAATGGTAAGGTTATCAAATCAGCAGAAACTCTCTTGTTTGTATAACAATAGTGATTTCTATATATGCTATTCACCGCATTGTGCCCCAACCAATGGACTAGTTACATGCATGTCATATGCTAAGCGTTCCCTTGCTTGGTGGTATCTTCGAACACATGTTTCGATGCATACATATGAATGAGTGGATCGGGATCAATCAATGCATGCATCTCTATATCATATGAAAATATACCGGCTATAACCTTAGGAGTATCTGATCCTGCTAACCTTCACGCATATGCTCGTTGGTGCTTTATGTTAGTAATAGTGCTCTGAGCTGTGTATGGACATAGTATTTTGACTATTTACTTGAATTTATTATTATGATGATTTGCATGTTTATTATATATAATGTCCTTGAATAATATTATTAATTATTCTAAATGTCACTAATCGGTTATTGTTATGGGAATAACAATGAATTAAGATTAATATAAAGTGTGATTGATATTCATGGGATGAATATGTGTATGAGATACAAATCAAATTTATATCTATTTGTTGAGAACAAATATTGGACAGACCCGTCTTGAGATTAATATATGGATCAAAGTCATAAATTAATCTCTAATAGTTATGTCATTAAATCCTTTAACCTGAGATCGCTATAGTTCTCAACATAAGGAATATTGTGTTTTGATATAATCAAACGTTGTCTTTAATCGGATGACTATAAAGTTATCTTGCAGGCAATAATAAAATTATGTAGTGAGATATGAGCGTTAAAATGGAATTTGTCCCTCTTATTATAAGAGAGATATCTACAGGCCCCTCGACAATTGGGGCGAAATGCATGGCCGTGTTCAAATGAATTGATGAAGATCAATGTCATTTGTTCAAATCGATCTAATTGGGTTCCCGAGTAATCAAGATAAAGCGATATAAGGTTGACTTTGTCCATTGCCTTATATTCTATCAAGATATCATGAAGACAAGGATTAATAATGGGTAAACATATTAAGGTTGTGCCGGATCATGAGAACTTTCATTTAACTTGGGTAGTCATGTCTTGCTAGAGGCCATGACTTGTAGGATCAAAATGTGATTTAGGCCCTCACTACCGATGTTTAATGAACTAATAAATTATACATTAGAGCAGATAATACTTGGTTATATTTTCACTCTCTGTAGTAATTTAAAATGATGAGATTATTTTAAATTACAAACAACAATTAGTTGTTATTTAAATTCGAATTTAATTTTGAAAGTTTAAATTCGTGATTTAAATTATAACAAATAATTAATTTGTTATATTTTCTTATTGGATAAGGAAATAATGCGCAAGGTTTTAAATAATAATATAAATTAGTTTCCTTTATCGATAAAAATTCGTATTTAAATTTATTTGTATTATTTAAAAGAGTTTTAAATATATAATAATATAAATAAATTTGTTTCCTTATCGTGCAGTTTGAATTTAAATTGTTACTATTTAAGCGTTTTAAATATATAATGATATAAATTTGTTTCCTTATACGATAGGAAATTAGACCACGATTTAAAACCACTAGCAGAGACTTATATAGATATATATATATATATATATATATATATATATATATATATATGTGAGACACATATATTTTGGGTATGTCGTCTTTTAAAGAAGGAACAACCAAAAACAAAAAAACCCTAATTTCGTTTTGAGAAGACGAACTTGAACTAGCATTCAGAAAGATCGTTCATTATTTGTTCATGTGTGGATATTTGTAGAATTAGTCGTTTTCGAAGCGGCGCCTTTGAAGATCGAATAAGCGGCGCGGCTTTGAAGGCAGCGAATCGTCTGAAGTGAGTTCGTTTACCCTTCCTTCGGTTCTTATAAGCGCATGTGATCCTTGGTGGGTTAAAGGGATAAAAATTTTAAATTCGTGCATTTATGTTCGACCCAGTTGGATGTGCGCGTAACCCAACACGCCAGGCATAGGACTTCAATCCACTTTCTCGAAATTATGCCTCATAGTCACTCACATCTTTGAGATGGTGATGACCTACCACGATCGCGAGTCGAAGTGGTCTTGGATTTTCCTCTGCCACTTCTTGTTGACTTGTTATCCAGTGACTCTCGGGACAAGCGTGCTTTCACATGCTCAGGGGCTTCTACACCGAAAACACCCTCTGTCAATATCCACGTAAACTCCCGAATGCCTTGTGCGATGAGGGCATTCGGGAATTCTCCTGTCTAAGCTGACACCTCTTACTTGTAATCGTGCTACATTGGACCTTCTTGCCTTCTACCTCGTAGCGCGGAATTATATTACGATTGGTTTGGAGATTCTCCTAGCTTTTTCCCAGGAGGATGGAAATTTCCTCTAGAAAACTTCTTCTTTTGAAATCTTTCTTTCTTTGCTTTCGTTTCTAGTCTCTTTACGTTCATTGCGACTTGGACGATAGAAATCCTTTGTTTGGAGAGAGATATGTTGCCAAATACCTCTTAATGGAATCGTAGAACCGTCCCACTCCAAATTACTACTGCAAAAATGCCTCAGTGAGGACCAGCTCCGGTGCATATTTATTAAGATAATAAAATTCTTTTCATATTCGACCAGATAAGCTCTTTGCTTCCAAATTAGAGGCAGTTTCCACTTGGAATCCTATACATCTCGGTAACATACTTTGCCTTGAACTCTTGGACAAAGAATTCCCATGTCATGGGATTTGGAATCCTTGGACTTCTCAACGTTAGTTTCCACCAATCATATGCCTCACTCTGTAATAATGAGACTGCACATGATACTCTACGGTGAGAGGGACATCTAGCCTCTTACAATACCGCTCTGGCTTTTACAACCCGAGTCGGCTTTCGTGGCTCTTCTATGCTCGACCCATAGATTCCTGCACTCCCATGTCTTCTTCTTTGTGCCTATTGGGCTTTAGGAGAGGGTCGATCTATCGAAGCCAGTACATGTCTTGCGATATTCTTAGCAAGGCTTAGTGGGCTCGTGGGTACATTACTTTTCCAGAAGGCTCAGCGATAACCGCATTCCACCCCAGGGTTAACACTCTCGGCCGGCTTCTTCGGGACGATCCATCTATCTGAAACACAGGACATCCACATCGAGCTGACACATTACTAAGCCACAGGCTTTACATCATATACTCTATTCGGTAGCCTAAACCTAGGCTTTGCGAAACGCCTAAACTGAAGCTCTTATACCCTTTAAGTTGTAGCGCCCTGACTCGACATAGGGTGTAGTGAAGTCATTTTTATTTTTTCCACGTATAAACTTTAGCTAGTTCATTTCATATAATGTTAAACATTTAAGTATTATAAATGCAATAGCGTGGATTACAAAATATATATATAAGCTCCATATATGGAAATGTTACTGCATTTACAATATTTACATTGGTTTACAAAATTTCATATACAAAATAGACCTAAAGGTGCTAGTGAGCACTGTTGATGCGTGGCCTTTGGGCTGTGATGTGGATTGCCAGGTCCTGCATTTTTCCTCTTACGTACTACCGCAGTTGAACACCGGGTGCTAAGCTTTAAGCTTAGTGGGGAATTAATACACATGGATGACCTCTTATTAAAATTCATGCGGCTTATACAAATGCATATAACACATATAACATTCTGATTCTTCTCATTTCTCATATATATATACTTTTCATAACCAGTTTCATTTCTTATCATCTTCCATATACTTTTCATGTCATCTTGTACTTTACTTCTTGTTCTTGTAACTGTACACTATCAACGCATATCATGTCATGTTCTTGTAACTGTATACTAACTGCTTCTCATATCATGTCATATATTCTCAACATTTCATTTGCATATACCTGTTATTTTCTTTTATGTTTCATGTCTGCATAAACCTTAGAAGTGGATACAGGAAACTATAAGGGCTCGAAGTATTTGTACTCCTTTGTGTGAAGCAGTGGTCTATAAGGGCAGCCTTTGTACTCAACGTGTGAAGCAGTGGTCTATAAGGACCGATTTGTTATCATTGTACTAGACAATGACCATCTATAAGGGCCGAGGCGTGGTGACCCTTTTGGGGCCCGCAGTGATCAAACGGGATCTATATCATCGACCTAAACGGGGCCTCGATATCGGAACTTGTATCTTTGCCCGGACTTGTTTTCCCTAATAAGGCATGCCCATCTATCCCTCTACCGGGTTCTAAGCGAGACAATCAATATGTATTTTTATGTTCGAGTATATATCTCATATTCAGAATAATTATTGTCATTCGGTAATCATATGTGATATATATCTGATCATTTATTCATATCTTTGCATTTTCATATCTCATTATATGCATAAATAACTATGCTTACCATGTATGCTTATGAGCTATTTATGAATTCATAATAGGCGTTCATAATATGAATAACTATGGTTACCTGTAGTGCCTACTGTTTTTCATGATTTTCGGAAATAATATGAGTTCCAATTTTATCAAGATGTCTATGGATGAATTCTTGACTCAATGGGCTTTCCATAGAGTCGAAATACTGGCTTGAGTTCGTCTGAAGGAGTTATGACCTTCCAGAGTTGGAGGTCATGTAGTCACAGTAGTGACTGAAGCTGGTAGGCGGCGATCTCGAGTAAATCGGTCTAACACCTCAGTTTGACACCTTCTATCCTCCTCAGGCATATTAATGGATTCTTGACTCGATGGGATTTCCATAAATTCCCAGAACACAGCAGTTCGGTCGAGAAGGAGTTATGACCTTAGAAGTTGGAGGTCATACATAGTCGCACCCGACCCGAGCCCGACTTGGCGGTAAGTGACGACATCGGTGGCTTCGGTCTAACACCTCGGTCGACACCTTCTATCATCCTCAGGAATATTAATGGATTCTTGTTTCCCGATGGGCTTCGCATAAGGTCTAAGAACTGATGGGTTCGGACAAAGGAGTTATGATATACGAGTTGGAGGTCGTACATAGTACTGTGTAGAGTGACCTGGGTTGATTGAGATGAGCTGACCTCGGTAAACTCATCTAACACCTCGATCTGACACCTTCTATCCTCCTCAGGCATATTAATGGATTCTTAACTCAATGGGCTTTCCATAGAGTCTAAGAACACCCAGAAGCTTGGGTCGGACAGAAGGAGTTATGACCTTAGAATTTGGAGGTCATACATAGAATCACACGGCCAGAGTTGACCTCTGTGGCCTCTGGTGACCTCTGTGACCTCTACGGGATGGGGTCTCTGGTGACTCCTACTGAGGATATTCTGCTGACCTCTACGAGCCTCTGAGATGGGCTCTCTTGACCTCTGCGGCACTCTACAGGATGAGCTCTGCTGACCTCTACTGACCTTGGAAAAAGGACCATAACTTGGTCTACAGAGGTCTGAATTAAGAAATTCAAAAGCCTAACATCAAGTTAATTGATGTGGCTACAATTTATCAGAAGGACTCACTTCTAAATTCCTTTTATTTCATACCCAAAAATCATATCTAAGGTCCGGTAGTTATTAGTACTATTAGGAACTAACCCAGAGGCGGACCTAGCTAATTTGACCTCGATGAGATATAACTTGGTCACAGAGGTCTGAATTAAGAAATTCAAAATCCCTTTATTTCTTACTCAAAAAGAAGTTCTAAGGTCCAGCTAATGCGTAGGATCAAAAATACAAAAATTTACTTGGTTCAAAAGTTACTTGATCGTTACGCCACCAAGAAGCGAAAGCGTAGGGGAGGATGCGAAGGGAAGGCGTCGGGTGAGAAGGATGAACTTTGCTCCCCCACGGTTGGGGGTTCGGAGATACGAGGAAATCGATTTAATCTCCAAAGACGAGATCTAATGACGGTCGGGTGCGGAGGGATCGCCCTACGGAGACGAGGAGTACTCGATTCGCTGCCATTGCAGTGGTCCGCCTGCTTAATCAATTGGAAAGCTTCGCGAAGACAGTACAAAGCTGCGCTACCTGGGCGCAAGAGGCCACTGTTGCCTAATCGAATATTGCTAAACTCTTATCTCCCCCCTCGCGGCCCTACTTCGGCGATGGAGGAAGTGACACCGAGACTGTGACATCAAGCTCGTCCTCCACCGGCTTGGGAGCCTTTCAATCGAGAGCGAATCTGTCGATTATCTAGGCGACTTGTGCAGGAACACTACAGTGCACATGTAGTCAGGAAGCTAGGTTGGGTGAAGGAGTGCGTAGTTGTTCTGTGGGTGTAAGAGGATGTTCGACAAATAGTCCGGGACGGGATGCGGATTCCTAGCTTTAATTTCATCCGATTGGCGAGGTGAGTAAAGTAATCTTATAAAAAGCTCTGAAACCATTGTTTTGCCGTCTTACTTAATATGGTTCTTTGCAGGCCATCACTGCCATTCAGAACATGTCCCTCCAACACCGTGAATTCGTCAATCGGCTAAGGGATGCAAAGAGGCTTCGGTTGTATGTTCAGTCAGGACTTTCTGCACAGGAGAGCTTGGATGCCTCTTTAAAAGAGGTTCAATTGACTACCCAACGCTGGGAGCTGGAGGCTAAAGAAGCCGCGGATAGGGCAGCTCGGGCAAAGGCGAAGAGGGATGTCGCCTGACACGAAATGGTGATGGCGCGGTTGGGGCCACGCGAGCGATGCTCGGTATGGCAGAGTGGAATTAGACATCCGGTCGATGCACCGCGACTTCTGACGGATGATGGCCGACTAAAGGCCGAGTTTGAACTTGACTCTACTAAATAAGCCTTGGCCGCTGCGAAGGAGGCCTACCGGAGGGCGGAGGAAGAGAATAGTCGCCTAACGGATGAGCGACTGTCCTTGCTCATGGAGCTAGGGGCCATCAAAGAGGACTTTGCGGCTTTTCGGGCGAAGAGTTCCACGGAGAAGTCAACACTGGAGGCGGAATTTGATGCAAAAAATGATGTGATTTTCGACTATGGATACGACTGCTGTGCTTTTGCCCACGATATACGTGGGAGCAAGCCCATGATCCCAGCCGGGATGCCAGACACATCAATGCCTTTGCCTTCAAAAAATTTTGTGAATTCTAGATGCCCCCCGGGGCTCTTCATCTGTCTTGCCCACTGCTGAGCCCGTCGAGACTATTGGAGAAGATTTGCCAGTCAAGGATCTCCCGGCTGCTGAGGAAGGAGTAGATATTCCGCCTAGGCCCTTCGACTAGATTGGATAAGGAACCTAAGGTTATTGCAGAGGGCTAGGGCTAGAAATTGTCGTTCGCTCGTTGAGCGTACTCTCTTTGCCAAACATTTTATTCCCCGTTTTTGAAACTTGACGTTTTGAAAGGCGTTTTATCTTCTGCTTTTTGGAAAAAATACTTTCTTTCGGTTTAGCCCAGTAGAGTTATAATTATCCCGGTCAGACAGGATATCTCATTCTGCGATGCCCAGGACCTTATGTAGGACCCCTTTCGGCGAGCCCGTTTGGGGCGGATCAAAAGCGAGTCAGAATTGACCATAGGTCCCCATTTACAATTTCCATATTTTCTTTTTCACTTGGGTTTATTTACGGATTTAATAATCGTTTAATCAATATTCATCTAACGATTCCCGGAAAAATCTGCGAGTTATTTGATTATACCGGAATATATAATAATTTTTATTATAAAAATTCTAAGGGTATTTTGAGCGTTCTGACTTCCCACAGCAATAAAATTTCGTCCTCGAAGTACCTTGAATCAAGCAGATTTGCGGATACTACTGCCGCATCGTTTCCTCACTTTCCCAAGTGGCCTCTTCAGTCTTGTGGTTTCTCCACAACACTTTGACTAGCAGAATCTTCTTGTTCCGCAATTCTTTCACTTCACGAGCCAAAATCTCGACTGGCTCTTCTTCATATGTTAAATCCGGTCTCAGCTCAATTGTCTCCGAAGAGACTACATGTGAATGGTCATTCGGTACCTGTAGCATGGACACATGAAATGCGTTATGGATCTTTTCGAGTCGGAGGTAATGCTAATATATATACTTATGGACCCACTTTTTCGATTACTTCATAGGGGCGATAAATCTGAGGCCCGACTTGCCACTTTTCCCGAATCTCATCACCTTCTTCAAGCGATACTTTAATGCCTACGATCATATCAATATCTTTTTTTCTTTTCATGTCGGCATATGATTTACGTCTGCTCGGTGTACTTTCAATCTTTCTCTAATCATTTTCACTTTTTCTTAGTCTCTTGTATCAAGTAGGGACGATCACTTTCTTTCACTCGGTTCGTCCAAACACAGCGATTGTTCTACATTTTCTCCCATGCAAGCCTCATAAGGCGCCATTCAATGCCCAGTTAGGCGTTGTTAATACCTGTGAAATTCAAGCTAAGCAATGTGGAGTCCCAGCTACCCTCGGTAGATCCACCTGACTCCTTAACATATCTTCGAATCACGGATCACTCTCTCAGTTGTCCATCCATTTAATGGGTGGAGCGCTCTTGAAGTGGAGTGGTATAAGGCCTCTTGCAATTTTCCCCACAATCTCGAAGTAAACCTGAATCTCGGTCTGAAATAATGGATACGAGGAATCCATGTAGCAGAACTATTTCCTTGATATCACGGCTGCACTGGCAATCAAGTGAATAGTCGGTTCTACATTTATTAGGAAGTGAGGCGACTTGGTCGATAGTCTGCTCGACCAGGCGAGTCATGCCTTCTCTTGTCGTAGGTAACCCGACCCTGAAATCCATAGTGATTCGGTCCATTTCGCTCCGTTATTCTGTAAGAACATGATAATCTGAAGGAACTTGATGTTACGCCTTTGCTCTTTGACACACCAAACGCGGTTACAAATTCGACACATCTCTTTTCATTAGGACCAGGAATGACATTTTTAAATCTCGATACATCTTTGTGCTACCGAGGATGGATAGCGAAAGATCCATATGTGCCTCTTAGTATGGATTTCTCGAATCATTACAATCGGGTACCTAAACCCGATCCATATAATACAAAACTCCATTTTCATTCACTATGAACTTAGTTTCTTTACCATTTCAATCGATTTATTGTAACATAATTTTCTCATCTTTCTTTTGTGCCTCACCTTTTCGATTCAACAAACTCGGTCTAATATCAACTCTGCCACTACGGTACCATCTTCATATAATGAATGGGCATTGACACTCGAAGCGTTCGTATTGACTTTCTACTCAAGCGTCGCGCTACATTTGGCCTTTCCACACAGTGATGATAATCATTCACGCAGTCATAATCTTTGCTCAGTTCCATCCATGCTTGCCGTTGTCACCAAGTTAAGCTCACGTTGTGAGGCGTACTTAAGACTCTTATGATCGGTATAGATGGAAACACTTCTCTCCTTACAAATAATGTCTTAAATTTTCAAGCGCAAATACAATTGTGGCTAACTCCAAATCATGCGTGGGGTAGTTCTTTCATGCGGCTTAATTGTCTTGAAGCATAATTTGCACCACTTTACCTCTTTGCGTTAGGACACACCCGAGTCCGTTTAGCTGACGCATCACTAAAAATCACATATTCTCTCGTAAGTCGGTTGAGTAAGAGCAGACCTCGATTAAGAATGCTTTCAACTTATCAAAACTTCTTTGACATTTTCCTCCATTCATACTTTAAATTTTAAGGCGATCTCGTCGTAGCTGCGGTCATGAAAACCATGCGAATCTTACGTAGTATCGGTAGTCGGGAAACTACGCATATAACATTTCTTGGTGGCTTCCATTCAATAACCACCTCTATTTTCTTTGGATCTACTCAGTTCCTTCTTTTACAATGTGCCCGGAAGGATACTTCATTCTTCGAAAACTTCGCACTTATAGCTCGGTTCGCATCTGTTCTTTCTTTTCTCGAAGTCTCAGCTCCTTGCCCGAAGGTGTGTCATGGCTCGATCTTTTGGGCTACACAAAGATATCGTCTATAAACACTCGACAAAGGCAGTCCACATACGGTCGGAAAACCACAATTCATTAGGTCCGTAAGCCCATTTGGAGCATATGTCGATCAAGCGGCATTCTGAGGAACTCATGCGCGTCATGTCTGCGTCTTCGCGCCGTCTTATGCACATCGACATCTTTAATTCTCAAGCGATGGTACCCGGATCGCCAAGTCAATCTTCGAAAGATACTTGCACCTTTCAATTGGTCAAGCAAATCATTAGTCGGGTAACGGATACTTATTCTTCTTGTTAACTTGTTCGGTTATGCGTAATCAATACATAGTCGAAGTGTACCATCTTTCTTTTTAACAAAAAGCAAGGGAGCTCCCCATGGTGATACACTTGGTCGAATAAACCCTTTTTCTAGTAGTTCTTGCAATTGCAATTTCAATTCCTTTAGCTCTAGTGGAGCCAATTTGTACGGTGTAATGGATCTTGGGGTGCGCTGATGCAACATCAATAGCGAAACTCGATCTCCCTATGTGGGGGTAATCTGATGCTCTTCGGAAACACGTCGGGAAAGTCATATGATGGGATCATCGGATACACTAGGCCTTGCCTTTAGTATCAATCACATAATATTAGGCTTCACATCCTTCAGCACCATTGTTACAGCGGTGGTGGCGGATAATATCACATTAGATAGGTGATTTGACCTCTCATCGATGAAAGTTACTTCATCTTCATTCGGTGTTCTTAAGGTTACTCTTTTCATTCTACAATCAACTATTGCTTGATGTCGGGACAACCAGTCCATCCCCAATATCACATCAAACTCCCTGAATGATAACTCAATCAAATCTCTAAATTCGCTATACCGTATTTTGATGGAATGATCTCACATACACTACACATTCCATGATAACACTATGGTAGGGTTCGTCACCAGATGTCATACTCGGTTCCTCCTTATTAGTACCCAAGTTGGGTATGTCGATTGCAAATATGAGTGAGTTGAACCGGGGGTCGATCAATGCATGTCTGATGAGTATAAAGATTTAGAAATTCTGGGTTATCACATCTGTAGCGTCGGTATCTTCCCTTTGCTTTCATTGCATATGCTCTAAGTGGAAATGCGTCCATCTTGCCTACCCAAAGTTTGTGTTCCTTGTCTCGGAACACTCGGTGATGCAACACTCTTGTTGCCTTTTGTCTGTAAAAGTTGTACCCCAGGTCAGGAGTCTTCGTAAATGAGCAGAGCTCTGACGATCTCTTGCTCTATGCTCTTTGGATCCACAAATCCATGACACACGTAAGTCTCAACATTCTCTTTATGATTTCTCCCACAATGGGAGCAATGGGGGAGAAGCGATCATCCTCCTAGAAGCACCTCTGGTGTACTCGCGACGGTGCTGGTAAAGTGAGTATTCACACCGGTAACTGGTGATGGTGGAACCATTGGTCCCTTGAATTTCTTCCTTTGTTGTTCTTATTTGGGTATTAGGGATTTTCTTTTCCTGTCTTTTATCTTTTCTCTCTCTTTCCTCTTTCTTTACTCTTTCCACATTCAATGCACCTTATCACAATTTGGAGAGAATCTCATGGCAAATGATGTGACATGGGCTCGAAAATGGTCATTGGGGCGAGTCTTCAAACTCTGACACTTTTTCTTCTTCATCCACCAGTATCTCGAAGCATATTTGCTCAATAGGTGTGATTCTCTTTGATATTCTGTGACACTCATGTCTTTGTCTTAGATTACTGGAAACTCCGTCTCATGTTGCTCGGATAAATCGACCAGCGTAGTGCTTCTTGAACTCATCGAAGAACTCCGTATAACTCTACGATGGTGTGGTCCTAGTCACGGAAACCCACCACTGATAAGCCTCATCCTATAGTAAGGAGGTCACACATTCCAACTTTTCTTCAGTTGTGCAATGCATTTGCACAAGCATTCGCTCGGTTCTCTCGAGCCAATTTTCTGCCATAGAAGGCTCATCCTCTTTCTTTCCATAAAATCTGGTCGGATTATCTTGTAAATTCTCTCAATAGGTACGATCATTTGTGGAGCAATTGCGGTTGGTTGCCGGCTCTTTGCAAAGCTTGAGCTAGCTGTTGGAGGATACCCATAGTGCCTCTTGCCACTTGTTAGTTCATTCATTGAGTGGGGCATGGGATGCTTGCCCACCTTCCGCTCGCAGGCTTTGTTTGGGCGAGTCCCTGGTCATCCCCTCGACCTAAGAAGCCGAGCAGTCATGCTTATCCTATTAAGACCAACAAGATCCGCGTCAGAGTCATGTCATCCTTTATATGTAAATGAAATGCATGTTATACACAATTTCAAAATCATTTACAAACAATTTCAAAATCATTTTGTGAAGGCAGCCTAAGCTAGGCCACGATGCAATAAAGATGTGGGACCCTTTCCGGCCCGACCCGTTTAGGCGGATCGAGACATCCGGGATGCCTGTTATCACTCGATCACTCAAATCATATCTTTGTGGAGGCGATTACAAAATTAGGCAAGCCCTGCAAGCATTTACATTTAACAAAATACATTTACAATGAAGGCATCGAAGCCTTTTCAAAATGATTTACAAAATAGATGTTCGAGTTCAAATTGTTTTTACAAAATATCAATATCGAAAACATGAAATGAATGCACATGTCGAGCATACTCGAAATTTCCTTCTTTATGACTTGGCGCTCTCGATCTTGGAGTCAAACTTGATCATTTATCATCACTCGGTACCTGCGCATTGGTAAAACAATACGCTAAGCATTTTCATGCTTAGTGGTTCTATACAAATTCATTCCTCAGTTTCAGTTTAAATCAAATCATGCAATTTAACAATTCAAAGCTTTCAAATCTTTATGGATGATCAATGTAAATACAATACATATACTTTTTTTATATACAATCAGTTATGGTTCATTGATCATCCCAAAAATACACTTTCATATTCAATATTTCACAATCTCAAATCAATTCAATTATGCCAATCAATTCAGTTATGCAAATCAATTCAGTTATGCCAATCAATTCAGTTGTGCAAATCAATTCAATTATGCCCTTAACGAATTTAACCTATGTCTTCGATATACAGGATATCGAGTCAAACGCGGTCATTTGGGGCTGCGAGGCGATGTGCATGATTTTATAACCTGATGCGGTCCGGGCTGCGGCGGTTATAAACAATCAATTAATGAGCAGCTACCGTCACGGTCCCGCGGCTGGCGTCGGAGTGACACATCGATACAATAGTTCGCGTCACGCTGTTGACCACATTGGTATCTTGAATTCCCATCGCTATCTGAACTAAACGGTTAACATTATATTAAGGGCGTTCAAATCCTTTATAGCAAAGTACAGTACAATATGTACATTTGTATAAATAGTTCACTTTCAATAGTCATGCAATTTTCATATGCAAACATTTTACAATCAGTTTCTTGAATCATTTAAAGCAGTGATATGTTTTTCTTATGCATTTAAACAAGCGTTCGAATATTGAAGCGAGAATAGGAAAAATAAACAAACATGCAAAAACTTGAAGCGAAATAGAAGTCGATTAGAACAAACCCAAAATCTTTGCACTTTGATTTAATCCTTGGAATCTCAATCTCGGTTGGTTTTCCTCCTCGTCGGCCTATTCCCAGAAACCATTAAAGAGCAATATTATTCGATGCGTACTAGTAGTTTTGGTTAGGATTGATTTTCGGAGTTTAATATGAGTTCCAATTTTAACACCCTATATATAGATGGATTCTTGACTCAATGGGCTTTCCATAGAGTTCAAGAACACCTGAAACGGAGTTTGGACGAAGGATTTATGACCTTCCGAAGTTTGAGGTCATACGTAGTCACACCCGGCCAGTTGTGGCGGTAGGCTGACTGACCTCGATAAACTCGGTCCTAACACCTCGGTCTGATATATTCTATCCTCCTCATGCATATGAATGATTCTTGACTCAATGGAGCTTTCCATAGAGTCGAGAACACCGAAACAGGTTCGGACGAAGGAGTTATTACCTTCCAAAGTTAGAGGTCATACGTAGTCACACCATGCCAAGCTGACTGACTGAGCTGACCTGACTTCGGTAAACTCGGTCTGACATATTCTATCCTCCTCAGTCATATGAATGAATTCTTTACTCAATGGGCTTTCCATAGAGTCCAAGAACACCCGAAACGGAGTTCGGACGAAGAAGTTATGACCTTCCGAAATTGAAGGTCATACATAATTCAGACGGTGACTGGGCTGGCCTCTGAGGATGGGGTCTTGAGGTTGTCCTGCGACCTCTGGAATGAGGTCTGGCGGCCTCTGGCGGATGGTCTGGCCGGCCTGCAGCGGATGGTCTGGCCCGACCTGACAAGATGGTCTGTTGACCCACTGACAAGATGAGATGCGGTTGACCTCTGGCGAATGAGGTCTGGCCGACCTCTGCGGATAGTCTGCGACCTCAGCGAGGATGGTCTGGCGGCCTCCGCGGGAATGGTGCGACCTCCACGGGATGGTCGGTCTGCGGCCTCTTCATGCTGGAGCCTGCGACCTCATGGGTGAGCCTCGAGTAAAGGACCATAGCAGTGCAATTCAGGAATTGAAATTCAAAGCCTAACATCAAGTTCATTGATGAAATTTAAAATTCTTAGAGAAGGACTACATTCACAAAGATTCCGCCGCCGTGCCCAAAAATCATCTCTAAGGTTCGAGTTAATCTTGTATTGCATAATGTGTGACTTCCACGTGGTTTAAATACAACCAAACATTCCCCTAGGCAAGATGCCACCCACCTGACCCTTAGGGTAGAAAATAACAAAGTAGGAGAAGACCTGCCTTTCACAGAGTTTGTCGAAACTCCCGGAGTTCTGGTCTCACCTTGCGGCTCTTTGTTTACGAGAAGGACTTTCCTCTTGCTTCATAGAAGACCTATGGTCCGTCTCGTCGGAAAATCCCAGAGAAGGTAGAGCCTCTCTCTCTAACTCCTCCATTTTTACTTGTTTCACTTATTGCTATGGATCACTCTTAATCTTATTTTAAAAAGGAGGAAGCTTCA
This sequence comes from Tetrastigma voinierianum, assembly GCA_016808115.1. Classification (NCBI taxonomy): domain Eukaryota; kingdom Viridiplantae; phylum Streptophyta; class Magnoliopsida; order Vitales; family Vitaceae; genus Tetrastigma; species Tetrastigma voinierianum. Next base: position 71,305 of record JAEQBH010001943.1, on the reverse strand, counting down.
TCCCTCTTACATGCCACATGCCACTTTCCTTGATTTTTTTCTTCTTTTTCTTTATTTCTTTTTATATTTAGGTCCCTCCATTTCTCTATTATTCTTCATTTAAGTCTCCTATTATTTTCCCTTACTCATTTATTTCTCCTAATTTCACTTAGACATATAAACTTATTTACAATTGACCCTTAGGTCCCCATTTACAATTTCCATATTTTCTCTTTTCACTTAGGTTTATTTACGGATTCAATAATCATTTAATCAATATTCATCTAACAATTCCCAGAAAAATATCCAAGTTTGCCCAATTATACCCGGAATATATAATAATTTTTATTATAAAAATTCTAGGGTATTTTTGGGGCGTTACATTATACCGAAAGTTGTGCTATTATCCGGGGTGCATTGTCGAATCAAATAACACTTACCTATAATGGGCCGGATAGGGCTTACTGTACTACGCCCTTTGAACTCTCGTGTAGGCTAGTAAGATATTAACTATGCTGGGCTGGATAGGTCATTTTTCGCGCCATGCGGGCTTTAGGCTGACCAGTTAGATGTTATTTAACTGAGCCCGGCAAGTCATTTTCTACGCCACCCGAACTTTGGTTTGACCAGCTGGATGTTATCTAACCGGGCCGGATATGTTATTTTTTGCGCCATCCGGACTTTAATTTGACCAGTTAGATGTTATCTAGCGAGCGAGGTCGTTTTCATGTTGGACTTTAATTTGGCCAGGTTAGATGTTATCCTAAGCGGTCAGTGGAGTCATTTTAACGCCACCGGACTTTAATTTGATCGGTTAGATGTTATGTAACCAGGGCCAGATAGGTCATTTTTTGCGCCATACGGACTTTAATTTTACTAGTTATATGTTATCTAACTAAGTCGGGCAGGTCATTTTCTACGCCACCCGGACTTTAATTTGACCAGTTAGATGTTATCTAAGGCCAGGCAGGTCATTTTTTTGCGCCACCCAGACTTTAATTTGACCCTACAAGAGGAGAAAAATAGACGACATGTACGCTGGATATTGAATTATTCTTTATTGATAACACCTCTTAAGATGTGTAGCGTTCCACATTCTAGGTACAGGGGTCCCGTCAAGTTTGTCTAATGCGTATGATCGAGATTAGTAGGCATGTGTCACAAGATATGAGTCCTTCCAGTTGGAGTTGGAACTTTCTGCGTCGGATCCAATTTGTAATTCTCAAATACTCTTCTTAGAACCAGATTCCCTGGTTGGAACGTTCGAGGTTTGACCCTTTTGTTGTAAGAATTTATAACCGGCGCTGGTAGGATGCTATGCGGATTGTCGCTAACTCTCGTAATTCATCGAGTGTGTCTAGATCCTTGACCATTAAATATGTATTCCTCTGTTCAAGGATGCCTGTCCGGTTGGTAGGCATGCCAATTTCCGTAGGGATTATAGCTTCCATCCCGAAGTAATTGCAAATAGGGATATACCGGTGGGTTTGAGGGACGTGGATGCATGGCCGGGTGCCGGAGAGTTCATCTACCCACATTTGCCTTTAGTTGAATCAACAGCTCTTGGGGGCTGTTACTTGGGGTTTTTCGGTTTGACTTCGGAGTCGGACCATTGCTCTGTGAGATGCAGTGGGAATTAGATATAGATTTTTATCTTCAATTCCTGACATAAGTTTCGATAGACCCGACTATCGAATTAGGGCCCGTTGTCAGACACAATTGATTTGGGGATGCCAAATCGGCATACAATATTCTTCCAGATAAACTGAGTGACATCCTTATCTTTGATCGAGGTGAATGCTTTGGCCTCAATCCATTTACTGAAATAGTCAGTGGCCACCAATAATAACTTCTTTTGGGACGAGGAAGTAGGCAATGGTCCGACTATATCGATTCCCCAATAAGCAAAGGGTCAAGGCTCGAAATAAAGTTCAGATCTTGCACCGGTGATTTCAGGACGGGAGCAAGTCGCTGGCAGCGATCACACTTTCTAGTATAATTGGCGGCATCAGCCCTCATGGTTGGCCAATAGTACCCTTGAGTATGGGCCTAATGGGCTAAAGTTTTACCGCCAGGATGATTTCCACATATCCCTTCATGTAGCTCTGTTAACACATATTGGCTTTGTTCGGGCGTCAGGCATTTCAGATAAGGGCCGCCTACGGATCGTTTCAATAGTTGCCCATTAACTAAGGAGAATCTAGCTGACTGGACTTGAAGTTTATAGGCCTTATCTCTCTCGCTAGGGAGTTGGCCTGTGCTTAGATATAGTGAAATGGGGTCCCGTCCGTGGGGATTCTCATCCACGGTTATTTCAACGGGGATCGATTGAAGGAAGCCGGTTGATAGTAGATAGGCGAAATATAATTTTCGGTGAGTGGAAGCGGCCCGCAGCCAGGCATCTACCCTTTCATTACGGTCCTTAGGAATGTGCTCCAGTTTCCAAACCGGAAAGATGCTCAAGCCTTGTTTCACACAAGACACATATTTCACCATTCGGGGGTCTCGAAATTCAAATTCTTCATTAACTTGCCCGACCACCAATCTAGGAATCACTGCGGATGAGGAGCTTGTCGGCAAACAAGGTGGCTGCTAGTGCAAGCCCGGCTAGGATGGCCTCGTACCTTGATTCATTGTTAGAGGCACCAAATCCGAGCCGGATTGCCTATTCAATTTTATCCCCGGATGGGGATCTCAACTCTAAGCCGATGCCCGCCCCGATTTGTCGAGACACTCCGTCAATGTTAAGTATCCACCGTCCATTTGTCGGTACGTTGCTTTTCATTGGAGGTTCTACTATGAAGTCTTTCGGCTTTGTCCTTTTTAAGCCTTGGCTGTATTGGATGTAAAGTATTCACTTGGATTCGATTGCCCGACGAGCCATTCTTCCGATAAATCGGGTTTATGTATAGTGCTCGGAGAGGTCGGTTAATACAATGGGATGATTTCACGGAAGTAAGGCGGATTTCTTAATTTGCTATCCGGGAGGGCTAAGGCGAGCTGCTCAAGAGGGTTGTACCTAGTCTGCATCGGCTAGAGTTTGTGTGAAGAATACGGGGCCTCTGTTTACGTCTTCATTCTCTTTGAACAATGCGGCAGCGGCTGGCTGTGTCACAGCGCAGTAGATGAAGGAGGTCTCGCCCAGGTGTCGGGGACTATTGAGAATCAAGGGTTCGGCTAAATACTGCTTGATATGGATAAAAGCCCGATCACATTCTTCATTCTATCCGGCCCGATTAGCTCCCCTTAGGGCGACGAAAAATGGCTTTAAGCAGTTTTTGAACCGGGAAATAAACCGTCACAAAGAAGTTAATCGGCCCGTCAGTCGTTGCACCTCTTATCTAGGGCTCGGGGTCGGAGACTCTAGGATGGCTTTAAGCTGGGAAGGGTTGGCCTAGATCCCCCTCTGAGTCATCATGAATCCCAGAACCAGCACATGACCCGAATGCACATTTGTGAGATTGGAGTTTCCTCTGTAAGGTTACGAGGAGGTTAAATACACATTGCAAATGAGTAGCATGATGCGGCGCTCCTTAGACTTTATCGACATATCATCATGCACTTCCATAATTTACCACGGCGTGGCGAAACATCTTGGTTACCGGCCTTTGGTAGGTAGCCGACATTCTTTACTTTCGATGGCATTACGTCGTGGCGGTAAAGGCTCGTAGGGGTGATAAAGGAGGGTTTTCTCCTACGTCGGCGGTATGAGGATCTGATGGTAGCCGGAGAATGCATCTAGAAACGATAACATGCCATACCCGGCCGATGCGTCAACAATCTTATCTATCTGGGGTAGTGGGAAGCTATCCTTGGGACACACGTTGTTAAGATCCGTATAGTCTACGCATACTCTCCACTTGCCCCCTTTCTTCGGAACTACCACCACGTTAGCAAGCCAGTTCGGGTATTTCACTTCTCTGATAAACCCAGCCTTCAGAAGGTTATCTACCTCGGCCTGGATGATCTGATGGCAATCTGGGTGGAATCGGTGTACTCTCTGCCGAACTGGTCTGGCGGATGGGAGGACATTCAACATGGGAGGCGTTTGCAGGGCTTATCCCTGTCATGTCCGAATGGACCTGACGAGCCTCTCGGCGTTAACGCCGATTACTTCTTACAAGCGGGCCCTTTCCTCTTGGTCGGGGAGGAACACATAGGTACATCTTGTCATTTGCCTATGAGCATGGATTGCGAGGATCTCTGACCCAATTGTTCCACATCTTACGAGTGGCGAGCAACGGGCCTTAATTGCTATGACGAGGGTGAGTTTCGGAGGAGCAGTATCGGGGCCTTTACCCTTTCGGCTCGTGGTGTCAAGCGATAACAACGACGAGGTAGCTAATTGGCTACCTTGGAGGTCAGCACACGCTTATCTTGCGAGTGAGATAGCGATAGTTTGGTGGTAGGTTAGAGGACCTTTCTTGGCATGTAACGGAGTTCGGCTACGATAGCATTATGGACCCAAATCTTCAACCACTTGAAAATAATACGTTAAGATTCACGAGTCCATGTAACCGAGGAAGAGCAATATCACCCACCGTCAGTGTGGTGGACCCATTGAATCGGATAAGTCTGCCGAATTTGGCGGGAATGGTGGCGGGACTTTCATACTGCGTAAAGGCGGGGAGGTCTGGCAGTTGACAGCGCCTGGGCCCAGGATCATATGCACATCAAAATTGTTAATACATAAGGTGAGTATAAGTGCATCGTAATGGGGAGTGATGACCCGGGTTGGGCTTATAGGAGGAAAGGATATGGGGCCATCGATCGGCTGAACCACTATGCTGCTCTCTGGGGTATGGATGGTGTTTACTGCGGCTCACGTTGTGGGCGCGAGCATTTTTCGTCTCACAGCTAACAGGCGGTGATGATCATCGTCGGGCCTCCCGATACATAGTTGATGGCCACGGGGTAGGGCTCTAACGGATGCTCCCGATGCAACGTAATACGTCGGTATGGGCGATTTTGATTCTATGGGATGGCTCCCAAATGAACCTTCTGAGGTGCCCCGCCTGGATTAATTTCTCTACCAAGAATTTCAGGCTTTGGCATTGATTTGTTTCATGGTCGTGGTCCTTGTGATAGTCACACCTCAGCGACCGCTTGCGTTGGTCTGGACTTGCCCGCATGGGCGGGGGCCATTTGAACTTAGGGTGATCCCGGATGAGGGGGAGCAGCCGATCGTAGGAGATGTTAAGAGGGGTGAATTTGGGAGGATCCCTTTTCTTTTCTGATTGTTCTTGGGGGCGCTTTTTACCCTTGCTCTGGCTCCCTTTCTACTCATGCTGGCTCTTTGTGGCAGCTTTGCCGCTCTAGGCAGTTATCATCACTGTTTGTGAGGCGGCCCGGATATTGTCCTCCAGAGTGGAGTATTTGTCTGTCCCTGCCGTAAAGTTCTTCCATGGTTACTTGGTGGATCGAGGAAAGGGAAGAAGAAGGGTAGTCGACCCCAAGCTTCTTCGGAAGTTACGTAGTGCATCCATACTATACGTATCAATTTGTTGGACGACTTGTCCAAATCTCCGGGTAAAGTCCCGAATGGATTCGTCTTCCTACCTGAAGATGGATTAAAGCGGTACGATGTTCCTTTAGCGAGAGCAGACACAGAATCTTGTGAGAGACAAAGCTGGCCCACATAGTTCGCAGATGAGTTTAGGGATCCTCTTTGAAGCTTATGGAACCGGACCGGAGCGGGTCCTTTAATTTGTGGGAATACCTTACCTGAAGTCATTCCGTGTTAAGGATCATTGCACAGTTAAGTGCAACATATGATCGTATGGATCGAGAGGAGCGTCGTACATAGCAATGAAATGACGAATCGCGAGGGCTCGTAATCGAAAATATGCTCAGAAGGAAACTGACATGTCGTGCGGTCCGTACAAGGGGATAAGGTGCTGCATTTAGGGAGGGAGGCACCGTGCAGTGCTTTGCGCGAGATAGAAACTAGGGGGGCCATACCCTGGCCAGGAAGTAGGCATATGCTCGGGGGGCCCGACTCAGAATGGGGCATGTCACGGTGGCCTCTCTCTTCGCGTCCGGCGTGCATGTCGCGATGCTTGGGGCGGAATGGCGAGGTGGTCTCTTTCTAGACTCGGCTTCCGCATTGCTCCGAGGTGGTGAGTGATGGAGGAGTGGAGAGCTACCTGAAGACAACTCGTCGTCCGCCGGTGGATTGCTATGGTCAGGTAGGGCGGGCTCTTTGCCCTTATTCATCCGGGTTGGGGGTACATGCTGGGGAGCTTCTTGTAGGTTCTCGGCCTGGTTGGTCTCCAGAAGGATCCACAAGCGTTCGTTCTCTTGCTGTAAGCGGTTCGCATGTTCACTTAATTTGGCCATCTGTCTAGCTTGCTCCTCTTGCTTCGCCTCCATCTCCTGACGCCAGCGGAGAAACTGATCCTCAACGGGTTGGTTAACTGGGTTGCTAGACATGGCGACAAACTCCGACGGTCCGGTGGGATGAACGAGAACTACTATAACTTCAGGTAAAGGGAGATCACTAGGGAGCGGATGAACCCAGGCTCTCGCGTATCGCCTCTGAGATTTCCTGCTAGGCGTTTCCCATAGACGGTGCCAATTGTAGGTTCCAGAATCTTCTGAGTCACTGGATCGCCGGATCATACATCTGCCTATGACAACCTTCAAAACAGACAGCTAAGAAAGCGACGGAGGAGGGTCTCCGTCGTCGCCTCTCCGATGCTGAAGTTAGATCCTTTCTCTCTCCAAAAATTGGGATATTTCAATTTAGAGTGCTTTCGCCTTATTTTGCATCGTGACCTCGGCACATCGAGAGGGAAGGGGATCCGCTACGGAAAGTGGGTAATTTCTCCCAATCGGGAGGGAAGGTGGCGCGTATCTCGCGTACGGAGGCTGGTTCTTAGCCCAAAGGGAAGATCGGAGGAGAAGGTGGCGCATATATATCGCGGCTAGGTAGTTCTTCATTTTAAGTGGACATATTTTCCGAATATAGGGCCCTAGGAGCACTTGTCCACCTTGAATTCAAGGCAAGGCATGGAAGGGCGCGTACTCTCTCCGGGGGAGTCTATCCGTCAGCACTTGTTAAATAAAACATCTCCGGGATATGGCATCCGGGGAATGTCAATCATTCATTGTAGAGGATATACGGATCAGGACTCTAAGTTAGGCTCGCTGACGGATGGGTGACTGATCATAGCTTTTAGTTATCTTGGGCACATTGAATTTAGAAAGTGCGAATAAAGCCCCGTGACACCCACACACTAAACATGTTTATAATATGGAAAGCGTGAAAGAAATAAGATCTTATATCTGCTCTAGCAATTGATTTTAAACTAAAAATGGATCACTTAGAAACCATTCGTATCGCGCTTTTCTTTTCACTTCTTTGTTATCGAATTAATGGAATTCTCAAAGAATGAATGATTTTTTTTTTATGTAATAAAGCAGTAAGAGAAAACCCCTTTATATAGTAGTTTTTTCATCAAAAATTATAATTGTATTGCTTCTAAAAAATTACTATTTTAAACTTTTAAATATCAAATTTTCAAAATTTCAAAAGTAAAAATTTTTTAAAAGGATTGCACCAATTTAAAATCTTATAAAACCTTATATTTTCAATATAGCTTTTGTCCATCCGGTACTTAATATCACAATCGTCATGGTATTACTTGTGACACGACACGTGCACTTGCATAATTTTAGTTGTGATTTAAAAGTTAAAACCCAACAACCAGCACGTTTGTTGAAGCCCCTCTCTCTCCTCTATATATATATATATATATATAGTGCTACTAGCCTACTAGCTAGCTTCCACGACGTCTCCCGTAACAAATTGCCCATCAGGACAGTCTTCAACTACCCAATTAACCCTACTTTTGTCGAAATCTCTACCATAAGTAACGACACCAGCACCACCAGACGACCCTTGATAGCGGGACTAGATCGGTCTTCCTCTGTATTTCCCCTCACCTTCGAATGACCTTCCTCTTCCTCTGCATGTACCTCTATCGCCAGGCGACTCGCCGCCTTTGAGCTTCTTTTCCTTCAATACCGCCGGAGCTACATGAGCGATCTTGTAGTAATTCTCAACCCCAACCAATAACCTCTCTCCACAGTCCACACCCATGCCTTCCAATTTACAAACTAATAGTAAATCTTTTTTTCTTTTTTTTTAATTTTTTTTCCAATTTACAACCAGATTTAGATGCCAAGTTTTACTGTATCTGCACTGTAGTTATGACTTATGAGAATGAGCCCTTCGGTTCAGCCCAATATTACTGGGCTGGCTTACATCGTACACTTGGCCCAAACTTAGCCCATTATCAGTGCCAGTGCCACCTGAGTTAGCTGAGCTCACTTCACCTTGTGCACCGCTTAGGGTTTCCTGGCAGCAGAAGAAGGCTCCATCTCTGTGTACATTAAACATTCAATTTTTCCTTTTCCAAACACTGCGTTTCGGACGTTCGGCTGATCAAGGTATTGTGTTCCAATTTCAATTCCCAGTTTAGTCGATTTGATACAATTGTTTGGCTGCTTAGAAAATAACGAGAAAGAAAATAAAATATTGAATCGTGAACTTTTCTCCATCATATTATTTTCCATTTCTTAATTACCTGCGTTGTGACTTGGGGGTAGGGCTCCAAATTCGACTTAGCCCACCTTCTTCTCCCCCGCTGCATTCCACTCCCAAACTCAGTCACCTTGGTGCATCAACGGCGGAAACATGCAGTCGTCGCCGATTTTCCGCACCAATCCAGCCGACTCATTTCACCACTGTAGTTGCCAATCGCACCAATCCAGTCGCCGATTTGCTACGCCGCTGGTCCCCGCCAACCGTCACTCTCTCACAAGTCCAAGATTCACAGGTTTTTTTGTTCTTTCAGTGAGGAATTTTTTAATTATTTGGGAAAATATTCGATTTTTTCTTGTGATTGGAAGAGAGGACTAAGTTTCTCTGTGAAATCATATTGATTCAAAAAAATTGAGCGAGTGGTACGAGAACAAGGAAAACACAAAAAAACACGGTTGGTTCTAGTTTTTTTTTCTAAAAAACACAGAGAACACAAAAAATACTATATTATGAGAACAAGAACAACTTTAAGAGAACACAAAAATGATAGTCTGTGTTTTCAAAATTTGTTCAGAAGAACAACTTTCAAAAATCAGGAACCAAACAGGCATTAGTATCTGGAGGAGGTATTGGAAACATTTCTCTCCCGTGGCTTTTTGTTTTTTTGACTTATTTCTGAATGCAATTTGCTTTCAGAAATTAGGCGTTTGTTTTTTCATTTGGTGATGATTTATTTCTGAATGTTTTTTAAAAAACTTCTGAACAACATTTGGCTTTTTCTAAAATATGAGCTGCCGACCCGTGACTTCTCGCTCCTCAGCAGCCCGACCTCCAACTGATCCCTACCATCCCTCATCCTCCTTCCTCCTCTGTATCTCGTCACTGAATCTATGGATACCATGAGCAACCAGATTTTTCAGGTTATTTCTTCTCTATTTAGGTCCTCGAACTCTATAAAACCTTCCTTGGCTGGTATGTGATTGTGATAAAAAAATTCAGCATTTTTTGGTTTCTATTGACTGTGATTTGTTGGGTTTAAGATTATGTGATTGTTTTGTTTGTTGAAATCTAAAGAAATTGCTAGGTAGAGCTTTTGCATTCAAACTGTTTGTTAGAATGCTCATGAGAGCTTTTCTGTTGGAGTTCTAGGAAGTTTAGCAAAACAAACCCCTATTGTGCTCTTTCTCATCTTTTTACATATGGTACTATATTTATCATCTTAAATGAAAAATGCTACGTCTCATGAAAATCTAGTTTACCATGATAAACACATGAAATTGGGCTGTGCTTGTTTGATTGTGTGTTTGTTTGTTTTTTTAAGGAGAATTTTTAACATTAGATAATTATTAGTGGATATCCTATCTAAAATCCATATAACTAGATGAAAACTTGCTGAATGTATGGAGGGTATGGATATATTTACCTTTTTGTTCTTATTATTTTGGTGGGAGGGAGTTAGGATAGCAAATTAGTTAGACCTTATAATGTGTTCCAGTGAAAATTGTTTTGATTACTCTGATGGCATAACTGTTAGACATTCTGTTATTTCGTACTGCTTCTATAGAGATAGCAACACTTTTGGAGAAAGCCTGAAGAGAATGATAATTTCATAATATCATCCATTATCAGACACTCTAAACTTGTTTTTTTTAAGTATGCTACTTAGAACCAATCCTTGATATTTGAAACTAAAAGGGAGTTTCATCACAATGGGCAATTGTATAAAGCATATTTTAAGTCTATGGTCTGGAAAATCAATCATGGACAATGTTTCATTTATTTATAGTGCTTAGAATGAATGGTAATTGATAAAAAATTACATTTCACCTGCTAATCATGTGAGACCTTTTGTAGTCTCCATAGATTGCCTTTATCTGCTTGGTTGGGTTCTGGTTGAATTGTAAAACAGAAGGAACTAAATGTTCTTTCCGGTCCTGTTAGGCCTACATCAGTGGTTATTGCTCTGGTGCCTTAATGAAAATAGGTTATTTCTGTTTTTCGGAATCTCTTTTCAGAAAACAGTAGAACTAGTTTGTCTTGGTCATACCTGAGGATTCAACCAGATAAAAGTTGGCATTTCTAATGGGATTAGTGAGGAGAGGGAAAAGGACCTTTACAAAAGTTACTTGGTTAAGTGATGCATGTGAGAATGTCTCTAGTGGGATTAGAGAGGTGGAAAAGGACTCATGTACTAGTCCATTGTTTTTTTTTGCTGTGTTCTTCTCTCCATTAATGAATGTCTTTTTCGGATTTCCTTAATGGGTTCTATTAGGAATCTGTTTTTCTTTTGGATGTTGGAAGTTTTTCTTGAAATCAATTGAAGTTGCTTGCTTTTGAAATGGGATTTTATTGTGTTCTGGGTTTTTCTCTGTTTTGGTTTATGCAAATGAGCTGTTTTGAGCCGTTTCAAGAGCATTAACAATGTCTTTGGCTCTTTTCTTAAGCAACTTTCCTTCTCTCTTTCTCCCTTCTCTCTAAATGTCTTTATTAAGGGAGACAGTTATAATCATTCTTATCCATTAAGTTCTCCATTGAGATTTGATATGTCATACTCTGTGTAATTTACCAGGTTGTTACCACCTTCTTCTTTCTCTTCAGTTATATCCTTTCCGTCTCACTGGGCATAGAGTCATGGGTGAGTAAATAAGTGATATTTTATTGTGAGACTTGATAAATCTTTGAATGTAGTATGAGGAGCTATAATCCCAAATGGGTACACGTCAGTTCATTTCCATTAATCTTAACAATAGAAGTTTATTACTCACTTTGAGCTGCTCTGGCTGTGGTCTTTTGAAGGTCTCAAGGAACATTGTGGTCCTTCCCACAATTTGTACCTATAACATTTATATATGCAAGAATATGTATTTCAGTTGTTATTTTTTTTTCTGTAGATATTTGAAAATATGCATTTGATTTATTATTTTTTACTTTAATTTAATTTAGGTTTCATTAATCTAGTTTTTTAAATTATTAATTTTATATGTTTTATTTTATTTAATTATATAAAATAAGTAAATATCATAATTAATTTTTGTAAGAATGATAATGATAAATTATTTATCATAATAATTTTACCATTTTAATTTTTTTACAAATATGTTAAATTGTTATTCAAATATTTTCATTTTATCATAGTAATAAAGGTAAATTATCATTATATAATCAAATATTAAGTTAAGCTATTTTTCTTAATACATTTAAGATATTGATTTTTAAGTATATAAAAACAAACAACTTAATATTTAATAGAAATACGATATTAAAAAACATACAACTTAATACTTAATACTATTAAGTTCTATTTAGTATTAAGTTGAAACTATTCAGCATTAAGCTAAAAAAACAAACGCCACCTCTCTCTTTTTCTTTTTTTTCTTTTTTGAGTGTTGCAAATCTCGGCTCTGATGGTGGTGTGTAAATGAATATGTAAGATCTCAAGGATTAAAGGAAGAGAAAGATGTGGTTGCGTTGTGCGAAACCCCTTCAGTACTTGGAAGCCATGAGAAAATCCTCCAGATCACCATGTCTTCTTCCATTCGTTTGCTGTTATTCAGATACTCCTTACAAGAAATCCAAGAGTGCACCTTTACAGGTTTCTCACCTCACTTCGACACGATTTTATATTTAAATTATTTTTAATCTTTATCATACCTTTACATCTTTATTTTTTGGTGGTGATTTTAATGACTTTGTTTTCAGGAGAGAAAAATGATTGATAGATTCAGGTTATATGCAAAAGGAGGTGAGGGTGGCAGTGGTTGTTCTAGTTCCCACCGTAGCCGACATGATCGCCATGGCAGACCTGACGGTGGGTTCTCTTTTATAGTCTTAAGTCTTTATAATTATTATTTGTTAGATAATAATTTTTCTTGGCAGTTTGGATTACTTATGATAACAGTTCATTTAAGCATTAGTTTTTTTTTTTTTGATAATTGGCTGTTAATGATCTTTCCATTTGACCTATGACTAATGTCTACTACTTTCTTAATTTAATGAAATAATTGCACATTCTGGTCATTTTCTTCATTAGTACTGACAATTTGGAATTAATGGTTTTTATATATTGTCATGTTTTTCGTCTGTATGTGGAATTAAGGAAGGTGGGGATGGTGGTAGAGGGGGAGATGTTATTCTAGAATGCTCTGCCACAATTTGGGACTTCAGCAGTCTACAGCATCATGTTGTATGTAGCATAGCCATCTTCTCCTTCATTATCCTTTGGTTTTGTGTCCAAGTTTTCCAGAACAATATAGATCTTGATGGCCACCATCATCTAGAGATTTGAGTAATGGTGATGCTGTACTGCAGAATGCAAAGAGGGGGGGACATGGATCTTCCAAGAATAAGATAGGAACCCGAGGGGCAGATAAGGTTACTGTTAATAAGATGTTAAAATTTCACTTCTGTTAAATGATAATTTCATGGTTTATTGAGAAGCTCATTTTCTGGCAGGTAGTTAGAGTGCCTGTTGGCACTGTAGTTCATCTTGTAGAAGGTGAAATTCCTTCTCAAGTAGAGCAACAGTCTTCAGCAGCATTGGATCCTTGGGAGATTCCAGGCTCACTTGATGTTGATCTATCTGAATCTCTTCAGAAACCTACCTCTGTGAACCCCAGCAGAGTCTTGGAAGTAGCAGAAACAGTGGATATCGCTGATGGCTCTTCAACTTGTATCAAACAAATTGTGGAAGAATCTGTCAGAAAGAGGCAAGTTACTCAAGCTTCTTCAGCCGTGTCTCTCCCTCAATCTTCTCCTTCCAATAACGAATCTAGAGTTCTCAGTGAAGATTTTCTCTCCTACAAGGGAGAAGGAGGGAGTGACTGTGAAAATGTGGAGAGTGATGATGGTATGTCTGAACCAGAGTTGGAGGAACAAATACAGTACAATGTTGCTGAATTAACAGAAGAAGGCCAACGTATAATTGTTGCTTGTGGAGGAGAGGGTGGTAAAGGCAATATCTCTTCATCCAGGAACCACAAGCTCATGAAACTTGGGGCTGAAGTATCCGATGACAATCAATCCTCTATTAGCATTGGTTTTCCTGGTTCTGAGGCTATTCTTGTATTGGAACTCAAGAGTATTGCTGATGTGGGTCTTGTGGGATTCCCAAATGCTGGTAAAAGTACCCTTCTAGGGGCGGTATCAAAAGCTAAACCAACAGTAGGCCACTATGCCTTCACCACTTTGAGACCAAATATCGGAAATCTAAAGTATGATGACTTATCAGTCACAGTGGCTGACATTCCAGGTCTTATAAAGGGTGCCCATGAGAATCGTGGCCTTGGACATGCTTTCCTGCGGCACATAGAGCGTACGAAGGTTATAGCTTACGTGGTAGATTTGGCTGCTGCACTCGATGGTAGGAAAGGAATTCCACCATGGGAACAGCTGAAAGATTTGATTCTAGAGCTAGAGTACTATCAAGAGGGTCTAACAAATCGACCCTCCTTAGTGGTGGCAAACAAAATCGATGAGGCGGGAGCTGAAGAAGTTTATGAAGAATTAAAAAGAAGGGTGGAAGGGGTTCCAATCTTTCCTGTGTGTGCGGTTCTGGAGGAAGGAATAACAGAGCTTAAAGCTGGCCTCAAAATGCTTGTGAATGACGCTGAATCACATGGGCTGAGTTTAGACAGAATTGTGCTTGACTAGGTTGGTTGTTCCCGGCCGGGCCGGACACTAATTCTTTGCTAGTAATGAAGAGCATCTCCCACACACTTGATCGGAAAGTATGTGCTGCAAACAACTAGGTAATCGATCGGCTGTCCACACCATGTATATGTTGATTTTTGGCTCAATTAAGAATTTGCCTTAGAGGTGATATGATGATTAGTTCATTGCCACATGATATTTGGAAATTTTGGTAGTTGGATGAGGATGAGTAACTTCACCGGTTAAAATGGTTTCAGGAATTCTTGAACCAAAATAATTAGTCAAGAGTTGTGTGAGAATCACTTTAAGTAGAGTTTAGTAAATCTTAGTGGCTTTAGCCAATTTGTGTTGAAAAGGCTATTTCAATTCGATTTTATATTCTTGATTCAAATATTAGTGGGCTGATCATCATTACAATGGATATTATTGGTAACAACACATCATTATCGAACCTTAGGAATAATGTGTCCCATATTTGGTATTTTATTCGGTGCTTTTGGAGTCTTATAAAGCACAAGTTGGTTTCAGGAACCTAAGAAGCCCTTCGTTGGACAAACATGGTACTTAACAGACTCAAAAGTCTCAATAATGATCAAGTGGTGAAAAGATGCACAGAAAGCAAACCGCAGCCGCTGCTGTTTTCTTGAAGTTGAACATAAGCTCCTTGTTCAGCAACAAGATGTAGGCAACAGAAAAAAATTCTCATAATTTGTGTAGTCTACAAATACTAAGAAGGAAATTCTAATAATAAAAAACGAGTGGTGAATACTCTAAGGGTACCTCTTAATTGGTTTGGCCATGAGTTTAAACCCAATAGTCACCTATTCAAATTCCCTTAATGCCTTTGAAAGATACCGTAAACTTCGGGGATTAGTCTTATGCGCGAAGGCTGGCATATATAGCTAATAACAATAATAATAAAAATAATGAGTGGTGGCCTGTATATCTTAAAAATAATAAAAAAATGAGTGGTGAAGCCATAAGGCTAGTAAAGCCTCGAATGGAACCATTGTAAAAGCGGAAAGTTAGGAGCTATAGCATTTGCTTTTTGCTTCATTTGGGGTCACTGGGGGCTGACTTCCTGACTTCGTTGATTAAAGATGCCCTTGTAGGAAGAAAGCAAAAAACAACTTAGAGTTATCTCAAAGTGTATTTGCTAGATTGTGTGTTGAGAGAAACTGAAGGATGTCTGAAAACACAGAATAATTAGTTCGTTCTTTTTCCTTTTTAGTTTATCAAAAGGAGGGGGTACCCGCAACAACAAAAGCTTAAGAATTAAGTGTAACCGTTTAAAATGGATAAATCCTAATAAAATTTCAAAAATAACCCGTTTTCATTAAAATCTAAATACAAGTATAAAAATATCTACTTTCGGACAAAAATATCATGGAAACATTTTGTTATCATTTTAGGAATTTATTTTTACATTTTTAGAGACATTTGTATTCAAAATAAGACATTTTCAAAATTACTTTTACAATTAGCTTAGTTTATAAATAACTTTTATTTTTATCCCTTTAAAACCAATTTCTCTAATAATTACCTTTCACTTTTGGTCATAAAGTGTCCATCAAATTCTGCTGCAAAAAACGCTCAAGGTCATTAGGAGGATGACCACACTGTAAAGTCCCCGATTATCATGTCCAGAGAAGCATTAGCTAAAAAGTCCAAAGTCCATAAAGGCAAAGCCAATAGATTGGTGAGACAAAAGCACCTCTAGGCCCACCACATTCAGGGGATAGAAGTGACCAAGGGGTTACCATATATTGTAAGAGCTACATAAACTATATATATATATATATAAAGGTCTCTTCACTTTATTGTAAGATAGGTAGGACCAAGAGCATTGAACATCCCACGAGACAAGAAAAAGGAGATTGATTCTTGCTTCCCACTTCATATTTGAAAAAAGGGGTAAGACTAAGGGAAAAAGGTAAAAAAGAAAAAGAGAAAGCAAGCTTTGAAAATATCAAAATATGTAATGGTTGAAGAGATGGGAGTGGAAGAGGGAGAGAGCATTGAGGAATGCCACTCTTTTTGCAAGTATAAAGTGCACCAAAGGATGAAGAATCCCATCATGTATTTTCTGACCAAGCAGATACCTTTCCTATTGCCCCACTCCCCTTCTTTTGTCATCCCTTTTTCTATTCTCCCTTTGTTTTTTATTTTCTATCCCTAGGACCCTAGGTAGCCAAATAATTAGGCCTACGGTCCTTATTTAAAAAGAAAAATAATTTCATTCATTCAAAATAACAATACATTAATTGAAATATATAATCAAAATTACTAAAAATTATAAAATATAAAACAACATTCAAGTTAATAACATGTCATCGATTGAAAATCGCATATTTGAATCGTCACTAAACTGCTTTATATGTCGGCTGGAAATCACCAAAACAACGTCGTTATAAAAATTATATATTTGATATTAATATCGTAGTAAAATCTCTTATCTTCTAATTTTCTGTATGTGTAATGTTATTCACACATGTCCATTTTTAAGAATATTTGAAAACACTTTTTAATTTAAAATGTACATATATGATAAAAAAAAAGTTAATAATAAAAGATTTTTTTCTACGATTATATTTTTTATTATATAACATATCACAAGATTGTTTCATGAGAAGATTTTAGACAATGATGACTACAAAACAGTTTTCAACTTTCTTTTTTTTTCAACAACCCATTATACATATATTTCACTCGTTTTCAAGGAAAAGGTCAATGGAATTTGATTAATCCATGGAACAAAGTTCAGAAAAAACAAAAACTCCATTGAGGATAGGAGACTCTCTCATTCTGTTCTGTTGTCAAATTGTGTCACAAGAGCATGTTTCATGCCTTTCTCGTTCATGTCTGCTTCCTCAATTTTTCCAATATTTTTTTGTTTCATGGTACCTTAAAAAAAATTAAGGTCATGTCTAATAAAAAATTAAAAATAAATTGTAAATCTTACGTGATCATATAAAAAAAATACGTTTTGAATAGAAATAAAACATTTTTCTTACATAACTAGGTTATCGTCTTTGTTTTGGGTCGGTGGAGGGGAATATTTGAAATTGAAATAAAAAGATTTTGTTGGAAAGGGATGTCTAATTAAAATATATTTAAGTAACCTTGGGTTTTTAATTTTTAAGCATATTTTGATTGATTTGAACAAAGTGATCGACATTAGGGTACGGAAATCACTTTGTTCCATTGGCTCTCCGCAGCATTGATTTATACTCCCATGGATGGAAAATGACTTCAAAGAACAAAAAAAAAAAAAAAAAGACAAAAAAAAAAAATAGTTTTCCCAGTTTCCTATTTCCCCGGTTAACAAGAGGATGACTTCTTACTAAGTTTTTTTATAATCGTGGTTGTCCATACCAACTTAAATATTCCTCGACTAATTTTACAAGCTTTGAAGTTAATGGTCTAATTGTTATACCAATGCATCAAATAATGCAATAAGCAGAATAACTTAAAACAAAGAAGAAAGAGAGCACACAAAATTTAATGAGGTTCAATATAAATACCTACGTCGCGAACGACAAATAACTCTTGTCAGATAATTCTGGAATTTAGAGATTAATCCCAGTTTATAATAAATTGGTCGAAAGTAAATATGATGCGATTGAGGCAATCTTTACAAATACTAGAAGATAGGGAGAGGTGTAATATTACAAAGAGGGAAAAACCCTTTTATAGACTAAGAGGAACAAGCAAACCTACTCAACAACCGATGTAGGATTTGCATTGAAGACAAAAAAATAACAAATTTCCACCTTAACGAATATGCTAATCCCATCTCGAAACTTATTTTTGACAAAAGTTGTAACTCCTAAAATGCACTCAGCCAATATGATCAGAAACTCGCGATGTTGATCGAGTAAAAATGATTTAAGCGATTGTTCTGCTTAGTCGAAAATAATCTGAGTTTTCGTGATCTGATTTTTACGAAATAAGATTCGTCCTTCTCTAATAATCTCCCACACAAACTAATAGAGAACATCAATATGCTTCGTAGACTTTCAACTTACTGGTGCTCCTAAAAGAGTAAACATATAAGCGAGTTATTATTTGCGGTTTATCCGTCAGAAGCCTGAATCTGCATCCAATAGGAAACCAATAAGCATCACGATCGCTGAATCATCTCACCTAAAGACTAAGCCAACATTTACGGTTTTCAATAAGTACCATAGAACCCATTTCACTACCTGCTAATGTCTTTTACCGGGATCATGTCTATACTTGCTCACTACTTAAACTGTAGGCCTTAAACATCAATGCCACAAACCGATAATCTCTGAATATTCACCACAACTAGAAATCATGACTACTACTCCAATCACTGTACTACCATTATAGTAATATAAGTTATTTCTTCTCATGCCTTTCATAACCAAAAGAGCTTTTGAAATAACATTTAGAACTGTCTATTATACTTGCGTGAGGCCTTTAGACTCTAGGGCCACCGAGATGAGATTCTTTTGACTTTGGTGCATCTGGGAACATCTGTCATAACTCTAATTGATCCATCATGATTCCTTAATCGGATTGAACCCATCCCAATTATATAGTTAATATCACCACTACCCATATAAACAACTTCACCATCAACTTCTTCAAACTTGAAGAACCACTCCTTATGTGGACACATATGATAGGTACAACCCAAATCCAAAATCCATTCATCAAAACCGGCAATTCTTTGATGACCAATTAAATAGAACTCTTAATCACTAGAATCACTACCACGCTTAATAACACAAGCATTAGACATAGACTTGCCCTTATCTTTATTTTTTAACTTAGGACAATTTTTCTTCCCATGCCCCTCATGACAAAAGGCACACTCATATTTTTTCAGTCTACTCTTTGATGTCACATTTCCCTTTTTTTTCCCATTTCTTATTTTGACTACGCCTTCTCATTGTTAATGTTTCTACTGACTTATCCCGATGTTCTCTTTGATCTTTATTCCAAATTTCATAATTCAACAATGCAAAACATACTTCTTCAAAAGGTAGTTTTTCCTTTCCATGAATAAGGGTAATACAAAGATGATCCAACTCATCAATAAGAGAATCAATCAATAACATAGCCTTACGTTTATCTTTGAAGGTCACATCTAAGTTTAATAAATCAACAATTAATTTATTAAACTCATCAATATGGGAACTAATGCTCATACATGATTTTAACTAGAGACTAAATAATCTCTTCAACAGGTACAACCGATTCTCATTGCTTTTCTTCATATATTTATTTTATAGCGCCTTCCACAAACTATAAACAAACGTCTCTTGTAGAAACATATACCCCTGCTCTTTAGCCAAATAAGAACATATCAACCCATAAGTTTTTATTTTGAGCCTTTCCCACTTATTCTCATTGGTATCATCTGGTCTTGTTTCTTTCAAAACCATATCCAAATCTAGCATATACAATGTATCCTTCATATCACTCTACCATAAGTCGAAATTATTCTGGCCATCAAATTTTTAAACATCTACGATTGCATTTGTGATCGCTAGTTTTTGACCTAGATTCTGTCATCTTTCCACACAATTGCATTTGCGAATACTATGACAGTTCTTAGGAAATATTGAATTGATCACCATAGTCCTACTTAGATCAACCTCCTTAGATAGAACAAAAGTTCCTAGGAAATGCTAGATTGGTCCAAATGATGTCAAAATACCAATATACTTAGATAGAACTTCCACATATATTCCAGACAATGGAGCTTCTCTTGAGAGCAGTTTTAGTCGGCAATTCAAACAGTTTCGATGTGGAAGATCGAATTTCTGTATAATAGTGACGTACTTATAACCGTTTGAGCATCTTATTATCGATAGTTAAGAAACAAATTTTTATGTGGAAAATCGGGCTAAGCCGCAACCACTTGTTGTATCAATGCACCAAATAATGCAACAAGTAGAATAACTAAACACAGAATAAAAAGAGCACACAAAATTTAACGAGACTTGGTATAAATACATACGTCCTCAAGCACTGATGGACAACTTTAACTAATAAAAGAGAATTATAAACTTAAGGCCACAAATCAATTTCTTCAAAAATTGAGTCAAAAAGTAAATACTCAAGCAATTGGGTAATATTACAAATACCCTAAAGAAAACGGAGAAGATGTGCAATATTACATAGATGGAAAATTCATTTTATAGGCTAGGAGGAACAAGCAAACCCACTCAACAACAGATGTGGGATTTGCATTGAAGACAAAAAAAAATAACATCGATAAAACTTCTATTTATGCATGCATCACACATCTACATGCAAAGAAGAAAACCTTCTTTTTTTTTCCTCATAAATTTTTCCATATAACCAATTTCATAAAAGATTTGTAGGAAAGAATGATAAAAACGAACATTTTTATATTTTTATAGGAGTGTGTTTGAAAAAAGTAAGTTACTATTTATAACTTTTTTCCATCGGCTCATGATAGTTCTAATAACCTATCATAATTTGATTAGGTGTTTTTACCAAATACTTTATAAGAATTGATTCAAAAAATTAATTAGATTTGCAGAAACACAATCATTTCTTTGATATTTCGGCCCCAGAAGTCATAAGATATGTTTATTAGGTAGAAAATTTTGCATTTATACATTGGCTGAACGAGGAAAGCGCGTTTAGTTGCGAACAAAAACAAATTTTTGAAAGCGAAATGAATTATTTATTTTGGCATTTTATATGAATCGAGAAAAATTGTGCGTATTGTTTCGCTTGTTTTGAGTCGTCAGCAACGAGTTTGATCGATTGGGATAAAGCAGCAGCGAGATTGTGGGTATTTCTTGCACTTTAACCTTAAAGCTGTCTTAGAGCGATTTTCTTGTATCGAGTTCGCAGCGGGATTGTGAATAGTAGCGCGTTTTAAGCAGCATTTTAAATTTGTTTCGTTAGCTTTATTTTGAGAAAATGGTTTTAAACTTGTATTTTAACATTAACATTCCAGTACAAGGTGATGCGAAAGCGTGTTACTACGAAAATGGCCAAGATTAAAATACGTTGAAAATTTACCGTATTACGAGATTTTGGATAGAGTTAAATTTTAAAGTGAAGCTAGCCAGGCTTAAGTAAGCCAAATGATTAACAAAAGTTTCTTCCTAGTGTTTCTATCATAATGACAAAACAAATTTCATGATTTTTTTTCTATTAATAATTCAATGAACAGAATAACTATGTTTAGAATATTTTACTAAGAAAAATTCTTTAGTTTAGTTTCTTATTTATTTATTTTTGTTTTGTTTGTTATGATAAAGTCACGGGACCTCGAGGAATTAAAGATGACAGGAGGGAGAGGTGAAGAAGAGTTCGTGTACGTGGGGGAGGATCTTTGCACTATGCCGTTGCACTATGCCGTTGCACTTTGATTGCATCGATTATCGATATATCTCCACGCAACTGCCATCCTATCCGCCCACGTGTATGGTTGATATCATCCAGTCTTCGGTATAAATTGGTGTGAAGGTCCTTCTCTTCGAATTCATCCCACGCCGTTGATTTCAGTCTTTTCCACTACATAGTAAGAGTTTTTCCCCATCACTTCCCTTTGAAAACATGTCTTGCTGCGGTGGAAGCTGTGGTTGTGGCTCCGGCTGCAAATGCGGCAGCGGCTGCACTGGGTAAGCAAAGCTGCTTACTTACTACTCTCATCCTCTTTTCCCTGTCTTTGTCGATTTTTCGCTTTCATTTTCGTTTTCTCGAGAAAATCTGGCCCCACTTTTCTCAGCTACCAAACGGGGGGTCTTATCACGACCTGAGTCCTTCTTGTTTAAAAACTAAAACATCTTTTTCATTACTTGGATCCATTTTGTCTAGAAAATTCGTCTGAATCATTTATTATATTTTTCCCCTTTTCTTTGTATATTTGCAGTTGCGGAATGCGTGCCGACCTGGGATACTCAGAGAAAGCCACCACTGCTGCGGCAATCATCACCGGGGTTGCGCCGGCGAAGATGTAACTACAATTACAAACCCTAGACATTTCTTTTTGCGTATTTTCTTGGAAATGATTTGAATGAATGAATAAATTATTCTTTGATTAAAATTCTGGCAGGTACTCTGAGGGATCGGAGATGAGCTTCGAAGGAGACGGAGGCTGTAAGTGCGGAAATGGCTGCGGTTGCGGAAGTAACTGCAAATGCAATCCGTGCAATTGTTGATCGAAGAGACTTGGGAACAGTGCCTCAAATAGCTAATCTAAGTATCTATGGACTATATAAATAAGAGAAAGAAGAAGAAGACAAAAATGGAAGTGTTATCTCCCTGAGTTGAGTCACTGTTAATTGTTGTCGTTGTTTTAGTTGTGGCTTTGAGGTCTGTGAAAATAAAGCAGCCATGGATGGCACCTGCATATCCTCCTCTTCTTGGGTGGTTTGCAGACCTTTCATGGCTAGCTTCTTGTTAACTTCGTAATATCATAATATGTTTGAAAATTATCTACTTTTACTCCCTCTAATTTCGATGCTATTTTCTAATTCCACTGCAAGTATACAAGAGAATCTTGGATTAAGATGTATCGAATATAAAGGTGTTAGGATTGGCACAGTAAAGAAAAATATCAAATTTACGTGAAAACTCTCTTATGGGAAAAAAAATTATAGCCAAAAGAGAAAGCTTCGTTACGAATATAAGAGGAATTACAATTACGGTTAAGAGGGAATAAACTTTCATGTGTTTACATAACGAAAGAAACTTGAGCTGAAAGATTCATACCTAAACATGTCATTTGTTTTCTCAATCTTTTGTTTTTTTCACGAAAGTCTCATCACAGGGCTTCGAATCGAAATTAAGGCTAAAACCAAATTCAGTCACAAATAACAACAAAAAGGGAATGAAAGGAAAGCATAATCGTTTAAACAGTTTTTACTTTTTAGGCTCCACGAATGAAGACTACACTTAAGAAGGGGAAAAAAAAAGAAGACATTTTACACACAATTCGAGTTGCACTTATTGACCTTACCAATTATTGAAAGAATAAATTCAATCATAAATAAAAAGGTTGAATTTTAACCCTTCAATTAATCTCATCAAACTTTTAAGGCAATATAAGAGAGAAGAAATTTAAGATTAAAACACGCTTTAACATTTAAATTTTAAAGGATAAATTGACATTTAATAAATTTATAGTTTGATCTTGTGCTTTTTAATTAGTTTAAATGCAGTAATTAGCTAAAATAATCTCCGTATTTGAAAGGTGCTGCTGTATTGGTCTCAGGCGTTAGTGATCGGTAAAAAGTTAAAATAATTACACATGTAATTTATGTGTTCTTATCTAATCGGTCCCATAAATTTTATATTTTTAAAAATCATATAATCTTCTTTGTCATTATTTAATTAACTACTAATTTTATTTTATTTTTAATCAATTTGTCCCACTTCCCTCTTCGTGCTCTGCCCATGTCCTTCCTTTCCTCCACTATAAAAATTTTATATTAAATTTTCGGCCTTTATCTTCTATAGTTTTTTACATGAATTATCCACCTAATGAAGATCGACCTTATTTCAAACTTACAGTCAAATCCTTAACCTCCCCTCTCTCTCTCTCTCTTTCCATTGTTTTACATGTAATTCTTGTTTCCAGAAAGCAGTTTTTGAAAAGATTTTTCCTGGTTACTTGTTTGTTTTTTTCACTTCAAAACAGTAGAATTCTGAAAATTTTCCACTCATGGGAGGTTCAAGGAACTAGATAAAATCATTGATTGGGCAAAAAAGTGCTCAGATCAAAGACCATGTGAGTTCGAATTTTTGGGTTTGTTCCTATTTTTGTTCTTGTTTTTGGGGGTTTTGATTTGGTTCCTTTTGTGTGTTTTAGGAGGGTGGTGATAATGGGAAGAGAAAATTGAGGCTATGGAGGAGCTATTCGGGGGATTCGAGGTTGAGAGGAAAGAACGTGGTGGCATCAGAGGTGTCCGATTCTTCAGTGGTGGCTGGTGATGGGTACTCCGCCGTTGTGGTTGCCATTGTTCAAGTTAAACCTAAGGATTTCATGGTGGTTCACCAAGAATGGGCTACGATTCACCAAGAATGTGTTTAGTGATTGCAAATTCCTCTAATAAAAAAAAAAACCCAGTAACAGGGTCTAAGAAGAAGCACCAGTACAAAAATCAAAAAATTTAAATCCCCATTTCTTAGAGCTGTTTGGCTGCAAATTCCAGAGAAAATGCATTTGGTGATCGCAAATTCTTCTTTTTTTTCAAAAAAAACAAAACCCCTAGAAACAGGGTCTGAGAAGAAGGACTTGTACAAAAATCGAAGAACTTGAATCCCCATTTCTTAATCTTGAATATATCAATTCATCAATTTGAATTCAAGTAAAATTTCAATGTTATGGTCACTGCCTCACAAGGCTGCTAGAAATTACTGAATAATTTGTTGGGTAAAAGAATTTCATAGGGGATGAAGTTATTTAGTTAATTTGGAGTTAATGGGAAAATTACAGACAAGAAGAGCCCTGAGGGCCTTGAGAGCTCTAGTGAGGCTTCAGACCATAGTTCGGGGCCGACAGGTCTGAAAGCAGGTAACGGTGACTCTCCGATGCATGCAAGCACTTGTTTGAGTTTAAGCCCGAGTCATGGCTCAGTCTATGAACATCTCCTCATAGCATAAATTACCAAACCATTTTCAAAACCTGCCCAATCCCATCAAGCAAACAGAGAAGAAGAAAAGTTTTTTAAAACTAATTTTTTAAGAAAAAAAATTAAAAATTGTGGTGGCCAATTGAATAATGACACGAGAGAAATGAGAGATGATGGGGATCAAATTGATTTTTTTTTTTTTAAATAAAAATTTTAAGGGTCAATTACATATGATATTTTTAATCAATACAAGCTAGTAACACCAGTTACCGACCATTGAAAATGTGAGACTCTGATTATGGAATTAGTCACACTCTCTTAAGCAGTAAGTGAAGTTAATTAAAAAATATAAGTCAAATTATGGATTATACATGTTAATTACCCCTTAATTTTATATGTATATTTAAACTTATTTTATTTTTTTATATTATATAAGGACTGAGATATTTTAAAATATATATAATTTTAAGGAATTTTGATTATATTTGACAACCATAAAATCAACAGGAAAAAAATGTATTTTTCTTATTATTTTCTACGTATTTTTCAAGTTGCTAACAGAGCCTTAATGTATAGTTAAATTTCCGACATTTATTTAATAATCATTAAAATTAGTGATTTTACTTCGAGTAACGTTTTGTATTTTTCTACAATGAATTGCACACAAGAGAACTGATTTTCTTACCAATCTTGTCTTTTTCAAAGTACTCTTCCTAACCCAACATTTTTAATTTGAGCACGCTTCTTTTGGAATTGTCCCAAGGAATATTTGAAATTGATGAAAAAAGATTTTGTTGGAAAGGATTCTCAACTATCATACGTACTAACGTAACTTTAGTCATTATTAAAAAAAAATAGGGGTAATATTATTTTTTTTTAAAATAAGGATAATTGACAATAATAATTTATAGTTTTATCGATATTCTTTAATTAGTCCTATTTATGGTTAATTAGGAATAATCCTATGTTTGAGTGTCGCATATCACGAGATGGTCGCGATCGTAGTGATTGAACTGGCGGTTAATGTCGCGTGTTGATATCTAGTGGTTTAAAATTTTTATTTTTATTTTTAATCGGTTTATCTTCCGTCGACTTTTCATACCATATAAATAAAGTATCGTTTATTTAGTCGTCGTCAAAGTTTTAACTTTTTTTTTAAATTCAGTTTTAAAAACTTTTCTTCTTCTCCGTTGCCTTTTTTTTAAGGTAGTCGTCTTAGTTTTCTTCATGTCGCCGTCTTGATTTTTCGACAATCATTTCTGTTTTATCTTCTCAATTAATTCGTTTTTTATTTTTTGGATTCTGGTTCATTGTAAATGTATTGTCTTTTTAGGACAATCATTTATGTTTCTGTTTCTGATCATCTACTCCATGTAAGTGATAGGGCTAATAAATTTTATTATTATTAGTTATTTATTTAATTATTTTGGATTTATCGGTTAGTAATTTTGCTAGTTCTCTGTTAAATTTTGGAATTATCAGATTACTTATGATTTTTGGGTATTCGTTATGATTTTTCGTTATAAGCGATTAATTTTAAAAAATTGAGAATTTCATTATGTTTTTTTTATTCGTTTTCTTTTTTTTAATTTTATTATTTTTTGTAACCGAGCTACATCATTAAGTCATTCGATTTTTTTTTTTTTTTTTGGATTTTGATGAAGAAAATACGAGTGTCTACTTTTACTTTTCAAAAGACGCGTTTGATGATCTTCTTGAGGGTTTTTGGAGGCAGTGTTTAAAATTTCGGAAATATCGGCGTCTTTGTGTCGATTAATACCGACCGCGATATCTGCTTAGATAATCGTTCGAGCGGAAATTTCGAATTTTTAGCGGTTATCGATATTTCGCCCGATATATCGATATTTTCTGGAATTTTGAGGATATTTCCGATATATGATCTTATTCGTGGGCCGTATTTGTTAATGAGCAGTCATGTCAGTTCTTATTCGTAATTCTAATATGTTGCACAGGAGGTTCGAACCCGTGCGCCTGGGGGTTTTGACTCCGTCCAGCTAAGCCCAGCATTCCACTTTTATTATATGATATGCGAAAATGTTAATATATTTCTAATTTATGAATATTTTTTTAATAAATTTATGAATATTTTTAATAACTAAATATAAATATACAAATATATAAAAATATTGTATTATATTATACGTTGTTATTACAATTACAAATTTAAAAAAAATGAATAAAATATTTTATAAATTATATAAAAATAATTTATTTCTTAATTAAATATATTTTAATAAAAATAATTTAATTTTTATAAACAAATATAAATATAGTAAAGAATGTAAAATAAAATACGAATTGATATTATAATTAACATCGCTGAAATAATTTTGATAAGTAAAGCTTAAATATATTTTTAATTTTAAATAATTTTTAATTACGGATATTTATATAAAAATATCCGCTAGATATATCTAGATATGTCTCAGATATATCAAGTAAAGCCGATGGAATATATCCAGAAAGTAATAGATATTCTGACCTTGTTTGGAGGAAGGATGTCGAGGATCGTACACTGACTTCGGCTTCGATCCGAGCGGTACTAGTGGCTTGAAGTGAATCAGTGATGCTCCACGCCCTGGTTGTTGGTGGTGCTCCACGACCCATGGTACAACACCAATACTGCTCATTGCAATGAGAGTGAATCAGTGATATGAGAGACTCCATGGAAGAACTTATTTATAAAGCTCGAGTCGACGTCGTCTTTGTTGGACATGTCTATTGTTTCCTTGATCACCTGGCCTTTGAGGTTTCAGCGGTATAATGTAAACCTCTAAGAAAGGGTAATCCAATAATGATTGATTGGTCGCCTATTCGATGATTAATTAACAAAAATATGGAGAAAAGGAAAAAGAAAGTTCACCCAATTCGGATTGCATATGTCTCGTCATAGGTCGTCTTGATTTTAGAAATTAGTTTTTAAAAAATATCAATTTTCCCTCGATAAATAATCTCATTTTTTAAGAATAGAATTCTTTTCATCGAGTAAAAATTTTCGCCGTATGGATTATCTTAAGAGTAAAGGATTTGAGAAATTTAGGAAATTCGAGGATAAATATTTTTTATGATTTTAAGCATAGGTGTTTAATCGTAAGAATTTACCGTATGAGATAAAATGACGGGTTAGGAACTTGAAATCCCAGGATGAGTACTCAAACAGTGCTTTAAAAAGTTTGTGTATTTTAAAGTTAAACCCTAAAGATGCGGAAAATATTAATATAGTTTTGATGAGGTGAGTGGAATGAACAATTTAATAACACAAAGCTAACCCAGTTTTCGTGTTAAATAGCAGATCTTAAAAATCATGATACTCACTACGTCCATTTTTATGAATCGCTTTGTAATTATTCTTTATTCTTTACCGCAGCTTAACCCCGTTATTTCGTATCATATCTCCATATTTTATAATATTAAATTAATCGCCCGTCTACAGGTGGCGTTTGTTTTGTTTTAATCGGTATCGGCTTTTCGTTAAATTTGTTTGATTTTTTAAAATTTGATATTCTTTGAAATTTTTTTTTAAAAGTTCTGAATAGGAAAAGTAAAAATATTTGAACTTTACATTCGAGGAAAAAGTGTTCCCGCGAAAATAAGGAAAAAGCTGTCGTTCTTACGTAAAGAATAGCCCAGCGATATCTGGCTCTTATGGATGGCAAGCGGGAGGTTTGGGACCCGAGGCGATCACGTCCCGTCATTCGTTTATTACCGGTCTGAAGCATCTCGTTTAAAAATTCGCAGGATGGGGCGGATATCTGGAAAATTTAAATTCGCGCCGTTTACATTTTATTTTGTTTATTTTGAATTTCAATTTTGTATATTTGCATTTTATTTTATTATATTAAAATTAATATTTTCATAAAAATAAAAATATTATGAAGTACATATATTATTTATTAAAAACATTATAATAATAAAATTATTTTATATTAAAGTATAAAAATAAATAATAAAAAAATTATTTTAAATATATCGAGACGGGACTTATTATTATTATTTTATATATATGGTTCGTAACCGTTAGGGTTCGTTTATCTTAAGCTTGATTTATTCTTTTCCTTCCTTTTATCTTTAAATTAGCTTATGTCGTTTCATTTTTCCGAGATTTTTAAGTAAATCTTGTCTGCAGAGTCATTCTGTATTTATCCTTGAAAAATCGAAAAATTTACACTTGTCTTAGAATTATCTGAGGCTTTTAAAGTCTACATTTTAGATTTCTTGAGGCGAATTTAACGGCCTTAATCAGTTTAGTCGTAAGAGTTCCCAGAAAATTTTATAAGCCGCATATTGATTTATTATTTTATTAACATTTCTGGGTTTTGAAAATTTACAATTTTACTCGGGTTTTATAGAAATGTAATCACGCGAAGCGTGCCTTTGGTTTGAAAAAATAAGCTGGCCGTTAAACAGATTAAAATTAAATTAGCGTGGCGTTAAGAGGCGAGGCAGGACGATAACGAAATAATCAGATAAAAAAAGTTGTCAAATCACTCTTCATTCTGCAATGTTAAAAAGCAACGAAACATCTTACTTGATAAGTCTTTATTAAACGATGGCTGAAAAAGTTATTTGCGCGTTAAGTAAAAAAAAATAAACACCACGTAAGTCTCTCCGACCAAATTCACAAAGGCAAAACCGATGAAATAGATTATAATCCATATGCTGCTTAGAGATGAATCTGGACCTACTGATAAAAAACAATGTCCCGTTGTTCCATCGCTGCCATAGGTGGGATGGGTTTGGTCCTCTAGTAATAGGTAGATAAAAAGGCCCCACAGGAAACACAGATGAAGCATTCGTGGATTATTTCAATAATTGTTTGGATTTTCAAAAATCTCAATTAAAACTGAAATTGCAGTTTTAACAGCATAAAACTCAGAAAATAAGGTCGAAATTTTGAAATAGAAAGTGCTTTGTAACGGAGGGGGAGGAAGGAGGGTGGAAGGAGCATGTGAAGGTGCAAGGAGAGAGGGTTGATTTTAAAAATAAATAAAAATATATGGCCCAATTAAATATTGATATATGGCAAAGAAAAAAAAAGGGTAAAATTAATTTTTTTAAAATATAAATTATAGGACCAATGAGATAGTGACATGTTTTTAGCCTGTCGCGATGCCGCTTTGGAATAGAATACAATACGGACCCAAACTGAGACTATTCACATTACCTAAAATATATATATTTTCTTGTTATTATAAAAAAAAATTATATTTTAAGTGATTTGAATTTGCGAACAAAGGGTAACGATAGTTTGGAAGAATTCTATACTTCAGCATCGAACCATTGACTTTAACCATGATGGCTTGGAAAATTTTCCCTCGGATTTTACGTATGAAAATGACTCATTTACAAAAAAAAAAAAAGGAAAAATAGGAGTTGCCTTCTTCATTATATGTATGGTAAATAAGCAAATTATTTTAAAATTTTCATCAGTTTTTATATTTTATATAAAAATTTGTAGATACGTATTTATGACAAAGTTTTTTAAGAAATACGTCTCTTAAAATTATTGTATTTTATATATAAAAATTACTTAAAAGATAATTAAATTAGTTGAAAGATAATCTGGCCATCATGTCTAGTGGTATTTGAGTTTAATTGGGATAAAATTAGTAAAATAAGTTTTACAAGAATTTTATAGACTTGGGTTTTCAATCAATGGTTTAATATTTTATATATTTAAGTGAGGGTAAAGTAGAGCAGTTGGAATTTCTTAAAATACAATGAAAATGTTAAAAAAAAAAATTGAGTGGGGCACTTGCTCCCACTAGGTACTCCTGGATCTGCCCCCGGGTAGCAATATAACCAAAGTATTTAGATATTAAAAAAATATAAATCTATAAAAATTAGGATTAAATAGTTTGATTTGAAAATTTATTTTATTTATTAATTTAAATTTTAAAGATATTTTAATAAAAATGTTTTGGATAAATATGTTAATAAGTTTTTAGACAAGTCCAACAATTTTTCATTTTTAGCTATATCTCCATATTTAGATATTTGTACAAAAAAAATCCATTCCAATCATGTTTTATTTGTATCTTCATATTTAGAGATGTTAATAGTAAAATACTATTCATCCTTTTTATTTTTATAATAATAAAAAAAAAGTGAATTATAAAGTATTATTTTTAATTTTTTATAATATTTGAAAGATATAGTTTAAAAAATAAATTTAAGATTATTAGTTTAAGTTAGAAGTAAAAAGAAAGTGAATCTCATCATCTCAAAATATATGCTAGAAAATGTCAATTTGAGACCAGAACTATGGTGTGGTTAAAAGATACCGCCACCGTTTATAGAGACTTTTATCAAATGAACTGGAAGTTGAATTATGCGGGTGACATTTCATATGTATCTTTATATGATATATATAATATAATCTGTTCTGTGACACCATAAAATTATCTATTAATAAACAACTAAAAAGATTGTGTTTCCAATTCTTTCTTCTTAATATTTTTATTTATTTTTTAATTATTATAGATAAAGTCACCTAACCTTGAGAAAATGACAAGTGACAGCGACTCCGGACTCAGGAGGTGTTACGTGGGGGAATGGGGACTATACGTATTGGTTGTATCGAGATCTTCACGCAACCGCCATCGTGTTGGTCCACGTGTATGGTTCCAATGCTCTGATCGTCTCCTCTCCGTCCCTATAAGTTGAGTCAATTCCGCCCTTCTTCTGTGCTCGTCCCATATCCCTGTTTTCTGAGTCTCATTTCTAGGAAAATCTTAACCGTCGCCTTTTCCTCTGGGAATATGTCTGGTTGTAATTGTGGATCCAGCTGCGGTTGCGACGCGACTGCAAGATAAGTGTCTTTGCTTTTTCTTCCAATTTCCTTTCCTGGCTTTAATTGTGTTTCGTTGAAATCTTCAGATCCTGAATCCTTTCTTTCTTGAATCCGCGTGCTCTGCGTTTGGTTGCTGGGAAAAAGTATATGAGGCCGGTTTGAAACGAAAGAAAATCTCAACGCATCAAGTCTAGTACTTGAAAGTGGGATTTCTTCTCGTTATTCTGTCCCCCGCGTTTCTCAGCAACCAAACGGCGATTAATCACGAACTGAGGTTCTATGATGCAAATAGAATTCATTTTTCATCGCTCCATCATTTTTTCAACGGTTGACTCTTCAGTTGATTTGAAGCTCGGTTTTGGAATCGGAAAGGAAGATAAAATGTAAAGAAATATTATTAGTAAATATAAGAAATTTCCTTAAAAATTTTATGTTTTAAATTTTTAGTAATTAATAATCATACAGATGAACAAATAAAATAAATTGAATAAATATATAAAATTAATTTATTAAAATTGAAACCTATTTTATCTTCCTCAAATTTACATTAAATTTAAATATATGAAATATACAAAATTTATTTAATTATTTCCCCTTTTTCCCTATGTAATTGCAGATGCGGCAAGATGTACCCTGACTTGGTTACCTCAGAAAGCCACACCACTACAGCCATGTCTGGGGTCGCACCAGTGAAGACGTACATACAATTTTTTGTTTTTTATTTGAAGAAAAATTAAAAATTCTCTCTTTTTTTTGGGATATTTTCTGTGTAATAATTAATATTTAGAGTAAAATTTTTGGGGGCAGGTACTCTGAGGGGTCGGAGATGAAGTCGGAGGGGAGAGTACAGAATCTGGAAATGGGTGCAGGTGGAAGTAACTTTGGCACGATCCATGCAATTGCTGTGTGAATAAATATGATGGGAACAGTGCCTCAGGATCTATGGTATTATTGATTTATAATATAAATAAGAGTGAAAGTGGATGTTAATTCCTGGTTGGGTCACTGTTTTTATAGTGGTGTTGTGGGGATGTAAGATCTGTGAAAAATAAGGCAGCCATGGCTCCTCTCAGAGGTTTGTTGACCTTTCATGGTTAGGCTTCTTGGTGACTGTAATATTGTAATATCAAATATGCTTGTTTGTTTGGTATACTTCTGATGTATGCAAGGAAGGTTTTAATTATATTTTATATGTTTAGTGTTTTTGACATTTGACTTTTTATGTTCTATGACATCTTGTGAGCCCCATTGATTTTGTTATCTATCACTTGAAGATGGGACCCACCCACATGCATTTTAGGGTCCGTTTGGATCTTCTCTCTTGGGAGCATAATTATAGCATACTTTAACCCTCACAAAATTCTCTTTCACAAACAAAGCATATAGTGATTGAGGAGTTTGTTTGGCTTCCAATTGCCCTGGGGGTTGGGATATTTATCTTTCTAAAGAGTGAAAAGACTTTAATTGAGGACATTTTTGTTGGAGATTTGTTTCCCTTGGTGAAGGAAACTTCGGCCACAAGCATGGCCGGCAAAATCTGACATGATTAGTGAACACGAAATTTGCGTGTGGGTTTGTTATTCGTGTCAAAGTTAATATGTTATACCCAATTATATAATCTTAAACTAATGATTCATAATTTAGGCTTGTCACCTAATTAATAATTGTTTATGTTTTTTTACACGGTGTGTTATGTCTAAGTTTGATATGACCTGTGCTTGAATGAGGTCCAAATTTCTGTTTTTCTATAAACAAAAAGTAGTAGACAAAATATTGTTCCGGAGTAATTTATTTTTTCAAGTAAAATTATTCCTTCAATTAAATCATTAACGGAAATATACAAGTAATATTTAGATATGCCTTCATTAAGATTGGAAAAGAAAAAAATTTGAGTCCATTTAAAAATTATTTGCATTACTTTATTTTAAAATGCTACATTATAAACATGTATATAACTATACGTAATTTAATATTTATTAAAGAATCAAATTGCATCTGAATTATGATGAAGCAAAATTGTATTTAGAAACTGAATTCAGTAAAAATTATTATTATTATTGTAGTATTTTATTCTTATAAGAATTCAAACATAAATCATCACATTTTTTATCTTATCTCTTTACCACTTGAGTTAGAAATCAATGAAAAATTATTATTTTAAGAGTATAAAATAATA
This sequence comes from Tetrastigma voinierianum, assembly GCA_016808115.1. Lineage (NCBI taxonomy): Eukaryota > Viridiplantae > Streptophyta > Magnoliopsida > Vitales > Vitaceae > Tetrastigma > Tetrastigma voinierianum. Next base: position 37,544 of record JAEQBH010001943.1, on the reverse strand, counting down.
ATTTTATGAATAATAGAGATGACATTATAAATAAAAAACCATAAACTTGGTTTTGGAAGTCATTCTTAAAATTTAATGGTGGAGACATCATACCATAGAGAATGAAACATTAGAAAACGAAAAACACCATCTTTTGAAATTTGGAAGCAAGGAGAAAAATCTATTTTATTTGTTATATCTGAGGATCGAAATATCGGTAAAAGCAACGGATATATCGGTAGTGGATTTTCACGGAAGTATTATAAAAATATCGATAAAATATCGATTGAATCTTTTTACGAAAATATCAGTCGATTAAAATTTTCATTGCATTATATAGATGATGAAAATGATTCATATATAATTAAGGTTAAAATCAAATGGATTAGTAATTAATAAATTAAATATATTTATATTAATATAATATTATATTATTATGTTAAAGAAATATCCCTTTATTGTTTTCATTATTATTATAAATATTATGTAGATAATGAGGAGATTCAAAATATTTGTATATTATAATTTTAAATTTTTAAATGATATTATTTTATTTAACTCTTTAAATTAATATTTGATTTAAAAATATTATAAGTTATAATGTAAAATAAAAATAAAATATAATATTATAACCATATGAAAGGAATTATGAACAAATAAATAATAAAAGAATATAAAAAAAGTTTGCATTATATATAATAGTCTGATCATTGGCTTTGGTGGTTAGAGGGTATCGCTTGTATTGCATTATGGTGGAGTCTTAAGCATAAAGTTTTTTTTCTTTTCACGTTTTAATAGAAGGAGGCAAAGGAGGGAAAAATTGGAAATTTCGCTAAAAAATTGGGGAAATTTGGTATAATCAAGTGAAGTTATATCAATATTTATATTAAAGAATCATAATTGCATCTGAATTATGAAGAAACAAAATTGTATTTAGAAACCGAATTCAATAAAAAATATGTATTTATTTTTTTGACATTTATTCACTTTATGTATCATGTTGTAGTATTCTTCTTACAAAGATTCAAGCATGAAACCTTTCATTCCCCATTTTACCCTTTTTACCACTTAAATCAAGACTAATTTCATTTAAAATTATAAAAAATTGTGGAACATCATACCATAGAATGAGAAATTAGAAAGAAAAACACCATCTTTTTGGAAGCAGGAGAACGATCTATTTTCTTTGTTATATGAATAGTAGAAAAACTTTAAAGACATCTTTTAAATTGTTTTACCAAAACAAGTGTTTGGGGAACATAGAGCACCTCCAAAGAACAACATAAGACTTTTCATCAAATGACTTGAGTTATTTTAAATTCTAAGATGATAGGATTAATAAATGGTAAATTTTTGAAATATTGATATATAATATCATAAAGATTATTTACACAGAATATAACAGATCTGGTGAAAGGCCGATCTTCAATAGAAATCATCACACCTAGGCCCAATGTGTCCAGATTGGGCCCACGTCCGCTCAGGCTCAGCCCATTATAATTTTGCAGAACTGCTGCACAAGGGCATTCGGTTCTGTTTCCATCCTTCGTTTCTCCGGTGCTGCAGTTAGGATTGCTCTGAGTTCAAGTCTTCAAGGTACAGCGCTTCGATCTCTATTCCCAATTCACTCCATCGACATCTAGCATAGATGCATTCGTTTGGATGCTGAGAAAACGAAAGAAATTTTTGACTATCTAGGGCTCCAGAATACATATTTTTTGGCTTAGTTAATCTGAGAATTATTTTGTTTTATTTTATTTTATTGTTTGGCAGCAAAGGAAGTGAGAGCAATGAAATGGGACACAAAACGTGGTTTCCTTTCATTTTTCCTCACTTTCTTGCTTACCAAACTGAGAGTCGGATTTCACTCTGGTGCTTTTTAACTTGGAAATTCAGGCACTCTCTTTTAAGTTTGAACAGTATTGGAACTATTGTAAGTTTAGATTACAGCTCAGACTTAATTTTTGGGTAAATATTTGGAAATGATGAAAATGGTTTATTGCACATGATGTGAAAATACGAGAAAAAAGAGCAAGGGAGTAGGGGATGAATGCCTTGAGCTAAAGAATACTGCATTTATGGAGTTTTGCTTTCTCTTCAAAGCCTCAGGGCGATTTTTACAACTCTACCTTAGAGGTGTGCTTGAAATGGCTGAAGAGTGTTTTTTATTCACTTGATTGCACTGTTGTTCTTTGTTCTTATAGTTTTAGTCGGAGTTCTGTAGACCGTCCACCCGCATGGAGGGACTCTGATAGTGAAAGAAATTAGGCATGCAAGCAGGAGCACTCCTGCTGTGGAGACACAGTTTCTTTCAAGCAATACGTCGAACAGTTGTGCTCGCTTCACCTCGTGATCAAATTGCTTATTCTTTCTACTCATTTGGCACGGAAACTGATGCTACTTATTTTGAAGAAAGCTCAAAGCCAAATCAAGAGGAATTATCCAAGCCCTTATCTTGGAGGATTGAGAAGCTTCCAAGAAGAGAACCAGTTGGGCTTACTTAGGCTGGACAGGTGAGGGCTTCCCCATTCTGAGGCCACATCTTTCATACCATTAATCACGTCGTCTGGGAAGCTTAGAGATTCAACAAACATTACCCTAGGGGTAACTATTTCTGCGTGCTTTGTTCCTGCATTTAAACTGAGTTTGGTGATTGATCTTTAGCAATTTTCTTTGTTAAAGGATGACAGAAACCTTTATTTAAGTATGGTATTAATAATGGAAATTTGCATAATTAGCTTGAGCACAGAATTGCGCCCTTGTATGGTTAATCTCGAGTTCACTGCCTTTTGATTGCTGGGAAATCTGCGGAAAAAAGGGACCAGGTGGAATATTGAAGATTTACGAATTTCTTTTTTCCGTTTCCCAAAATGAAAAACTTGTTCAAGTAGTCCAACGGTTAAAAGGATAGTTAAATTTGTTTTAGGTTTCAAATTCAATAATTGAAATTTATTTTTCTTGTTTTCTGCATTTCTTCAGCTACCAGAAAATGGAGCAGAAATGCACAACAAATCAAATCAAGAATATTGCTAAACAAGTAGTAGATAAGGAAGCACATAACATCCTCTGTGTAATTTGCACATGGCTAGTGCCAAGGACATAGTAGTTAGCATCATCTGCCTTCAGGGTAATGCCCTTAAATTACTTCTTTGAAGCAGGAACATGGGTTAAGTATGCTTGAATAATATTTTACCTTTGGCAGGTAATGGAATGGGTGATCAGGGAGAGGCCCTACAGGCCAAAAGAACTAGACTATTCGTATCTATTGGAATTTCACATTCTTCATGGGGTTTCACAAGGTGAGATGCTTTTTCTCACATGCCCTTGGAATTCAGAATGGATTGCTGTACAACAATCTTGTAATTGCATGCTTGGATAAGGGCGATAAGGAGAGGCTTTCACTTGTACATGAAGAAAATGAGGGTTAGGTCATCCATTTCATACTTGGTGTTCAATCGTCTTATTATCATCACATTCATCACCTGGTGAAGGAAAATCATCCCAAGGATCCTCCTCAAATGAAAGCTGATAAGGTTACTGAGGCATGTCTCTACTTACAATCCTCTCATGAAAATAAGCTAATGAACGCATAATATTGAAGGGCTGATCAAGGTGTTTGGTGAAATGAAGCAACAAGAAGTGAGTCGAATGGGTATCTTACTGCTGCATATTAGCTACTGCATATGCTGTAGCAAGTTGTATACTGTGGCTGAGGCATATGTTGAAGCAGTGGAAAAGTCAATGACTGGAAATAACTGGTCAACACTAGATGTCCTGATTATACTGTATGGGTATTTGGGGAATCCTACTGATTTAGAGCGTACTTGGGGAATTGTGCAAGAACTTCCCATGTTAGATCTAAGAGTTATATGCTGTGATTGAGCATTTGGTAGATTGGACAATAAATCGGGCTGAAAGGCTTTGGCTAGAATCAAAGTCAAAAAAGAGTTGAAATCAACAGATCAATTTAATTCAATGATATCTGTTTATTCGAAACATGGGTTTGTGATAAAGCATCTGAACTGTTGAAATGGAGATGAATGGATGCAAGCGAATGCCCACATATATCGAAATCTTGCTGGGTTGCTTGAAAGCTTGAGGTTATTAGAAAGAGGCCTTGAAGACTCTTGAGGACTTTGAAGGAGTTTGACAGCAAGAGTACGAGGATCGAAATCAGTCCATGGTTAGAGACTGCTTTTCCAGTGTTGAGATTTTTCACACAGAATAGTGATGTTGAGAATGCTGAAGTTGTTTGAAGAGTGAAGGCAGCAAACTATGCTAGGTATACTTTTGTTTATAATACCTTGATTAAGGCCTATGTGAAGGCCAAGGTCTATGATCCTAATCTTTTGAGAAGGATGATTCTAGGAGGTGCTAGGCCAGATGCAGAGACATATAGCCTGATGAAACTTGCTGAGCAGTTTCAGACTTAATTCAGATCAATTGTGCTAGATTAGTCGGCATATAGTTTCGAGGGAGGCAAAATATTTGGTGTAAAGATAAGAGATTGGAATAGATGGATAAATCATGGAGGACCATCTTGCAAGGTTTGAGGATCAAGGGAAATGTGATAAAGTTCAGGCACCTGACATGGTTCTTTCACTGCCCCTCCGAAACCATATTATATGGAGATGCTTACCGCGTGCAGCCTCATTTTTTTCTTCTGTATCTGTTCTACCAGAAAATCATAAATTTATTACAAAGGCCTTTCAAAGTTCAACTGGATATAGATTTTCCCCTTTTAATAGCATTGTTTGGACTGTTTTTAAATAACAGAAAACCATTTATTGATGTACCTTACTAAACAGGTTGGTGGACATTATAATTATCATGAGGCAGGCACAAGTTTTCTTTCACTACTGTTTAAAAATGAAATAAAATTCGCTTTCCATGATTTTTTTCAGTTGGTGGAATGGAGTTTCTTTATATTCCACTTTGTGTACAAGGAGTTTTAATAATTTATTATTATTGTTAGCATTAAAGCAGGAATCTGGGTTCTTCATAGATAAAGACATTACGGAATTTTGAATAAAAGTAGAATGAATCAAGATACCCCAGCTGCTGCTGTCTTGTCAGTTTTGAATCTTTTGGTTAGAGTAACTTCTGCTCCCAAAAGTAAAGGTTTGTTTGAGAGTGTTTCAGTTGAAGTTATCTTCAAAGTATTTTTTAATGTTTCTAAAAATAATTTATAAATATATCAAACACGATAGTTTTGCTAAAAGTGTTTCTATATTAAAACCGTTGCATAAAGTACTGTGAAACAGCTCTAAAGATTACAGTTTGCGAAACTCAGGTTAATGGGTGTTCATATTGACCAGCTTCAAAACACTCGGCACAAAAAGGAAAAAAGGGTTGGTACTACTGTTCAAACAAGTCATTTTCCTCAGTTTTGTTGTGATCTAGTTCTTATGCCAAGGAAACTGGGGCATGAGAGCAAGTTATGACCCATTGAAAATCCATCAGTATTTTACCATTGCGTTACAACACTCATATATTAATTCTTGCCACACTTATGCAACAAGCATATTACAACAAAAGTCACCATTCTGTCTCTGCCTTCTACGCACAAGCTTTCTATTTCAAACTCGCTAAATTTGCCAGTAGAAATATTTCTGCCGCCTTAAAACTGAGAAGAGAAGGAAGATATACAGACTCTTTATTGTACCCAATAGCAGGGAAGTCTTCATGGTTTGCAGTTATCATAACCTCACATTGTAAATCAAACATACAGTTCTTATTATATGGAAAGAAACTCTGTCATTTTGATTCAAGTGAGATGGATTTCCAGAGCTCTGCTGCAGTAGCAACGGCACCCTCTGTGATGGCATCCACAACGATCTTATCTTTACTGTTGCTACTGGCAGCAGATATTATGGCACCAGTCAATACCCCAGAAAGCATGGCATTTTCTGCAATATATCCACACAGTGATACAGAATATGTGGGGATCATCAGTTGGAACATATAAAATGAATTAGCCCCTTATTTATGGATCAATACTTGAAACGATAACTGCTTGATGCTTTGAAAAAACTAAATTCATACAGGCAAGAAACTAAATTCATATGAAGCTCATTTCATAGAGAAGGATAGGTTTGAAAGTTTGAACTATGTTACGAAAGAAACACTCAGCAATATGCATAGCAAACTTACCCAGTCGCTGGTGCCACAGTCCTCTCCACCCATACTCCATTCCCACCCAAATCCAGCTATGAGTTTCCTGTTCACATGAACAAAAAGAACTCTCTCCTGCTGTTCCTCATTTTGTAGAAAACTGACTTGTCGGAAAGGATAGTTTGCATGCCTCATTACAAAACTTCTTTTTTTTTTTTTTTCTGTAACAAGGTATGCAAAATTGCTTATACTTACCCCAATATACCTTGTTTGCACATCTTTACTTCACAGTAATAGTGATTTCCATTGGTCAAGTCAGAGATGTTCATGTATTAGTCCGTAGCTGATTCTAAAACCAGAGCCTCTATAAGAAGTGTAATCTTGTAAAACTCAAAAAATCAACAGGCTTGGTTCTTGCTTTATTCTAGTTAAGTACTTTTACAATACAGCGAGCTACAAAGAAATATTATTAAACAAGTAAAGTTTAACACTTTGAAGAATGGATGCCAACAAGTATAGACTATAGAATTATGTGGATCACCTGTCTGATAACCAGAAGCCTTGAAGCCACTTCTTTTGGAGCTGAACTAGAATATCTTGGTCTGAACCTAGGAAACTGATGGGATATCCCAAGTCTTAATAGCAGGTAAGCAGAATTATAGGGCAATATTGTAATGCATTCCATAGAAGAAGAAGAATTCATTCATGCTCAAATTCACTATTGCCCAAAAAATAATCTTCTTCCCCCCCCCACAACCAACAACTCCTAGAAAACTATAAAAAGACCAAACTGACCATCAACCAGGAAAATAATAACAAGAGTCCTTAACACCCATTTTCCCAAAGGCAAAATACTAACAATTTTAGATATCACCTGTGGCGTTGATTTTCTTTTTCCTCCAGCGCATGAGTTACTTGGATCAGGGGCTTATCTGTTACCCGCCACCCAAGCATTAACTTGTCCTCTGAGTTAAAATTAGAAACTAGAGATTTGGATCACCTCAAAAGAAGTTCACGAGTCTTCATAAGCTGGCAAGTCATGCCAATGGATAAGAACAACGTACCAGCTGCCCGGAGCGTGGAAGGCGAATACCCCGAGGACAATGCGGGTTGCACTATAAGTTCCATGTCTGCTGATAGGGATGTAGGAATAGATGGTGAAACAGCCTGAGAACCCACTGCCCTTTTGAGGAGTGAGACATGAAAAATCGGATGGATGCGAGCGGTGTCAGGTAGCTCCAATTTATAAGCCGAGACCCATTTTCAAAAAAAATTTAAAAATGGGCGCAGAAAGCAGAGCTTTTCATTCACCCTTTGCGCTAGGGACGATTGGCGATAAGGGAGCAACTTGACATATCTGGTCCCAGCCGACCATTGTACCTCTCAACGTTTAGAGTCCGCATACCCTTTCATTTTTGTTGTTGTGCGTTGTAGGTGGCATGAGCTCTGAGGGATAGCATCACGTTGGAGAAAAGCGGTCCTGCCCGGTTTGGCAATAGATCCCCATTCTGCGGACCTAAAGAGGTGGATCTCGACCCTGATTGAAGAGGGAGTAAATGACCGTTGTTGTATGGAAGGATGTGTTGTCGTTGTATTGAGCCATCTTAACCAATCGACCAACATGAAGGTTTATCTGGCGAAAAACATCGAGTAGAATCTCCACATATCGGTTGACTGCCACCGGTAAGCGTCGTTTGAGGATGGTAGAAGTGGACTGCGCCCTAGGTCGACCCCGACAATGAATAGTGGACAAAAGTGCTCGAAAATCTTGTCAGAATCGACCTTGAATGCTCGCAGAATGTCGTGTAACTTATAATCTGCGAGGAACAACTAAGCCACTTGTGGAGTTGAAAGGATGGGATGGGACCCAAATGCGCATATTTGGACAATTTGTCCACCGAAGGCTAGAATAGTGTGGCGACCTTTCGGCTTGGTAGGGACTAGTTTGCATCAATCCCGGGTTGGGAGTCTAATACTTATGGCGTTGGCATACATCAGAGTTAGAAACAAAATTCTAGACATCCTTCTTGATGCCTCTCTAATGAAACTCAGAAGAAAGACTATTATAAGTCCGTCGGACACCCCCGTGCTCCCCTATGGGGCTGCAATGGAACTCTCGGAGTAAGTATGGAATGAGCGGGGAGGTGGCCGGCCAATCCTGACCTTTGTAGCGTGGGGTAGTCTACTCTGAAGTGAGGATATCACGGCAGAGGGTTTTTGGCGATTACATTAGTGATGTTGGTCAAATAGGGGTCTTCAGCTACCTGATTGTCAATATCCTCGAAAATCATAGCAAGGGTGAGATGGTGGCGAATGTCATCTACGGTGAAGCTGGAGAGATAACATCTTCTTTGTATTGTCTTTCGGCTTATCTTGAATGTCGAGTTGTGGTAAGAAACTGATAGCCATTTATGGTGTTCCCACTTCCATAACCCATTTATCGACAAATATTTAAGGCTCCTCTGATAGAAATCTGAGCCAAAATTTTCATCAGTAGATAAGGTCTCCGCTTCTTTGTGCGACACCATGTATGACTCTCTTTCATCTGTTTGATTTCCCTTGAGCCTATGAGGTGCGAGCTTGTGGCTAAAATAAGCCAGTGACTTCCTTACGCATCGTCATGACTTGACCCTGGGCGTGCGATTTTACGCCCTGAGGGCTTAGAAAAATGCGGCGGGACGGCCTGACAGGAAGCCGCCAGCACCCTTGTGATTGAAACCCTACCGTGGCCTCCTTAGTCATGAAAGGCGTCTTTTAGCGGTGAGTCGATGGCGAAGCCGAGGCGTATGGTGTAACAAAGCGTGATAGTACGAGTGGAACGAGGATCACTCGAGCTTTGAGCTTATGGATTATTTGATCACAGCCATAGCTTGTATTTTGCTAGAGGTCGTAGACACCTTCAGTGAATAATGTGGCCCGGTACTGATCGGGGATGCGTGAAAACACACTTTTGCATTAGCAAATGATTTGCGCTTTGAAGAATCACGAAAAAAGCTGTTTGCAAATGGTAGAGGTGATCTGCTTTCGAAGTGCTATATACCAAGATGTCGTCGAAGAATACTAGGACGAAACAACGGAGGTGCTCTCGGAAAATATCATTCATAAGAGATTGAAATGTTGTTGGGGCGTTGGTGAAACCAAAAGGCATCACTAGGAATTCATAGTATGGCGAAGGTGGTGTCAGGAGCATTTGTTTTACAGGCACATCGGTGGAGTGACCTGTCTGGTGGTGGGACTTTGCATCCCCATCTTCTTTGAGTACTGCGCCTCGTACGGCTCATCGAGAGTTCTTGATGACGGGGATGGGAAACTTATGCGCTCACGTGGCCTTGTTGCGCGCGGTAGTACACCTGGAAATCTCATTGCCATATTTTTCTTCACTTAACAACCGCCGGTACGGGTAGGACTAGTGTTGAATTTAAATAATTCTTTGCTTGTAACAATTACCACCGAATCGTTCAATTTCGTTCTTTTGGCTGTGGGTATCTATAGGGTCAGCTTGAGATGGGCGATATTCTGGTTGAAGAAGTTATGGGTGTTCCTTGGATCGGCGAGCTGTGACCATCGGTGCCTCGAATATGTTTACTGATGCTCACTCTACACTAACGGTTGTGTTATTGAAGAGGAAAGGGGGTAAGTCAAAGCTGTCGCAGTTGGTTTTTTACTTCTGTAGTCATCGTCTGCAACTCCACCAAAATGCCTTGGCCGCATTTGCGTTTCGAGTCACGAACGGTGACCGAGATGCGAGACTTGGATAAAATCCGGGTCTCCTTGGATCTTGACCTACCCTTCCTAAAGTGACACGTAGCGAGAGATTTACGATTCATCAGATAAGCCCGACTTTGCCCGACCAGTGAAAGCCAGACCATCGAAGGTGCCAACGAGGAAAAAACCAGCGATGACATCTATCTAAGCGAGTTGTAAGAGCCCGTTTTCCCAGGAGGTTTTATGCATCCCAGTTTCCCATTTGAACTCGAACTTACGTGTCGGTTCGCGACTTAGCGGAAGAGGAAAACCAACCTGATATGTTAGAGATAAAGTTATGGAGCGCTGAGGATTGATTAACACAATCACCTCTCGTGACGCAATCTTGCATGAGACCTTCATCGAATGTGGAGGCGGGACCACCATGGAGGATGTGGGTCTTGGAGTAGTAGGGCCATCAGCCGAGCTCGACTCACTGCCCCGGCCGTCGAATGCAAGGAGGTCAATTTCATCCTCTTCCTCGTCATCGTGGCCCCCTTGAAACTTATAGCGCCTTTTGTTTGCGGCGATGTGGGGCAAAAATCTCTCATCGCGTCGGGGCTTACATGCCTCTTTCTCTTTTCTCTACGCATTTCGATCTGTGAGTTTTGAAAGGGGTATGGAGACGTGTTAGTCTTGATGATGGGTTTTGTCAGGTGGAAGGTGCGTGAATCGACTTGATGTGAAATTTGCATTAATGGGTGGCGGAGTGGGTGCGTTGCTACATGTGAAGGCTGATACGGCGATCCTGCGTGCGTTACGGCGGGGAGGATGCTGACTGCGAGGTAGAATCAGTGATAAGCCTCGAGGTTCTCTGTTTCTCCCATCCTGCGCCCTCATCTTCCTAATAAACCCGATGGATCCGATTCTTGGAGTTCGCCTAATATCGGGTCGTGGTCAGTTCCTGAATGACCAGCACGGACGGGGTAATTCTCGGAGAGGGCCAGAAACGACATCTCGAGGTGTCAAGTCGGTATTCTTGTATGATGGAGGAGTGTGAAGAAGGGACATTAGTTGCTGCGTGGAGATTCCTTCTTGGTTGGATCGGCAGAAACAATAAGCGCTCCTTAAACTCCTCACTATTGGCTGATGATGCCCTTCTTCGGTTGTACCATCTTGGGCTTAAATTACCCATATAAACCATCACTTATTCATGACTTTTCATGACGCATAGTTGATCTCGAAATACCATTCGACTACAAATCCACCGCCAGGTCTTGCCTTGAAGATGGGAAGCTAGCGTCGAGGAAGTGCTACGATGCGAAGCGCCATGGGTTTGTGGATTACATGCTTGAAGGTCTTCGACCTCATCCGATGGCGCGCGACGTGCCGAAGAGCGGAGTCATTCACGATGCGAAGCGAAGAGACAAGTTTCTTACCTTTCGCTAGGAGCAGGTGTTTGATTTCTCGAATCCCTTCATCGAGGGGGCACGAGACCGTATTCTCGGTGAAATATCTTAGCCATTTCAGCTAATTCTTTTAGTTAAAAATTTGTTGAATGAAGTGTCCCATCTAATTCCTGCAGAAATTGACTGCGACACCATGCGGTTTCCAGCTGCCTTCAACTGAGTTGCTAAATCTTTCGGTAACCATGGTCAGAAAAAGAAGTGCTCACGATACCACAGATGGGATATCCCAGAAGCCTTTATAGTGGGTAAAGAAGCGGATTATAGAGGCGATGTGTAATGCATTCCATAGAAGAAGAAGAAGAATTCATGCTCAGATCTCGGTTATGCACTCGGGAGCAGAATTGTTTCTCCACCCTCCTCACTATTACTTGAAAATCTTCTTCCCACCACCACACCCCTGACAATGCTTTGAAAACTATAAAAAGACCAAGCGACCATCAGCCCGAAAATAACAACAAGAGTCCTAACACCCATTTTCCCCCAGGCAAAAATACTAATTTTAGGCATCAGTGGCCATTGATTTTCTTTTTTTCCTCCTGGCATGGGTTACTGGATGCGGGGCTTATCGAAACCCACTTGCGGAGTGCTTCTAAAATGTCTGTTGGGGAAGCTATGGATAGGGCTAAAATAGACCCACCGGGAGAATAAGGACAATGAAATCTGATGAAGGTCTTTGCAGAAGTTAGGTTGAATTCAGCCAATCATTTACAACAGGCAATCAAACGATGACAGAAAGTTTATCAGAAGTTCAAAAGCAGAGAAGACATACATATAGAAGGGATGCCCGAGTTACTTTGTTCCATTAAGTATTTTCCAACAAACTTGAACAATAAACTCATTAAATTAATGTCGGTGGTAGTGCCAGATATTACTTGAGTGATACCACTATCTTTGAGGAGATTTTCTGAAGCAAATGTCATTAAAGGAACTAGAATTTTTTAACCATTTCCTTGAGCAGCAAAATGTAATATAGAGAGACGAGCCCATTAGACTATGACCTCATGGTTCTCCTTGCAAATTATCTTGATGGTTAGCTTTCTTGTTTCAAACACACTTCAAAGTACCAATTAAACGTTTTCTAAACCAGCATCCCTTGTTTACTATTATCCTTTCTTTATGCAGCGCACAAGTGTCGAGTGTTGTATGTGTTCCAAAATGATGTTAATAGGATGGCAAGTTTTGCAATGGTATTTGAGTGCACATAAGAAGAAGAAGGATCGTCCTTGACATCATGGCATTACTGGCAAGACATTGAATATAAATAATTTAGCAATACTATTTCAACATGAGGTCCACTAAGAGTTGGCTTGATAATATTAGCTAAGAATATAGAATTGCTAAGTATCCAATGGTTAATGGATGATTTGATTGGTTAGTAATGGATGATTTGTACCTCAATTTCCCGATCATCATTTAACTTCAATAAAGTAGAAAGCTACAACATCCAAACATGAAAGGAGGAAAGCACTCTAAAAATGTTTACTAGCATCTCAGTGATTAAAATATTTGGATATACACAAAAGATATTGGTGGTCTCCATTGGTAGCACTCCAATTATGTGAGTTACCGCATGAGCTTAGCAAGGGGATCACTTCCCAGAAGAAGCTGTTTTGACCCAGCAAACAATTAACTGGACAGAGACTATCCATCACCGGGATGAAAAATGTAATATTGAAGGCAATTACAGCTCGAAAGAACAGTTTAATGAACTGATAAGATATACCGAGTGTTCAAATTTGTGACTTGAAACATTCACAATGGTTCGTCACATTGGCATATAAACAAGGAGAAAAACACCATTGTTAAATAGAGTAGTCTTCAATGAAGTATTCAAGGACGAAGATGGCAATTAAGGAAGTGTTAAACCTGGCAGCACTTAGAACATTTTCAGATGAAGCAATATTCATATTTGACAACACAAACTACACAAGATTTTATATTTTTAGTCTTTGTGATTAAACTACAATTTGGCCTTTTGAGATAACTTTTGCCAATATTGACATTGTGAAAGTTTATTAAATATTGCGATAACTTCTTGGATACAAACCAAATAAATGAATTTCCATGAGAAATAATATATTTTGGCTACCATATTAAGGTTTTTTTTTTTTTTTTTTTTTGTAAAAATTACAGATCTTAAGCAAGTGCCCCAATAAGTGGATGGAAGAAGCTCTTATGCTGACTTGCAGGCTGGGACTGTTGTACCCACACTATCATAATTACTTTCACTTTTTGCATCAAACAACTCAAGAAGTGACAATTTGATAGTTGAAAAAATGAAAAGGGAAAACGAAGATTTGAGTAATAATAAAGGAAATCAAGAAAACCGACGGGACATAATGGGAGGCGCAATTTCAATTTTCAATCTTATGTTTGCGCATGATAGCAAAGGAAATTAAGATCAGAAATGACCTCTTTGGACGATGTAGTAAGCCTCTTCAGCTGCGACTTTGGCAGCCGCCGCATGAGACAGGAAAGTGAAATGATTCCAGACAGTTTTGATTCTTGAGAGAATACAGAAAAATAGAATAAAAATGAAGTAGGATTTTACAGTTCCCATCTTTAAAAAACCGTCTACGCTGAGATTGAGAAATGGGTTGCCCATGTCGATCATAACGTCCACCTTTGGAGTTGATATAGACCCTGAAATTCTCTTGTAAGGCATTTCTTCTTCTTCCTCCTCCTCTTGCTCTTCTTCTTCTTCTTCTTCAATGCTCAGAGCTCACAGGTCGACTCCGTTCTCTTGATTGGTCAGTGTATGATTCCCCATTGAAGATCCATCTTTTCTCAATATTGATTTAATTCCAGGAGAAGATGACGGTGAACGTACACTTGGCTCAGTCCCCATCTATCCCCGTCTCGCCTTTAGGAATTTTTTTGTACATGTTTAGGATATTTAAAAAATAAAAATAAAAATATTAAAAATGAAAATAATGTCCAAATGGGGCATTTTCAATTTTAAGAAACTACAGCATTTCCAGTGCCACAGTCATATCTGATAACTTACAAAAATTTCAATCATATTATATTAATTTGGACATTATTTTAATTTTTTATTATTATTTAAAAAAAATCCTATTTAAATCCAAAACCCCATTTTAAACATGTATTTTCTTGTTGGGTAAGAAATCCACTTTTCTAAGTGAATTAGAAGTAAAGCTCAAAGTAATTTCCTTTTTAAGACCGATTAAGGGCTTACATTGGGAAGGGGTCAAGCTTCGAGTTTTAGTGACAAATTTATAAGGAATAAAATAAAATACTATTATGTAATGTAATACAAAATAAATATATATAAAAAAAGTGTTATCCTATTAGTTAGTTTATGTACCCTTGTAACCAAGGGGAGTAAGTCATTATCATTATCAAAAATTAGTTTATATCTTGCTCAGTAATAAAAAGATAAAATTAACAGTTGGGCAGCCTTCGTGAAAATGAGTTAATGATCTGAAATCTTTATTAATCTTTAAGGGACTCAATTGATGATTGAGAAGATCAATAATACTAAAACTAATAAACAATGCTTAGAAATAGTGCTAAATTCAAAGCATTGGTTTGAGCAAGCTCATGTCCTAGGAATTCATATATAATGATTTTTGAAAATAAATGCTATCTATATTTCACTTACTATTTAATTTTTTTTTTGAAAATAAAAATATCTTTAAATTCGATTTAAAAGAAAACACAATTTTTTTCATAAAAAGAAATTTGTTTATAAATTTCATGAAACAGAAAACTATTTTCAATAATAAAGTTATTTTAAACATTTTTTAATATAATTTAAAATTGTTAATATCTATGGTGAAAAGAGAGGAAAATACTACTAGATATATAGAACTAATAATTTTATAATCAATATGAAAGAATTTTATGTGAAATATATATATTTTTTGTTATATTTAGTTTTGAAAATTTTCAAAAAGAAAATTACAAAAGATAGTGTTTCCATATTGATTTTATGATAAAAATGTAAAATTAAAAACACTATATATTTTCCAAAATTATTTAATTTTTTATATCATAGAGAAAAATAATTCATGTAGATTAAAACACAGATATATAAAGTATCTTTCACCCACATTTTCTTTTCGTTTCTTTTTTAAAACTATTTCTCTCAACTTTCACAGCAACAAAGAGAAGCTAGATACAAAATAAAAGATATTTTATTTGAAAAGTAAAACATTTTACCGCTTTTGTGGTGACTTCACACCCATCTAGGGTTGCTCCCGAAAAACTTCATACCTATAAATAGCACCAGCGTAGTTTCTTACAAAAACTTGAAGCTCTAACCCTAATTCGAATCAGCAGATCATGGACAAGAACATGCTTGGAGATCTGGATAATCTTCACCAAGGAAGACTTCAGATATGCCATAGATAGTCCAGCTTCAGATCCGTGACAGGTGAGTCCCTTTCTTTTATATGTGTTTTGGCAATAGTTGAAAGTCAGTGTTAGAAATTGTGGATTTAGCGATGCCTAGAAGTCAGATGAATGCTTGTTTGATTTCTCTTTTTTCCTTCATTGAAGATAAAAATCTATATTTGGACGCTTCTGGACTGTGAATATTATTATTGGTTGAGGTTCCTTGTTGACTAAATCCTCTAATAGTTTCTGTTGATTAAGAAATAATGAGCATTTGTGCATCAGCTCGGCATTACTTAGCTTCTTGAGAAGAGACTCCGATGACTCCATAGTCATACACCCCAGTACATTGTGTAAGATTGATTGCAATACCGACATGTTAAGCGGATATTTGTTGTTTTGCTTTGGTTCCCAGAAGGATTGAAGGGAAAATGCAAGGGAAAGATAATAAAAGAGGAAAAGTAGAAGGAAAAATAGTGAAGGAAAATAGAAAGTGAATTTGAAGTCTATAAATTTTTTTTATATATTATTTCAAATTCATTTTAATTATTTTATTTTTCAATAAACGTGAAATATTTTGAAAGTACATAAATTTGTAAACATTGTTTATTATAGTTGATTTTCTTTGATATTTTCTATGGCTATCATATGAAAAGTCATGGAACCAAATGCGGACTTAATGCTTGTTGCTTGGGCCTTTATTTTATCGCTTCACATAATGGCTTATGCCATGTCTGTTGCAAGGTTCACTTTTTTGTGACATTGGTAATGTGAAGCCAGAATAACGATCTCCTTAAAACCAATGCAACATGTGTTGCTATTGGACGTTTTGGGAACAACACTTCTGTTGGAATTTACGGCAAGATTGGCCTCTTGCATAAAGAAAATTAGTTTTAAAAGTAGTCTATATTGAATGTTTTCTTTTATGTAAGAGGCCAATCTGGCTGAAAACTCCTGTTCAGAACTATTTTAAAGACAAAATAAAGGGAAGTAAACCAGTAGTAGTGACTACAATGGATTCTAAAATGTTTATTTCAAGAGCGACACCTCATCTTCGAAGTGGTTCATCATTGTTTGATAGTCTGTTTTTTTTTGGTTCTTGTTTTGTGGCTTCTATGTTGGCCATATTCAATATAAGCTGCATGAGTTATAAAATGTGAATCCTGATGAATAGGCTTGTAAAATCATGTATGGATGATTTCCTTTTGAAATTAAAAAGCCCATAAATAATGGGTGTAAAACGTGCCATGAAGTTTGTTTCTTATTCCTTATCATGTAGCTTCAGATCATGGCTTTATGCCATATTGTTTGCAAGAACTTTTTGCTCTGTGATTTATCAAAAAAAAAAAAAAGAACTTTTGTTTACAGTGACATCAGTGATATGGGGAGATAAATTTTCTCCTTGAAACCAGTGCAACATGTGTTGCATTTGCATGGAACAAAACTTGTGTTAAATTTGTAAGAAAAAGATAGCAGTGTCTGAGCATGAACTTTTTACTTTCTGTTTCATGTTAGTGATGTGAAAAGCCAGAATAATGTTCTCCTTAAAGTCAGTGCAACATATGTGTTGCATTTGGAGACACTCTCAGAACAGAACTTGTGTAAAACAAATAAGAAGAAATTTAGCATTGTCTGAAGGATTTCTGAAATGATTTCCTTGAAGTAGGAGCAGTGTTTATTTTCTACAGGCAGTATCAACATATATTCTTCTATGTATCTTCAGCTATGTTTTGCATAGTCTTATTTATGAATCAGGAGAAAGCTCATGAGGCAGACTCTAGTAACAGGATGGGAGTGATTTGTGGAAGGTTCCATGTTCAACTGCGATGGGGACCAAGAATTTGCCTATATAAATAACGAATCCAGGAGAATTTTCTTAGACAATACATGTAGCTGGAGGAAAAAGGCATGTATGGAAATGATCCTCCTTCTAAAACAAAAGGACCTCTTCGAATATCTGAGACACTTCTTTGCGGTGGGGTTTTTGCAGGAGTTAAACACAATCTAGGGAATTTATAACCAGCTTGTATTGTACTTAGTTGTAAAGAAATACCTCCTAAGTGGTCAAGCCATTTGCACAATGCATTCCCTACCATTGCCATTGGTGCTCTGGTTGTTTGAGTCTAATCTTTGCATTGTTCTGTGTTTTTTGGACATTACTCAGTTCAGTTGAAGTCCTTTTGCATGGATGGTTGCGGGGTTTTTTAGAATAGAGGCACAAGGAAGTTCAGGAAATGACTTATCTTTGTTTTGAATGTTTGGAAAGAAAGAAAGCAGTGATAGAATCTTTGGGAGTAGAATAATCCTTGTTAGTGACCTAAACATTTCTTACTTGAAATCTTGCTGTCTTTTTATATTATATTATATTTTTTGCTTAAAAACTCTTGCTGCCTTTATTGTTTCCCGGAGGAAGCAGATTTATTGTCAGTAATTTTTTCTTTGGATATCCTGGGCTCAAGTCAACGCAGCTGTAATTTTCTTTCCCTCTTGGGATTTTTTTGTTGGTTCTTTAACCGTGTCGGGGTTGCATCCTAGTTTTGCTTGGTGCCTCGTAATAAATTCAATTTTGCCTATATACAAAAAATATGAAATTGTTGCTATGGATACTGATTATTGAAATTTTATCTGAATAGTACTGAAATTTCAGATGAATCTTCCTTATAACGTGTTTGCATGCATGCATGCAGTCTTAGAATGTATAATTCACTGGTGGAGAGATGTTTTACTGACTGTGTGGAGAGCTTCAGACGCAAATCCCTTGACAAGCAAGAAGAGACCTGCGTTAGGCGATGTGCTGAGAAGTTCTTGAAGCATTCAATGCGTGTGGGTATGAGATTTGCAGAGCTCAACCAAGGGACAGCAACCAGATTAGAACGCTTCCCAACCATGGGTGCGTGCAAGAAAACAATTTAACGATTTGTTACAAAAATGGAAATGTTTCTGTTCTTAGTTTACTTTTTTTATTTTCTCCTGAAACAAGTGAAATATACAACTACAGGAATTTTTTTTGTCAGTAATAATCAGCGATAAGGTACCAGATTTTATCTTATCACAAGATATAATCTTGTGTGCCGATGATATTTGCCTATTTGACTAAGTTTCTGGCAGTGTCGATGGAAGGAATTTATAAGCCATGCACGTTGCTTTGGCTCACCACCCCAAGTTTCCATGGAAACCAATTCAAAGAAATAAACGTGCAACTAAAGCATCCTTTTTATATGCTCCCACAAGAAAATCTTTTCCCTGAACAGGATGGAATTCATGGGAGTGCTCCAATTCAACATATTAGTCAAAAGTAGTTTAACAGGACTATAATTTAGAGGATGGGACACGGAACTGGTTCACTCTATTTTTGAGAATAATGTCTCCATGGCTATTTGTTCAATCCACTATCCGTAATATCTACGATTCGTTGATGTGGCATTATTGAATAATGGTTTATATCACAGTAAAATCTTGCTATAGAATGTTGGCGGGTAGCTAATGGCTTAGAGTCTAGGTTATATGCCTCTAGCTGGAAGAAGTTGTGGAAATTGTTCCTTCCCCCTAAAATAATTTCCTTCTTATGGCGTTTGTGTAATAGTTGCGTTCTAATCGGTTAGGCCCTGCGGATAAAGGCATGAGCGCATCAACTTGTTGTGTGTTGTGTGGGCAGGGACAAGAGCACTATTGGCATCTGATATGACTCGCAGCGTATTCGTCCTCGTGTTGAGTACGCTACTAATGTTGATGGCCAGGCATTGGCCAGCTAGCAATTTGCGTTTAGCGGATGCTAAAGTTGATTGATGCTCGCCGACACGATCTGATGTGTTCGATAGCAACTGATTTTGTAAAGATTGTGGAGCAACGAGTCGAAGGCTGCAGAACTCCCACCACGCTATATCGGCGGTGAGGCGATGGGCAGGGCATGTGTATCTCAAGGTTGGCGTCGTGCCGTCTTTGGTACATCTTCCCTACGCTACCCGGTAGCGTTCATGGTCCCCTAACCTGGTCTCGCCCTTTAGGTGGCCGTTGGAAGTCTGGCGCGGATGCGGTATGTTAGTGATTTATGGTATAGGTTTTTGGGTAATGGTGATCGAGGAGGCGATGGTCGAGTTTATGCATGCAAAAACTATTTATTCTTATTATCTGCCAGTGTCAAGAAAATTTTGACGATGCTTGACACCGTGAGGCTCTACTTTGGGCTTTGTCTTTGAAATTGGTCGATGTGGAGTTCGAATCGAGGACTCCTTTATTGATTAGTGCAGTTTGTCTTCCTTTTGAAATTTGTTAGAGATATGAACATTTCGGATTGTGTGTATGCCCAGAGTAAAGGTAATTCTTTACATTAGTTTGTAAAAAGCCCAGCCAACGAAGTGTGCTCATGTTGCGAAGCCAAAACATCTTTGTTTAATGACTAGTCTCCTCTGAGTGGCAACATCATCAGCCAACTTGTTTGGAGGAGGGAGGTGTTTATGTCTTTGATTATTATCTACTTGTAATGAAGGTTTCTCATTGATTATCAAAAGGACTATAATTTCATCTGAAATGGCAAACCACCATAAATTTCCAGAATTCTCTGACCAAACCAACCCCACAAACGACGCCGATTCCAATCTATCATCCATCCATGTATGAAAGACACCACATAAATCATCTCCAGTAGCAAGTACAAGATAATAAAGAAATTCTATTAGAATCTTGATAATAGAGAGAGATATTGAGGGGCAACAACAGCCACTATCAGAACAACTGTGTGTGGCAAAATGACACACAAACCACCGATAACAATGACAACACAAAACCAAACGAGTTTTTTGCATTTGCACATGAGGGCACAAGCACGCAGCTCAGATCATCAACTACGGGAGATAAAAAGATTAATATGCCCACGTGGCAATTGCTGGTTGGTATCATTACTGCAAAACACACCCGCAACACATACCTCACGGCACCAACTCCTGCGAAAGAAACATTTGTTCAATCATCAGAACTAACCGATGAAAGTAATAAATTTTTTCCTCTTCTCATCTCCTACTTATCTAAGGCATAAAACAGATGTTCAGACCATGTTTCTGAAAAGACTTTGCTTCATATACAGCAGGAATAATTCAGGAAAAATTATATCATCAAATTTACGATCCTCAGTCAGGGCATCGAATCATGATGTTTGTGATGGCATTCCTATGCCTCTTTTCAGACCGCTTTGCGCCTGCCAACGCGTGAATCATCAAACCATTGATATCAGAATCGAACGATGATGCAGCCTTCTGCTCTTCCGCTTATGCCTGGCATCAGAATCCCTGATGAGATCAGAATCATCAGAGTAGTGATAACTTCTCCTCCTCCTTTTCTCCTTCCTACTTTTTCCTTCTCCTTTTATACCCTTCCTCATCACGAGTGATTTCTCCTCATCAGATGAATCATTATCTCCACTCTCTTCTCTTTCCTCTTCCTACCACTTTCATCATCATCAAATCACCACTTCCCCTCTTCCCACTCCTTCTCTTTGACCTACCTCTCTTCTTCCTCTCCTTGGAATCTGATTCACCATCATCTGACAGCTCCTTTGCTTTCTGGAGGACCTCCTTTGCTACTGCCCTTCTTTTCATATCTCCCCAGCAATAATCCTCTCAATCTCAGAATCACCATCAGAGTCAGAACTCTGCTCTGTCACTTCCTCACTTTCACTCTCATCCTCAACTGCACTCTTACCATTCACTTTTTTTCCCACATGCCCCTTCAACTTATCCAAACCAGACAAAACTGATGCCTGAATCGCATCTGGGTCTTTTTCTTTATCATCCTTAATGCTCAAAAAGTTCCGGCACTGGAAAGTGAGATGCCCAACACGTCCACATTTCTTGCATGCTCCACGAGTCTCATCCGAATTAGATCCAGTTATGCGGGCAAGAGCAAGGAGACCTTAGAGCTAACGCCAGGCATTCTCACCCTCTGGTTCTGAAGTCGACTGAAAAGCTTGGGGTTGGGAGGAATTCTTAGCATCATCCTTGTTGGGAGCATATGGATCATAACCAATTGCACTCTGCCAAATTCCATGGGTTTGAAGGGCAGCACTACTGTGCACCCGATTATTGGCGGGCATACGAACCCTACCTGCTGTGGCCGGCATCTTTTATCCTACAAGAAAGATGAAAGCAAAATAGGGTTTCATATTTAGACCTGACAAAAAAAAAAATCAAACTAGGGTTTTGAATTAAATTCTATTCTCAAACGGAACTGATAAGGATTAACGTATCTTAAGGGCTTTAGTATCATAAAGATATCAAGATATCAAACTACTAATGGAGAAGGCAATTTATTAGAAAATAAATTATCCTTATTAAGATGATTAATCACATATTAATCCATTACACTCTCTAGTACTAGATTAAAAATAGAAACTAACTAAAAACTAATCCTAGGATCGTTTCCTAAACTGAATTGATAGTAGAGATGGAAACTAAATAAAAATAAACAAAAGATTAAGGGATCCGTTGCATTCGTTTTTGTAAAAGTTTCTGCCTGGTCTGAATTAGAGATCTAAATCAGGAGAACAACATAGGTAGCAAACCTTAAGAATGCTGGGGAACTTGATTAGAAATTTTACTGTTTTTCGGAGCAGAACAAAGAATTAATAAAGATAAATTTTAGGAAAACCTAAAATTATCAACTTGGTTGATTAGGGTTTTCAATTATATCATGATTCAAGGCCAAATTCTTAAAAGCATAGGGATTTGTTCTGAGAAATTAAGAATAACAAACTGATCAGGATTTAAAGTACAATATTAATCAAATAAAACAGAACATGGCATTTCAGGGGTTCCGAAAAATAAAATCATCCGAAGAGAAGAACAAGCATCCTTGCCAGACAATGAAAGCACATAATGAATCAGAAACGACAATATCTCCATTAAAAAGAAATCGATGAAAAATTTCAAGATTTGTGAGAGAGATAGGTTCATCTATACATCCATAAGAGAGCATTAGTAGAGAGGTCAATTTGAAACAAAGAGATACCTTTGCTGCTGCTATTCAAAAAGGGATTTTGGGAGGGCTTCGATTTCTTCAGCGAGAGAGAGCGTTGCGGAGGAGGAGCAAACCAAACGATCCCAGGAAGAGAGATTCTAATTTGAAGCCTCTTTGGATTTAAAGAAAAGACGAGAATCACCGGACCAAAAGAAAAATCGTAAATTGTTTTCATTTTAACTTCTTCTTTTTATTTTTATATACCTATTGCCCAATTATCTTTCCATAATTAAATAAAATTACTTGTTTCAATTTTTACACCTCAGTTAAGATGAGATCTTCCTAATATTTTGTATTTTCTAGATTCTTTTTTCGTTAGATTTGTAAGCAAATCAGTTTCGTGAGGGGAAAAAAAATATTTTAAACATAAATTTCAAACTATTATAAATAAATATAAAATAATAACGATTTTTAATGAAGTTTATGGAATTACAAAAATCTTCTTACAAAATATTGTATAGAAATTAAGAGATTATAGGAATGGAGAAATGAGGAAGTTTTAGAAATCCTATGAAAATTTGAAGATTTTAGAAACTAGAAGTTTCTAGAAGGGAGTGAAAATTGAGAGGCATTTGAGGCCAGATTGAATTTTGAGTATTTAGATAAAAAAAAAAAAAAAGGAATGTGTGATTCTTGAAAATTAAAAAAAAAAAAAAAGGTAAAGGGCAAAAACATGAGGAGGAGTTTTGCAGCACACCCATAAAACTCATAGAGAAGAAGTGATGGAGTGGAATGAAACTCTTCGACATGAAATAAATTATAAAGATAAATGAATACAAATTTATTATTATAAACATTTGATTAAACAAAAATAAAGTTGAGAAACTAAAATAACAAAGTAAAGTTATATATCAAAAATAAAATTTTAAAAAAAAGTTTAGATAATTAATTGAAAAAAGAAAAGTTTTATAATTTTATCTTAACAATGAAATAATAATAAGGGAATGGACTCCATAATTAGATTCACAGTAGAATCAGGATTGTAAGAGCTAGGACTAGTATTAATGTAGAAGTCTGATGATCTAAAAACCATACAGACTATATAATCTATATGTCATGATGAATGCAGAATCACCATTGAAAAATGGATGCTCCAGCTGTTCAACCCTTTCCCACCACCGCCCCTCTCCCAATCCTGTCCCTCCTCCTCCTCTTCTTCCTCCCACCTATTATTCAATGGTTTTTCATGTCTTGATTGTTTCTGCTATTCCAGTAATCATCGTATTTTGATGTGCGTTTTCTTGCCCAGAATATCCGGCAGATACAATGATCGTCATCATCATCGTCGTCGTCGTTTTGAGCTCCGTTCTCATGATACTGAAAGAGTAGGCGAGTTGATGGAGGGATTAAAGAGGGCGATGATGGAAGCTTCAGATGGTTTTGTGCATGATAAACTTAAGGGCATCAATGGCGGTGGAGACAAATCCAGCACTAGTACTACTACTACTATCGAATCATGTGCCATCTGCTTGGATGACTTCAAAGATGGAGACTTATGTAGGGCTCTTCGGGAATGCGACCATGTCTTCCATAAAGAATGTGTAGTCTCATGGCTGATGAACAGCAATTCCTGCCCTATCTGCCGTGCCTTCGTCCCCTTCTGTTTCTCAGACTTCCCTCTCTGACTCTAATTTTTTTTCCTTTCATGTTTGGATTATGGATTTTTGGACCTATTTGTTTTTATACTTCTATTCACTTTACATACAACGCTTTAGTATTATGTTATCAAGAAGACTCGAATCTAATCCATTTCTTGTGTTTGGCTCAAACTTTAACAACCAAGCTATGAGCCTCAATATATTTATCAAATGATGATGTGTCTCGAAGCATGATTTAGTTTCAACCTTCATGAGGGCATGTTTAAGGTGTAAGTCTTGGGGGGAAAAGTATATATTAAGCTCTGATTTGGAAATAAAAATAAAAAATGTATGAAAATAGAAAATGCGTGATTTGAAGGAAAAATAATTAGCTTTTTAAGTAAAAGTACTATCTTAACTAAGTCTAGTTACTACCACTTAACAAATTATTTAAGATATTCATTACAGATAATTAAGTAATTCATAATTAATTAAGGTAGTACTTTATCTGAAAATTTAATTATTTTTGGATAAATGTTGAATCATGTTGAAGTAGTTGAGTGGAGTCGAATGGATATATCAAGCCGTCAAAGCCGAGCCAATCAGGTAGAAAGCTGAAATTAAATGTGTCCCGGTAATAAAAGGTTTAAGGGCGTTTATGAAGTGCTGAATTTGTAAAGTGAAGTCGAGGTTAGAATAATGAGACTTTGTCTGGCGAAGTGAATTAAATTTTTGCCAACTCAGTCGGCATGGCATAAAGTGAGTAGTTATTAGAAATGAGGAAAGGCTCACTTGGGGAAATGAGAGCTTTGGTAGATAAGTGACTTAGAGACAAAACTGCAATGAAGTGGCGGCGGTCACTAGAGAGAAGGTGGGTTGGGGCGAGTTATTCGGGAATCATGCAGAGGAGCTCGTATTAGAGGCAAGACCCAGACAAATCCCGTCGTCGGCCAAACACTTCCGAAAGCGAGGCATTTCGGCGTTAATTTATAGTATGTTCCTATGAGTCTATCGGCTATATTGTCGAGATCTCCTGGATTTAGTTATGTTTTCTATACAAGCATTTGTTACTTCAAATTTTCTTGTTTTAGTATTTCATTTCTAGTCTATTACATAATGAAATTTGTTATCTTTCAAACTAATCTATATAGTTTTTCTCTTAGCTTCAATATAATCCAAATTTCAAAACATTTTTCACTTAGATTCTAGGGAACTGTAAAGGGAATTGGGGAATTAATTTTTCACTTAAGCAGAAGTTAGATTTCAACACAATTTTAGTTTATAAATACTATAATTTTTGGCACATCCTATATTCAAGTGATTGTCGTATTCTGGATCAAATCCAACATAAACACATGTGCTTCCCATTCTTTGCTTCTTTGTCTTTAAGTTAATACTTTAATTGTATACAAATGTACTTTCTGTAATTGTTTCGCCCTTTCTTTCTTTTTTTGATTTTATTTTATTTTTCATTGTTATTCCTTTCGTTTTATGCTTATCGGTCTTGACTACTAATCATTCAAAATAGGTTATCACTACATCCAATCAAATTTCTAATTATCTAAAGTGGATTGTCATTATATCCAATCATATTTCCATAATATAATAGCAGTAATAGAGCAAGAACTATTTCCCATTTTCATGATTACTTTTTATCCAAATTGTAGGCAAAAATCAGTTTTCTTTTTGTTGTAAATAAAGGATTTATTAAATACGGTGAATATTCCAGCGTCACGTAAGACACAATAACCTATTGAATAAAGGAATGAATAGTAAAATGAATAAGCCAGATTCATGAAGGCTTTCGCTAATTCCCCTTTATGAACCTCATTTATTTGGTTCATGTATAAAGGAATTAGGTAAGTACATAAAAGGCTACCATAACAATACTGATGGCATATAACTTTGAAAGGAAGAAGGGAAGAAGAAAGCTCTGTATGATTTATCTCTAAACCAAACACCAAGTTCCTTTCTTTTCTCTTTTTTCTTGTTATTGGCACAAAAAAGGGAATATTACACTTTATCTTCTTTGCATTTATAATAATTTGGCAACGTTATCGATCACGACTCTGCTCTGAAAAGGTAAACGTTATTTTATTTTGTCACCCAGTCGTTTTGATTTATCATATAGAGTTTACCAAAAATGTCAAAAATTTCATCTCTCGGTTTATTGCACTTGACATTTACATTGCTTATCATCTTTGGAGTCACGAATCTTTGAGATAAATTTAAATTTAAAATCTTAAACCATTAAATAAAAATCAAGGTCCACTGTGAGCGGTGCAAAAACACTAATTTTCCTTCGACACCATCTCCATGAGGATCTTAAAATTGAGTATTTAGCTTTATCAAGATCCTCTTATTTTATAATTTGAATTGAAGAAGAGATTGTGAGGCGTGATTTTCACCAAGCTCGCTATGGCCCGGATATTGAGGTTGCGAAGACTTTAAAGCAGTTAGCGAATATAACAGCTGATCATTGCCGTCTGGACCACAGATAGACCAGTTTTGCAAATGTCGAAGAGTGCGATAAAATTGAGAGATGAAATTTACAGGCATTTTGGTAAACACTGCTCATGATAATTGAAAATGATTTTGCACAAAATAAAATAACGATTACCTTTTCTAGAGCGGTAGTGTTTGTTCGCGTTCAATACCTGGCTATATTTGGATCTTTGAGGTTGCGAGAAGCTTTAAAGCAGGTTAGAATATAAGCTATAGCTTTATTTAAAATAAAGGCTCACCGGTTGAAACTGCGGAGAAAATATATCGCGAGAAGAAGACATGCTTGAAAAAACGTTTACAACGTTTCCGCATCTCAGTGTGTAACTCTGCGGCCGGCAATATCGAGGCGTAGATTTCTGAATATTCTCAATTAATATCATGTCTTCTAGTATTTGAACAAAATAATGGTACTAATGAAAAATCATCGATCCGGGTCAACGGATGCGAGAGCATTACAGTAAATCTGATATCGTCCCGAAATTATGGAGTGGACGAGGGCATTAATTAGGTAATTAGGTGGTCGAGTCAGTGAATTCGGAGCAATATAACAATTCTTCTTCTTGTCGGAAAGAAAAGCTCAGTTTCATGCAGGAAGTGGAATAATAATGAGAGCAAACGAAAATGGAGAAAGTGCAAAGAAAAAATCCAAACTCTCGAATTACATGTTATAGATGTGGTATGGAAGGACAACGGTCTCGTACACTGATACGGCCAAGCATCTAGTAGTCTATGTCGAAGCGTCGTTAAAGAAAATGGAAAGAAAATAAGTAATTTCACGGACGTTAATGGAATGAACTATCATATTTTGATAATGATTTCCTTATGAGTCAGTGAGAATTTAAGATGGCCCCAATAGATGATGTAAATGACAATGTTAAATAAGTATATGTATTTTATTTTGGGGTGTATCTTATTTTGATGTAATTTATTTTGGTGTGTTTAAATGTAATTTTGTATTTTTCTCTAAATATAAGTGTTCTTGAATTTCAAGATGAATGAAGGTGATGTATGTCTTGCTGATTGTGCAACCACACATCTCTGATAGCCGAAAAATATATTCAATTTAATAACAACAAACACCGATGTTAGTACAATATACAGTACATCAGAATTTAATTGAAGGCTCCGAAGAGCAAACATAGTACTACGAATGGAACCCGGATTTCATATAATGATAAAATTATGTTCTAACGATCAGAAAATTTGGCTGAGTTTTAAAGATATCCCATGAAGCCAGATATCATGCTCCAGCTTATGAATGAAGAGTAATAAAGAATGTTTATATATTACCTCTATAATTTCTGGAAAAAAAGGTATTTGCGAGAAAAGCTCTTAGCATTCTCCTGCAGGTTATATCATAGAAGCCACTTGAGTCCACATTGAATCAAATGTTATCGTGAACGGAAGTTAGCTGACCCGAATTTTTAATCTTTGGCATGACAGACTTGGTCATCCTGGATCTTCAATGATACGGTGAATCATAGAACACTCAAATAGGCATCCATTAAAGAACCAGAAGATTCTTTTGCCAAATGAACTTTCTTGTGAAGCTTGTTCACAGGGTAAGTTAATCGTCCGACCATCTATTAATAAAATCATGTCTGAGTCACCGGTCTTTTTAGAAAGAATACATGGGGATATATGTGGACCCAGCACACGTTATTTTGCCGGTCTGTGATCTGGCTATAATTCGCATGTGTGTGCTTTCTGGCCTTGATATTGCCTTTGCGGGCTCCTTGGACAAATAATTAAATTAAGAGCACGTTTTTGGGCCATCGATTAAGACCATTAGACTTGATAATCTTTGGTGAATTTTACATCCCAAACTTTCAATAATTTTTGTATGTCAATTGGATAAATGTTGAACGATACATTTGCTCATGTTCATACCAAAAATGGTTAGTAGAATCATTGATTAAGCGTCTTCTGATTAATAGCGGACCATTATTGATGAAAACGAATTGCAGCATCTACATGGGGGCGTGCTATTATGCATCTTCTTGAGTCTAATAAGAAATTAGACCCGACATCTTACATGAGTACTCCCCGCCCCACAACTTGGCCACTTGAGTACCTGACGAATATTTCTCATTCTGAATTTTTGGTTGTGCGAGATCTATCTTACCAATTGCACCTACACAACGCACCAAGATGGGTCCCCAACGTAGAATTGAGATTTATGTAGGTTTTGATTCGTCGTCTATCATAAAATATTTGGAACCCATGACAGGAAATGTTTTGAAACCTGATTGCTATTTGTCATTTTAATGAAGCGGTGTTCCCCTGATTAGGGAAAAGTCGATCCCGTAAGGGCGACATGAGATCACTTGGAATGCATCTATTATCTCATCTTGATCAACGTACTAATCAATGTGAAGTGGAAGTTCCGAAGCTAGTCATTCATTGCAAGTCACAAATCAATTGCAATCATTTGTTGATCTGAAGAAAGTGACAAGTCACATATCCGTTGCAAATGTTCGGTACGGGTTGATATCGGCGAAGGACAAAAAGCATTTAGCGAGTGCAAAAGCGCGGCAGGCGTGGGGAGACCCCGTGGATCGAAAAGACATAACTCCTCGGAAGCGGAGAACAAATGGAAAGCAAAATGACCATGAAGAGTCAAATATTGATAACCAAATCCCTGAAGAGATACAAAATGAACAAATAGCCCCAGAAGAGGTACAAGTACCTGAAAATAATGAGATCTCAATAAGTTATGTGCACAGGGGTGAAAAATGGGATCGAAATAATTTTGATGTGAATAATATTTTTGCTTTCCAAGTGGCCTTAGACATCATACAAAATGATGATCGAGCCACGAAAATACGAATGAATGTAGACAAGAAATGATTGGCCTAAATGGAGAGAGCGTCACGGGGCGAAATTACATTCATTGATGAAAGCGAGATGTTTTTGGACTTGTAGTCGAACACACATAAATATAAAACACATTGGGGAACAAATGGGTATTTAATGCGAAAGCCCGATGAGAATAATGATATCATAAGGTATAAGGCGATTAGTAGCACAAAGTTTCTCCGCAAAGACACGGCATTGGCTATGAGGAAACATATTCGTATGGGCGCAAATCACATTTAAGCACGATAAGTTTGATGTTGAAAGAACTTGATATCGTCTCATGGATATTATCACTTGCATATTTATATGGATCCATAAGCAGTGATATACACATGAAAATCACTGAAGGATTTAAGCGCTGACAGTTAGTCTGAAAACCTCGTAGCATGTTATCTGAATTAAAATTTGCAGAATAACATATGAATTTAAAGCAATCCCGGACGCATGGTACAATCGCCTTAGTGAATATTTACTAAAAGAAGGGGTATGTGAATAACCTGTCCATGCGTTTTCATTAAGAAATGTCCAACGGTTCTGATTATTCTTTATTTATATTTGATGATTTAAATCTTTGATTGGAACTCACGAAGAGCTCCATAGCAATGAGAATATTTAAAGAAAGAATTTGAAATGAAAGATCTTGGAAAAACAAAATTTTGCATCGGCTGCTGGTCGAGCATTTTAAATGAAGTGTTAGTTCCATCAATCAACATATATTAAGAAAATCCTTGAAGCGTTTTAATATGGATAAAGCACGTAATTAAGCTCACACATGGTTGTTAGATCACTTGATGTGAAAAATGGCCCATTTAGTCCTTGTGAAAAGGGTGAGGAATTGCAGTCTGAGAGTACCATATCTTAGTGCCGTGGTGCACTTATGTATCTTGCTAATTGTACAAGACAGATATTGCTTTTACGGTAATTTATTGGCAGTGCGATTAAAACCAACCAGAAGACATTGGAAGGTATCCGACATATATTCTTATCTCGTGAGCTACGATATGGGCTTATTCTATAAGTCGAAAGAAAAACTACTCGGATATCACGGATGCAAGATATCTTTTCGGATCAGCGCAAAAATTTGAATCGCCGGCCCAGGGTCATGTTTTTAACTCTAGTGTTGCTATCTCATGGAAATTTGTCAAGCCGGGCTGTGGTAGCTCATCATCAAATCATTCGAGAAATTCTTGCAATTCACGAAGCTAGTCGTGAATGCATATAACCGTCGATGATCAACGTATTGAAGAATCATGTGGGCTCACCTGCATCCGAACAAACCAGCAATATTATTTGAAGACAATCTTGCATGCATTGCACAAATCGGAGGTTACATCAAAGGAGATGGGAGCGAGCACATTTCACCAAAAATTTTCCTATACACGCAGGCTTGGAAGAATGGTGAAATTGATGTAATAAGCGAATCACGATCAGTGATGTCTAGCGGATCTGATGCCGGAGGCATTAAGGCCTTCAGCGTTCGAAATTTAATTTACAAGGTTGGAATCGCACGAAGTAAAAGGATGTTGACATGAGGGGAGCATGGCGAAAATTAGTGTCTTGCGCTACTTTTTCCTTCGTCGAGGTTTTGTCCCAGGTTTCTTGTGAGGGTTTTAACGAGGTAGTCGCAATAAAGTTTGTTATTAGCAATGGTGGTCAATTCGAGGGTGTTGTAAATAAAGTTTATTCGTGTGGTGAATGACCACATACATGAGCTCTAATAACCTATTGAATAGGAATAGGAATGATAAATGAATAAAAGCCAATTCATGAAGGCTTTCATAATTCCTTTAAGAACCTCATTTATTTGGTTCATGTATAAGGGAATAGGTAAGTCACATAAAAGGGGCTGCCATTCTTTGTCTGATGGCATGCTTTTCGAAAGGAAGAAAGGAAGAAGAAAGCTCTGCTCCCTCGATTTATCTCTTTCTTTACTAAGAACCTAAGTTCCATTTCTTTTCATCTTTTTTCTTGTTGTGTACAAAAAAGGGAATAGTACTCCTTTCTCTTTAACTTTACTTTATAATAATTTCACAGCACTTTTATTTAATTAAATTTTTTTCAGGTGGAAATGAAGGATATGATACTTCAACTATATATTGATAAAAATAAATATTTAAAAGAATAAAAAAAACCATTCATATTCACTTTTTGTTTTTTTGTTTTCAGTTAAAATGAAAATAAGATGAATATTTATCAAATACAAACAATAATAATGATAAATAAATATACATCACATGTATATGATTGAATATAAATTATTCTCGTTAATTATTTATAATGAATATTTATCAAATACATAAGATAGGGATAAATTTTTTCTCATCTACTATTTTCTATTTTTTTAAAACATAATAACATTTGTAAAGACAACTGAAAATGAAATAATTAGAAAATATTAACAAATTTTAGATCCAAAAAATAGAAAAAAAATGGTATATCCTTTTAAATTTTATTTCCTTCAAAATAAATAATATATGTAACTTTCTTATTCCATCATGTCTTATGTGAATGCAATAAGATCACAGAAATTCTACCCACCCTCTTCTCTTATTTTCTTTTTTTGGTAAATATTTACAATGAACTGTACATAAGAATAAATTGACTTTGTTTCAAAAAAAAAAAAAAAAAAAGAATAAATTGACTTCCAGAAATAAAATTTAAATATTTTTATGAAAACAATTTTCTACCCTTCGTAACAGATAACTGAAATCGTGTAGTAACCAAATGTTTTCTATTTTTATTCTTAAAAACAAAAAAAACAAGGTGTTTTCAAGAACCAAGCTTTCTTTCTGGCTTGTTATTATTTATTTTCATTTGTTTTGTTATAGTTGTTTTACAAAAAATTATACAGATATATAGAATAATTAAAAAAATTACATATAAAAATGGTTTTTGAAACATATTATAATATATAAAAATAACGAAAAAACATTTTAGATTTGTTTTGAAAATAAATATTTTAGATTTTCAGATAGTCATTATTTTATAAAAAAGAATTAATTTTTTTCCAATATTTTCTTTGTAACCGTTTTTGGATTTATTCCAATTATTTTTCTAATTATAGTAGAGTACCATAAATTGAGTTTGGTGTTTCTAATTATTTTAGATTTTCAAATAGTCATTATTTTATAAATATATAAAAAAAATTATTTTAAATTTTTGTCAAAGATTTTCTTTGTAACCCGTTTTTGGAAATAGTTACCCAAGTAGACTCTAACTTTTTTGAATTTAAAATTCAATTATTTTCTAATTATAGTACGTACCATAAATTGAGTTGGTGTTTATAAATGCCTTGTACCTTTTCTCAAAAAATAAAAATAAATGCCCTGTACTTAACTTTAACATTTAAAAAAAAAATTATTATGATTGAACTATAAGTTTTAAAATTTATTTAATTTGACAAGGTTTTTTTTTTTTTGGAAGAGGTGATAGGTTAAATATTATCTTATTATTATTTTAAAAGTTTGGAAATACTTTTCAGAAAAAAAAGCACCAGAAAACATAAACCTCATATCATCAGGTATAAAAACTTTCAATAAAAAACCCATTATTTCCTCCTCAAAATTAATATTTCTCAAAGAAGTATACTAGATAAAACAACAATTTCTTTGGATAAACATACTAAACTCTTAAAATCTTCTAATTAAATAATTAAATCAAATTTAAATATTAAAAAAAAAAATCTATCACTTGGCTGTTTAAAATCCATTTTAAAACTATTCATAAGATAATAAATTTTATTTAAAAAAAAAATCAATTCAACGAGTTTAAACATATGTTTTCTTCCTATTTTTTAGTCTCCTTCTTTGCTTCAAAATTCAATTTATATCTGACTACACGATGAAAAATAATAATTAAGTATTGCTCAAATTTTTTTTTAATAATAGATGTCTTTGACGAGGAATAGATGCACGTTGATGTTTTAGTATTGTTATTATAGCATAAAAATAGTAAACATGATAGGAATAGGGCAGAAGATTCCTTATCTAATTGGGAATATAGGAGTATACATATAGGTCTGTGAATTCGGATATATTCCAGTTATCGAACTTCTCCTTCAATCTATAATCTCAAAATCATCCATGAAACTCCTCGATCTTCTCTAACCTGTTCCACAACCACCACCACCACGCACCCCTCCCTCTTTTCTAATGCTGATGATCATGTCGATTTCACTAATTGATGATGTCTTCTTAGTTATATTTGGCAACCCAGTGTTCCTGTTTTTTGTTCTCTTCATGATCTACAGTTTGAGCAAATGTTTCCTCAGATGGATAGATGCTCGTCAAACTCAGACGGAGCCGGATATCGAAACCGGAGCTACAAATCTTGAAGTAGCACCAAGCTTTGTGTATGATAAAAGTTGGGCAGAGGAAGCTGGAGTACTGAAGGGCAACATTAATGAATGTGTGATTTGGCAGAAGATATTAAAGATGGAGAGATAGCTAAAAGGTTCTTCAGAATGCCCATGTCTTCCATAGAGCATGCATTGACTTATGGTTCAGGAAGAATATGGTATGCCTTGCCGTGCCACCTGTTATCGATCATGAACTCGTCTCATGATCTTGATTAGGGTTTTCTTGTTTCACAGTGAATTTTGGATTTATGTATACACTTTAGTTTTGCTACTATTATTTGTCATCCATATTTACCCAATTTCTATTTTTTATTGGAAAGATATTTTTTATCGCCTTAAAAACTTATTTTATATCTATTTACTTTGTATATTATGTTGTAGTAGTACCTGCCTTAGTAATTTATTTTATATCTATTTACTTTGTATAGTATGTTATAATAGCACCTGCAAGAGATTCATAGCTCCTTCCCACCTTTTACTTGTTTTTGTTGTTTTAAAAGAAGTATAATTTAAGTATACATATTTATTGAAGTTACTTTGTGTCCTTAGCGGTTATACGTCAATTTTTACTATACAGTATGATTGATAAGAATGCATATATTGCTTGACATTTAATTTATAGGCACTAAGGTGTTGAAGTTAGCGATTAAAACTCAATCGATAATAATTGTGTAACCCACCTGCACAGTATCTAATATGATGATTTGAGGCAGTTTATTACAAAAGAGTTTGCATTTAATTTGGGTTTTGATTTTAATTTTGTCTGGACTTAAAATCATATGCTTGGAAGATTTAATAACTAGGAGGTAAAGAATCCATGTCAAGAAATGCAAAAATACTGAACAAAATCATATGGTGTTTGCAAAGCAGTAGGGCAAAGTTTTGCCTCTTCTTTCCATGATAATACAAGGCAAGAAATAAACAGCTCTTTCCACACTATTCAACATTGTGTATATGAGATAAGGGTTCAAGATGACAAATATTCAGGGCCATCGTTGAAATTTTAGCATACTGTTGCTTTGTAAGTGCCTGGAGTGCTGATGGCTTCTCCTGCTGACGATCTCCAAAGTCTGGCCGTCGTGTCGGAGGAAGCTGCAAATGGCAATGGCAAACAGATGAAAACTAACAAGCCCATATTAAGCGGTAACTTATATATGTTGAATAAGTGATCGCCGCTGGGGAATTCAGATTTCGAAGTGGTAAAGGGGTGGGATGAAAAAAGGACCCATATTAAATTACCAACAAATATATTGAATAAATGATCGCCTTTGAGGCCAGGCTCAAGTGGAATACAAGTGGGATGGAAAATTGATTGAATCTTGTAAGAACAAAGTGCTATATCATGACATACCAAGTGAATAGATGTCAAAAAATTCAGTACCTGTGGTTAGATATTCACCATTGGCAGAAAAGACACAGTCCCAAACCCACCTCTGGTGTCCTGGTTAATATAAATGACATAAGGAATTATAAGTCAGGGCAATAGAAAGAAGCCACTCTGGTCCTTCAGAGATGAGTCTTACTTAACAACCTCCCTCAGAACCACAGGGAAAGAAGATAGAAACAAATTGGTGGAAAACAAAAGACGATGAGGCTTTAAAAGGATATCGATTTAAATTACCAGTTAGAGTTTTCTCTAAGGTGAAACCATCCACATTCCATATCTTAACGGTATGATCAGATGATGCTGTAGCCAGATATCTAGAAGAAAACATTAATCATTATATAAGGTTCAATGGTTCAATTACGAAGCCCAGAGTGCAAATTGGAGTTAATTACAGAGAAAAACACTTTGTTCTCAGGAGTTAATTACCGTTGAAGTCACCAAAGCTCAGAAAGCAAACACTTAAGAATATAGCCATTGTGTGCTTGAAGTTTATGAAGTGGTTCAAAATTGGTCATAGTCTGCAGTAGGAAAAGGGTGTTCTGTCAGCTGAATCTCATCAAGAACAAAATTATATACTCAAATAAACTAAACAAAAGTCAATCGGTTATAGAATTCAAAACAATCATAAGAGAAAAGTATCCTTTATACCTGGGTCCCTCGCATCAAGCGCCAGACATAGCATGTTCCACGATTATTTGCAGCTACAACCAAGCTCCCATCCCACATTACAGTAAGAGAACGCACAGCTGTATCTTCCTCTGGTACCTAATTTTACACAGTAAAACTAGTAAAGAATCAAAAATTTCCTTTTGCATGTTTGCCAGCAGCCCTTAGAGACATTAGTAACAAAAAAAAACCAAAGTACATACTCATGGATTGACCTATTAGAAGAATGCCACAAAGTGATAAAATAAGGTTTAATGAAAATGGAAGAATCTAGTCCGCTAGAAAAGTTTGTTCATTCATTGTGAAAATCTCGCATCGAACCAGAACAGTTTCAGGAACTTTTGACATTTTTTTTTCTTTGATAAGTGTTTCAGGAACTTCTGATACTGTTTTCAACTGAATGAAATATCAGGCTTAGCATGTTATTTTAGGTCTGTTTTATTCATTTATTTTCATTTAGTGGATTTTCTCCACCAATCTTCAAAAAATAACTACTAAGATTAATAAGGTGACCACCCCCAAGGGTAGCAGATGACGTAAAGCTCTAGGATGGGTACCCGAGAGATTACGGTTGAGTTACAGGGTGTTGGAGAGGCTTGCAGGCGGTCCTCCACGACCTCGTGGAATTAATTCGAGTCTTGTAAACTGGCGGACATCACGGTTATAAAAAAAAAAAAGATTAATAGGAGTGGCCATGAGAATTGATCTTTCAATGGAATTTCATAGGATCAAAATCAAACTGAAATTCTACACATGTACTGATATTCAGAATTAACTCAACAATTACCAATTCACAGCTGCATGAATTTGCTATCAAATCCCAAACTCGAATATTTCCATTTTGGTCTCCAGATATCAGTTCCGTCTGCATGAAATAAATTATCAAAATGAGATATTATGGTATCATTTGGTTTTGACAAGAAAATGAAACAAAAAGGGAACATGAGCTCATGCCTATGGTCTAGCCATCAAAGAAATTAAACTATACATGGACAAAAGTTAGCAAAAGATCATTGCATCTTTAAACCAAAGATAAAATGTGACTGCCATTCTACTTCTTTAAACTAAATCCCATTAACACAAACACATGAAAATTTTGTAAGGCTATTATCAGCAGTTTTTATCATGTTTCTGTTTATTAAATTAAAGAATTAGAATTTTTTTTGAAATATTAGAATATTTTATCTTCCACTTGAAATAAATATGAGTCTCTATAAGATTGAAAGTCAAGTCGAAATATAGAAAGCAATTACCAAAAATCTCATGCTCTAGAGAATGGGTAGACAATTTGAAGGCATCATGCTGAAATTTAAAAAAGGAACATATAGGCCTTAGAGACCCTAAGATTTGTTTCTTAATTCCCATCCCATTCTTAATCCCCTTCTGTTCTATAAGCCACAAAATCTCACTTACTGTCTCCTCTTATTTAGGTCTAACCAGCCAAAATATAGTTAGCTAATTATCTAATCTCCAAACATCCACAAACCAATCACTGGTTAATAAGAAAGTTAAATGATATTAAAAAATCTCATATAATATCACCTGGTTTGGATGCAGGACCACAGTGTTAACGGCTGCAC